>OX403590.1:17500000-18750000 GCA_948107665.1 Lomographa bimaculata
TTTCTTACAAGTTTTTCTCTGCGTAAATATTTACAAATAAACTAGGTAAGCTTGTTAACCCACTCGGCTACTTACATTTTTGTGTGTTTTGCAAATGTCGGGGCTCAGTCTATTTCAGCCGGTGATTTGGCCGGTCGTGCAGTAAAGAAAAATTTTACGAAGGGCCTTTACGCCCAAAGAGTTCTACTTTATAGAGGTTGTATAGGTTATGAAAAAATTTCGCCGCTGTAGGGTGAAACGGCGAAACTGTCAGTGGTTGCGAAACTCGCTGAGTAATTTTGGGATTATTCGCCCTCGCGTTTTATTTCGGCGTAAAAGTTGTGGACTTGTGGAAATGCGGTTTGTTGTGCGCATATATTTTGGATAGGAGTAGCATTATTGGTCATTATTTAAATTGGTGCCATAAACATTTGTGGCATATTCGTAATTGTGTCATAACTTTAATATTAAAATAAACATTTTGTATTTGGTAACATCTCTTTATGTTAAGCTGTGTTTTGTTAAAAATCATTCTAAAACAAACTTGATAATAACAAAATTATTTTCATTTTGAAGCAAATTCTCTGCGACACCCCTAAAAATTATCTGATGCTCGCTTGGCTCTGCAACTTTACCAGTAGAACATTTAATAAGTTATTCTTTACCACAGAAAAAATAATATGTTGCCTACTACGAATAGCTAACGATGTTCGGATAACAAAAACACACATTTTCCTAGGGAAGAAAACTTGTGTTTCCGCCGGGAATCGAACCCGATAACTCTGCTTAGAAGGAGAACGCGCAATTAACTAAGCCAAGGACAGTTTAATATAATTATATAATTTTTAAATGGATGCGGATATTTTAATGGATGGAGTGATCAGATATTAAAAAAACATTATAATTAAATTATTTTATACATTATATAATTATTATAAATAAGTAAGCTATCCTAACTTAATTTATCAAGTTAGTCGAAATAAAGCCCACTTAATTCTGTTAACGTTAAGTTTTAAGTTAAAAAGGAATAAAGTTGAGTACAATAGTTGCAGTGAATAATCTTACGAGATCCCAGTTTCGGGTGCAAATAAGCATCTAGTACTCATATTTAGTTTATTATACAAGTAAGAAACTAGAAGAAAGACGTTTGCCTGAGTCTTGGGCAATAGTATATATAAATATTTGCAGTGTCAACTGAACCTGTGATTGCATATTCAAATGTTCGCTTCACTACCTAAACCTCAAGATTTTTATGTCGATATTCCATGTTAATACTACTCACTCCTTCAGCTAACACTATTTCCGCTTGCGCAGTTCTGTTATTTGAGTATTTGGTAAAGGACCTCAGGCAACATATACTATCAACTCGTTTTATGGTTGAGTTACATCTCACCGTCATTGTGGTCAGTGCAGTGTGTTTTATTTGGCTCTATCCCGGGGAGTTTTAGCTCACAACAGGCGATTCACTTTCCGCTACATGGAGACGAGGCCTTTAGTTTACAATTTCATTCAGTAAACGATTACACGTCAACTTTAAAATTATATATATATGGAATTACATATATACCTATGTTTATTCGTTGAATTTTTTTATCTGTTTGTTAATTTTCCACGAAACTGGTCGTTCTTGAAAAAATTGAGCAGATTTTTCAAAAGCGAGCAAGCTTTGTTTTATTCGTATTTTTCCACGGGACGGTCCTAGCTCAATAAAAACAGACAAAGTCTTAAAATAACTGATATACACTTGCACAAACACTTGTTTGTGTTATACCTATGTATTTACAAACTCTTCAAATGGGAAGGAAATCGCTTAAGAGTATTATTAAAGGAAATAATAAGCCTTAGTTCAAGCTATTGCACTGACTGAAACAGCGAGGTAAATAAGCTAAAAATATGCGAAATAAGCCGCTTTCTGTACAGTGAACTGTTCACAATTGAGACAGCTTTGTTTACGCTCGGTTCAAAAGCAGAATGGTAGGTAGCTGCCATTTGCCTCAAAATTTAATTATTATTATAATTGTGTTTTATATTTATAGAACACACATATTTTTTACAATACAATTGTTACTCTTTATAACAGTTGTTACATTATTGTAAAATTATTCTTGTAAATATATTTTTAATAGCCAAAGATTTGACCGCAATCTCACCTGATGGAAAGCGACGATGCGGTCGACTGTGAGTCAAGTTTGCCTAAAATATACCTATTTCCTCTTGCCTTAAAGATTATTTATTTCGAAGTAAGTAGTTCTGTTGTAGTTTTTAAAACAACAACAGGAATAGAACAGTGTATGGAGCTATTATTTGAATTAAATGCATCATTACATGTCAATCACAGGGAGTCTAGAGTGTCGCCGTTGTATAGTTTGAGTTCAAAAACATTGTATTCTAAAGCTTTTGAGTATGTACTGAAGTTAAATAATTGAAATAGAATTAATAAATACTTTGCAGTCTAGTAACTAAATATATTTTGATCTCTTTCAATATCTATGTAGGAGGCGCTAATACTAGATTATTCTCTACATTGGTATATTTTTAATACATCATGACTCGCTTAGACACAGCCCTAGAAAGGGTTAAAATCCGCATGTTTTGAATTCTCCCGCTACTGTAATGCACATCTTTGCACGCAACGCGGTTCTGTACGTATAAGTGATCTGTAAAATAGACTACATGTCTATTATTCTAAGCGATAAATTTAAATATATTCACAGTTACTTACCACACCGCATCGGCCTTTGCTTTACTCCAGCTTATTCTTCTTGTTTTCTTTTATTTTGCGTTTGTGCACACCGTCGTCGACGCCATACAATTCTATTTGTGTCAACAGTAAAGGACTTTAAGCATCGATACTTCTGTATATAATCCTCTATATGTTTAGTTTTTTTACTGAGGACTATGCATACAGAATAACTTGGGTAGATACAGGAAACTTTTCAGCATAAGCTGCAGCGATTAAAAAAACATGGTTCCAAACCATTTTAACACAACATAAATATGTTGTATTATTTGATTAAAACTTTTTTTTCTTGAATGGCACAATAAAAAAAAAATAGTTTTAATCAAATAAGGTTTCACTCACGTTCAGGATATAAAATAGAATATCTTTCACTGTTTCAATTAACCAGCACAAAAAAAATCCCAGGTTTATTTTAAGTAGGTGTTGAATTCAAATTCTAAAAAACGTCACTCAATTTCAAAACTCTTTTACTTTACCAAAAGGACTTACTTCGCTTATTCTATTGAGGTTCCACACCAATCATGTTTTTATTTTCTCATCAAAACAAAAGCACTTATCTCTGACACAATTATTCGCAAGTTTAACCACCGGCACCGCAACGATTGTATTTCACGGAAACTGTTACACTTTTGCAATAAAACAAAAGTTTTGTTTCTTCCTGTCTGTCATCGCAAATCCATGAAATAATCCACTTTTAGGGCAACATGATATACACAGTCAGTAGATCAAGTTCTTTACTTCCTTTTCATGTTACAAATTTTGAAGCCTTCCGAATGAAAAGCCGAAACAGTTGGCGATATAGACATTGACTTTGCGAAAAACATGCTAGTTCCTTTTTTACCGACTTAACAAAAAGGAGGCGATACTCAATTCGACTGTATTTTTTTTACATTATGACATCTTTCCAATTTAGATTTTTTTTTTATAGCTTTTCCATTGGTCCCATTTAATTTTGATCAAGATCTGATCAGTAGTTTTTGAGTTATCGTCAATAATGTGTGTTTAATACATTTAATGTGATCAAGGTTCCGAAGATAAAGCGGTGAAGTCGTTTTTGTAAGCTTCGCTTGCGTTTAATTATTCAAATTTAAAATCGTGGGCTAATTTTATTTAAATTAATTTTAAAATAAGTAACTTAAGTAGCACCAACTTATTTTTAAGTGGATAACAAACGAACGCATTTACAATTACAGCCCCACACTAAACTTAAAGACTTATATCGTTCCATGATAAACGTTATGTAAACGTTTATCATGGAACGACACGATACACACAAAATCACACCCGGAACCACAAATTACCCTTGGAAAGGAAAATTTAATAAAGATATAATCCAAATGAATTAGTTCTCATTGTAGGCCTAGCGGTTCTTACCACCCTGAACTGAAATAAGATTCTCGTCCGTTAGTAAGATGTTGTACTTACTAACGGACGAGAATCTTATCAAACGCTCAATAATTCATGTATGATTAATGAAACAATTATAAAATGATACCTATTTCAATAGTTTTTTCTTGTATTTGATTTTTTATGGCAATCCATACTCCAAGTTAAGACGTGCCCACACAAACGTGTTTAAAATGAAATTATTAGAAAAAAGAGTAGCAAGAAATTATACAAAGAAAAAAAAATATCTTGCTTAGTAGAATAATTTATTATGTAATTAAGCAAAAGTTATATTACTGTTTATTCGATGTTGTTGCGTTTGGTAAGAATTCTTTTATTCTCGGTTGATTTATGTCTGTGTTCGATCGTCTTCAGCCGCGAGTAGGAGGCCTTATTATTAACCGGTTTTGTTACTCAAGGAAAGGAAATCCGCGACTTTTGGTCAGGATTTATTTAAGAGGGAAGTTGCTCGTCTAACTGAGCCCTTTATTAATTGAGTTGGGGATTCTCTCTTTATTTGTGAAAACTTCCGTATTTGTACTTATGCAGTTAAAAGACAAACATATTGTGGTATGAATGTTTTAATGATGTATTAGTAATTACAACCAATGATTACATAGTTTCAGTTTGAAGCTTAGGGATAAATTTTACTAAGTGCGTGGGAGTGTTATCGTTTTTATACGTTTATATTTATGAATAGATTTTATAAAATAGCATACAGAGACGTCCTTATTTAGTAAAACTAACAAAACAATCTTTGGCGAAATTGCTATATTTAAAAACTAGCCAACTTTAAGTACTTTAATAGTTATAATGATATAAAAATGGTATGTTCTAAAGAAATCCAAAAAAAATTATAGAAATACATTAGAAAAAAATATATAATCAAATAAGCAAAAGTAATGACAGCATATTTTGTATTATTTCGTTTTCCTTTTGTTCTTGTTTTGAGCATTTTTACTTTAACTTAAATAAGAATATAAAAAGAATTGTATTTATTTTTTATTACAAATCCATTGACTTTTAGTGGATTTATCAGTATTTTAGCTCTATAGAATTAGTGATCTTCCTCTGGAAAATGAATTTCAGAATATAGTCTCGTGAAAGTACCTCTTTATTAGAATTCCAGAAAACTAGTCTGTTATTAATTTTTGTTTTGCTAATTTGTAGATTTACTGGGTGCCGAGGGAAAGTCTTTGTTTGCCACGGGTCTTGGGTTCGATTGCATAATGTTATTTCCAAATTAATACTTAGGTACTTTGTTTCTAGTTCTAGGTACGATTTTGTCCATGATGTGACACCACCCACGATTTTTATCTTTGAACAGAGTGTCAAACATATTTACCAAGCATCGACACCTCAGTAGAGAGCAGAAGTGGTAGAAAACGTTTTAGTATCGGACATGTGAAAAAATTAGTGGAGAGGCGCTCCTATATACCTATGGTAGCAGAAAAATACATATTATTTTATAAAGAATTTGAAAATGTTGAGGCTTTTTATTATGTTTCTGTATCTCTTAGCAGCACAGCTTACAAATATATAATTTTATTGGAGTTTCATAATACCTAGTAGTATTTTTTTGCTTTATATTTTGACTACTATATCACCTGATGGAAAATGTCGGCTGAAGATGTAATGCTAGCAAAGATGATACCTATTCACTCTAGACTAGCTAAAAACCCTGTAGATCAAGTCACCTATCAAACATAAAAAAATCTATATCAATGCAGCCATTCGGTTGTTGTGATGCCACGGATAGATACACAGACACTCCTCTTATGCGTCAGGGGTTTAATACATTACTGAGTGCAATAGATAAAAATACAAGTCCCAAGTTGAAATACTTGATTTTGAACTTACATTTACGTTACAAAGACATGGGTATAGTAAATTGGACTATATCCTAAGTTCACCCAACAATTTTACGGACGATTTAACTGTAATGGCAGCATTCACGTCAAATCCTAGGCAAATGTTGATCCTTCCGTTGGTAAACTTGGGCCAAATTACTCTTTTGTGAGTATACCTTGTATGAATAGTATTTTCTCTTGCTGAACTGCATTAAGTGTTGGAAAAAACAATGCTAAAAACAAAATAATAAAATTTTATAATGAAAGTTTTCGTGACATTGACACATTAGAATTTATAAATGATCCTAAAAATAAAACCTGAGACCTAGATCGCATAAGTCGACCCTAAATCGCGAGTGAAGCCGTATTATTCATAATCACACCTGATGGAAAACGATGATACGGCCGAAAATGTAGCACACTTGCCTAGAAGATTTGGCTACTATAACACTTCTGAAGATACTGAGTTTCATTTTTTTTGAGCTGCCTGCTGACTTAGTTGGGTGCGTGATCACGTTTTAAACAACGGGTATCGGTTTCAATGCCCGGTAGAAACACACATTTTTCAAGCAAGTGTAATTTGTGTTTCTGGTCTGAGTGTGATTACGTGTGTGAATTGATCCGGCTAAGTACTACACAAGTTCTCGAACTTAGTGTGGGGCTCTGAGAGTGAAAGCGTTGACGTTTATGAATTCAGTCGAGACTGATTAGGTTATACCGTTTAGGTAACAAAAGTGTTTTTTGACAAATTTCACAAATCATTCTCCAGAAATAGTAAAAAAATGGTTTGATTTTATGACATTTATTCTTCAGAAAGTGTCCTTTTCTTTCAGTTAAAAAACTAACTACCATAATGTATCTTTTTACCATTGCCACTACTACTGCTAAGATGTTCCTATAATGTTTTTGCCCCAATGTAAATTATAATATAAATTAAAAAAATATTTTAATTGCAACGCTATGAATATTCTACACATAAGATAGAAATATCCAATTATATTATCAGAACTTATAAACCACTAGCCGTGCCCCGCGGCTTCGCCCGCTATTATCAAGTTAAAAAGTAGCCTATGTGTTAATCCTAGGTATAATCTATGTACATTCCAAAATTCATCCAAATCCGTTTAGCCATTAAAGCGTAAAGAGGGAACAAACATACTTACACACTTACACACAAACTTTCGGATTTATAATATTAGTAGGATATCAGAACTTACAAACCATTCCTTTTTCAAGTCGTATTACCGAATAAGATTTACAAATATTCATATACTAACAAATTTTCCCAATCAATTTCTTTCTTTTCACGAAGGGTTATCGGAAAACGATAAATAAAAAGTTCAAATTTCCAACACCACTTAATATCGCTCGCACAACCTGTCAGGCCATATCGCAAATTGCAATTTAACTTGAAATATTTTAAATACGTATCCATCACCATAAATCAAGTGATCGTCTCGATGTCACTATTACTTCGACAAATAATAAATGAACTGAATTTTCCATGGCATAATATTATAGGCGAAGAGCTTAGAGATTTCTATCCGATTCGGTTGGCGATAATATTATGTACTAAAAACAATTATTTGAGCTGTGCAGGGTAGTTAACTAATTTACATGTAGATCGTAGGTACCTACCGGGCTTCATTCCCGATAGAAACATGATTATTATGTGTGAATTATATATGTTAAATAATATGTATTATAGGTATTTATATGTAATTATTTATTTATGTTATGTAAGTATATTCTGATATTATTATTAGTATGTTAAAATAATAAAAATACATTGTTTAAACTACATAAACAATTATGTAGTTTAAACAATGTATTTTTATTATTTTAAATTTATTTCATTATTTCATTCATTTTATCGCATATAAATATATAATATATAATATATTATATTAATTAATATAATATATTATTTTAAAATATAATATATTTTTATATTTTATTCATATATTTTATATATTTTTTTATTTTTAAGTTTTGTACATATTTATATCTAATTATAGTTTTTTTTTTTGTTTAATTTTAATTTAGTTTTTAGTTTAATGTAATGTACAATTGCTACTTAAATTATTTTGTTACTATGAATAAAGTTTCGTTTTTTTTATCGCACCACCATCCTTACATTGTTTTTACGATTATCTTTGCATCCAAAGGTTGTCTGGAAGAGATCGCTCTTAGCAATTAGACCGCCCATTGTACCTATCTTTATAAGTTTCTCTGTAAGTTGTATTTATATTTTGGTGTCAATAAATAGTTTTTGTATTGTATGATTTTCCCTAATTAAGACAAGTTTTTTATTGTTTTGGGTATAAAGACAAAATCGCTCAAAACAAACACTTTCACACTTATACCCCCACACCAAGTTCAGTGAATTGTGACGTGGGATGTGTTTAAAGCAAATATTTACAATGTAACATTTAAACTATGCTGAGTTTTGGGCATCAAATTAATAAATTAAATTTCTTTAATAATTAATGCTCAATGTAATGCCACACTTATTGATAACGATAAGCTTTGAGGCGGAACTTCCACAATTTATTATTCGTTATGTTTTATTTAACAATTAAAAAGTAAAATGTTTTCGTTTGCTCACTCCCATGCCACGCACACTTCTCGTTGTATATCCAAGTGATAAGCTAGATCGAAAATATTCTTTGCGAATATTAGCACCATACACTAGCAGCATAACTTTAATACCTTTTTGAATAGTATAGAATCGCGCCACCCGCTCCCGCTACCGCTCAACTCTATAGTTATGAGTCCATAGTCGAGAGTGAAAGTTCAAAATCATTTGAGATATTTCTGACATTTTATACATAATAATTACTCGATAATGACTATCTATAATAAAATAAAAAATGTAAATATGCATGTAAAATATCTTAGATATTTCATACTAAATCTGGTAACAGTATATTTTTTTCACGCCCAGCTCCTATCCTACTCTCGAATACCCCAGGCGCTCGATCGACATCGAATGATCAACAGCACTTATCGATGACGTTCGCAATGCAAAGCCCTATTATATTTGAACTTAAATATTTTATAACTCGTTCCACTGAAATTATATTAGTTTCTGAAAATTTTAATACCTTTAAAAAATCACAATAAAAATATTATGTTTGACACACTGAACAGAGTCATTTTTGTGTAGGTATTTGAATGTCTGTGTGAGTGCTTTACATAAAAAATATGCTTACAAGTATTAAGTTAATTGTAGGTCATTCCGCAAGAACTGCCCGATTTCTTATATGCATGTAAATCCGATGCTCTCATTATGGCTAATGATGATAAGTAGAAATTTGTACCGTTCCCATGGGCATTGGTTCATAATAATATAGATGCAAAAAATAATAAAGACTTAATATCAGTTCTTAGACAGAAAAACTATATAGATGATTTATTTACCAATTCATCAAATGAGTCCATATATTTATCAAGTAAATACAAATTATATATTACCTCTACGTACATTATACTTACATTCCCACCGTCATTAAAGAGACCTACTTGACCATTCATGCAATCTCAGTCATTAGAAATTGTAGCCCATCTGTATTGTACCGTATAGTTTGTGAAGAGAGTGCATATAATTACACCAATAAAAATATTCCCTCCACGCAGCCTGTTCTATCATAAGACAACAAGTCTACTTATTTCGACATTCGTATAATCAAAACTGCAAAGAAGTAAAACTTTGAGTTACAGTCGTCGACCGCATTACACATTTAAAGACAGAAAAGACACGGGAAGAGAATAAAAGTGGCAAAATGTGGTAAGTTAGCATTACAGTAAAAAGAAGTAAAAATTACAATATTATCAGTAGAATGTACATACAAATAATTAATTTCAATACGCTTACAAGTTAAACACCACATGCATAGATAATCCATCAAAGTTATTTGATCACTTAATTAAATTGCTTCACACACATCACGGCTTTTGTTATCCGTACAAACTTTAATTAATCTTGTATGCAGATCTAATTCCGAGTTCAAAGTGGAATCTTTTGTACGTCAAATTCTAATCAGTTTGCAGGCACGTTTATACCCCTTCAAACCGAATTTACGATGAATTTATGACATGTTAACAATGTGAAAATGGTTGGGAATATCAATAGGCGTCTTTATAATTAAAACCTACTAAATTTTGTCGAAAACACGACACTCGTTTGTTTAAAATTGTGTAATTAACACTGGGCAGAAAAACAAGTATGAATATAATAATACTATAATATATAATCAATCAAACAAATTCACACTCACAGCCCCACACTAAGTTCAAAGACTTGTATCGTGGGTGCCGGAAACATTCACATCACACACACATTACACCCAGAACCAGAAGCACAAATATCCCTTGAGTAGGAATTTGTGCTCCTGCCGGGAATCGAACACAGGACCCACGGCGTAGATGGCAGTCACCTGTCCACTGCGCCAACTGGGTCGTATATGTATATATAGTCATATTCGAGTTACTCGCTTGCATTGGACAACGTGTTGGAAGGACAAATGTTGTAGGTGTACCTAAACGTTTTAATACAGTAAATAATACAGTACGAATCAGTTGTACGAGATGTGTTTAAGAGATGAGAACTTTGTTCAGCTGTGGGTACTATATGTGGGCAAAAAGATTATGAATACCAGGTTATAATACTGCGACTTAGCCATCAGTCCTCATGAAGATTTGGCTACAAGCTAGTGCGCAGTTATGACATAAACGCTTTCACACTCGCAGTCCCACACTAATTCTAACTGGGGGCGATAAGGCCTGCACTGACGTCCCGCTGGGGGTGTATTGTGCATTTCCGCCTGCCAGCAGTTAGCCCAGCGCCACCCAACTCTCTATATCGGAGTGCGGCTTTGGGTCGCTGGCACAATTGTTCCAGTGGTGAGGATGTAGGTGTGCATGATGTCGACTTTGTTGCATAGGAATGTTCATGTATCCCAATTTTGGCTCTTATTTCTTTTGTGACCTTACAGTGTAGCTTCACAGTATTATTCTTCCGCAGGCAGTCATGACATAAGGGACTATCAGTGGCGCCAGTCTTATACATGTGGTTATTTAATTCGCAGTGACCTGTGATAAGTCCCACCATCAGGCGAAGGTCCTGTCGCTGAAGTCGAAGCTAATTTTGGTAAGGTTTCTGTTTATGATCGGAAACGGTTTTTGCATGTATGCAGTCCGTTCTTCCGTCCCACAGATTCTGTTGCTCATTTTCGGTGAGACGACGTAAGAGGTCTTTTATCTCCATCACTGATGGCTTGCAAAGGCCCCTTACATTATCATTGAGCTGTTTCTTTGTGCCTTCCTTGGCTGGTTTGTCTGCCATTGTATTCCCTGGACACCCATGGCTTTGTCCATTTTATAATTATATCGTACCTACTTGTTTGACATATTTTGTAGAGTATGGCGGTATTTTGCGACCAATTTTGATCTTGTTACAGCTTTTCTCAACGCATATATGACGTGAGTCCCACACTAAGTTCGATGATTTGTGTTGTGTGTGCTGAAAACATTTACATCACACACACACAATCACAACAAGAAACATATTTTTTTCTTGCGAAGAAAGCTAGGCGTGTAGAACTAGTAATAAGTTTTTAATATCTTTTTTATGCCAGATATGCATTTGGCGTATATCTCGCCTGATGTAAAGTGAAGATGCGGCCGAAGATGTAGAATTTTGGTGTATTTACTCGCAGCATATCCTCTAGGAAAGCTACACGTTAAGCCAACCCTAAGTGGCGGGTTAACGTTTATCTCTAAGTAGAGACAGGAGAATAAAGATGATTTATGACTTATTAAATCAGTGGTTTTTAAAAACGTAATAATTAAAAAAAATATGTATTTTACAGTAAATACTTACAAATTGATCTTAAAATCTTAACCTGAAAAGGGTCTCACGAGATTATTTCGGGAAGGCCAAGACATTTCAAGACGATTGCTAACCCTCATTGGCCGACTGCCGAAAGCAATCGACTCGTGACCCTCGATTGAAATCTATTATTGATGACGAATCCAAAACGGTAGATTCCTCCTCAGACACGTAAGCTCTCAATTTGATCAGCAAATCGATTCGCAGTCATTGATTTTGTTCGTAAATGGAGTTACTGTAACGTCCATGGTATTCAAATAAAAACTCACGTGTTCATTTGATCCGGAAGTTCTATATTTTGAAAATTTCATTTAAATAAGAAACATCTTTTAAAAACATGCTTTTAGTAGCCAATTTTGAGTGAATTAGCCATGTCATGGTTATACTTCGAATGGTCATATCAATATATGTCAATATCATAATTGTATAGGTACAACATTTCATCTCTGTGCTGCTAATTATTGAGGAATTCCTTACCCAACCTTCAGAGCAGCAACCAAGTCATAGTAAAACTTGAAACTGATGTTGGAATAATTAAACGTAAGCAAAGCTTAAAAAACCAACTTTACCGCTTTATCTTTGGAATCTTGATCGGATTTAATATATTAAACACGCATTATTGACTATAACTCAAAAACTAGAAATCAGATCTTGATAAAATTTCATTGGGACTACATGGAAAGCACCAGTTTTCAAATAAAAAAACAATCATCAAAATCGGAACAAAAAAGTTATGAGGTAACTTTTGAAGTCGGTCAAACGAGAACATCGTCAAAGTAGTCCACAAAATAGGCTTTATTGACAATATTTCAACAACTACTAATCAGATCTTGATCAAATTTAAATGGGACCAATAAAAAAGCAACATCTTTCAAACTAAAAAAAATTTTTCGAAATCGGCTCACGTGGAGAGAAGTTATGAGATAACAAACATAAAAAATTATAAAACAAAAATACAGTCGACGTCAGGACAATTTTATTCTTGCCTATATTTCCGATCAAAGCTATCTACGGGCCAATTGCCTATATTTCCTAAAACTATATACAGCAAAGAACCAAGTTACCTACAAGACATCGAGCCTATAGGTAACTCAAGTGCTCAAGCCCACTACCAGTGGGTAGCGTTCCCATCATGCTGGCTGCATTGTCTCTCTGAATTGCAATGCTAATACGTTGAGCCAAATAAGTGCCAGCATTTTGATCACGCGTCGCCTCAGCCAGGCACTCTGATAAGTTTTTGAAAATAGAATGAGCTCATGATCCCCAGGGGCCCAGTGTCTCAACACCAAACGGCTGAAATATGTAACCACTGCTGAGGTCTCCATATTTTCGCCGTTTGCGCTGCTCTGCCGAAGTTGCCGCGACGCCGCGCCAACCCCATTTTGTGTTTCAGTAAGATGGAGCTAAAGTGTCAACACAAGTCGCATGCCACACTAAAGGCCGTCCCATCTTTCATGGAATTAAAGTCATGTCATCGAGTCTTTTACCATCGTCACGTATCAGACCATTCGGTTCGAGAATGGCTGGAACGTTGGCGCTGGTAAAAGCCCGCGGATGACATCGTTGAGACTGGCGTGGCGGCAATTCGGCGAGCTGATCAACAACAGTACCACACTAGATATAACATTGATAAGTAATCATGGACTTTAGATTAGGATTATTGTCTACATTTGTTCACGATTCAACATAGCTAGTGATTCAGAACATGAGTTATCCCCATAGAAATTTAGTCATCTAAGCGTGGATTGTTCGCGTTTGCCAGACAGGTGTTAAGTTAGGTTGTCAGTAACTTTGTAATGTCGTTGGTAAGTTCTAACCAAGAAACTTAATTACTCTAGCGCCTAACCGATCCCTGTTTGTTGATGTTCACCTCTGACCGCAGAGCTGTTGTGGTGTTTTAAAACATAAGCTACCAAATAACAGGAAGTAACAAATATACAGAGGCAAAAACAGGGCTACTTAGAGATGTATGTATTATTAGTACTGAATTAATAAATAGTAGAGAACGGTCACTTTCCGCCCCCTACCAAAAGTGCACGCAGACATACTGCTCAGATTGAGTTTACGCGTGTGATTCTGCGCACACCCCACAAGCTGTCAGTGAAACACACGCACACGCAAATGAGACGTACATAGCACGCACACATACAGACAGAAAAAACGTGTACGCATGATAGCCTTCTTTTTTATGATACTCATCATGTGAGATTATACCTTTCAAATTGAAAAATCATCCTATAGGTTATTCACGTTCTAAATGTTAATAATAATATTTTAATCGACTTTTAATCATTTTTGAGTATCTGATTTGATCGTAGTAACATAATAAAATCATATTATAAAACCTTACAAAAATTACCTGCTTATTTACTGGGCCCTTATCAAGAGGGTCAAAGTTCTTCGAATCTTGACCGTCCGACCTTCCTGTCAGACGTTATAAATTAATACTCGGATGCCATGATTTACGACCTAAAGGATCTAAAGGTTACTGATCTCCTGACAGGGTTGACTCTCAAATAATGATTTGGGTAAGGGCTATTTATGAGGATGTATTGTATTTATCATCACTTCTTGGCAGTTACACGATATTTTTATCTGTCTAGATATAGTAAAGGAAAAATAATAATTAACGCGATGATTCTACCATAATAATAATTATACATAACGGAACCAAAAAGTATTTAGTAGCCATTCTAATGTATGGCTTAATATTGGAATAGTAAACTAAACTTTAATTGTAAATAATCTCATGTAGTAAAACTTGTATTAAAGTAAGTAGTTTATAAATAGCTTTAATTGAAAAAGCACTAAGTCGTTAATTGAAGCCCTTAATTGCACTCATCCACGTATAAAAACTATCATCAGTAGAATCGTTACGCAGAACACGTAACCAAGTTATTATTGGATTCGTTCAGAAATAATGACATCTACGCTAAGTGGGGCAAAAAGCAATGGCGTGACTTTATGAGCCTTTGTAACATATCTACAGATCTTGAGGGTTAGTAAGGGATAATATTAGGATTGAAAAGTCGAGTCCGTTGGGGGTGGAAGTACTTATAATGTAAATCCGAATTTGATATTTTAGCGCCATTGTATCAGGTATATTCTAGTAGATCAAAATTTATTTAAACACATTTTATGCAAATAAATAAATACATTTATTGATTGATGGAGTCATCCACATTGCCGAATTGTGCAAGCAGAATTGTTCCAAGGAAAGTCATCTGGGATTTTATCTATTTAAATGTTAATATAAATTCTTCAACACAATAATTAGTAACAATGTATTAAATAATTTATAATATTCATCAACGTCACAGCAAGCTTTTGACCAATTAACCATAGAGGTTAATGTAAGTAAAAAAAAAACATTCGCATTGGACTGTTTCGCTATACATAAAATAATATAGATATTACATAAGTACCTTATTTAACAGTAACAAAAGGATATCTAAGCGCCGAGTTAATTTAATCTCATTCCTAGGACAAACATATTATAATGTAGCATGTCGACGTAAGTACCAATTCAAATAAAGAGTCAATTTAATTATAATAAAAATCAGCTCACATATTATTATTATATATAATTTGCGTTTACAAACGCACCAAGCAGGATTCCGGAAATTTCCCTAGAGATCAAATGGGTGACAATGATAAAGCCATTGTCGTCTATAATATCTACAAGTACTGATATAGCAGTGTATGGCTATAATACCTACCGTAATATAATGATATTTATTATTTCAATGCGGAATATTTTATTTAAATATCGAACAATTAGAACAACAAATACCTATATCACTTGACTCTAGAGAACTTAATCGGATCTTGTTAAAAATAAAATTACTTATATTCGACTAAAAAAATAATTGTCCAAATCAGTCATAGACACTGGAGATTATAAAAAAGTAGCTTAGTAATTTAGAACCTTCTTTTTGTTTTGGAAATAAGAATAATTAATGGATGAATTTGTTTATCGATTGAATTTTGTAGCTTTGGATTAAGTAAGATCCTGGGAGACCAAATTCATAAACGGGGTAAGCCTATCGTTTATATTAATAAGACAAAATGTTTAAAGAATTAACTGACCGGACATCAGTTTTATATTTGAATGCGTATGTTTTTTCATACAAATTTGAGTAAGCTCGGTGACACAGTAGTGCACTGGGCGATAAGCGAAGCGGAAAGCGGTATTCAGATGCATTTACGCTAACATTTTGGAGATCGGATTAGTGTCACGGCTTAATTTGCATGTGCGAGTGATTTATGTACGAGTTAAAAGCGGGATTTGGAACTAAGTTTGGTATTAAAGCCAAGTATCAACTACATTAAAAATTTGGACAGATTTAAGTAAATTCCCGCTGGAAATTAAGAATAATCTATATAATCACATCCATTGTAATAAGCCTGAATAATTGGATTCATGCTAATACATAACCTACTTCTATATAATATTATTTTTGCATTTTTATATTTGGATAAAAAATTACAAATATTGGTTGACTTGAATTTGGAATAGGCTATTTTTTATTATTGTTTACTAACCCACTGGTACTCGGGGCGGTTTTGTCAGATTTTCAACAGTAATAATGAAAAAAATTTACAATAAAAATGAATAACGCGATCGTTTTTAAACATTCGCGATAGTTTTCAAACTTTGATTGACACGAACAAAGCTGTAAAGCACAGCTAGTATTGATATACATCTCCATGTTCTACACTGTAAATGTCACACCTACCCCAACAAGAACCCTCCGTATAATTAAATTGAAATTGTTAACAATGTGTCGGCGTCGGCAATGAAATGATAACAATCCATTCTGCTACACAAATTAGGTGAGGTATCGTTTGCGCATTTCTCTACTCGTATGCTTGCTCTAGTTGATTTGGTATTAGGATAAACACGAAACGTAGAGTTCTCGTAGCAAAGAGTTTTTTCTATTGCTAATGCATATTGTTAATACATTTTCATAGAAAAATTTGGTGTATTATATTTTTAACCACAATTATAATTTCTTTGTGCTTCCTTTTTAGGAATGCATCTTGGCCTTTATCAAAATCACTTTGAAGCGAATAACATTGAAATTTTATCAGCCTACGATGTTCCATATGCGGGGCAAAGGCCACCCTTTCTTTTTTCAACCTTTTGCGATCCTGGGCTATGGTTGACCATCCTTTCACGTGAGAGTCAAAGTCATCTCGCCATTTCTTAGGTTTGCCGCGACGCGCCGTGTCTTATTTTGTGCATGCATATTACTTAAGCATTCTGTTGATATTTTGGTCCAAAGCAGATCTGGCATGCAACAGACATATCTAGCTCAATTCCATATCACCAAAGCCGATTCCCGAGTCACGTCTACAATCTGTGCTTGAGAGCGCAGTACAGAATTACGAATGTGATCAGTGAGTTTCACGCCAAGTACACTGCGTTCCATAGCTCGTTATCAAATAACATTGAATTATAATTATTCTTTGATTATTTATTTTCGTTTCAATAAATAACAATTAATAACTCCTGCAATTATTTTTTTGAGAAGCGAAATGTACGGTTTGTGCATACCCAAAGTAATGAATTTTGTTGACAAACAAAAGCAAATAAAGATGCACCTGTAAATTTCTTAATTTAAAATGTGCAAACTGTCCTATTTGCCCAAATCTGTAGCGTATGCTCAAATCTATAAATTATGGATATAAGTAGCGTTAATAACCGTACATTAGCTACGCTCAAATACTGAGGATGTTACACATGCTTTGGTTTGTCATAACAACGGCTGAAAATTAGTTGAGGAACAACGTGGCAAAATCCAGCAGAAACTCCGCAGCAAAGCACCAATTGTTATTTTGGCAGTTTTTGTGTATACTTTATAATATGATGCTTGCGTTTGACTATCATATTACCTGGTAGTAAGTAAAGATATGGCCGAAGATGGTAAGCGACTCGAAACTATCGCTCAAGGGATGTTCCTTGACCATGTTCAAATAAAATCTTACCTGTTAGCTGAATTTATTGTGCGGGTCAAAGGCAGCTAGGAGGAGAGATATTAAACATAGACAAGAAAGCTTTCATAAACATCACCCTTTTTAAATATAGTACATACTTATTTGTGTCGCGAGTGCAAGAAGCGCTCGCTTAACACAGAACCAGATAACCATAAGTTTAATATTTATTGATGAATATAAATAATGAAACGAAAAAATGTTTCTGCCAGGATTTTCACTGAGTACCTGCAGCGTAAAATTCTATAAGCTGAACTCTTACCCTAATTGTAATTAAATCACTTAACTAGAACATATATGTACGTAATTGTATTTATAACTTACTTCTTGTATAATAATCGTTCTCATACACATTTTGTCACTTTCGAATAAAAATGGGAAATAAATGCGCAAAAAACGATGGTGTGGTATGCACGCGTATATTGACAATCGTTAAGTATAAATTCAACAGCCTTCTTCAGATTGCGGAACGCTCGCCCTCAATCAAAGCCAAACCAATTGTAAATCTTCAAAGGAAAACATGTTAGTTTTTCTGTTAGTCTTGCTTGTCTTAGTGCAATCTTGTTTTTTTTTAATTTTAAAACCTATTTATTTAAGAGTCATATAGCAGTAGAATGCGAGCTCGGATTAAACCAGCCTGGGGATACGCTTGCGCTTTACAGCTCTTTTCACTTTGTCTATGTACGTTGATCCTAAAAGTCCAACAAAACAAAATTTAGCACCGATATGGAGTATTCCATTCCTACATAGAAAAAGCCGTTTTGTACTGGATGGAACATGTGTGCAGCACCTCTTACGTACGTTTTGCATCGTCGCATCGGGTGTTTGCCGTTCCGTGTGGAATAAATCGTTAGTGGACGACTGTGGTCGTGGCCAAATAGAATCCTATATTGAAATTTATATCTTTGGTTATGTTCGAATATGGCGGTCATTTGCAAGTAAAGCTTACGTTGCGCTATTTTGCTTTGAATTTGTAGTAAGTATTTATATGATTTAGTAATGTAAAAATTGAAGGTGGTTTGAAAGCATCTGTTTAACGTTTTGGATAGAAAGTAAAATTCACCATTAAAATATTATTAGGTAAGTAATCCAAATTTTAATCTAAATGAAATGAGCTTGCGTATTAATATAATCAGTATGGACTTTCCCTGCGCTAAGCATATTTGTTTATAATTCAATACTATTCTATATTTGTTCACTATAATGGTTGTGATTTATGTGTGATGTGAATGTTTCCGGCACCCACGACACAAGTTATCGAACTTAGTGTGGGGCTGTGAGTGTGAAAGCGTTTATGTTTATGTTATGTTACTATAAATATTATTATAAGGTTTTATTATCCAGGATAAAATGTTGCGAAATTTACTATCACCTGATGTTAAGTCATGATGTGGTCGACAATGAATCACGTATTTCTAGAAGATACTTCACATCACTCGTGACATGAAGACTCCCAGATTAAACTTATCGTAAAACACAAATTCTCATTTATACTTAGTCTAATATAGACAGTTTAGGAAAATGTTTTGTTTAATAGTAACCAATTATTACATTATTGACAAGGGTGCATGGCGCCAAACTGAACAAGTACTTTTTAGCGAATGCAAAGTAGAGAAATTCATAGGTTGAGATTAATAATAATAAATCGTATATTTTTCTCTCACAACAGGTACAATAAAACTACTACAATGGTATAACATAGTTAGTAGGTACCTACACAATGATACTCATTATATTACGGTACAATCATTGTACCTACATAATTATACAATGATTATACCCGTGTTGTGAGAGCCTGGTGTCTGATATAGGTTTTTCATAAACCTGTATTAATGGTCACCAAGCATCCACTCCCCGGTTGCATTTCTTATTTACTTACATTATTACACTTTAACGAGATTACTAGGTACTTACTAAGTAAGTATTAATAATGTATAATTGATATAATTAAAACAAATAAATAATAGTTGGAAAAGAAATGCACCGTCAAGTTTCTTGTTCTTGTTGAATCTGGTAATTAGATTCATTACCACTCATGTGTGTCTCTTTGAACAAACATTTATTTTATGTATCTATATATATCAAACAATATCATAGAACATATTTTTGTTGTTGCTTTATTTGATTTTTACTAACTCACTGGCTGAACTCTATTTAGAATTTCTCGTTACTCTAAAAAAGCCCATACTGCAAAACATTACAGGCATTGAAAAATAAACAGATACAAGTAAGTACTCATATACCTAAATCTGTGTTGTAATCTTAGGAGGCTGCCTTTAAATTCTACGTGATAGGAGTCAAATAGTCCATACTGCAGCCCTGCCTCGAATTACCAGGGTGAATAGTCCAATTAGTGTTCCTGTGGTACCACTCCAGGCCGAGACAAACGAGATTGCCTGCTAGGGCCACCTGCTTCGCTGTTTACGAATACGAGTATCCGTCTGTCTTGGTTGCGGTTCGGTTAAAGTGGTAGTCGACAATTGGGCGTCTCACCTTGCGATTGTTGCGAATTTGGTGAGGCCGTTTATTCTAGATTGAATCTGCTATAGGCCTAACATACTGCCATTCTAAGCTGGAAGCAATTAGACTATTGTTTTAGTAGATGTCGTTTAATAGCTGAAGGCAATTTGTAGACAGGTGCGTTTTATAACGCTATAGTCTAATATTGGTTATAGTGCATTATTGTTCGCGCGAAAAATACATTTTAGGTCAGATTAGGTAACGTTTGACCATTAATTTACCAAGTTTTTATTAAGTTGAGAGTTTTGTAAACGTGCAAATTGCATAAACTACAAATAATTACTAACAAAACGATATTCAACCTCTCTCGTGGAAGTATAGAGCAAATAAATAATTATGTATTAGGAAATGTCACTGGCTAGCCGTTTACTATATTTTCTTAACTTAAGAGTACTTTCAAAACTTGTTCTGAAAAAATAAACATAATGTCCCTGAAATAGAAACAAACAAGACCAAAAAAACCCGCACACAATAGAGCTTCTTTATGCAGGTGTGAATAATACCAAACAATATCTACCGTTGAAAGCTCTACGTTTTAAAGCAGCATGGATGGTCAATGCACAGAATATTTGAGCTACGGAATCCAAAAAGCCAGCTCACAACAACCAAAGCCAAACAACCAATGCCAACAAAGCAAACAAGACGTTTCTTTCGGTGTTGTTCTATATTTTAAGGTAAAAAAATTGTTAATTTTATTACGTTAAAATCCTACTTCCTACCAATATTATAAATGCGAAAGTTTGTGTTTAAGTGTGTGTGAATGTTCGTTACCGCGTATCTCTGTAACGAATTAGCCGATTTAAATTAAATTTAGAATGTAGATAGTATAGGTTCCGGAATAACACATAGGTTTTTTCTAATTAATTAACACAGGCGAAGCCGCGGTACACGGCTAGTAAGCAATAAGCTTCATTCACAAAAAAACGATGGAATAAGGCGTGTTTTACAATAACTGTGCCTCATGGCTTTGTGCGTTAATATATTAAAAGTTGTCTTCGTTCTGTTCAGGGTCTAAGTTACATGCATGCCAAACTTTATCCAAATCCATTCAGCCATTACAGAAATAAATTTTTATTAAATATTACAATATTTAATGCTCGCGGTATGATTTAGTTTTTAAGCGATGATAGCTTAAATGTTCTTTCTCTTATGGTCAAGCGTTTGACGTAAGGTAAGTGACCTAACCTGATGATAAGTGATGGTTTGGTAAAAAACGTAAACATGCTAGACCTAGAATGACTGAATGGTTATACATCCGATTTCTAATCCTACTAGAAGCTTGAGCTATCGGTGACTTCGTAATAAAATCCAAGGTGGTAGGGTTTTTATTATTTATTTATTTTTTCATGCTAGTTTACGCTGTAGCCGTGCAAGCGAAGCGAGATCTCTGAGTTGACTTGGGTTGATCTCAAAAACGGCTTCACACTTCACGCTGAAACGTACGTATAATATCCGTTATATCTTGTTCTTGAACGGCAAATACAGAAATCAAACAATTTAAGATTCATAGAAAAATAAAAGAAAAAAATATATATAGAAAAAAAGGTACCTACAAGCAAGTAATCTCACAAGTTTTTTTCTGAGGCAAAATGTAGGCGCGAGATCTCAGTTCAGCGCGAACGACTAGTTATTGTACGAGTGACTACAAAAGCAATGAGAGTTTTCATATGCATTATCTCACAGCTATTCACTAAAATGTGCAATACTAAACACAACCGTTCCTATTCGATTCCATTTTCAATAGACCATTTACGTATATCGCTTTCACAGAGACCTTAAAACGGTCCGATTTTCGTGCACCACTGACGCATTTCCGCTTTCTATGCAACCTCTATCAGCTAAATTACGTAATTGAAAAGCTTGTACGATACTAACGGGTTCTCTAATACGCAGGCAATAATTTCGCAGAGAATTAGTTTAGTCGCTATAATTTTCGCATTGAAATTGACCGCAATTTAGAATCGGCACCGCAAATTGGTAGTGTTAGAGATGAGTGCATTCCGGTCAATAATGAACAGCCAGCCTTAGAATATATATGTTAATATATTTTTATGCTGAAGATACTTTATGTAATACCTAATGCTTCAATTTACATAAGTATTTTGTCCCTTATCATACCTATTGATTATTTTATTAACTAGGTTATAAACAAGCCGTGTGTGTGTAGACGTGTCTAACATAATTAATTGTTATCATTATAGTAATAATAAAATCAGTAAGCACTGGCACACAGTAGAGTCTCTATCCTCATCAGTAATTTCAGATGACGTAATGTCTTTCCTGCCTTTCAATTTTAGCGATACATTCAATTTGCTCGCGTATCATGCTATGCGTTCTGAACAAGGCTCAAATTGACCGGAAATTTTAGTTTTAGCCGGATCCATCATTACTAATAGGTATAACAATTTGCATAGTGAAATTGGTGAACAGGTAATTGGACAGCTAAATTTAACGAGTTATAATACAAAGGTTATGACTTCATACATACATTTTGATATTTATGTAAAATATAAGCGGTACAATTGGTTATTAGAGATACCGGCTGATATATGTCGTTTATATTGTCGATGGATGATAATTGGACTTAATCTAAAAGTAAATACTCAGTAAATTACTTTCACTTTGTAGTCTTACAAATTAGTTGGGTTTGAGAGTTATTTCCAATTCTTCACCTCAACTTATTATCAACTTAACCTAACATACGATGCATAGTCTCGCACAATACATTTTACATACAACAGTGAATACAATTAAAAACTAAGTTACTTACGTAATATCAAAAACGATGTTAACGCTATAGTGATAGCCTGAGTATAACGATTACTACGGAACGACGGTGGTAAATATAAGTGCCCTTAGAAGAGACCTTATCAAAATGCTGATACTAATTTAGCTGAATGATATTTGCAATGGTAATGAGAAGAGTACACGAGCCGACCTCACTTAGTAGGAAAAAGGCAAGTAGATGATGATGATATTTGCAATGCTAATGCATTGCATTTCAGAGGGGTGATGCCGCCAGCATAATCATTATAGACATGCTGCCCATATGTACTACTGGTTACATATTGCATTTGATGAGAAACGATTATATAGCCGAAGATGTAGCATGATTATAGACAAAAGAAATTCTATTTTAACAAATGAGAGTTCAAAATCCGTATGACGAAGTGAAATTTGTTGTAGAGACGAGAATTGATAAATATTAAACATAAACAACAGTTAATTCAAATTCACAGCTTTTATTGCGAATATATGTGCATTGTAGCTCTTATTTAGGTAGTAACCTGAGTCTAACTATATTCAACCATCATATTAAGCATGCAATATGTAATTAGGAGAATTTGTTATTAATTTGTCAATTGGAAATATTATTTATTTATAAAATTTATAATAATTATAGCATTTATTTATCTTAATTTCAAATAATATTTATTTCGTCGAGATAGGAGACAAACCTACGGTTTGTAAGTTTTATTTTCATTCAATTACTTAAATGTCAAATAATATTAAGTTGTTTTAGGTACTGGTATGACAAATTTATTTTTATTTGAAACTAAGCCAGCGTTTGACCACAATCTCACCTGATGGAAAGCGACGATGCGGTCGAAGATGGATCACGCTTGCTCAGTAAATGCCTATTCACTCTTTTCTTGATCTTATAAGTGTCTTTCTTTCAAATAAAATATGTTTCCACTGAATTGAATTTTTATCATTAGGAAAATCGGTCCGTGTATGTACGTACATAAATAAGTCTTGTTTAATTAAAACTACTTCAATTTAAACTGGAATGAATATAGGCCTATGCTAGGTCCATGAATAGAGCCCAAACTAGATTTTTATTAATATAGGAAACTGAAGTTATCATATTTATCTTGAATTCATTTGATACCTCCCTATTTCGAGTATTCGACTACAGCGGCCAACAATCAATTGCTGCCCAAAGCTAGCAATCTAAATACGTAAAAAATTTCAATCTTTTTGGCTTGCTTTTTCACAGAATTAATAATAAGCCAATTTGGAACACAGTTGACTATAATCACATTCCAAAAATGCCAAGCGCGTGGCAATAACATTCTAGGAATGCCTTTTACAGCCAACTTTTAGATACTTGTACGTGGGAGATATAGTTTGAACGCCGCTTTATCGCTCCACTTATATACCTACGTACGACTTAGGTAACTTTGAGTTAGGTTCTAAATATTACATTTTAATATTGAACGAGAAATGTTGGGATCTAGTTTCATAGCCCTAAAATCCCGTGTTGAATTTGAATTTTATTTTTCGTGTATATCTATCGCATAAGCGTTACAAAATGTATAATATTACTTTTAATATTTTACATTTTCAATAACTTAAAGTAGTTATTGGTAGCAAATACGAATTGAATGAAACCTAAAAACGCTTTAAAGGCTCGCTCAGCCGCATAACCTTCTGGCACCTACATACAGTTCTAACATTTGAACCTACCAGTTGAACTAATTATACTCGGACACTAGACTCCTAGAATGGTGGCCACAAGTCAGGCGCAAGCCCGTTATGTGTTATTAATGTGGGATTTAATCTCGATAATTGTGCCTGACCGCTGTGGCCACAGTACGCGACATCACTGAGCTGTATTTTTGGGCACAGTACATAGGGTTTTGACACAATAATATTTCTTAATAAAAAAGTCTTAATTTAAGAGAAAATATTAAAGATACTAACAAACAAATCAATTTACTAAAAAATCAAAGCAACCGACTGTGTAAAGTGAACTTACTTATAATACTAAATAATCTTGAACTACTGTTTGCTTAGTTGGGGGCGAGTTCGCCTATTAAGCAGGGGTAGCGGGTTCGATTCCCCGAAACAAGTTTTCTTCCCAAGGTAAATTTGAGTTTCTGGTTCTGGTTGTGATTGTGATGTGAATGTTTCCGGCACCCACGACACAAGTCATCGATGTTAGTGTTGGGCTGTAAGTGTGAAAGCGTTTATTTAAATATTTTACTCTATTTGGTAAATAAGACCGAAATATAAACTTTATCAGAGCTTGATTATAAATGTTGGACATTTAAGTGAAAATGCTTGCTAACCAAATTTTAATCCTTTTAAATAGATCCCAAATGGTAATTCGAAATGAATAATGGTAAGAGAAACCTAATAATGATACCCCATTTTTACATTTTTGTTTGTGGGCTTTCTTTATTTTTCATATTATTATGGCGTCTGGTTATCCCCATATTGTATTTTAATTGCTGTCATTTCATCAGTGCGTGTGTCGCCGTCTGAAATTGTTAAATTCAAAAGAAAATTAATTTTGTACAAATGCTTTTTGTATAATACTTAAAAAATGTTCAGTAATAATAAGCTAAGAAATTGTCAAAAACTTTTTCAAAACAAGCATTTAGAAGTCCGGACATATTGGATTTAGAGTGACCTCATTTTTTTATTCGAGTTATTCTCAGGCCTTTTCATTTGATACCCGTATTGAAAGAGTGAATTAAAAATTACTTGTCCGATATTGTGGGAGTTCCGCCATGTTGGATTTAGAATGACGTCACACTGCTAACCATGCATTGTCATCCAAACTAAACGTGAATTTCAACTCAATTGGTTGAAAATATCTACTTTAATATTGAGTTGCATGATTCCACCCGAACAAACAAAATTATATACATACATACATTGCAAGTTAAATAAAAGCTTGTTAATAAGAATTATTAGTAACTATCTAAGCTACTGTTAATTATGACGTTATACTAACTAATCGGTGCGTGGGGAATTAACTAAATATGTAGTGTGTTGATAGAATAGATTTACGACGTCATTAGTAGATGAATGGAATTTAACTGTTTGTAAAGCTCACTAGTTGTTATATTCGTATTTACCACTATTGACGGTTGAGCGTTTATAACAAAACTAACAAAAACATAATTAAATTACTCTCACCATATGTTTGACATGTCATGCAAAATTATACTATTTAACTTACCTTGTCCCTACTAATACTTTTGTTCTTATGATATAAATAACTATACGTTACATCTTTATAAATATTATATAATTCGTATGTGTGTATGTGAAGGTGCTCCTCATAAACGGCTGAACCGATTTGATCAATTGTTTTGGGTGTATTCAGGAAGATTCAAGAATGGTTAAGATTCACAATTCAAACCGAAGCCGTGTTTCTGGATTATAACTGAATTTAATCGCACTGAAAACTACTTTACTTACTTCTACTGAAAGTCTTCTCAAGATCTTGGCCAACGTTACTGCGCCGTTACTGCATGGTTAATAAAATATAGCTTTTAGCATGATTAAATCTCAACTCTATTAACTAGTTTCACACTTGCAAAAGTTTACAACAAATAAAAAACGGTTTTGGCTGCAGTAAATTGTCCCAATTACGGTACAGCATGGCATTAATTATGTTCAACCATTGTGGAGCAGGTCTACCTTTGGGCCAAGTGGCTATATTTATACCTAATAAATTATTTTTTTTTAATGCGTGATAGGCAAGCATTTGACCACAATCTCACCTGATGGAAAGTGATGATGCAGCTGAAGATGTAGCATGCTTGCCTAGAAGGTACCTATTCACTCTTAAATATTTCAAAGTAAATATGACATAGGTATGCAAGGTCTTGCGTTTCACTTTTGTCCTTAGCGAATTTGTTATTTCATCCTTTGACTACGTTAGTATCTACGTAGAGAAATCGAAACACACCTCACTGGAGTATTTTGTTATGTGTCGTATTTTATCTTCATCGTCTGTTTTATTTCAACTTCAGTTTAATTACTTCTTTTATTTATTTCACTTAGTGGTCGCAAAGCCACTAGATTGTTTTAATTTAAACTTTATTGTGAGGTACCGTATTTCCTTTGATCCAATGTTATGCGTCACTAAACACAGCACGGTAACGATTAGTATAAACTCTACATTCTTTTTTTTTTATAATCGCGTAACCTATCGCATAGTAGGAGTGTCGTCACTCAAAAACTTATCGCTACCTTCAATCTCATCATCGCTGTCATGTGAAAAACTCCTCTTGTTTATCAAAATAAGGCTTCTATGCATTAAAAATAAATATGTTATATTACCGCCTTATATGTAAAATAAACGAATTTAGGTAAAATCATAACTAATTGAATTTTTTCACTGGGTTCTCATAAAAATAGTACACATTTGATACAAAATAAACAATCAAAGGCGGGTAAATTCAGACTTAATATCTTTGTTAAATTCATATTTATTGTATCCGTTCATCGCTCCCGATGCGAATGGGTACCACACCCGTTAATCTTTATATTCTTTTTATTTTTATTCAACGTTTTCACACTCACAGCCCCACACTAAGCTCAATTTCTAGAGTTGTGGGTGCCGGAAACATTCACGTCACCAGACAATCATACCCAGAGCCAAACACTAATTTGGTTATTATAAAAGGTCCAACACAAGTGCCTCCAAGAACCTCAAGCGAAATGGTACTTTGACTCCCTAAACAGAATTGAGGTCAACATCTATACATAAAACTGGGGGTCAGATGTCCCCGTGGCAGTTTGCCAGCTAAGCTAATCCGTAGCCCACTTGCCAATTGTCGACAGTATAAGAAATAGATGGCCACTGCCAACTTTGACCAGCCAGCGTCGGCCGTACCTTCATGTGTCGTTTGCATAGATTACACCGCTGCTGTTTTTTGATGGCGCATGATCCTTCACTGTGTATTGGCTTTGAAAGGAGGTTTGTTTTTCAGCATTTAACGACATCAAATTAATAGATGGCCCTTAAACGTGTAGATTAACGTGAAATATTGTTACACAATAATTATGTCATTCAGGTTTTCTTGCCCGTCGTTGATTTATTTATCAATATTGGTTATTTGTTCGTGTCTGTTTTCTTTTGTCGCAACTTTATTGACATCCACGGACGCTATTTTTTTATTACCTCTAAATACCTACTTTATGAAACTGAGAGTTAAGACAATTCAACGATAACCTATATATTACAATCTGTTTATTAGTTTGGCCGGTATGGGGGAATAAAACTACGGTGCTCGAATCATAAAACTTCTTTTTGATTCGCTGTAGATGGGTAAAATAAGTGATAAAATAATATACCGCAGCTACAATAATAATATTATGTAATTGCAGCCACACGGAACTTGCTGGCTTAGATTCTCTTAGGTTTTTTTATTTATTTATCAACACTAAAGTGTAATGGGCCAGCGTGACGCTTACCATCAGGCAAGCAACATCATTGGGGAAACGCACTGATCAGGTTTGATTAAAATAAATTTATTATCAGTTGAAAGTAAACTTTGTCATAATGATTACTAATAACATGAACGATGCGCAATTATTTAGATATGAGTTTAATTCCAGTTCTTATATATTTGCTGCACCACGTAAAACGGCAAACTTACTTTTCTAAAATCGGATTACATTATACCGGGTTCCCACGTACAAAACCCAACCTTTATTACACTTACACATGCAGTTATTATTATAATAACGGCCAGAGATGTCACCAAAACGTTGTTTATGACAGTTTCAGTAAAGTTATAACAGTGTGAGACCGCGCGCTGAATGCTTAACTTTAGGGAGGAGGTGGTTGGGGCTGGATTGGTTTTGGCCGACTAGTTAAGTTGATTTGAAGCTTATATTTCTCACCATGAATTATTGTAATTGATTTTTTAATAAATAACAAGTTAAGACGTATGGTGTTTTGCGCATTTTCTGTTTGTAAAATCGCAATAGTATGGCATTTTGCAATTAGATATTTTTTTTATGATTATCATATATTTTTTGCCTGCTAATTGTGATAATGAAGTGAGAGTATGAGGGGGTAAATACGCTAGGCCTAGAATGGTTCTCAAGGATAGCTGCCGGAACATAATACATGTACTGATACATATTTTGCTTACATTATGCCGGGTTCAATTTCCGGTGGGATACCAAACATTTTGTCCACAAGGGAAGGCAAGTGTTTCTTTGTAGTAATTTTTTCATGTAAGTATAATTTTACATGTAGTTTTATTGCGGTTATTGTAGTACTATTAAACCAAAAGAGTTTTGTGTTGGTATAGTTGTGGACGTGATGTGAATGGTTTCGGCACCCGCGATAACTAGTCTTCAAACAATCGTTTTTTTTTTAATAAACGTTGACATACATTATCATTTATACTCAAATATAGCTTAGTATAAAATTTGAAAATGAGGTCTGATGTTGAAACTTAGGGTCGATAGGCATATAGTTTTATGAATGAGCTATTCTGATGTACGATATATTCGATCTAACTCGTGATCTTATTTGTAGTCTTATTAGTATTTCTTGTTGAATAAATATCGCCTGAATGTATACAAATAAACAATTTAAGAATAAAAAAAAGTTAAAATATAATTATTGTACTAAAACTTTTTTTGGGTAACCGGAAAATTTATGTAGCAAATGTTTCGATCACATCTCTACAACAACTTCGGGTGAAATAAATTAAAAACTCTGTGAACAAGACCACCCAAATGAAATCGTGCAGAAATTACGCTATTGTTTTAGTCGTTTTTCTTGAGGGCTTTGAAATCTCACTGCAAAGCTAACTCATTCGGTTTAAAAATATAATACTTATTATTTTAAACTAATTTCTAAGAATTGAGTGTTCTCAATGATATTGAATATTCGTATTATAAATTTCTACGCTCTAGTGTAAAATGAGCGACTTCGATGATTTAATATTTATTCCTACTGTTTTTATATACTTTCGTGCTAGTTGGTTCTATACTTGATCCTATGAAGATTTACGTATAGGTATGTGTTTAAGTTGGCAGTCAAATATTTTTCTAAACACATGTTCACATATCAAATTATATCTGCCATAAAAATTGCCACTGAGCAATTTACCTGCTTATTGTATGCCCATCGGTCCATTTGTCAAAGGAAATAAAACCTTTTTTGCGCACATATTTTATAGTAACAAAACAATTTTAATGTTGAATTATTTCATAAAACTCCTAATTCTAAGTCAATATTTACTGATAATGTCGTAGTCAGCTAAGGGGAATATTGAAGAAGTACGACAATTAATATAGGAAACTCCATCTATAACTTATACAACCACCCTAAGTATAGATATTGTAGGGAACAAATCAACATGCGTTTTGCTATTTGCTAGGGTTATTCTAGTGCCAGGATTTTCAGGCTACCTGAAGGCACTTGAAATAGCTTAACGACTGTTGTCTAACGACTAACAACCAGGATCGGTGGTTAAACTGGGCCGGCCTGTTCCACTGCTCCTCCTCCCGGTCTATCCGAAGCGGGTAGGATTGGGCACTGTTCTCTCTGCCCCACTCCACGGCTTCCTTTTGCGGGCTTACACGCACAGACGGAGACAACCGCCTGCCACGCGGCTCCGAAACATCCGTCTCCAGAGCACCTTCAGCCTCCTTACCTAACTCTTTGCTTAATATTGTCAATCAGTTACAATCGCTCATGACGCCCGCGCTACAAGTTTTACTGTATTATGGGTATACGAATATCATAAATATATTATATCCACTACGCCTTTTTTAAACACGTCGTTCGTCTAATTACACGTTTATGACGACTTATTAATTGCGTATTTTAAACAAAACATCATCATCAATCAAACGAAAATCTTCAATAAAAATTGTTTTGCTTGATTTGGGGTTGCAGAACGTTTTTTTATTAGAATAAGACTTTTTATTTTAAAGGGATAAACTTCTTTAATTTTATACATGTATTTGTCAAACACGACATTAATAAGTAAAGTTAAAAATATAATAATTATTATTATTGACAAACAGTGAATATTTGACAATAATAATTATTGTCATTTAGTGCCATATCACTATTTGGCAATAATAATCGTAGAAACCATTTGTATATGAATGGTTACTAGACAGACACAGACAGACAGATCATATATTCTTTGTCGAATATATGACTTGTCGAAATATATTTTTTCGAAGTAAGTAACTTGTTGAAGTAATGAACTGTCGATATTCAGTATGACACCCTACTAAAATAATGTAATAATTATAATCAATAAAATAAGATAAGATTACATAAAAGAAAATTCGTTACGTATGAACATAAATAAAACACATAAATAAAACAGATAAAAAACCTAGCCGTAACTGCTTTGATGAGATTATATGTTTATTATTGTTTTATATATTTTAAGTTATATATTTTCAAATCCTCGACTAGTAAACGCTATCTTCTCACCGTTTTAGTTAACTCTCGAAAAGTAACTAGAAATTGGAATTTGTTTCGGAGTTGAGAACTGAAACAAAAAAATCCTTTACGGTTGCAATCACGTTTGTGCAATAAAAACTGAACTAAAACTACCTAGTTTGCATTTCAGATGGGTTTGTACACGAAATACATTAGTGATTTTACATAAAACAGCTGGTTAAACTAGAATACTCGTAAGCGATTCTTTATGCAAAAATTCACCATAATAGTATAATTTAAACAAGATAAGGGAAAATTATTTCTGTGTTCCAGTGGCTTAAATAGCTGTAAAAGTATGATGTTAAATAGATGATTATTATGACTGCTTTCCTACCTACTTTAAAACTATACTTATATATACAAGTGCTAATACTAGTTCACCCCGAACTAAGACTTCGCGCCTACATTTTGCCTAATAGTGGAAAACTTTTGAGGTCAAATGTTAACTTTTATGTTTATAACAATATTGTTTAATTTTAATATTTGTTGTTTAAGTATATATATGATATACAACATTATCTTATACGCGTAAGTCTTAGCCGTTTTTCAAATGTCCCCGGGAGAAAGAAGGTCTAAAAATAAAGGGGTCGGCCCCATACACGTAAGTGGGGGGGGCAAAATATTATTTCATATTTTTTACCGTTCTGGGATATCGTTGAAAAGAGATAGATACATATATATATACACTTTTATTGAACACCTTAAATAACAAAGAACACAAATAGTTCATTTAATAACACAATATTTATAAAAGTGTCACAACAGGCGGTCTTATAGCTGAAAGCGATCTCTTCCAGACAACCTTTGGATGGAGAGGAATAACGCAAAGTAATTGTTCTACGAGCTTTGCAAGTAGAGTACAAAACCGTACCTGCGAGTAGAGTACATATTTTTTTTATTAACGTTCGAAAATAGCAATTTGCAACAAAAACTGTACCACGTGCAGGTGAGGTCGGCTTGGGCAATATCAAAAAACTATTTATATTGTTTAAATCCAATGTTAAACTCACGCAAGTAGGGTGTCGACGTTCGTCGTAAGGCTGACCTTAAATTCACTGTCTAGCTTTAAATACATATTAGTTTATTATTATAACACATAAAGAAACAAAAGAACTCAAACAAAATGATCGTCAAAAAACTCTTTGACGTGATCATTTTGTTCCTATAATTTTACTGTATACTAGCTGCGCCCCGCGGTTTCACCCGCGTTGATAATGATGAAAAGTGATGATGATGATGATGATGAAAAATAGATGTTGGCCGATTCTCATAGATACCGGATAAGCACAAAAAATTTCATCAAAATCGGTCAAGCCGTTTCGGAGGAGTATGGCAACGAAAACTGTGACACGAGAATTTTATATATATAGATAGTTATTTAAACTCTTTTTAACTACACCTAGCTCTTTCCCAACCAAGATTTTTTAACGATTATAAAGTGAATTCCCACGTTATTTAAACTAAAGTATAACACCGCAGGGTTTATTATAAACTTGGATTGAAACGCTCCACTGAACAAGCAAAGTTCTTGACATCTCGGAGTGATATCAAAAGGCGCTGTTAAATAAAAACTTTTCATATTTTGACGAATAATGAACTATAAAATTCGTTTATGAATTGAATCTAAACTATTTAAACGTGACAAACATAAAACAATGCTTTTACAAGAAATCAAATATCTATGATTATAATCTAATCTATAGAAGTCTCACTCGCAATGTAGTGGCTTACTTGAGAAATACAGTCGTCGGTCGATGACTTGCAATGATAAACCATCCAAAACAAAAAATGTACTGTACACTCGGCTGGTTCTCCGCGGCACTGGGTGGGACTCGGTCGCTGTAACATTTTTAGATATTTTGCGTATCAATTTTTCAAAAATCAAAATCAAAATCAAAATCGTTTATTCACATGGGCCCCAAAGAGGCACTCATGAAAGTTAATGAATCTATTGCCAGATTCGGAAAATTACAGCCATCTCGAGAAGAACCTGGCAAGAAACTTTTAGATGAAGATTATAAGCTTTAATATTTCTTTATCGCTGTTCTAAACATACTACACATGGTTCAAGGTTAGGTACTCAACATCCTTAGATAGGCATCAGCGACCCTCACACTCCTATTTATACGAGTACAATCAAAACATCGTAAACTTCTGTATTATTTTGATCCAAACTTTTTCATTGCGAGTATTAATAACGTCCATGTCAAAAGTTCCGTATTATCTTAAGAATATTTATTTCTTCATAAGAATATATTTCGTATGGAAATAAAGAGTATCGTAAACCGAATGACTGCAGCCTCGGTGATAATATATAATTCTCATTCAGACTGAGTTCTCTTGAATTGAGATTATGACTGTATTTCTTAACTTTAATAACAAAAGTTTGGAGAATATTTGAAAAGCTATATTGAAAGCTTATAACTATTTTAAAAACTGCTATATTTCGAATTGTTTACGGTCTCTGAATTTACATATCCATGAAAAATAGTACCATCAACGAGTGGTTTTTACAAAGCATAGTTTTACCAACTTCAAAAAAGGAGGAGGTACTGTGTTCGACTGCATGTATTTTTTATGTATATTCACCGATTTTTCCCTATTTGTGGACCGATTCTCAAAATTCTTTTTTTGTTTGGTAGACTATACTTCAGAGGTGGTCTCCTATAAATTTTATCGAAATCAATCAAGCCAAAACCAAAATATAAGCGGTGAAGTCGGTTTTTTTAGCTTTTCTTACGTTTAAATTACGCTTAAATGTAGTTTGCTGTTTATATATTTTTTTCGGAACGATTTAAATAAAAACATATTATTGACCGAGCAAGCGCGTAGCGCGAGCGAAGTGACTCCGTTTTAACTTGGGTTTGCTTTCGTATGTCCGGCAGATTTCCGGTTGTTCTCCTCTACAGGTCACATTTCTCAACTTATTCTCGTGAAATTTTGTGAGCATTTGGTTCTATAATTATTAGTCCGACGGCACGGCATGACATTAATTCCATGGAGGATGGGACGGCCTTTAGTGTGGGGTGTTACTTGTGTCGACACTTTAGCTACGTCACATCTTTCTGAAACATAAACTGGGGTTGGTTTCGCGGCAACTTCGGCAGTGCACCGAAAATGGCTAAAATATGGAAACCCGGCAGGGGTTTAACGTTTACATATTTGAGCCGTTTGGTGTTGAGACACTGGGCCCGTTGGGACCGAGAGCTCAATATTTTTTCTAAATTCTGTCTAAGTGCCTGGTTGAGGTGACGCGTGATAAAATTTTTCGTATAAATAGTCATTGAAAAATTTTCAGAATGGCGGAGATATGGATGTTGAAAACGTAAAATAAATCATATATCAGCGTTTTCGACAAATACGCGGTAAATTTTCGATGTCTTTAGCTCACAGAGTCACTAGAATATCATTAAATTCTTCAATATTATCGCATTTCTTGAGCATTTAGCTCAAGAAATGCGGTTCTAAGAAAGTTACCATACCTTCTCTCTCCCTTTTCAAAGTTGTCCTATAAAGAATCTGGTCCATCCCATATGAAACTGCAACACCTACTCAAAGTTTGTATCATGAGAACTGTCTGGAAGTTGATATGGGGTTAGAACAAGAATCAGGGTCTGAGAGCTTTCTGGTATTTTTCATATTACCATGTATATTATCACACACGTAATACACAAATGCTGTGTGTGATTGTACATTTATTGACCGAGCGAGCGCGATGCGTCTCCATTTCAGCTTGTGCAGAATTGTTTTCGTATGTCCAGATTTCCGGCTGTTCTCCTTTACAGGTCGCATTTCTCAACCGATTCTCGCGAAAATTTGAGAGGCAAGTTCAATATTAAATAGATGTTTTTGTCAATTCGGTTTTTGGATTTTTTTAAAACGGCGGGGTTATGGGAGTTGGAATCGTTAAAAAAAACATATTTCAGCCATTTCAAACAAAACAACAACATAATATTGTCGTGCTGTTAATATCAAAGTGCGGAAAAAACAAATACCAATTACATGAGACACGTGCTTCAGTAAATCCAAAATTAATCATAATATACGACTCAAAGGCATGTCTACACATCCCGTCATCGAGCCATAAAGCGACACACCGATGTATCATGAAATGGGAAACGTTAATTGCCCAGAGTAATCACCTGTTATATAGCATCCTGTTGTGTCCAAATGGGATGTATTAGTTGAAATAATAGAGCTTAGATACTAACTAGAGTCTGAATGTAGCGTAGCATTTCATTGTGTTACCACAGCATATATATAATACATATATGGTACCTCATGCGTCTTTTATCTATGGTATTAGGTACTTTATCTCTAATGCAAATAAAGATTCCAAGAAATATAGATGTAAGCAAAAATATTGTTTAAGCATAGTAAAACAGTTTAAATCTCGCTATATGTAAAACAAGCCGTGCCCCGCGGCTTCATCCGCTATTATCAAGTTAAAAAGTAACCTATGTATTAATCCTAGGTATAATCTATGTATATCCAAATTTCATCCAAATCCGTTTAGCCGTTAAAGCGTGAAGAGGGAACAAACATACATACACACTTACACACACACAAACTTTAGGATTTATAATATTAGTAGGATTATTCTGTAAAATTAACATAAATATTTTAGACTACACACAATTTTAATCATTTTTACCCATCACTCACTAACTTGTCTTCATCCTAATTACCACCAACCTTGTAGATGTAAGAGACTAATTGTAAAAAAATGCTTATGTAAAATAAGATAAATCTAAGTTACTTATTAGCCCAATCTAGGCCAGATTTTAACAAAATACACGCTTTCGTGACCTACGAGTATATAATAGTAAAAAAAAAACCCGGATGAATTTCGAATAACAAAATCTCTCTGCAATCTCTACAGTGGTCTAGATTAGACTCATTTGTATCACACGTAAATAATATACTGTCTTGCAGATAACAAAAGTCTTTCAACTCGACAAACAGATTCAGGTAGAGACCACTTAAATGGACTATAACACGACATAATTCGTCAGCTATTATAAGTTATAGTGCTGGTTTATTGCCCCTGTTCGTTTATGAGTGAATGTTAATATTTTATTTGATTTTTATGTGCGGAGTTGATTTCTTGTTATAGAACACGTGTCACGTGGATCAATCATTTAAAAGACGCCCGGATACGACTCGCTTATATTGACTCTTGGATGGAATATAGGCTAGTCTATACAATCATGGCCATGCAGTTGAACTCAGTGGGATACTCTTTTCCTCAGCGCCGTGGGTTCTGGGTTCGATTTGTACTTCTAATTTTTGGTGTGTATGATGTTAATGTTTAGGCACCTGCGATACAAGTCTTTGAACTTAGTGTGGGGCTGAAGTTGTTTTTATATATCTTTAACTCTGAAAATATCTGTCTATATGTGAAAGTGGTAATGTAGTTGCTTTGCTTATGATGTCAATTAAATATATAAAAATAATTTAAACTATAATTATTCCAGGGATTAAACAACTGTTTGGTGTCGTGTAAGAGAGAGAGAGAGAGATATATACCTAATTTCATAAACCTTTGAAGGATTGTTATTATAGGACATAATTCTAAATATATAGTTATAGTAGCCCTTGGACACAAAATAAATTAAACACGCATAAAACACATGCTCATACTTACAGTCAATATTGTAAATTATATAAATCTATTAAAAACATGTTAAAAGTTAAATTTAGATTTGGAATCTGGTTTGTATTATAAAAAATTCTTACAAGTAAATTTCTCTCAAGTCTTGTGTTTAATTATTTTATGTGTTATTACCTCATAACTTTCTTTCACGTGAATCTATTTAGATGTAATTTTTTGTGCTTTCCCATTGGTCTTATTTAAATTTGATCAAGATCTGATTAGTAGTTTTTGACTTATTGTCAATAATGCGTGTTTTACATTTAATCTAAACGAGGTTCCGAAGATAAAGCGGTGAAGTCGGGTTTTTTTAAGCTTTGCTTTCGTTTAAATAATTTTATTTGACTTTAGAATTTAATGGACCATTCCCGAAGAAACTGAGTATCACAACTGATATCTCTAGATATTTCAATAACTCCCCAAAAAATATGCTTTATAAAATCAACTCTCCATTTAGAAAGGAAAGTGGCACCGTCACGTTACAATTACGTCCCCACGTGAACGTAGACCTGGTATTGACGACCTTTAATAACGCTTTCAAACCCTTATGTCAATATTATTGATAGTATGGGGGATTGGATTAAAAGCTTTTTATATTTTTAGGAATCTGAAAATAAAAAGATAATATCGGAATACTTACCACCAAGCAAACGATTTCCTTGTCTCTTCTTTAGAAATAATAGAATTCAAATCCTACTAATATTATAAATCCGAAAGTTTGTGTGTAAGTGTGTAAGTATGTTTGTTCCCTCTTCACGCTTTAACGGCTGAACGGATTTGGATAAAATTTGGAATGTACATAGATTATACCTAGGATTAACACATAGGCTACTTTTTAACTTGATAATAGCGGGCGAAGCCGCGGGGCACGGCTAGTATATTATACCTTGGTTATTTTTTAGGATTCATAAATCATTATTAATGAACATTGAGAGATAAAAAATTACTTGCAACGCAAAATATTCATAATTTCCGTTTTGATTCGAATACGCGCAATTTACAAATTCAAATTGAGAATAAGAAAACGTTGTAAGCGAAGTGAAGAGTGAAAGATAATATTTCATTCGAACCCCGATCAGTAGATACATTTGGATGACAGAATAAGTCGCGGGAATAAAAGAGCGAATACTGAATTTATGAATGCGATGAACCGTGTGAGTAGTAACAGGGAGCAAGGGGAGGGGGGCGGCATGCATATTTGATTCCATCATAAACTCAATTTACAGCTAATCTCATCTCAGATTGTCGAAGAAATAAAATTTCACACGCCGTTGCTTCTCTCGTGAATGTAAATAGGGCGGGCGGGGACGTGAGGAGCGCTACGCTTCACAACTACGCTCCTACGCCGCCGTCGCGCCGATACGAGTCTACGGTTCACGGCTACAAAGCTACGAAGCTACGAAGCTACGTCTGTAAGTCATCGAAGATCTAATAAAATATACCTGCTTCTCGGCTCAATTGGCACGAGACAGCCCCAACCTGAGCTACTAGATTTTAATATTTCGCCTTTGACTCACACTAAATTAAACTTCGGTAATCTCGCGCTCGCCGTTAAATTTTTGTCCCAGTGATCAGTATCGGTGATCGATTTAACGGGTCTACCTCTCGCTCCGTACGGTTGTAACTTTTTAGTGCTTCTTTTATTACGACAAACGATTTTAATCAAGCGAGTTTTTGTTCGGGGCGAACGCCATTAGCGCCCCGAGTCGGAATAAAATTCGAAGTCAAGTCACATTGGAGATCTGAGAATTTGCTTTTAAGTTCGTTTGATAGGTGGATTTGGCGGCGTTCAGTGACCTTTATGTGCCGCTATAAAATAAATCTATACAAACTGCTATTTGAGTTTTCAATAGCGTTTTATTGCACGGGCCAGTGAATGCTTTAAAGGGTGGAATGGGGCCTCCAATGCTATGGTAAACTACTACTAGTTGAAGGTAATCAGTTACGCATGTTAAATTTCATCGGGGCTTAATATTGTGAGTACAAATAATTGATTATTGCCGAAGCCTACGAAAAGCGACAGCACCATAATCACTAAAATGATTTTCTGGCAGTTTTCCTTGAGAACCAATTATTCTGGGCCTTGAATGTTTACTATCTTCGACCACATTATCACTTACCAGCAACTGCGATAAAGTGAAACGCCAGCCTATAGAATAAAAAATAAAAATATGTATGATGTGAATCTACACAAGTAATAATTATTTTTGGTATTATGTGTTAGTTCTTCGACTAAGTTTACACATAATTATTTTCATACAATAATATCGTTACTAAGTAAGAGCTATTACAGTTTGTGTACATGACGTTTAGGGTTCCGTTCCCAAATGGTGTAACGAAATTTTATTACGAAGCCTACACCGTCGATCTATATGTTTTTACTGTTATTGAGTCTATCTTTACCAAATGTTGCACCATAAATTATTACGGTGCAACATTTGGTAGAGATAGTTAAAGCACGTAAAGGTAAAATAATATAAATTGAAGCACGTAAAGGCAAAATAATTATTCAAAAAACTGCTTTTTTATTCTCATTAAAGCTTTTGGTATATTGATCGAAGCTTCCAAAATTCAGAACTGTTCGAAAATTCCAAAGCTCACCGTGTTGAATTTCAAACAAGCGCTACGGTTTGAAATTCTTTTCGAAGCATCCTTAAAAACTTTCATGGCAAAAGTTTGCATGTTTCTGTGAGATGCAAGATACCTTGCCATTGTAGAGATACTTTTAATGTCTATTTTGGTTCAAGTGTAGATCTTCCTGCGATTCATACTTTTGCGGCAGTATTTATTAATGAATTAATTTACTATGATATCTTGTTCAACAGGCTTGTGTCTATTTAGCATACGCCCAGTGTAGCTCCTTTTTAAATAATATTAAAGTAGGTATTGGTCGTAGAGCTAACAAGTTGTTATTCTGTTTCCTGAATTGTGTTGATGCTTATTATGCCATCTGTAAAGTTATATTTAACCTGGCCTTTTCTAAATCATATTTTTATGATCTGTTTGAAATTTTATGAAATATTTAGATAATCTCTATTAAAGTGCCTGTTGGCTTAGTTGGGTGTGGCTTCGCCTTGTAAGCAGGGGTTTTGGGTTCGATTCTTGACTGGAACACAAGTTTTCTCCCGAAGGGATATTTGTGATACTGGTTCTTTTTGTGATTGTGTCTGTTATGTGAATGTTTATTATTTACAACACAAATCATATAAAGTTTGGGGCTGTGAGTGTGAAAGCGTTTTTAATCCCTTAATATAATATTTTTGCAACATGATACCTAATAAAAGGTTTAACATTAAATAGAATAAAACGATAAAACCGGCATGTCCAAGACCAAACATTTTGAAGGCGTGTGTATTTTACCAAGCCGCACTCCTATTTCACTACTACTCCACACTTATTTTTATAAGAATATCAATGATTTCGTATCACAACAATAAAATCTTTAAATTTATAATAAATTAACGAGCGTTATAAATACATAATTTTTCAAGTAGGTATACACAATTATTCACATACTCTCTCAAATGAACAAATTTTCGGACTAATTATTTCAGCCTGATATAACGTGTGATGCTTCTATGTATATGACGTTGACTTGTATCTTGAATGTTTATAAATTGCAATACATTATAACTTATTTATTATATGGGAAACAAATCAGGTGAAATATCTTGAGTTCACACATATTTTTATAAACTACATCTATCAAATTACGTTGCCCCTATCAGCCAAACATACACCTGAGTTTACTAAGTCCTTTACCTGCTAGCTCTCGAAGCTTTGCTTTCACCTAAATTACGTCAGCCACTTGAGGTGTCTTCACTCTAAACCTGAATTTCTCAAACGTGGCTAAGTGACGCAAATTGTTAGAATACCCCCTATCTTATGAAGCTGCTTGGGCTTACCTCCTTAGGGAAGAGATTTTGTTTCAAATTGATGTCAGGTTTGAAGTAAGAACAGCTATAGAGAAGTATATCCAAAATGAACAGAATTAATTACAAATACACTTATACAAATTATAATATTGTAATAAAATTGTCATGCATATCGGAAAATTCCCTTGTTGTACTATTAATTTTAAGTTTAATTTTAATATGTATGAATAATAAAAGAATGTTTGACCTATTAACTAGTCTACTGAGCGGCTTCTAAGAAATAATGTTAAAATACCGCATACAATATAACATAATTTAATATAAATTATTAATTTGATCACTTTTACAAACTTGAATGTTTATAAGAAATTTAACAAACCAATTAGTGTAGTGAGCAATTCTCAGCTCTTTACGTAGCAGGTCTTGGGCCTGACTCCCGGCAGGAGCACAATCATTCCCAAAGATAAATTTGACATTAAAAATGTATGCGGCATCCACAATATATGCTTTGAACTTACTGCGTTTTGAAAAAGTGCCGTGATTTTTTTATACAATAATCTTATTTATTACATATGAGATTAATAGGAGACCTAAAATGAACTCCACGATACCTCAATGTTGCAAACGATTCTTTGAGCCATATGCATAGTGAAGAAATGAGAAACAGAGATTATGAAGAGATTCAATAGTTAATTGAACAAAAGTACAGCTGGATGATCGTCACTTGTATCTTTGCTTTCTTCTCAACAGTATCATCTTCCTTTCAAACTTGTAAAGGAATAGTATACATTTTGTTATGAAGCGACGCGATTGTCATTTTGATGTGAACGTGCTCTCATGTCTCATGTCTCGTGTCTCTCGTGTCTCATTTTGATGTCAACGTGCACTATATACAAAATATGGTGCAAGTACAACTTGCCTCATTCTGTTATAACAACTTCAACACTAACACGTAGTTAAGATATGGCTTCCTGCATTTGAGTTTGTTGTCTAGTTTGTACGTAAGTTGCACTCGACTCTGGAGTAATTTGTGTTTGTTTCTTCCTTGATGAATATGTTATACTCCTAGAAGATGAATTGAGTTTCATTGGTATGATAAGTAAAAAGTAGTCAGATTGAATTTCTAATACACCTTTACTAAATAATATTGCTACTAACATTATTTTTATGCTGATACAATGTTTGGACTAGATTATTATAAAACATGTAGATGAGTTCTTCAAAATAAAGTTTTGAACTCTGGAAAGTAGTCAGCGGTTATAAGATTGCAGATTTGAATATGAATAAAAAAAACACGCATATGAAATTTAATTGGAGATCCGAATAAAAATCGGCAAAATCACCATTAAATTATAAAACTCTTGCGTGGCGCTGTACTATGCCTCTGTCCCCCTTAATTTGAAATTCTTGCGTTGCATTATGCTGAGTAATTTTACTCGCAGCTTTGCTCTGCTAACTGGAACTATGCAGTGCTGCTGCCGCAGTATACTTCTATGTGTCTGGTCTAGCAGCAACTCAGGCGGATGCACAAAAAGAAGATAACTCAATCGAGCTAACCGTTTGGTATGTTGTACTAAAAAGTTAATTTACTAGTGGAAGTTTGTCAACTTAGTATGTTATACTAGTAGTTGCCAACCGCATGTCAGGAGTATGATTATGATTACAACGAAGAGTTTCTATAGTAATGCGGTGGGCATTTTTACCTAATCACTTAAGTTAAGTAAAGGTAGTAATTAAAATGAAGGCGTAATTAAATGCAAAATTAAAAAAAATGTGGCCCCTATTCTAGGTATTTCTTGAAGATTCCCTATTCTTTACCTTCACATTAATTAAATGTTAATACGCCAAAATAGAAAATAAATACGTCTATACCGTGATTACACTATGTGTGTTTTTAACACGTTTACTAAAAAAAAAAACAGAAAATATGTTTTGAACATCAAATAGACTAGCGTTTGGTCACTATATTGCAAAAACGCAACACTAGACCAGGCCTAGGACTGGCTCTCTGAAAGTTAGTTTGATGGAAGACCTTTCAGTAATTGGCGATAGATTATTCTACTTGAGGGTGCTAAATAACGACTGCATGCGGGACTCGCCTGCCTGCACTGTACCACAGCAGTACAGGAAGGCGAGTCCCGCATGAAAAGGCCCTATGAAGTAAATAATTGTCCTCTAATTTAAGGACTTGAAAAAGATGTATTCTACAAATCTCTCTGTATTCCTTTTCAAGACATGTCATGAGGACTCTGTTTAAATAAGACTCGGTAAGGAAACATGAGAGCCCGTACTCATCCTTTGTTGCAAATGCAATCTTATTTGAATATGCTCGCCTTTGGAGGATGTGTGTATTTATCACCTGAGCGTGGAGTAGAGTGACACAAAAGCTGAGTTGTTCATAATGCAGCTTTGTGTCTATTGTTCGTTTTAGTTCAAGGAAACGTTAGGGTTTGTCTGCTTATTTTGCTAGTTTTATTATGAGATTGATAGAATGTTTGTTTTGATACATCTATCTTGAGGCTTCATACATTTATCTTGAGATATTTTTTACATTTACCGCCTCATTCAAAGTTCAAGTTTTGTATCGTAGGTGCCGTAAATATTAAAATCTGACCCAAAAATAATAATTATGATTCTGCCTGATATCCGACGTGGATAGCGGCGAGTAAGTTTAGTAAACATAAAAGATAAAATATATTTTTTTAAAGGTTTTGAGGGTTCCGTAAGTATTACCTTTGATATTATCATAATTAAAAGCTAATTGCTAGAAAGTTGAAATTTCATGGTTACGTTATATTGACTGATGGATAGTTAGTGGTGAAGAATATATTGTTTAGGATAGACGAATGAGTTTATTTTGCAGTTCGGATGATAAACGTATGGATTTAAACTGGAAAGCTCAGATAACAAAAGTAAACAAAAAAACTCTCACAGCACTGCTTTTCCCCATCCATAAATAAAAAAATGCTACACCTAAAAATACGTCTATTATGGATATATCTCAACGGTATTATTTTCTGAAACTCAAACTCTGGGGGTCTTTATATACCGCAACAGCAATGCAGCAATGAATGAAAAGTTGTTTATCAATATTTATCTATAAATTAATTGAATAATTAACGGAGTAATTGCAAAGTCTCATTCTATCACACAATCCAATGGATCTACGGAAACATTATATATGTAAGACAAAAGATATTATGACACGTATTCTTATTCGAACGGGCGGGGTAAGGACCCGCTTGGAGTGCATTGTGCATTTCTTCCTGCTAAAAGTAAGCTCAGCCATGACCTAACTCTTTTATGTAGCAAAGCGTGGCTTTGGCTTTGAGTATCCCTATTAAATATTTTTTTTGGATATCATACAAATAAAGCCTAAGACGTACCTACGCACAACATGATGAAGATATTTATTTTCTAAAATAGCTACACAACACCATCAACCTACCTAATCGTTCTATCCCCAGACATTGAAATCACAAAGAGATTTGCAATAAGAAATCGTTTCTTGAACCCTAAACGCACAATTTAACGCCCTCCGTCTACGAACATTTCTGCAGGCGATTGCCCATTACTGGGGCGATATACGAAATTTCAATAAACCTTGCTTTGGGTGGGGAGATGATGTAAAAATTTTGGAATTAGAGATAATGGAAATGCCATTCATTTACCGTTTTTAGGGCATATGTGGTTTGTTCTCTCAGTTCAGTTCTTTTTTTTACATTTTACCTTACTACGATCATTTAAGACGCACTATGTTATATTTTGGGTTCGATTGCAATATTATAAGGTATCGATGAAATCGATTAAATTCTCCTTGTGAAATAGGCTAATATTAAAATAAAAAGAAATACAACTACTTTCAAATCATTTTAAGTACAAGACGGAATAAATAAGGATAGGAACAGTATAATAAAAAAAATACATGTTTGTAATAGGTGGACCAAAGCTATTCCTTTGCTTGGTACTTAACTGACACCCAGCGCAGTGTGAATACCCTACGTAGTTACTTTACAGAGCATCAAACGTTTTTTACACACCAATCAGGTAGTCACTTCCACCAAATCTTTAAATCCAGGTAACCCAGCCTATGTAATCTCGTGATCGCTACTAGTGCCTTTTACTTTAACTTATTTTTAAGGAGAACTCAAGTTATTGCAAATAACCCACGCAATGCGTCTAATCTGAATCAACTGTAGCGTGAAGCGTCATTAGATGAAGTTACACTTGAATGGATCTTAGCGATTAATATTATGCCTTGTTATTTAATTCAATCTTACAAACTTCCTGTTCGCGTAATTGGGTGCCTTCTAAGCAGCGGGTTTCGGCTTCGATACCCGTAGGAACACAAGTTTTTTATTCAAGGGAAATTTGTGTTTTTGGTTCTATTTGTGAGCATACTGTGATTTTAATGTTTCCGGCAACCACAATACAAGTCATCGAACTTGTGAGTGTGAAGCTGTGAGTGTAAAAGTGTTTTTGTAATGTTAAAATGGCGTTGTTGGACATTAATCGTTTTGAAAAATCTAACATTTAACCATGACCTACCTGATTGAATTTTTTCTATTCGCTTAACAGCGTTAAGAAATACGAAAACATAGAATAGGTATACTTATTTTATAAATAATATTTATTTGTTTATCTATCTTAATAAAAACAGATTTGTTTAGGTGTATGTTTCTTATGTTAATTTGATTTCAGTTTATGAGCCATTTCCGAAAAATCTTATAAACACTAAAACTACAATACCTTATTCAACAATTTTACTATACTGCTAGACCTCTCATACTGAGTATCTCTAGGAAAACAATGGAGTCGCCTGCATCATGATTTTGTTTGTTTTATTAAGCACCAACTAATATTTATTGTTGACACTATCTCAAGTCCTTCCCTATTGATGTGATCCCCAATAACGCGTGCTAATTAAATGTGGGTATCATAATCCCTAAGTGGCATACATAATTAATAAGGTTTGTGTATTCAGGTAGAGCGCGAGACATGTGTTCCCAATCGTTTCCCGAACATGCTTTGTTTCGTTAATAAGTCCATTTTGCTGATAACTAAGTAAAGATATTTGCTACTCGCGAAGCAAATATCGTTAGGATTTTTTTAAGGTCTCAGGTCTCATTAAATCTGTATGTTACATATGTAATATGTAGTTACTACAGGTGGCTACAGACTTGGTTTGATACTATTAATTATTTATAGCTCTGATGCAATTGGGATGGGATTTATATATACATACAGTTTATACATACATATTTAAACAACAATCAAATAATATATACTGGCCACGTCAGTTTTTAAACAACTGACTATAATAACTATATCAACTGATTAATTTGTCTAATCAGTGGTTCACTCACACACATTAGAGTATATTCTTTTCTATGCATTAGAAACGCTGGTTTTGTCGTATGCCTGCATTATCAAAACTTATTTCAAGCCGTCCAGCAGTTACAAAGATACCTCGTTTTAAACATACAAACACATACATAGTATTATAGACATTTTAAATTATATTATAGACTTTTAAAATGCTACGCTTACGATAGTAACGTATATTTTGCTAACGAAACATATTATCTTGTACTATCATCGCTTTCCATCAGGTGAGATTGTGGTCAAACGCTTGCCTATCGTACAAAAAAATAAAAAAAAATACTCACAAAGGCCTAAAATCTACAACCATCCCTAAAAACAATGGCATAATAAACTAGCTCGCAAACTGTGCACTGTCACGGAACCCATCACGATCAATATGAACGTGAAAACATTTGCATAGCGTAAAGCTTTGTACACAAGGCTACAGAAATAAGATGCTAACGTTACCTTTAAACTACATATTCATATTTTACTATAAATAGTATCGCAGTCATTTTATTTTGTTGTTGAAAATCAAATAAACTGATTTGTCTTTACGTGCTCATGAAAATGTATTTAGACCTAATGAAAAAAATTTGACATTTTTATAAAAAAATTGATGTGTTTTTGACTGACAAAACGAGCAAGTCGCTCGCCTGATGGTAAGCTTCGCGCTTGCCCGTAACAGTTCAGTGCCATCCAAAGCTATGAACTTAGGTCAAAATCCTGCTCGGCAAAGCACTGCGTTCTTCACCCTGAGATATTAGATGTTAAATCTCTGTAAGCCCTGTAATTTCACTGGAAATTAAATAAACGCTTACACACTCACAGCCCCACACTAAGTTCTATGACGACTTGTGTCGTAAGTGCCGGAAACATTCACATCACACACACAATCACAACCAGAACCAGAAACACAAATTTTCCTTAGAGAGAAAACTTGCGTTCCCGCCAGGAATCGAACCCGATATCCCAGCTTAGAAGGTGAACGCTCACACAACTAAACCAACGGGCAGTTAATAATTTACATTATAACTTTGAGAGGTTATGTTTCTGTAGAGAAATCGCACTCGTGATTTTTTATTTGACTTTAGGAATTTTAACTTTTGATATGACAGGTATTATATTTTACCATAAATTCACTGCCCAAGTCCTAAGGACCACGTCAAAACTTTAATTCTTTATATTTCGTAAGTTCCAGCGATTAGTTGTGTCCCTTGCCTCTGTCTCGCTATGAGAGATATGGAGCCAAGCGAACATGCTCAGGCATATACATAGGCTTCGTTTATGTAAAGTTAAGTTATTGCGCGAAGTAAGTTTCTCCTGAGACTTTCTTGGCGTAATTAAATATAATAATATGAAGCTAATAGAAAGATGAATTCCTTTTTATTCTGGTTCCATGTGTGATTTGTATTTTTGTTGTGAAAAATAATAAGCTAAAGATTGTTCAAAATCAAACAAATTAACGACGAATAAAAGAAACTATTATATAAAAAGAGAACAAAGTTCTTACTTTTGTGTAAGATGTGGGAAAACAATGAATTTAGCATGTTCTAAAAATATAAAATAACGCTGCATAATATAGTGGTTAAAATCGTTTGCAGATTTAAATAAAAATACATGTAAACAAATTTTAAGACAATTTAGAAAACCATAACCATTGTCTGATGTTACGGTTGCGTGCAAAACTTCGAATGACAGCAAGCCATAGATCGTTTACCTATTGCCAATTCATTTTGAATTCACAAACCTATTCCTGTTTCTTTTGTGTAGCTCTAACGGACAAAGATCTATAAAATTGGGGTTCCGTAGGATAAATCAAATTCTGTCGTTCAGACGCAGGTCGGTTAAGAAATATGTGCGCTCGCTCCATTTATTTATAGCGATGCGATTGCCAAAGAAAATTGACGTTTTCTTTCAAATAACATCAAGAAGAGAAGATAAATAATGAAGCCTTCATGCTGTGTTTACTTGGTAATCATTTTGATCCCTCTCTCTCTTTGAAAACATATAAATTATGTAATAACTGCGTCTTTGTTCCCTGAGGGATATAATTTAGGAGTCTTCAAGTCAAGTGTAAATAGGTATCTTCTAGACAAACTTATTACATCATATGTTTCCATCAGGTGATATAGTCATCAAATGTTTGTCTATATAAAAAAAAACTAAAATAAAATGTAAATTTTTGGCGATTGATGGTTAGTTGATAAAAATAAAGCAAAGTATTTTATAACTGGTGGGTTAACGTTCTCACATATTAATAAGATTTGACCAGCGGTGATGTGTGGTAAGCACGCTATATATTAAGTTTAATACTTGGATTTCTTTATATTTTTGCTTACACAATGTTAAGTAATTATATGAGAATAGGATCTACCTTTAGTTTATTTTGAAGATTATTTATTTTATTTTATTTATTATTTGAGATGAGTATGAGCAACGCTGCTCCACATTTCAGTTAAATTATCGAGGTGGGGTTTTTCTAAGGAGTACTAGTAGAGACTAAATAGTAAGAGTAGTAGTAGAGTACTCGTACAGACTAAATAGTAAGAGTACAAGTAGAGACTAAATAGTAAGAGTAGAGTAGAGTCAAAATAGTAAGAGTACTAGTAGAGAGAAGTAGATTACTAGTAGAGACTAAATAGTAGATATAACAGTATATAATAGTCTGTCAAGGCGAGGATGACAGTGAACGTATTTTGTAAGTAAGTAACTGTTAGGATTGAAATTTTAGGCAAATTTACTATTTCCTGTGGAAATATACCTTATCTTTTTTGTTGTGATTTGATTTACTAATGGTTTTTTTAAATATAATTAGGCATGGTATATTTTTCACGATTTTAATTAATAATTATTACTTTTGTTGTAGCACCAAATACGATTTAGGTCGTTTTGGAGATGTTTATTGTTAGGTTATTTTCGTGTAATTAAATGAAAGTAAAATTATGTAATAATTTAAAATACTCCAACCAGTCAATCAGTTTATAAGCTTAATGTTATGCTTTAAACAGTTACTCTATTCGTTAATTTCATAATTCCTTGCCCATGTATTTCATACAAAATTAATAAGATTATACTCGTACAACGTCACTTTCCTTCAGATGAGATAGTGGTCAAACGCTTGCCCATCCAACAAAAAAAACAAAACACTTTGCTGTTACTAAGTGTTTTCGTTGTTATTCTATACTCATTTATTTTTAAAGCTACCATGGCGACAATACCCTTAATATGATATTATTAAAATACGGCGTCACTCACGTCATTTGATCGATATTGTCGACCTAGGTCAGTCATCGTCGCGATCTCGCGACGTAAACTCATCCCGAAGAAGAGCATCATACATGCTCGAAATAGATCGACAATATCGATCATATGACGTGAGCGATAGCCGTATTTTAATAATCTTATAATGTCTAATTCTCACGAAAACTTTAATAGTAAAATACCCTTATTATAAATTATCGCTATCGACGCAAAAACCATTAAAACTTACTCCAAAACATCAATACAAAACCGATTAAAATTTCAATCCCTCCGAAATAATGTTGTAGGCAAACATCTCGCTCTTTGATTACAATTGTAATTGCAGACAATGGCTTGGAATTACGCGGAGCATTTACTCATTCCGCTGTCAAAGGTTACGGAACTGTGGACTGCAGAAGGATAAGTTAAATACTTCTGCTTGTAGGCGGGATCTTTTGTAAGACTGCTTGGTGTGTAATAGCTTTGTAAAAGATACCTACCATCATGCTGGTACCATCTAAATAAATTAAAGATCTGAAGTTCTTTGAGTTTCTTTAGACGCGTTTGGGAAAAATTATGAGAGTGTATTTTTACGATGCACGCGCACACCGACACCTAAAAGTAATACCTTGAAGTTGGTAGGAATTATCTCTCGAGTTTTTGTGAGAACTGATAGCTATATTCTAGGTAGTCATTTATGTCTTTTTTCATAAACAAAGAGTACTGGCTCACGGTATTCATTTTTTCGTTATTATTGTTTTGTTACTCTAAAAAAGTTAACATCTTACGTACACAAAAAAACTAATTCGAATTGATTCTTTTAATAGATTAGTGTGGTATTAACAATAATTAAAGGGTTTTTCATCCACTCTTGATTTGCAAAATTTGATCATTTTTTTCTGCTTTCCTCTCTCTATAAAATGTTGGTAGATTACAAAAAATAGTCTTCTGAAATTACCTCTTTATTCTAATTCCAGAAATTATGCATGTGAGTAACGTTTTTTTTAGAAAATTTGTAGTTTTACTGGGCTTAGCTCACTTATTCTTGAAGATTTCCATATTACACTGATTCACCGAATGAATCGATGCACATTCATAGTTTGGAACAATAGGAGAAAGTCACTCCGGCAGAAAGGTAAGTTGTTATATTAAGGTGATAAGTCACCTTGATATTACAACTTACCTTTCTGCTTATTCCACTACGGCACGTTTAACTAACGTCGTTTACACGTAGCGTTTAGAGCGAGCAAGTCGTCGCATCACAAAGGTTTATTTTAATTGTCGTTCCTCTGTCGTTTCTTTCTATGTCGGTGAGTCGTGGCGCGTGAAATTACGTAGGTGGTTGAAGTGTCTAACGTGACATTCCGCTTTGACACTTCAATGCGATTCATGAAGTGCTTTCAGCTTTGGCTTTCAGATACTATACAACGAAGAACTAAGTGAAGGATTTCAGGACAAGACTCAAGAGAGATATTTATTATGTTCCTTTTTCGGAGGAAGTTTTATTTCGTTTCTACATATTTATGTACCTAATATTCTAAAAATAAATATTTAGTTACTTAAAATAAGTTTCTGATATATCTGTTTTCTTTATTGAGAGTATGATAATGCGGCAAAAAATGTAGCATCTTGCCTATAGAATTTAGCGCCTTGACTTGAAGACTACCATTTATTTCCCAATTAGTTGAAATAAGCCATCAAAATAAATGTGCAAATGCGTTAATATTGCAATAGATTGTAATCCAACGTCCAATATAAGCTGATACAAAAAGAGTGGAAAAAATATTGTAACCAATTTGATGTAAAATTTTGTAACCATTTGACATTTGTATATTATTATGACATGAATATATAATTTTATTGTCTATTTTATTGGCTTTGAATTCTCTTGAATTCTATCAAAATTATAAATTCACTTCTATCACCATTCGTGAAATATTAAGGCAACAAATTGTTACAAAGATTTTGCCTTAATAAAAAAGACATGGCAGTTTATGGTTAGGCATGCTGAACAACTTGACATCTTATATTTTACCAAGTTTCATCCAATAAAATAAATGTTGTTTCGGTTTCAGCCGTAGTTTCGGATGAATGGCAGCGGAATCTGAAACTAAGCCGTAAACCGAAACCGAAATTTCGACATTACGAGAAATAATATTTTTTGTAACTATTAACATCCTATGTAGATAACTGCAAATTTAGATTCGCTGGCCGCAGTAATATCAAACTTTTACGGTAGGTGAGACGTCACACGTCACTATATGACTTTAATTATATGTTAGGTATATTTTCATAGCTTCAAGCAAAGATGGTAGGAGCAGAGGTTCGAGCATGATCGCGACCGCAAGTTTAAATTAACAAAACAAACAAACGCTTTCACGCTCACAGCCCCACACTAAGTTCAATGACTTGAGTCGTGGGTGCCAGAAACATTCACATCTTTTAATACACTTAATGACATAATATGTTTCCTTTCTACATTTTACAACTTACGTTTTTGCTTAGCAAAGCTTAAGCTACAGAAACCAAGAATCCAATGAATGTCTTTATATATCACACATATAACATATGAAAACTGTAAATCGTAAATCTGAAAAAAAACCGCGGCGAGTACCAGCCGGTTAGTAAACAGTAATAACGTATGATAACTGTTTCATTTTATCTATCAAATGCATTGTACATCTTAAGAAACAACTCAATTTGCACATGTCTTGATCTCTTCTCCCTGTCACGTATCTCAGTGTTCCGTCACGGAAGCAGTTCCAAATTAATCCTTTCCAGTTCTCACTTAACTAAGTTAATAGCTAACAGCTTGCAGATAGCATACGAGTAGAGATTTGGAATCTCGCTCGATTCCGTTCGCATACGAAATGTGGAACTCACAAGCACTAAGCACATATATTGCATTGTTTCGATTACTCATAGCGTGACTTTTATTTGACTTACTTAAACTAACTGAAATTGAATCAGGATTGCAGTGTTGTAAGTTTCCCGAATATCCACCGTAGCAGCTGTAGTATTAAGCAATATTTAGTAAAGATTATTTTTTCTTTACATCTGATTGGCTAGTAGGTAGTTTTATAAGTTAAGGACATTTAAAATATATATTTTTAAAACGAACGCATTCACACTCACAGCCCCACACTAAGTTTAAAGACTTGTATCGTGGGTACCGGAAACATTCACATCACACACACATTACACCCAGAACCAGAAGCACAAATATCCCTTGGGAAGGAATTTGTGCTTCTGCCGGGAATCGAACCCGGACCCCACGGCGCAGAGGGCGGACACCTGTCCACTGCGGCAACTGGGTCGTCAAATTAAAGTGGAAACTGCCAATTTTTTGTGGATTTCTGCCTTTTGCGAAAAAAATCCAATTATAAAATCAGATAAATATATATTTTTTAAAGTATCAATCGTGGAGTATATACTCCACGATTTGCTCCTCATAGTGTAAGCGGTAAAAATAAATCCCGATTGTTAAATAAATTTTAACAAATCAGTATTAGTCATTAGCATATAACTAAATATGCGGTGATCACACACACATACTCACCCACAACTTTCCAATTTATTTAAAAAAATATTTTAAAAACAAAATATGTATGTAAATTATTACAAGCTGTTTATTTTTCATTTTATAAACACTACCGATTTGTTTTGAAATCGAATTATTATTTACGCAAAATCTACTGATGTTTAAAGTTTCTTGGAAAAACGTTCACTTTTTCAGGGACGTTGTCGTAACGTTGCGCTCGAAGAAAACTAATATTCCACGTGTCATGTTTTTAAAAAAGTGGTTTTCCGGTTTTGTTTTCGCTGATTTTGTATTCGTGTCTTGTTATTTTTTTTGGCTATCCTTTAGAGACTATTGAGAGCATGAGATTACGTACTTTTAGAGATTAAACTACGATATAATTAAACGCAAGCAAAGCTTAAAAAAAACCGACTTCATCGCTTTATTTTGGAACTTTGATCAGATTAGACGTACTAAACTCGCATTATTGAACATATTTCAAGAACTACTGATCAGATCTTGATCAAATTTAAATGGGACAAATTTTAATTATTGTCAGATTTTTTTTTCTTATTTCTACAATACAATATAACGTGTAAAACAACTAAATAAATAATAAAGATAAATAAGATCCAATTACATATAAAATTACTAATTGGAAAGCAACATCTTTCAAACAAAAAAAAAAAGCACTTTGCATCGGGTTGGCTTTGAGGTATTAATCATTTAAGTAGTTATCCTTAATTAGAATAATTACTTAGATACCTTAGGTTTTGGATGTAAATAAATTTAAAAAAACATTTCAAACTACCAGTGTAGTGCAGATAAGAAACATTTTATTCTTTACCAATATTATAATCGAGAAAGTTTTTATGTATGGATGTTAGTTACTCTTTCACGCAAAAACTACTGAATGGATTTTAATGAAACTTTACAATAATATAGCTTATACATCAGAATAACACATAGTTATAATTAATAGAATTATTGTTTGAATTGTCTCAAATTATAACGATAAGTGTCAAGTACTAAGTAGGCAAAAATTCCGCCATCTGCGAGCTATTCTGGCGTGCGCTGCCGTTAGAGTCCGTTAGAGTTACACGTATGCACCCCTGGCAAAAAATATTAATCACATCATTTTTCTATTTTAAATGAACTTATCAAATACATTCCTAAATATCAGACAGTATTCCCACACTTAAACGTACTTGATACAAGTTGAACAACTGTCCCAGAATAAAAAATCACCTCATCTTAAAGGCCAGTTCAGAATAAAAGGCAAATTTTTTATTTACGTCAAATATAAACATTAAAAAAAACGACCTCGTTACTCTATCGGAGTTTAGTCCGGTTTAAGATTATTTTAAAACATGCAATACCTAATATTAAATAAATATGATCGATTACAACCATTTAAATATTAATTGATAATTAAATTTGCAAGACCTATGCGATTAGGTGAGATTAGGAAATATAAGAATGTATTAAAATAGAAAACTTTAGAATACAATCTACATGAGCGAAGCCACAGTTTCCATGTATAATAATATTTTCAAAATAAAAACGATTTCCAACTCAAAGTTGTCGGCGCGGATGCGGGATTTTAATTAATTCCCGCAAACATAGAGTCAACAGTGCTAACACATAATTTTCAAAGTTCTAGGGATTTATTAACAGATATAAATTTCGAATTTGTTTTGTTGTAGTTAAGTCGGGGGTGAAGTGAAAACGGACGAATAAAATTAAGGCTTGATGACGGTGAGGACTAGTTTTATCCAAATTTTAATAGTACGAGTAGTTTCATTACGTTTGTTAATAATATTTATTAAGGCACGAGCTGACAAGGGTTTCAATTAGTGAAAACTGTAAATGTGACATGTATGCTAGACAGCCTAATTTTATTGCGGTACACTCTCAAAGTCCACATGAATTATAGTTTTATGGTTTTGGGTTATGGTTCTGAAAGTGACGTGAACAGCCCCACGTCACAAGTCATCGAACTTACTGTAGGGCTGTGAGTGAGAAAGCGTTTATGTTTTCACTATTATTTCTCGCTTAAATTAATTTACACAAGAAATCAAATAATTGAAATAAGCGAAAATACGATGCATCACGATTATAAAGAGTATATACGCGCAAATGGATGTGACATTCATTGTATAGTTTTGTATTTTATAAGAAGTAAATAACTGATATTGCTAATTTTAAGAAGTAGTCCAATAAATATAAGATATACATAAATTATAAGATAAGTCAAATTGCACAATTTTTTAGTTGCTAAGTGTTAGTCGTTATTCACTAACCACAATATATACATCTTCTTTATTTGGACAATAAGTATATTAAATTTGAGAATATAATGTAAATACACAGACACCAGAATTTGAATACGATAGGCGAAATTTTTTAGAAATTTATTACGAAGTTAGGTCGAAATCCTAAAATGGGATAATATATCAGACGCTCAGTCCCATTACTAACTGTCTTCTGATGTTTGATTTATTAAAAATAACAGATTTAATCCAAAATTTAGCTATATATCATAATCGATTTTTTAAATATTTGATAGGCTAACATCTGATGGTACGTAATGATATAGTCGAGGGTCGTAAATATATTAATAGGGCATTTATCGCACATCTTACAATAATAAAACATACTATCTCCCGTCTCCTGTCACTGTCGGTGTGAGTCGTTCCACCCAGAAAACTTGGCCAGGTTCCTATACATTCCTTGCTAATTTAGAAGAAAATACTATCTAAGAAGGAAATTGAGAAGCCTTTACCAAAGTTAGACAAAACAGAGAAATAAATGAATACAATAAACAATTTCAGTTACAATCTATCAGCCTTACTTACAAATTCTAAACTCTAATGGATTTCCGAGACACGATACCGAGACACAGACATGCAAGGAACACGCCACACATCAATCTTGGCGTTAATTAATCAAGGTGTCTGTCTCAGTCGCGGATCGCCTTAAAGCCAATCGGCTAATGACTTAACTTCACAAGATTACGATTACGACGGAAATCAAAGTCCTTTTCACTTTGAGAAAAACGTTGATAAAGCAAATTTTGTGATAACTTGGATGGGTTCTGTAGAAATAAATCAAAATGTGGCAAACTACTAAGCGTTTGAGTGTGAAAGCGTAGTGTGAATACGAGTAACAATGCCTCGAACTCTCCAAATTGTACTTGGGACACATATTCGGATAAGGACACAACAACCTCTTAGAAATTGGTACGCATTATCAATGTGAAACAATTAAGGACTAACATGAGACTTCAAAAGCTCGACGGATTACATCTTTTAAAAATAATACAAGTCGTGCTCGCGGCTTCGCCTACGTTTATCAAGTTAAAGTAGCCTATGTATAAATCTTAAGTATAAGCTATGTATATTCCAAATATCATCCTAATCTGTTCAGCCGTTACAGCGTGAACAGAAAACAAATATACTTACACACAAACTTTCGGGTTTATAAGATTAGTTTAAATTGTGTCCAGTAGTTCGCACATTGACTTTGGTGACCAACCAAATTGATATTTTATATGTACGACATTGTAAATCTTATATAACTAATATCATTTATTTAATTTATAAGTGCAAACATTACGGAATCCTAACACGTAGAATGGAACAAAATTATGTTAAATCTTGATCCGCCAAGTCCTGTCTATAATCCACAGCGATTTTATTCGATTATTCGCGACGTTTCGTGCTTTATGCGCCTCAACGTCGTCGTCTTCTTTGAAAGAAACTGGTTTTTAATAATGCGATTTGAAAGCTTAATTTGCTCGTTCTTATCCCTGGGTTCCTTCATGGTTTTGGTTTTGAATTGTATTCTATTCTTATGTTAAATAATTTGATGTTGTGTGTGCCTGCGTAAGTATATGTATGAATGTGTATAAGAAACGAAGTATAAAACGTGACAATTGGTTGATATTTATATACTTTTAGAAGAATAAGGAGGAAGTTTAAGTTTTACAGAATGTAAGAGACGTAAGTAGTATTGTTTTGACTAGTTGAGTAGATGCAACTGGAAGTAGTTAGTTTCTATTAAACTTACTATGACTGATATGCTATTGTTAAACCACTACCACACTCTCACAGATAGTTACTAAGTGTGCTTACCACCCTCAGACAGTGGTCGGTGCTTAGTAACTTTATACTTAAAAGATCAAGTATAATTAGCCATGTGATTATCAAAAATACACAATTACACAGGTACTTAAAGTTACAAGGTACTCACTAGATTTATTTTTCACACTCATAGCCGCATACTATACCTTATATGAACACTATACATTGCTAAAAACATTTATACCATTTACCTTATATTCCTTACCAGAACCAGAAACCAAATATCCCTTAGAAAGAAAACTTATATTTCCACCAACTGCAGCAGACCGCACCACCAACAATGACAACGAGCAGTGCAGGTGAAGTTTATTAGCGCAATATTTTTTTTGTTTTTTTTTCATTTATTTGGTTCACAACTCGAATGCAACACTCAAGCTTAGATAGGTAAACAACATTTTATATAACTTGCAAGCAGTGTCCATTCTAGTACAGTGAACACAGTATGCAAATAAATAAACAAAAGTAGGTAATTATTATAAAAAAAATAATTGCATATCTCGTTTTTCCAATTTATAATCAAATTTATTCCTTTATAGTATTTCGCCAATCTTCCAACAAACTTAAATTAATATCACAAACAAGCTCAAAACAAACTAAAACAAAATTGGCTTTAAATTTAGGTATAATCCGATAAAACATTATTAGAAATGTAATTACCTACGGTACAATTGGATTTATGTTGTTCAAAGTTCTTGAGATAAAATGGAAATGTAGCAAATAAAGCCCAAATAAAACTTGCCTGCATCAATGCTTTATTGGGCTTTATAAGTACCTAGTTTCTAGTAGTAATTGTATATTTTAAACAAATAAAAACTATTTTAAACATAGCTTATATATTTAACCTAGGTATAACCAACGTACATTCCAAATCTTCTAAATATATATAACTCAAAGGTGACTGACTGACATAGTGATCTATCAACGCACAGCCCAAACCACTGGATGGATCAGGCTGAAATTTGGCATGCAGGTAGATGTTATGACGTAGGCATCCGCTATGAAAGGATTTTGATTAATTCTACCCCCAAGGGGATAAAATAGGGGATGAAAGTTTGTATGAAACTTTGTCAATTTTAAATTAATAACGCGAGTGAAGTCGCGGGCAAAAGCTAGTATGAAATATAATCCAAATATTTGTTGCAGTGTGAAGGCAACAAATACTTATAATTTTTTTTTTGGTTTTTAGTTCGTTGTGGAGTGTAGTTTCTTTTAAAAAGTGTCTATAAATTTTAATAGCTTACCAACTGATCTGCTACGGATGCAATTGATACCAAAACGTGTAGTAATTTGGTATCCTTACACATCATTATTATGTATATTATTACTACCTATGTTGTTGGTAATCAAATGCTAGCGTATAAGAGTTAACAATAAATTTAAACCGAATATCTAATTGAATGAACCTACCATTTTTAAAATTGAAGGTAAAAATAGGAATTTAAAGTATCATTATTTGGGGTTATATCGGTTCCTCAAGAAAAAATTTTTTTTAATAATAGTATTGCTATTATCCTCCTGTTCTAGAATTTATTCTATTATTGTTCAAGGGTGTGTTTAACCACGTTCAGGTTAGTTACTCAGGCAAATAACTTTACACAAATTATGTTATGTTTGGAATTCCTCTGTTACCCATAACTTTGTGATATCTACAGGCCCTACGTATACTGAAAACACGCGGCAGTTTTATTTGATAGTAAGAAATATTATTTTTCCCAGTAAAAGGTTGTATCTGTCACGTGTAATTTTCCAACTACTCAGTTATCTCTATCACAGAGTAGATACATAACATAATATTCTTCGAGGCGTCCGCTGTGCTACGTAAAGTAATTTCCTACGAAAATATAATATCTCTGTTGTTTTGATAGAGTGGGTACGTCGCATGCTATGTACAAGCCATTTACTACATTTACTGCTGCTAAAATATTTCGATTATATTTTTATATATTATTAAAATATACTATAGCGATTTCAATGTTATTTATTATATATATTATTAAAAATTAAAAGAGATGCCAGTCACCATAAATGATTTAATTAATTACAGCTGAGTACAGAATTTCGAAAAGCATTTGTATCTTTGCAACCGCTTAACCTAACGGTTTACATCTAGTAACAAAGTGAAATGTATTACGGCGAAAATCTTCACTCCATTTGGTTCGGACGTCGATGTATGGCACCCGCTTTATTCCAAACTTACATCGCAGTTAGAGTAAGGTTAGACCATTTGCACAATTTTAAGGTTTATTTTGTTTTGAAGCGTTATTATTTGCTTTATTTAAAAATTCGACCACCACAATATCTTAACATTTAAACCGACATCAAGATGTACGAGATAGCCTGTACACGACAAAAAATACCCATGGTGATGTAAATAATCACAATGCAAATACCTAATTACTATATATATTTTTTCCACTGTCGTCATTATGTTTTCGTATGAATAGCATATTTTTATCCTGCCTTTCTACCATTTTAATGTACGTAATCGACTACGGGAAGCCAATTATTTGCGAATTATATAAAAAGAAAAATCATAAAATATTCAAGTAGCTTTTAATTAAAAATATCCCTTCGGCGCCAAAGTTCTAGTAAACCTGGGTTAAACCGAATTCAGAAAGGTTGATTGTAATCCCTTAACCTTCCGCCTGCGACCACGGATTTGAGTTCGGCTAATTAGGATTAGGTAGTTCCTCTGTTCGGGTCACTTCTGTCTGTCAAACTACTCTTTAATAGTCATGCCTATAAGTGACTTTTTAATAGGGCCTTTTTTTCCATGCGCAAAAAGTTTTTGTTTGCGCATAAATGTCAAATTAATTGATTATTTTGGTCGGTGACTTGCTCAATAACGTGGTTTAGTAAGTTATATAAAAAATATCGTATGAAACGTGATCTCTAAGTTTGTTTGGGTGATTCAGCTGCCGGTCCGTTCGTCACATGCATTTAGCATCTATACAAACGAAAATCTTTAAATTCTCAGGAAAAATGTAAAGCCATATGACTCAAAGACAGAAATGCCAATGAAAATGTTAGATATAAAAATACACGTAAGAAGGAAGCGAAAAACATCTTTTCTGCCCGTGTACTTATCGTTTTAAATAACTTGAAAGTAGAGGATGAAACCGTTTAAAAAAATCTTTATGATCATTGTCAATGCTATTACATACTTATTGACATTACGAGATAACAGTTTAGAAATTAATTTGAAGCACATTATTTGCGTCCTACGGTTATATTTAAATTTTAGCTGCATCGGATAAACAGTTTCGCCATAATAGGGCAACTAACATATAAAAACTTACATACATCTTTACATCAAAACTTTTGCCTTTATTAATCTAACGCCAGTAACACACAGTTTAAAAATACTGCATTTCTGTTACAATTCTGCTGAAATCAAAAACGTTCGTGTATCAAAAACTGTTATACAATACATACGTTCGTCGACAGTTAGCACGTTTAGCGTTGAAATTATCCGAGCAGAAAATTCTGCTATACCTACCTACCTTTTATACGTATGTATAAAATATATTATCGTGTTTAGAACAAAAGGAGTTGCACCGGATAACCGCGCCCGCCGGTTTAATGAGCTAGCTCCATCCACGTCTGGGTTGATAGTGCTGTATTACGTGAAGTAGTGTTCTTGTAGCGTAAAAATATCCAGCGGGTTAACTCATAAGTAAGCTGTGTAGGTTGTTATTACGTGTTATTTCAGATCTTAGATCCACAATGAAAACCGCTACTTAGCTACAAATATCGGTTCACCGGCTTTTAAAGCATAAGTCTTTGAAAAACATCCTGATTAGTCTCATGACTTGAACTTGACAAAAGTTGAATAATATATAATAATAATATATTAAACAAAATAAATTATGAAAGACGAAGAACGTAGGTGTAAGTTAAAGATTTGAATAGTTATGTAATAACGATAAGATGTTTAAAAATAGTTTGATTGCCTTGTGACGCTATAAGACTTCACGCTTTCCCACGGACATCCGCACAATGTGTTAACGATAATGCAAACAACGCTTATTCAATAAAGATTTTCTGTAGACAGAGCGATAGTACCTACTTACTACTTTATTTATTTAATTATAGGCTAGCGTTAAAAATGTATATAAGAATAAACCCTTTCAGTGCAGTACTATAATAACAGAAAATACGTACTGATACAACTTTCCCTACCTCGCCAGCTCCTCTGTGGCTGAATGTTATTAGGGTAACCGCAACAAGAGTTGGCATGTCTTATTTCAATGAGCCAGACTGATGTCTTCCCGTCGGCGGTCCCGCGCCCCGAATATTAATATACTACCATCAATCCTGTGTTTTGCAGTTTTATTAGATTCTAGTGGAGCTGGGATAAGGATTTTGATAAATGGTATACATTTTAAAAGGGTTTATTTTCAACGCCGCACCCGCTTTTAGGAAGGAGATTTTTTGGCTGAAGCGGTTTTGTAAATTTTGTTTGTGACAATCTGTTAAATATCATGTTACTGTTGATTTATGTTACCGATACATATTAAGTTATTCTAACGTTTTTCATACTATTTGATATATTTTTAGTATGGCCGAGTTCAATATTTACTCAATTCCTACCTTATGTGTTTTAATTTAGGCGTACGAATATTCTATTTTTAAACGTGATACAATAATTTGACGCATGACAGGATTAACAAAATATTACTTGCTTGACAATGTAAAAAAACCATATGTTTAATAATATATTAGAATGATGATGATGATGATGATTGACATATCAAAACGATACAATAAAATGAAGCGAGGAAAATATGACCAATTAGATCCAAGGGAAAATGTTATTTCCTTCCAAAATCAAAGATATTACATTGTCTGATCAATATCATGCCATGATTTACGCACAGTTGGTTCAAGGAAGATTATTCTACAAATCCATGGAAGCAAAAACATAAAGTGCTCTTATTATTTGCGCACGTTGCCAATGGCGACGTCCCAAGAATGTCAAATGTGAGAATTTTGTATCCTACGCATGACGTCATCATATCATTTGGTAGGAGAATTTGTGGAGTTGTGACGTCAGTTTATCATTTCATTGGCAGTATTATGCGGATTCAATGACTCGCGAGGGGTTGACAGGAATACGAGATGGGGTGAGATACGTAATATATTATTTTTATATTCTTTTGCTATTCAACTAATGTATAGCTATAAGCTGTCTGTATTGTAGCTGGCATGTTTATTGTTGATATGTTTAAAAATATTCATCATCCGGATATTACATACATTATGTTACCACCTTGTGTAATGATCCGTCATTACACAAGGTGGTAACATAATGTATTAACATAATGTTTTAATATGGCCATGCCATATGCTCTGCTAGAGGTACTTGTTCTACCCTAACTTAAGTTCTAAATGAGCTAAAAATAATTATCTAGTTCAATTTTTTTTCTATAATTTAAGATTTCATTTTAATTAATTTGCCAAATAGATAACAGACTCACACAAACTTACGGATACATCAACGAGTGTATTTTTTAAATTCTTTATATAAACAAACCGGTAGTATGAGGTCTCAGCAAACATAGGCCTACTTGACTTACACCCCACTTACTGCGCGAATTTTACCCGAGAGCGAACTTTTATAAGTTGCTCTATGGAATAACCAATAATAAATACAGATACAGTACCTAAACTTTTGTGACATGCACGGTGCTGGTGGTAACAAAACAGTAACGCGCTGTAAATTTTGTAATTTAAGTTTGTGTGGGAGCATGTTATCTCTTCACGCTTAACGGTTGAGAAATTTAGATGAAATTTGTAATAGCAATAGATTTTTGTTATTGTTTGTATACACTAAATTAATGAACTTACTTTTTGGGCTTACTTTTTAGTCTAGTCATAAATCATCATCATAAATATAAAAGCAACATTTACACTCACGGTTTCTAGCATTATTGCGCGACTAGTTTTGAAACAATCGGTGCTTCTTCACAGTCAGAGTAGGCCGCGTAGACCATCTGGCCGGCGGTTTGCTCTCCAGTTCGCTTGAAGCGTTTCGCTTCTACGTTTATCATCCGTACTCCGAAGGAGTGGAATTCATTGCCCTCGTCTTTGATCCCGGAACGGTATAATCTGGGAGTCTTCAAGTCAAGAGTGAATATGTACCTTCTAGGCGAGCATGCTACATCTTCGGCCGCATCATCACTTTCAATTTGTCAGATTGTGGTGAAATGCTTGCCTATCAGGCATAAAAAAGCTCCATAAATAGATTCGTTGAGAGTTTTAAGATATTTTTATAGGTCCGTGATTAACAAGTTCTCAAAATGAATGTCTATCAGTATGTATCACATAGTCAAACATATGGAAAAATAAGTTATAAGTACCAAAAAAAATTTTGACATGCAAATGTACTTCAGTGATAGTAACAATTGTTATAAATTTCGTTATAAAATTAAACAAAACACAATTATTAAACGCTCATTTTTTTATGTATGTAAATAGATTTCTATATTATGTTTAAACTACTAGTAACAATAACAATCTTCGAACCCGAGACATTCTCATCTACTGCGCTCCACTCCACCTAAGTTCCTCTATGGTAATATCATGAAGATTTATAATAATTCCGCCTCCACGCGTTATGGCGGTCGCTTTTTTATGGTACCAACAATTTTGTAGGCTAATGCACGCGAATATGCGAATATTTCACTGATTCATTGCTCCTTCCCGAGAGTTTACTGATACGGGTGTTTCTGTTTGTAGGTTAAATATGCTCCAAGGGGCGTGAAAACGGAAAACAGGTTTTAACTTGAGGTTTGCGAGGTAGTTTTTCCTTAGTTTGTTATCTTTATAGGTGTGATAATATGCATAGGTAAGTAAAGTTTTCTCGTGTATTACATCGTGGGTTTAGGGTTATTGTAGTAAGTAAAATATTGAAAAAGAGCTCGTGTACCATATAATTGAACGTTTGGCTAGCTACCCCATGCCGAATTTGAGTGGTAGTTTGTGGTAGTTTACCACCCTTAATTATAAAATCCCGTCGCCAATCACTAAGCGGTGTTCCAGCTGCTATGATTGAGAGCCTTTCAATCTAGACCTAGCGTGCTTAACATTCGTGACCAAATCATCAATAATTAAAAGATGTTCCAAATTACTTTGGTAGTTTACTCCTCCTTAATAAGAAAAACCTGCCGCCAACCTCTAAGTGGTGTTTCTGCAGCTATCCTTTAGAGACAGTCATTCTAGGCCACTATAGATATGTAGTTTAGTATTTACACTATAGTATGTATTTATAGTATTAGTATTTATAGTATTTACCACTCTTGACTGCTTCATCTAAATTTAAACCATTTTGTTTCGTCCAACATTATTTCATATACGTTTATTTACTAGCCGAAAAACTCCATGAAATTTGAATTATTAATCAATTTCATTTTTACTTAAAACCGTTAAAAATTAAAGATTGACACGCGTGACCTTGCGTAACCACCATGATGTATTAAGTTACGCAACATGCATCTTTATGTTCAAAAGTGTAAAGAGGATATATATAGCCAATTGGCTGTGGTTAAAAATGTGCTTGCGTTGAAGTATATAAGTATATAGCTCCTCAAGTATTAAATACATAAATAATCACCCTAATATTATTAATCCGAAAGTAACTCAGTTAATTATTTTTTCTGGCTATTTGTACTCTTTCACGACTAAACTGCTACATAGATCTTGATAAAAAAAATGTAGGGAGATAATTTAAGTTATAAATATATTATTGAATATTTTTATATGTATATATATTATATATATAAGCCATATAATATTATATGTAATAAATAATATATTATATATTTTAATTATAGTTTAAATTATTGTCAATACACTGTTCTGATGCACGTTTTACTTTTGTTCCTACCATTGCTGGATGACTGGTAGAAAATGCTCTTAGCATTAAGTCCTCCAATTGTACATTGTTTTTGTTGTGCAATAAAGTATAAATAAATAAATAAATAAATAGGACCTTCATTTTTATGCTAATATGTTACATATACATATACACACAACAAACATAAAAATGTTTAAATGTGATGACTAATTCCAAGACTCTAAACCCATGAATTCATATAAAAATATTATCATGCCAACCCTCATCGCCATACGATGCAAATTGTCTAAGCATTTCCTCGAAACGGCGTTCCTTAAAATTCAGTTAGTGGACTAACAAAAACCCGACATCGCGCAGTTTGCAATGCAAATGTGACGGGTGTGGTCCAGAAGTCACTTCGGATACATAATGTGAGTGATTATTTAATGAGCTACGGTTGTATTTTTACTGCTTGCTGTGGTAGGGATATAAATAAATAAAAGTTTTATGACAATGATAAATGATGAAACAAGCATGCCGTTTGTAGGTTGGCAAGCGTCACGCCTGCTTCTTCTGAACCACCTAGAAAGCAAGAATAGCAAAGATCCGCATAGCACTGGAATGGGTTCGATTTTAGACTTAAGGTATTATGTCTCTTATGCCTGGTAATAACGCTGTCAAGCTAATTATCCAGCCTGCTTGTGGAGTGTGCCTGTTCAGTAAAGGGATGGTGCCGCTCTAAGCGGATTCGCAAGTGGTACCTACCGCCTCTTTTGTTTCCATTACATGATATAGATAAAATGAGTTTTTCCTTGAAGATCAAGACAGCCTTCTCATTATATGTGCTAAATTTATTATACTGAATAAAAAAGCCCGCAAAGAACCAACAAATCACCTTCAAATATTAAAATTCAGTTAGAAAAGTAGCAAAAACTCTGCGACATCGCGCAAGAAATTAGCATTGCTAATCTGGTGTGAGCTAGATTCACTTCGCGCGTGCCAAGGGTTCCCGCAGATGTTTTTTTGATTTCAACTACAGAGTGAAATGCCTGCTTTTTGGGTTGTTTAAATAACAAATAATAAATGTTTATACACTCACAACCCGAGTTTGATGACTTGTGCCGTAGGTGCCGGAAACATTAACATCACACACACACACACACAATAACATCAAAATAAGTTTGTTACCAGTTCTATTAAATCTAATAAAATCTGCAGTACCGATAAATTTTATACAGATAAATCCAGAAGTCTTTAGAATACGGGTTTTTGATATTCTTCTAATTACGGCTATTTTATTTACCTCCCTGATCAAATTAATCGATTCTAGGCCTAATGCTTATCACCATCTAACACACCATCATTTACTGAATATTGGGATAGTGTTAAAAAGCTAGTCTATTAGATAAAAACATCCATCCACTATTAATATATTTCCTTCAAAGTCCAGCTTCAACGTGCATAAACTATGTAGTAACAGCCTTCGGCACACATTCATTTATGAACCTTGCACATCCATTGACTCGAGCTATTGGAAAACATTCGCTAAGCCGCCAAATAGTAACTACCACAAAATCGATTTTCAGCACAAGTTATTCTCGTTCTTACTCCATTTCAATAAAGTTTATTTTCCGCTACATCTTCCGATTGGTGGCAAACATTTGTCAGTGCGGGTGTAATCTGTCAGTCTGTCAGTGCGTCAACACACAGTCGGCGATTCTTCTCCGGGGTACCGATTGGAGCGAGATAAGCGAAATTCAACATTCATTCTGAAACATTAAGGAAGACAATCGTGTGATGGATGAGGCAAGATGAGATGTAGAGTACAAATTAGAATTGTGATGTGGAAAAAGTGGAATAGTTTGCATGCTGGAGCTATAGTGTGAGATATGCAATACTAATAAATGATTAAATGTGAACTAGACTGAGGTGGAATGGTTAATTATCTGGACTTTTACGCTAGTACCATACTGGGTTCCATTCCTGGCATGAACACGACTTCGGTGCATTTAAGTCAAAGCAATTGCTTTGGCAGTAGTTGTTATTTTTTTTAATTTTGGCTCTGCAAACTATGTACATTTAGCTATTTTCAAATAATAAATGATTTTCAAATAAGTTATGTATTTCATAGAACCAGTTCTCCAGTCATGGTCAAAGTCTAGTAAAAGAGCCATGATCCAATCACAGTCAATTCATGCCTAGTACAGTGGTAGAAACTTGCGAGTGGTAGATAGACCACTAGAACTTCTTTTCTATTGAAGTTTTGGAATTAAAACGAAAATTACCTTCTTCAACTTTGTATGATTTGCCTATACTCATGCACGTTCAATAACCATTGACGGTTAATAATGCACTATTACCCATTAACGCCTGAAGAATCAGGGTTAATAAAATAATACAAAGTCGACAACGACATTTTTTCACTTTCGCGCCAAACCATGGTTAAAAAATATTTTGAAATGGCATCTATGTAGATACATAGATGCCATTTCAAAATATTTTTTAACAACTGATAGGAGGTTTCAATAGATATTGAGGAAGGATACAATATGTACTCATAGATTCAAAATTTCAAATTTAGATCTGTTTATTAACAAATAATAGTAACTGTTTAACCGCGAGTCACACCGCCGCCGGCGGCGGGCATAGATGAATAAGTTATGGCCACGGATGCAGCTAGTAATAAATATTTTTCATCCTAAAACTAGTCCTATAATTACAGTCACCAGTAACAATCAAATTCAAGTAGAAAATATAAAGTCATCATGCAGTCATTATTCAAGTCATGCCCTAAGTTGTAGAAAGTTTTGCTCCAAAACTCCAATACAAACGGAAATCACGTTTCTCGGCTTTGTATGATAGCCTGTACACTCATTATGTTTACGAATATAAACGGTTAATAATCTACCATTATTACACATTACCCCTCAAAAAATATAAATTTGAAAATGTTATAAATTAGACGACGCCATTTTTTAAATTTTGAGGCAAATCTCCTATTTTGTATTTTTCAATTCAGAAACATTGAGAGAAAATATTATTAGATTTTTTGGATCTGGATATCTGATTAATTTTCTGTTTGCCCCTGTTTGTAAAAAAATGTTTACTAGCATTTTGCAATAAAGTATCTTAAAACAATATGTTATCGCCTTATTCTCTAACATAAATCTTCTACTACACTTTATAAAATTCCAATTGCTTCAAAATCGCCGGAAGGTCACGCTCGAGGTGTCGATGTTTGACGCGCGTGTGAACGCCGCCTTAAGAGATTAATGGTGTTTCTCTTGCGCCATTTAGCCGACTTTTTTGGTGTTTTTTCTTTAGTTCAAGTTTGAAAGGCATATTTGCAGTAAATTTACCGAGATTTAACAGTCGAGGCGGTAGCATAGCCACGTAAGACAACAATAAAAACTTCAACTCACACTGCGCAAAACAATAAAAAAATATGCACACACAGCACGTTCACGGCAATGAAATGTTACTGAGACTGCGAAACGAGTTATAAAAAAATAACAATTAACAATATTTAACAAAAAGTAATTGTTCATGAAATAATAAGTACGCAACTAAAATAAAAATAAAACATATATAATATAATATGGTAATATCCTCCATTCACAGCCATCCATTTCTTATAAACATTATTGTAATGTGAGTGCTAGTTTAAAATCTTATAAATACGCAACTATTACGAAGCCACAGAGCACACCAGGACCTGCTCTTAGATCCCTCATGCTGGACGATCATTTCGGGGATTGGGATGTGTGAATCAATACTTTTAAGCTTATTCCAACATCAATCAAGCAACATTTCTATCCAACTTTAAAAGAAATTAATTACGACATAAGTTGCAGTCGGTAACCGTCACGGTTGGAGAGTCCGCATCTCGCGAGTTCTTTTTCAATGCAAGATTCTATCGATAACAGTTTATCGAACAGTAGCAGTAAAATAAAAAATCTACGTTGCTATAATTACTTACCAGATTTTTTTATATTTTTTTATAAGCGTTTATGATTTTTTTAGCTTTCCTTATAATCTATCTGATAAGCTAGTGTTTGATAGGCATTTTATATATGACCAATTGGTATAAGTGTTTTTGAGCTCAAGGTTAAATTAGTCCTAGAATGTGAAATAGCTTCAAACATAGAACACACACTTACACGGTACGGTGATAGACGGTAGAATTTATCTTTGATATATATAAACTATAAATGTACTGTAAAATAGAAGGGTAAAATAGGGCTGGTCGGTTGGGATGGTATTAAACAAAAAAAAAGTAAATACCCAACCCCAAAGAACAAAAAAGTGGAGTTATGCCAATCAACGTATACGCTTGTTTTTCTGCTGCTGGTTCCCTTTTATAATATCAAATGATAAATTTACATGCAAAAGACATTTCAATAGAAATTGTTTCAATATCAACATATTAAATTATATTATATATATTATTATATTATACATGTATTATAATATTAAATGATCGTCTGTAATTGCGCATTAAATTACGCATTTTGGCTTAAAATATAAATCGGAGTTTAATGTTTAGTCACCTGTGTATCAGAAACATCGATGTTTTACGAAAATTATGCATCCCTAGTAAAACCGTAGACCGTGAGACCTGTGCGATATCGATTACCGCGTGCGTCGATGCGAAACAATCGCTACAATCGCATCGATAAATCATTCGGTGTGAACCGACTTTTTCAGTTAAGGCACTTGACACTTTAAAATTATGTTTTAAAAGTTCCTTAAGAGTTAGGACATGAACAAAATGTATTTACTCATAAGTACTCATTATTACATTGAGCACAGTATAAATACGAGCGGCTTTTCTGTTCAGTGTTATTGAGTCATATTTTATTTTTCTCCATTTTGCAATAACCGGGGTTCCTCAAGGGTCGGTTCTCTCCGCAACGCTATTCCTGCTGCATATTAACGATCTGCTGAAACCCGGTGTTTTTGGGTATGCAGATGACAGCACGGTTGTAGAGAGTTACGTTTCCGACGGACGAGCTAGTGGAGCACAAATCCAGTCCCAAAGAGAGTCAATGGTTGAGCGTCTAAACTTGTCCTTAAAGGCAGTCTCCGATTGGGGCGACCCCAAACCTGGTCAAGTTTAACGCCACCAAGACACAGGCGTGTTTATTCTCCGCCAAACGGAGTCAATTTGAACTTACTCCAACTTTCCAAAATGTATCCCTACCAGTAACTGACCATCTCGAGTTACTCGGTATGACTCTAACTTCAAAGCTCAATTTTTTTACTTTCATCGAGTCTAAAGCCCAACTAGCTGCAAAAAAGCTGGGAATCCTTGCAAAGGTGAGACGATACTTCACACCGGGACAGTTGCTCAATTTGTATCAAGCACAAGTCCGATCATGTATGGAGTACTGTTCTCATCTTTGGGGCGGTTCAGCTAAGTACCAGCTTGAGGCTCTTGACACCATTGAGCGTAGAGCAAAGAGACTTATTGGTAGCGAGCAGCTGACTAATTCAAAGCTTCAGAGCTTGGGTCATCGCCGCATGGTGGCCAGTTTCTCGGTTTTTTATCGGATACATTTCGGAGAGTGTGCTAAGGAACTGTACGATCTAGTTCCCCCATCCCCGTTCTATCATCGGACAAGCAGACAAACTGCTAAGCGACACCGCTATATGGTGGACATTCCACAAATGCGCACTAAGCGTTTTGCCTCTACATTCATTGTGCGAACCGCAAAGGAATGAAACTCCTTACACGAGTCGGTGTTTCCTGATGAGTACAATATGGGAGTCTTCAAGTCACGAGTGAATAGGTATCTTCTAGGCAAGCTTGCTCCATCGTCGACCACATCATCGCTTACCATCAGGTGAGATAGTAATCAAAAGTTTGCCTATCAGGAATAAAAAAAAAAAAAAAAAACACTTAGGTAGTCACAATTAAAAATGCAGTTACTGCCGTAGCGCCAACTGTTATGATAAATAAGCGAGAAAATAACTTGGTCTCTCACGGACCCAAAGACAAATAAGTTCTTAACGTCATATTTTTTATTAATGACAGATAGGTAAGCATTTGGCCGCTATATCACCTGATGGAAAGTGACGATGCAGCAGGGAAGATGAAGCATGCTTACCTAGAAGATACCTATTCACTCTAGACTTGAAGACTCCCAGATTATACTGTTCGGTGAACAAGGATGCGAGCAGTGAGTTCCTCACCTTCGCCGTACGGATAACAAATGTTGAAGCAAAACGCTTCGAGCGGATATGAGGTATGTCAACCATATATAGATGATGTTGGTTTGTTCGTCTTGTTGTCCGATTATAGAAAGGGCAAGGGGGAATCAACTGGTGTAATTCGAGTGCTCACTCTCCGAAATGCAAGCGATAGAACACCAATAAACTAGCTACCTTACGTCGATGACTGAGGCTCTGCAACTTGGACTCAACTAGCTTGTCATCACCAATGATTCGCTTTGCTCGCCTATCAATAGAGTCAAGAGCATCAAGCTGATACTTGGCTGATCCAGCCCAAAGGTGGCTGCAGTACTCCATACAAAATATTTTTATAGTTTCGTCTCAGGTATAATATAATTACTTTATAAAAATTTACTTTTAAGTAATTTGACAGATAGTTTAACTCAGTTTTGTATATTGAAGAATGAAAATGTTATTTTTTTCTTTCGATATTAAAACTAAAACGTCTAAATAACATCTAACATCTCAACCATAACATAAACTCACCACATGGTAGTGTTAATCTTGTTTCATCATCTTTATAAGCCAATATTTAAAATTCAGTTAAAAATCTTTCAATTTATTTACTTCAATTTCAAGCTAGCGTTACGTAATAAATTTTAATATTTCGTTTCCGCTATTGCTTCTTTTTTTAAGTACCCACCTTAATACTTATTATCTTGATGGATTGCTATTTTATTTATAAAATGAAAAAGAAACATTATCACTTCAATCAAATAAACTTTTCTTTTTACGCCATCTGCGTAATGAGATCTGCGATGAGATAAAATATCACTTTTTAACGTTAATTTCTTTGAAGCTTAAATAGCAAACAGTAATGATTATTCTTAGAAGATTTTTGTAGGAAAGTATATTTTCCAGACAAACTTTTATAAAATACGAATCCAGTACTTGTTAAGATTATCAACTTGTAACATTATAAACTACTAGGTATCTACAAGCCAATCCAGTCAGTGAGAGGCATTATTTTGTAGGCCTAGCGTGGTTACCAACATTGACCACATCAATTACCAACGGGTGCGATTATGGTCCAGTGCTAGCCTAGCTGTAAATGCTTATTCTAGGTTTAAACATTTAGCATCCTTGAACACATGACACATGAAGTAGTTGTCGAGCGCTTGCGCTAGCGTAACCTAAGCCTTGAAAAAGAAATATTGTTTGAACTCTAATGTACCTAGCCTACTTTCCCATTAAAATATTATTAATCAGCTACTTCTTTACAATCAAGTAAACAGCTTTCACCGATATCACATTTTTATTAAAATTTTCCATCGATTTCTCAACTCATTTGGCATAACTTGCAAATTCAATTAATCTAGGGGTTCAATAAGGTCCGATGTTCGCATATAAATAGGGGTACGAACCGTCAGAACCTGCCCATTCAACCCCTGGCACTTGGTAATGCAAAAGTTCCAACCCACAAATGTGTTTTTCTTGTCACCACTAACTTTGACATTTCACCTTTAGTAATGGGGCTAGTGAATGCTTTTACTTATTTAATTATAAACTTTTATTTATTTTAAGAATAATGAGAAGAGTAAAGCTAAAATTATGGAATAATTGATTGTGTTAGCCTTCTTTCTTGCTTGTTATATAGACTAGTGTGGTCGGTCATACCGGTGTCCGAATTTTAGACCGTTTGAAGGCACCTGACATGGCTTAACGACTGTTGTCTTATGATATGACATTATCCCCCGGAACCAACTGCTAACGTGGTCTCCGAAGCACAGTAACACTCAGTCGAAAATACACCACAATATGGTCACCCATCCAATCATTGGCCTGCTAATATTGCTCAAACTTGTCGACGATCGGCCGCACTACGTGTGTTACTATTATGGTACTCACTATAAAACTTCTTAAAGTGATAACTTCTGCTTCACAAGTTTTTTTTTTCATGAATTAACTGGGAACAACTTCAGCAATATGGATTAAATAATTTAATATTTAGTTTAGTCAATAGGTATTCATATCACTTACCCAAATTTACATAATACATGGGTTTTAAAAAAGTGTAAGATAGATACATAAACATAAAAACTAGCATAAATACTTTATAGTACTCCTTAATTGCATCAAAAACTGAATATAAAACCGTTCATAAAATTACGCAATACTCTAGGCCTTTTCGTTGAAAAAAATTTTTTGGACAACCTCTGCGTGAAATACAAACACCCCATGTTTTTATTTCTATAACAACTTAAAATGCAAATAATATCAAATCTGGTTTAGGTTTAAGGCAACATTTTAATTTCAATGAAGATAGGCTCCATAAGGCGCAGCTGGTTTATGCTATACATGGCAAAGTAAAAATGCAAGTGCATGTTTGATTTGAGATATATCAGCTAAATACACATACATCACATAAGTTACTATAATATTAATTCTTGCGGTAGTTTATTACCAGATGTGGATGTGCCTTTAAAAAAAACAGTTCTGTACTTATATATTTCTGTATAATAACTCCCAAACGTTTTTTCTAATCCTAATGACTCAACAGGATGAGAGGCAAAGAAAGCATTTCTGATTACGGCATACGTGTTGTTACTTCATGAGGTGAGAGATATTGGGCAAAATATAGGTAATATTTAGCCCAATATCTCACCATTATCACGAACATAAAAAAGTACCGTAAGCGTAACCAATCAATCCCCACGTGCCGCAACTAAAACTCTGATTTTCCTATTTTACATTCAAGCTCGCGTAGTGGCGACGAGCCAAGCTGAAGGTTATTACAATATCGCGGGTTCAATGTAGCATTCCTTTAGATTCGTAAATGGGTTTGTACACAAACGTGCGGAAAAATATGCTTTCCTTGTCGCAAAACTAAGTTTTATTTTAAAATATGATGTGCCGTGCTTTTTATGTGATGTTGTTATTTTCTTCTTTTTTGCGAACTGTATGCTTGTTTGCATTTTAGATGGTATTTTTGGTAGTACGAAACTTTTAAATAGGTTTTAGTGGCAAAAATATATAACGTTGTAGTTAGTTGTGTTAGAAGTTAATTGCAACAATTCTTTAAGTTTTAAAAATATGTATAGATCAAAAAACATTTTGAAGCTGCTGCACGCACAAGAAGTGACCTGGGACAAATATATCTTACTCGCCGAGGAATACCTATATTATGTATTTAAATTCAAATTATTGGCAGGGAACTGAGTGAATAGGGGCCTACATATCTTTATGAACAGTCAGAAAGTTTTTAAAAAGGCAAGATTGGCTGTCCATAGAGGGGTGCTAGTGCCCACAGTTATGTATGATATTGAGTGTTGGGTTTGGTAAAAATAGAAAAAAAAAAAAGATAAATGCCGTGGAAATGAGAGGGCTAAGAAGTATGAAGCTGGAGTGACTCTCATGGACAAAGTGTGGAATTATTAGTTGTGGAATTATTGCACGCCTCATGTCATTTCATTTTTCACCGCTGGATGACTGGTAGAGATGTGTTATCACAATGTTATAGAAGATTGAGAAAGAGATGCTTAGATGGTTTGGACATGTAAAGAGAATGGACGAAAATAGATTGACGAAGCAGATTTATAAGGCGAGTGTGAATAGGCAAGTTGGTAAGGTCGAGCTAGGCGAACGTATCACGACCAAATCGGAAACGTTTTAAAGGAAGGCAAATCAAAATAGGCCAGGTCAAAAGTACCCGCAACCAACGAGCATGTATGAAATACTCGTTAATGTAAAAGAAGCGAAAGACGTGTGTCAGGATCGTAGCAGGTGGAAAAGATGTGGTCTCTGCCTACCCCAATGGGAAAGAGGCGTGACTATATGTAAATTTGAATTTATTGGTTTCAAGGAGGTGTACATATACTTGATAATAAAATCATAAGCTTTGAATGAGTTTAATAGAAAACAAAACAAAAAGTGCTGTATCCGGCTTTTCGGACTAGGTACTATATAAGTATAGAGTCTAATATAACCAATTATAAATATCTTCTATTTAAGAACGAAAATATCATATAATGGGCTGGTTACGGATAGTAAGACGATGCTTTCATTATAACTTTCAACGAGATATATTTTGTAATCTCATCTGCTAAGCTCGATTAATTTGGATCCACTTACTCTACCCGACTCTTTGTAGCCAGCGTACGATGACGGAAAGCCTTCACGGCTAGAAATATTGAAATTTAAACAGTTCCATATAAATTCATAGCCACCCCGTACTTGTCATTTGTTTATTATGATTAAAAATTCAAACTATATATATTTGTAAAAAGAACTAATGTTAAAGGTTAACTAATATATATTTAAATCCATGTAAGGGCTAGTTGTAACGAGAGCAAGTAGTAACCCAGGCGCTTTAAAACATTTAATCTTAATTTACGCTCAACATGCTCCTTATAATTTTACCAGTGACGTAGAAGTCAGTGAGTCAGTTATGCTGCAGTTAGTAGTTGATAGCAGGCGCACTATTTTGACCAGGTAATGTAAAAAAATACTTACTTGTATTTGGGTGGATCTTTTTGAATTGTCTAGGTATTCTCTCTGTCTGTATTTCGTTAATCTCTGATTTCGTTTGTTACCTTGGTACTATTTTAATTTCATAAATAATTTTACTGTTTTTTAATACACAATAATACTTCCTGATTCCGGTCTTCATTTAAAATAAATAGGTTTGTCAGGTGTTATTTAATATATATGTGTCAGCCACTGAAGACAGCCGCTTTGATTTTGTATGCCTGATAGATATGAATTTGACCGCTACTAATGTCACATGATGGAAAGTGATTATGCAGCCGAAAATTCGACAAGCTTTCGTAGAAGACACTTGTTTTCTCTAGACATTAATCAAATCATACCGTTCAGAGAACAAAGACGTGGGCAGAAATTCCACTTCTTCGCTGTAGGTACGTATGATTTCTGTTGATAGTCAAAGCCGACAGATTTTAATAAAATTTTCACATTTACAATAGTTATCCAAAATCAAACGGCCCAGACAGCGAGAAATGGAAAAGACTGTTAGGACGTTTAATTAAAATAAAAAGATGCATAAAGACTTATTATAATTACATAATATAATTGACCGAGCGAGTGCTAAGCGCAAGCGATTCAGCTTGGGCAAAATTGCTTTCGTATGTTTGAAAGTCCGGATTTCCAGTTTTTCTCCTCTACATGTCACATTTCTGAACCAATTTTCGTGAATTTTTTTGTGCAGGTTCGATAATTATACAGATTTTTTTTGTCAATTAATTTCCTGAAAATTTTTCAAAATGGCGGAGATATAAAAATCATATTTTAGCCATTTCGAAAAATACACAATGTATTCAGCTCACAGAGCCACTAGTTATATCCGGTGGGAATATTATTAAGGCCAAATTATAATAAGCATTAGGTAGTAAGTACAACAGTCGAGCTCAATGGCGAATGCGACCTAAAACAGCAGATTGTTCTTTCCAAGTTCTGCATTGGCAATCTGTTGTTTTCTGGGCACTCGTATACCATTAACACTTTGTGTTTTGATAAAACCAGCTTTGCGTAGTCGAAATTAAAATCTATATAAATGGACAACAGCTATTAAACTTTCAAGCAATATTCGCCGTTGTCATCTTAGAAAATCACAAATGCTTAGCTTGTTTACCGCTCTTGACCAAATCATCACTAACGAGGTGAACGATATAAAACAAATGGAAACCTCGACATAATTGTCGTATCGAAATAAGTGAACAAAAACCCTCATAAACGATCTCATAAATGTTCATGTCATAAAGGAGTTAACATTCGCTACACGAACAACTTCGGGTAGAGCCTTGAATCGCATTTTCGAGATTACGTGTAATTATAATTGTGTAATCAAGTAATTTAGAAAATTGCTTTAGCTTTAATATTCACATTGCTTTATCGCTTACACTTGGATACGCTATTTAGGTTGTAAATGGAACTTATAAACTTTATTAAATCTTAATCTGGATATATGAGGATGAGACTTTTTTTTTTCGATCTTTTCTATCTACGGGCCAATTGCCTATATTTCTTAAAACTTAACCAAAACTATATACAGCAAAGAACCAAGTTACCTACAAGACATCGAGCCTATAGGTAACTCAAGTGCTCAAGCCCACTACCAGTGGGTAGCGTTCCCATCATGCTGGCTGCATTGCCTCTTTGCTATATATAGTTTTAGTTAAGTTTTTTTTTACTTAATCACTTTTTATCATGATAAGCGTGGTTAGCCTGGCTTTTACATTATTTTTCATCTCTAATGGTCTAGCTTTTCACCACGATTTTCGAAAAGTCAACGGCGGGAAAATGTACCAAAAACATAAAAGAACTTCACAAGTAAAAATATGTACCTACACGTTCTTTCATTTTATAAGAATATCTCATCTCCATTTTAAACCCCCAATAACTTATCCACATTTCTCAGCGAAAAATATTAGGCGTTATATTTTAAGAAATCTAATATTCCAACATTTAAATATCGCATCACTTTAACACCGTTCCAGGGCGGATTTGAATTACAAAGTCAACCGTCGTCGGCTGCCTTTTCTAGTGACGTTACTATATTGTAGCGCGTAATACCAGGCTAACCATATCGTACCGCAAGGTAAAACCTCTGACTTACCTTACCCTTCTCTTTCTGAACCTACTTTAGTATTTTCTCTCATTGAAATTCCTGGTTTTTAATACCTCCAACAAACATGTGTAAATTTAAATTTAGCAACCGACAACGTTGAGCTTTATTTGTGTGATGCAGACAAGCTGCGAGGTAGTCGTGAAAATGGAAACAAACAGTTTTAAATCCACTTATGGACGTACACAGTTGAAAACTAGCGTTCAATTCGGTACTCATTTAAAACATGTAGAATTGAAAAGTCAGAGGCAGAAATAAAATTAGTTCTATACGGATATAAGGTACGTATCTATTCGTTTTTTGAATTAACACATTATCTGGTTTTTGTTTATATTTATTTGATGACTGTTTACGTTATAGGATCACTGTTACTGTTATTATGTGTACTAATAGGGTTTTTAAAAGAGAGGAACATCAGTGAGAGGTGAGCGTTAAACGATCATTGTTACGGGGACACTTAACTCCACATCTGTACTTCGTATTTATAGTACTTCTAATTTGCAACAATATAAACTCGGTACAGGCGCTGTGGGTATAGACCCACCGCACAAATGGGCGCATAATGTATTTCGCCTTATTTCTGTAGTGTTTTGGAGTTTACCATTTTGAAACATCGTAGATTTCAATTATCAGTTATTTCAATCAGAAAAGAAAGCAGTCTGTGTTCTTCCTAAAAAGAAAGGAAAGAGCTGGTCTACCTTGTTTAATAACAAAATCCATTCCAAAAATCACACCACATACACATTCGGATTTATTTTATTTACAGTTTATTGTTTTGTATTTTTTTTTTTTTTGTAGTTTTCATTAATTTTAGATATTAGTCTTATTTTGCTAAATGCATTAATTTTATATATTAGTCTTATTTTGCAATAACTTTTAAATTATGTACTTAATCGAAATTCATAAGAACTGCTCTGGCAAGTCCGTAATGAGGTTTCTAATTATCAAATTATACCTGACCCTCTCTAACAAAATGTCCTCATTTTGTCCGGTGACTTCATGTCCCATAAAATAAATAGAGCCCTCCCTACTGAGCTACTCATAGGTGTATAGAATCTTCAGAAACCTAATAATAAACAACGGTACTCAATATCGACCTCCTGTGAACCTAACTTATTCAAAACAACTAAAAACAACCAAAAGTGTTCTCTGAAATTGCTCACTCCATAACTTGCCAAATTAACAGGAAATTCAATAAATCAATATACATAAAAGTAGCTCCAGAACCAGTGATGAAATATAAACAAATGAAGTAACGCTGCGAACCGATTTCCAGATAATTTAATTTCAAATTAACGAAACAGTTAATAAATAAAATCAGTCCGTTGACTCACCGGATTGCGTGAAATATTGAATTCATTATTGACAGCGAATAAATGGGGAATGAAATCGTCTTCCAGAAAAGTCTATAGCTTAGGGCAATCTTAATATTTAATTTATTTCGACATAAAATCAACCTTTTAGAGCAAATAAATGATGCATGATATTATACGTGTGTCTCTGTCTATTTCACGAATTTGTAGATTTTTATTTAATACACTCATTACTTACTTTATATTTTACTCAACTACAACAAACAAAACTGTATTGTTGTTCGAGTATTTTCTGACTCAGTTGTACAAATAGGAGGAGTATGGGCATCCCATAATATTTTCTTATTTTATATCATATTCACGTCATTGACATATTAGGTCTTAGTATCAACCGTTTTAAAGGAGCTATATACAATTGTGTTATGTAGGTTTAAGTTATTTAATTTATTTATTATATATACTGTGTCTGTTTGATTTATTCATCATTGTTTTTAATTAATTTAATTTAGTTTTTTTTAATTCAATTTCATTTTATTGGATTGCATTAGGTTTTATTTTTATTTATTCAATATAATGTAAATATATTTCATTTTATTGTACTAACATCTTGTTTAGCTGTGTACACAAATTGTAGGATTGCAAGCTTGTGCATTTAGCCAGTGTCATATTAATAAATCAATATTTAATAAACCAATATTTTAAGTACAAAATTTTACAATAGAACTCTCTAGTCACAAGTCACAGTCAATGTTAAGTAAAAGAGTCAAGGTAAAGTCATAGTCATGCCCTATTAGTAGAAACTTTACTAGAACTTCTATTTGAAGCTAAAGCAAAAATTCCATTTATTAATTTTTATGATTTGCCAACACATATGCACGTTCACTAAGTATTAACGGTTACTAATCCACCATTATTCCACGTTAACACTCAAAGAGAAAATTATACAAAATAATTACGCCATTTTTTCACTTTCACGGCAAAACTAATAACTAATATTATAATTATTTTTCACTTTTCTTCCGTCATCTCATTCCAGCATGAACTCTAATATCTTCTTAATATATTTTCGCCCAGTCGCCATTTCGATTTATTCGAATTCGGAACTTAAATCCAAGGCGTGAAATATGGTTCAAATCTAAGAAAGTTCTACCAAAGTGGTCTACGGTCTACGTGAGATAGTTTACCTTTGAGTTGTGGCTCAGTCGGACAAATAAGCTCCTTTCGGTTACTTATTCGTCATGAATATTTTAGGAAAGAAAAATTCTTACAACAAATGGTGGCCTAAGCTATATAAGAAGTAACATGTTTTGCCAAAAGACAGCTTTATTGGTATGATAATAAGAAGCAATAGTCATTGTAACCTGCTCGTATATACGAAATGTAACGCTTTGGTTACTCGTCGTAGCCTATAGACTTTGTTTGACCTTCGAGCCAGATGGCGCAGTTGGCAAGTATATGCTCTCTGCTTTCTATTCTTGGTGGGATACCAAGTTTTTTCCCCAAAAATCAAGAGAAAAATAACATGTTACTATTCCCATAAAAAAAATTGATTTTGACGCCTTCGTTTGAATTCCTTTTTTTTATCTCTGATAAGCTAGCGTTTGACCACTATCTCACCTAATGGTAAGTGATGAAGTATAAAGTCGAGGATGGTAAACACGCTAGACCTAGAATGACCGGAAACTCAAGGATAGTTAGTTAGTGATTGTGGCAAAAAAATATTAATCTTGCGATATAGGCATTATGAAAATTATCGTGGTGCCGAGAAAAATGCCTCGTTGCTGTTACAATCATTATAGTGCTACATTTTTTTTATTTTTTTTTTTTTTGTGGGGGGGAAAATGCCTTGCACTTCCCTTCCTTCCCAGGGGTGAAGGAAGGGGGTATGTGGGGCTCGAACCCACTAAAAACCCCCCCGTGAGCAGTCCCTCGCCGAGGTGGGGCAAGATAGGGTCGCGCTAGCAGTCACTATCTTGCCCCGGCGGTAGGCCCGAGTACAACCGGGCCACTGCGCCTATGAAGGGGTGACCTTGCTCACCAAGGCCACCCCTCAGACTTGTGGGGCCGTGCAAGCCAGTGGAGAGCTCCCTGACTCTCCACCGGTGACCCCACTACAGAGGAGGAGAGAGGAGGCGGGCGAACTGCCTCCTCCTCCCCCCCATCCGTCTGCGACGGATCGGGTCAGAAAGGGGATCGACCTCTCTGGCCCGTTCCGCGGCCTCCTTCTGCGCCATCACCGCTTCGCAGAAGGAGACTACCGCCTGCCACAATCTCTCACTGCCAAGCATGGCGTCTACCACGCTCGGCAGGGAGAGATCTCCGCCTATGATCGCTGAAAGCGTGTGCCGCTGCGGGCCCCATGCGGCACACACTTCCAGCGTGTGGAGCGCCGTATCCTCCAGCGCCCCACATTCGTGGCAGGCCGGGGTCGGCTCCCGTCTCGCGATTTGGTGCAGGTACTTTCCGAAACATCCATGTCCGGAAAGCACCTGCACCAATCGGAAGGTAAGCGACCCAAAACGCCGCCGCACCCACCTCCGAAGGACCGGGCGGATGGCCTCCACCGTCCACAGCCCGGGGCCCGGTGGAGCCAGGTCCTCCGTCCACCGCCGCAACAGGGCAGCCCGCGCCCGCCACCGCATGCGGGTGACCTCTTCCCACGCTGGGGGGTCTCCTCGAGCCCTCCTCGCCGCCACGAAGTGGTAAACTTCGGCGAGGATCTCCGCTTGGAGCTCCCAGGGGGGATCACCCGCAAGCACGCACGCTGCCGTCCAGGACACTGTCCGGTACCCGCGTATCGCCCTCGTCGCAATGACCCGCTGCGGACGTCGCAGCAGGGTCTTGTTTCCGCGGTTGAGGGCGTCCACCCAGACCGGCGCCCCGTACAGAGCCATACTCCGGATTACTCCGGAGTAAAGCCGACGGCAGGTCGCGTTTGGGCCACCCACGTTGGGCAGCAGCCTTCCCAAGGCGGCCGCAGCCCCCACGACTCTCGGGGCAAGCTGTGCAAAGTGAGCCCCGAAAGCCCACCTCCCGTCCAGGATGAGACCCAGATATTTCATCTGGGTCCCCACCCGAACCGAGACCCCGTCCAGATCGATCCGCGTTCCTGGAGGGGGTCCCCCACGAGGCCCATGGAACAATAGGGCCTCGGTCTTGGAGAGGGCGACCTCCAGCCCCAGGGCACGTATGCGGTCAACCACGATAGTTGTACCTACCGTAGCCAACCGCACCGCCTCCCTGAGGTCCCTCCCCTTGGCTACGACAAGGGTGTCATCCGCGTAGCACGCGACCCGCATATTTGCGGGAAGCGTGCCACGAAGCACCCAGTCATAGCCTATGTTCCACAGGAGTGGACCCAGCACCGACCCCTGTGGAACCCCGCAGGAGACGCGACGGCGCCTCATACCGTCACGTCCTACCACCAGGATCTCGCGATCCTGGAGGTAGTCAGCCAACAGCCTCCGCAGATACAGAGGCACTCCGTGATAGCGGAGCGCCTCATGTATTGTTCCGTGCGGGAGGCTGTTGAAGGCGTTAGCTATATCAAGCGAAACAGCCAACGCCTTTTCCCCTTCCCTGACCGCCTGCTGTGTCCACCCCTTGAGCCAGAGCAGAGCGTCTATTGTAGACCGCCCCGCTCTGAACCCGTACTGGGCCTCGGACAGCCCTGGCCCAGTACCCTCTAGGTGCCGGATGACACGGGAAGCCACTACTCTTTCCAGCAGCTTACCCGTATCATCCAGCAACACTATAGGCCTGTACCCGGAAGGTGAGTCAACAGATCGACCCTCCTTCCGGAGCAGGCACAGTCGGCCGTCTTTCCACAGCTTCGGGAACCGTCCTGACGTAAGGCACTCGTCGAGCAGTTCCCGAAGCCGGTCGCCCATCTCCCCCAAGGCGATCCGTAGCACTCGCCCTGGAATTCCGTCTGGACCCGGCGCGGTCCTTTTCCCCTTCAAGCGGTCGACCGCAATCTCCATCTCCGCCTCCGACAAGGGCGGGATGGAGTTAGGGTCCAACTCCTCCGGGGGGGAGGGCGCCATCATCGAGGGCACGTGGTGAGGGCTGCTTCCGGGGAAGAGCCCACCCAGCACCCTGCACAGAAGGTCTGGCTCCAGGGACTCCGCGATGGGGGGCGTTCGGCCCCGGAACTTTTTCCGGGCAGCCCTGTACGGACGCCCCCAAGGGTCCCTGTCTAGTCCCGCCAGGGCCTCGTCCCAGGCCCGGGTCTTGGCTCGGCCGATGGCTAGCTGGAGCTCCCGCTTGGCTTCACGGTATACGCCGTAAAGCTGGAGCTCAACAGCCAGCTCCTCGGCCGACATCTGCTCATCGGTTCGGCCACGACGCCGCTTCCTGCAGCGGGTGTACGGCCGCCGCGCCCCCGAGCAGACGGCTCGGAGATCAGCAATCTCCGAGCTCCACCAGTATACCTCTCGGTGGCTGGGGCGATTCCGGGACCTCGGCATGGACGTGTCGCAGATGGCCGTCACCGCTTCGCGGAAGCGGCCCGCCGCGACATCTACATCTGGGTACGTGGGGGCGGCAAGCCACGACTGGACAATCGACATGTGACAGCTATAATTATTCCGTAACAATCACAAAATTATTCGGTAATAACTAGCTTATTAAGTAAAAAGAGCTTTTATGTAATTATGACTACAAAATATGTTTCTGAGAACTTTAGAAGTCTAGATGGCCCAAATTATTTTCTCCGTGTACGTAGAGCACCGTATAGATAACACACAACGTACCTACGCGTACTGTTAAAAGCACTTTTCCAAACTTGAACCGCTTTTGTTTCACCGGTACCATAAGCCAGTTGTACCCTTTCCCCGGCGGCTAACCGGTAACAGATCTCCTACATAATACATTCATCGTAAGTCTTCTCATCCCTGTATTTGTACCCAAAGACTCTTGTAGAGAAAGCCTTTTTACCATTCTTTTCGCAAGGTAGCCCATAATACCGTTTTATTTTGGATTGTTTTCGTTTCCCTTTACGATTAGGGTAAGGTTTACATGTGTACTACAAGTGTATTTAATGCTTTGTATAAACAGACCCCTTATGATATTGCTGGGTGGGATTTGTAGGAATAGGATGGGATTATCACTGTTTTGACGTATATATTACGCTTATTTAAAATAAATGTAGGCTGAATTATTTTATAGTCTACACGGCTGTCTATATTTATAATGTACCTTCCTGTCTTTGTATAGCTAGTATAAAGGTTACGCATGCGTATTGAGTTGCACCTTAATGCGGGTAGTTATATACTCGTATAAATATGTACCAAATTAAAACATATTGGCGCTTGTTGAAGCATGGCTTCTAAGACGATTGCTTTTTCCGAGTACCAGGAAAAAGAGACAGAAATTTTCTCATATATAATTTTTTTTTTCACAAATTATCTGAAATGACTTAAACGAACTAAATAAGTCATTACATGGATCAATGACATTGTCTTACATGAATTTACGTTTATACCATTTAAGCTATGTGAATCCTACTATAATATTATAAATCCGAAAGTTTGTGTGTAAGTGTAACAAGTGTGTAAATGTGTAAATATGTTTGTTCCCTCTTCACGATATAAAGACTGATTGGATTTGGATGAAATCTGGAATGTACATAGCTTATACCTAGGATTAACACATAGGCTACTTTTTAACTTGATTTTTAGCTGGCGAAGCATACAATAAAAAAGAAATAATAATGTATTATTTCTTTTTTATTGTATGTTTGTGTTTTGTCTACCAAAATAACTACACAATAATTTATTCCATCTTATAGTTCCTGCTAATTAAGTTAATTTAATCGGGTTTTTGCGCAAAATTTAATCAATTTCTAAGCTTTTAACATTCAAGGGTTTAGGCCCAAGTTCACTAGCACAAGCTGTCGTTTAAACTTCTTTCAATGTTGTGTTTCAAATCAGGATTAGTTAAAAAATTAAACGTCGATTATATTTAGGCAAGTTCAGGCTATAATCTAGTCTTGTCTCGAGCAGATTACATTTAAATGCCTATAAATCTCATTACAAAAGTTGGATACAACCAGGGATTTGTATTGTCTGTCTGACATTGATACAAGTATTTCGTAATTTTGTTCTATTTTATTTGGCTTTATTTAATTAGATGACTCTTAAACTTTAGTTAGATATCTTTACTTAAATTTAAGAGTTTTATTTCAGTAATTAAAGTAAGTAATCGGTTGTGTTGGATTTTGGAGACGATCTATAACATTTTAGGATTTTAATGATAGAAAAAGGTCTATAAGTTTCGTTTAAGAATGAGAGATGTTGTATATACCTACACAAAAAATTAAAGTTGACTGTATACGTAACTTCTTTAATCAAGAAGTATAAAATATTAAAACACTAATTTAACTTTATTCCAGCGAAATACATTTAAATTTAAGGCTAAAGTAGATTTGTTTTAATTTCAAAGGAGAAATATGCTTAGTCTTACAAAGTTTTATTTTGTGACCTTTCTGCTATAGGTGTTGATAGTTACTTCGTTCGTTGTACTGATAGTACCGTACACATATTATTTTATAAATTAAAAATGTTGTTAGAGTGTTATGTAAATTCTGCTTATACGTACGTAGATATAAAAAAATATTTTCACCCGTTGGTGAGTGATGATGTGGTCGATGGTGGTAAACGCGGGAGGTCTAGAATAAGACTGGCATTCAAAGTTAGCTGCCGAAACCCTATTTAGAGCTTGGTGACAGGTGTTAAATTACGACTTCATTTTTCTTATGTATGGTACAAGTAATCGATATAATAATTATATTTTTAATGATTTGTGTTCGAGACGAGGTATCTCAAGAAAAAGCTCAATGGACGGCATAAATAGCACTAACATTCCTCGTTTTCAATCCTGTAGGCGAAATAATATTTGCCATGGCTCTGATGGGCTCGTTAACCTTGCTGTTTCAAGTATTGACTTTGCCACTTTTGCCAGTTCGTTGGAGGCAGCGACAGTCGATATTTTATATTATCAGCTTTTGGAAAAGCAAAAGCAATTCGTTAGAAAAATGGTGGCAGACAAATTGTGACTGAAAACTGTTTTTATTGTGAAAACATCTAAAATGTTTAATATCTAACTCTTCTCTAATCCAAATTGTTTATCTTTATTAAACATTTTTGTCCTCTGAAGCATATGATTTAAAACTTGGGTGTCGTTAGCGGTTTTAATAAATAAATCCGCTAACGACACCCGACTTCACACAAACAACGAAAATGTGATTGGAAACTTCTCGAAATTAAATTGATTCTCTAGTGGGGAGGGTGGACAATTAATAGCGGTGTCGTCAAAAGCTCGGAGTATCTTTGTGATATCAATTTTAATGCAGTAGGATGATTATCCAGATAGAGCTTTGGGTGTTCATAATCTATTATATTTAAATTAACTGTGCTCTGTAGATATGGCCACACTAATCACGCTTTAAAGCAGACATAGATCAGTGTTAGTAGAGGTGGCTGCTAATTCAGCATGTGCATATTAGGAATTCTATTGAATAAAAGTAAGTGATAAAAATGCATTGGAAATTTAAAATAGCAAAACGCACGCTATTTGGTTAAACTGATTCATGACGTCAGTTCACGAATATTGATGTCAATGATTGTTCAACTTTCCTTTGCGACAGCCGTTATTGGATATGGATGTCACAAAAAGAACCTCAAAATAATCGTGTTTAAAATACCTCGAACCTGCACGTGAATACTGAAGAAGTCAAGTTTTATGGTAGTAGGTCATCAAATAATAATATTATAAATAAGTTCAAGAAAATAATTAATAAAACGCTTTTATTAAATGCAACACGACAAATGAAATTTGATAAAAACAGATTGATTATGACGTAAACTCAACGGAAGTAAGTAAACTATAACATAAAAAACATAGATGTTGTATTACACATCATACAACAAAACCTCTGAGAACCGAACAATCCTCATCCATTGCTATAATACAGTTTCATCTATTTCCGTAACCTTTGTTTTTGATAAACATCAGAAGGTTTGTTTTCTTTTAGGGGCCTCCCTTCTCTCCCGAGGCGCTTGGATTGCTCCTCTACCTCCCGTAACATTGCTAGAAGCAATCATGTGAAAGAGAAGGCGTATGTGGCTTGTTGAGTAGTGATAATTTTAGATTCATGCAAGATGTAATATTTTCAGATATATTAGTGACTCCACAATATTAACAAACAGTTGGGATTACTCTAGTTTATAATATTATAAATTAAACTGACATAATCACCACTCAACAAACACACACAATCCAAGAAAAGATATATTAAAAATTTATTAAATATTTAAAAGATAAACCAAACTTAAAATAATGGTATGAGCACGTCTGCCAAAGACCGGGTGCTGTGAAGATAATATGTATGGCGCTTAAGGGATAATGATATACTGACTCCGGGTATGACACCAAACTCGTTGCCTCGGGCATACATTCCAAGGAATCTTGAGCTATATAGAGCTGGTTAATTCCTCATTGGAATCATCATAATCGTATTTTAGATCTGCACAAAGTGTAACCCTTAGTGGTAGAATAGTCAGAGTGATAAATAGTTTCTTGACTTATGAACCCTTAATAATTAACAATATTTGGCATACGTTTATATAATTGGCCGCCTGCCTGACGTTATCCCTCCTTAGAAATAATTATTGGATATTATTTATTAGCCTTAAAATGAAATTCATGTTTCCGGTCGCATGGTTGTTTTAATATCCGTTAATTTTAATGCCCCCAAGCTGTCAGATTTTAGGGCCATGATGGAAGTGGTCGGAGTTGTTATTACTTTTTATTTAACGAGGTTTTCATTACCTTTGAGAAAACGGGGAGAGTTTGATGGCGCCAACGTTTGATTTGTTTTATGTTTTTGTCACACTAAAACGGAGTCTGGCGTAGAGTTCGTCAATTAAATAATTGGTATAATTAATACATAATAATTTTGGTAAATTATTCATTTTAGCTCAATATCTTATTAAAATATACTTGTAACAGATTTTTTTATTCGGGTTTAGGTTATATTAGTAACAGTATACTGAATATGAAAAATAAAATAAATGATAAATTATCCTTTTATAGATAGCTATAAAAGGATAATTTATCATGATAGTCTACATAGGTAGACTTTAAAGAATTTTTCCAGCATTACTGAGTTAATTAAATATTATATTTTTTCCGTTATATATTATGCTTGATACACATTATCTCATCTGTTGAAAAGTAATGATGCGGCCGAAGATGAAGCATGCTACACCTAACTACGGGTCAATTACCTGTATTTCCTAAAATTAAACTAAAACTATATACATATATACAGCAAAGACCTAAGTAACCTACGAGGCACCGAACTTATAGGTGACTCAAGTATTTAAGCCCCTATACCAGTGGGTGGCGTTCCTATTATGCTGGCGGCATTGCCTCTCTGAATTGTAATGCTGACATTTTGAGCCAAATAATTTCCAGCATTTTGATCACGCGTCGCTTCTACCTGGCGCTCTGATACATTTATGAAAATAGAATGAGCTTCCGGCTCCAACGGCCCCAGTGTCTCAACACCAATTGGCTCAAATATGTAACTACTGCCGAAGTTTCTATATTTTCGCTGTTTGCGGTACTCTGCCGAAGTTGCCGCGGCGCCAACCTCATTGTGAGTTTCAGGAAGATGTGACGGAGCTAAAGTGTTGACACAAGTTGCATCCCGAATTTAAGGCCGAGCTATGTCAATTCGAGGTGATCCTGTCAGGTCTTTTTAATTTAATTAATATTTTTGCTCTTTTAGTTATAATATATAAATTATAAAAACCCGTAATTGGATATATGCATAAAAGTCATGAAATACCTTACCATGATTAAGATCTGTAGATTTTATAACACGAATAAATAAATAAATTACATATTTTACTGTCATGGGTGTCATCACGATGTTCCTTTCACGTGAAGTTCAAGCATATAAGGACTACTCCAGCCGTCATATTAAATAAATCAATACAATTTATTTATTTCCTTGTCCTCAGAGCTACCCCCAGAGAAACCCACGATAAAGGCGGAGAAGGGTTGGTACGCGTCGGGCGATTCATTGCGGGCACAGTGCTCGTCACCCCCTGCCGATCCTCCGGCGAATCTGACGTGGTTGCTAAACGGACGTGATGTGAGTACTTGTTGTTATTTTATCGTCACTGAGACGAATTATAGCAGAAGGCCCCGATCTCTTAAATTTAATTTAAAAATAGCTGTCATAACTTTTTTTTCTCTGATTGGCTAGTGGTAATCAAAAATGACATTATGATCGCGGCGGCTAAATGTTACGCTCGTAGTGTAGCCCGATTCCCCCAGGCTAAAAACGCCGACTACGTTGAAAAACAAAGTGAAGCAAATGTTTACAAGGACTTTACTTGGACGGTGAATATTATGATTCAGTATACGTTAAGTAGGTTTTTACAACTAAACTTTACCATTTTTGAGAGTGCAAGTTAAAGTTTCGGTTCCGGATGTTTAACTTTTGTAAAAAAAAAAATCATTTAAGCCATGTCAGATATCTTCAGATTGTCTGAAAAGTTTACAAACTATATGTAAAATAAACATTTCCCCGTATACTATAAAATATTCAGTTAGGTTTCAATAAATTAAATAAAACTTCAAAGTTTATATGACAATTTAACAGCGCATAGCGTCGTCAACTTTTTCTGATAATCAAAAATGATGTACGTAGTACATTTTCGGGACCTGACCATTTTGTCTGTTTTGCGGTACCATAAACGTTAGGTACTATTCAAAAATAAACCTGAACTCAGTTATGAAAGGACTCTAATTTAATGAAAGTAAATAAAATAATACATTTCTTATACATATTTAAGTGGTAAGGCCTACACTAAAGTCTGAAGGCTTGGTTGGTAAATTTCTTTCTACCATGACCTACATCGTCCACTAAGACTCCATAAAGTAACGTGGTGTGGCTTTAGAACGTCAACATTTAGTTTCAGTGGTGGAGCTATTTATTATCTTTGTATAAAACTCAATTGCCGTGCGTTAGTCTCGCTAAAACTTGAAAATAGCTAGAATAATTGAGCTGCTTATTTTTATCGTGTTCGTAATTGTCAGGATAAGGTATGTATGAGAAAAAAGGTTCAGAAATTAACTGTTTAACCACGTGTAACACCTCGGGGTACAGTTAGGGACATGATGTACAAAGCGCCCGAGGCGCCGGTTGTAATGACTTGTAGCAAATAAGTCTAAACTAAAAGTAAGCCTTAGTAGGTTGCGTTAGAATATTTTAAAATAAAAAAATAATAGTAGATGCGTCTATTTTTCCTGATTGAATATAACCTAATTTTGTCAAAAATGCAGTAACGTCTTTTTTCATTATAACGGCAGTATACATAACGGCAGCGTGGGGGAGGACTCGCGCGGGTCTGCCGCTCGGGCGTGCCCTGAGAGCCGTGTATATAAAGGTCCCTTACGCGCCGTACATATTGCCTTCAGAGCGCTCGGGGTGCGTGCCTCAGGCGCTTTGTATATCATGTCCCTTAGTTATGATAATAATATGGATAGCTTTGAGTCCTTTGGCTTTGTAGAATGCTTATAAAGGTCTTTTTATATGAATTTGCTATCAGTTTTTAACAATGACGCAAAGTGCAGAAAATATGACAACTAAATCAATTCGTAACAGTATAAGTTTCGGTTAAACCTATACGTACTTACTAGTTACTTATCTTCAGTATGCAAAATTGGCAAGTTAATATAAATATTGGTCACACGATGACAAAAAAAATCTTAAACAAAAAAAACAATATTCACAATTTCTACTGTTTTTCTGTAAATACGTCATTTATATACATAATAAGGTCTACACCTGTTAGAAGAGAACGTGAGATGAGCACACGAGCACGTTTCATATTCTAGTAGTGTATCCGTAGTGTTGATGTTTTATAGTTTTTATTAAAAAAGTGCTATCGAAAAATTGTACTAAATACGCCACTGAAATAAACACAAAAACTAATAGTCAATTAAAAACTTACAGCGCCATCAATTTGTCTCGCTTTCGCGTCGCGAGGTAGTAGCTGACGTGACGCGACGTCGACGTCGAGCCTTGATAAATGAGCGGGCGGGTTCGAGTACATAGGCATCCGTCTAATAAATACCAACGCTTTGCACTACCGAGAATGTCTTTCAAGATGTTCTACGTTGATTAATCTTGCGTAAAACATGATAGCAGTGAATCAGTGAACAATACGAAATTCTTTATAATATACAGTGTTTGTTATGTTTAAATGTATAATATTCAATTAAACTGTAATTCAACTTCTATGGATATATTTTATGGACTAGCAAACCTGTCGAGTTTGGTCTTATTTGTTTCGGTTTTACGAGTTCAATAAACTACACTTGGTGATTGATGTCAAAATACTTTGATGGCTATTAGGAAACACTTAGGGCTTATTTGGATTTTTCTTTCATATAGATCAATCCCGTACTCATAAAATAGAAATTCAATCCCGCGTTAATTATTTCAGACGTATTTACTAGTTAAAAAGTTTTTTTTAATGTATCATTTGAAAACCACTTAAGTATTACCTAATATTATTCTAAAAAATCGCATATCATGTTTGTGGTCGAACTCCTCCGAAACGCCTCACCTGTTTGTAATGTTTTTTTTGTATATATTTGGTAGGTATGAAAATAGGTCGTAAAGTATTTTTCACCCTTCTTCCTTGTATGGAAGGGGTTGGGTTCCCCCCAATTTTTTTATCGTTATTTTAGTATTTTTGTATGAACAATATTCAAAAAGTTTCAAGTATGGTATTAAAGTACTAGGCGACCCTTAACATAAAAGATGTAAGACACTTTTGCTTAACGTGGCATTTCTACGCATTTGTCAGGTACAGCTAATTTGTTATATAATACTACAACTATGTAGTCAATAGTAAATCAAATCAGTCAAACCTTAGTAATAAGAAATTGACAAGTTTAAGTCATCGTCAACATTAAAGTTGTTGCAAATAGTATAAAGTATATTTATAATATAAGTATACCTATCTTTTTAAAACACATATCTAATAAAGTGATGAAGGTTGAACAAAAACAAATTTTTTGAGTGTTACCAATTATTATTATTTCTATATTTTTAGTTTGAATGGTTCTAGTGGTGTCTGTTATTTACCTGGTTTCATCATCAGATCACCGCGATAAAATGTCTAGGTTAAATTCGTTATTAATTTACAGAGAATAAGTTGTATTGTCCAACAATCAAGAAGTATATAGGTATCACAAAATGCGAACGCGCATAACCGACCGAGAAAGGCCTCAAAATATAACAAAAAGAGCAATTTTCTGTTCACTTTCATCACAATGTCTAAACGGATTGCAAGCAATCGAGCCTTTTTACGTCTAACCACAATACGTTCATGTTTGAACAAATTGAATTGAATCGAGCAAAATATTGAGTGGATTTGAGTGCACCGCGTCTTGTACCGCATGAAAAGGATTGTGTTTAAATATTTATTTAATGTCGGTTGAAGTTGCAGCTCGTTGTTCGACAAAGAAGGTAGTTGCTACTTCCATTAAGCAACAGTTTGTTTGTTTTCTGATAAATTAATATATTTTATAAGTCAGGAAATTGTTTCAGAGATATTGATCGTTTTTTGAATAGCATCTGTGCTTTTTCGTGAATGAAAATTATAGGTTATGATGATAAATATCGGTCAAATTCAATTTACATTTCATTTTAACTTTTTCTTTTTAAGTGTGATGTGTATAGTTTTAAGGAGTTTAAAATATAACATATTATTATTATGTATCACGTCTATTTTTTACTGCCGCAATAGTGAAAAAATGCTGGTGTTAATTTTGTATTATTTTCCAAAATTTGTGATTATTCAAGTGTTAATTTATAATAATGTTGGGTTATTAATCGTTACTTTTACTTGACTTTGACTGTGACTTGTGACTTTTAAGTACTTGACACTGGCTAAATGAAAAAGATTGTGGAGCCAAAATTTTAAAAAAGTCGTTGCAAAGTGTATAAAATAAATATGAAAATGTATACTAGGTTACATTCATTATATTCTAGTTCTGAGTGAACAGATAAACGAGGGCGGATGAACGAGAGTGGGGAGTATTGGTTTTAATATTCAATGAGATTGGGTTTATATTCTGTGGATTTAATAATACGATAATGGGCAATCTCTAACACTATTTCATATCGTTATTGCTGTATACAAATAGCTTTTTTAATTCACTAGCATAATAATATATTATTGTAATTTTTTTATTTTGTGGCTAATATTATTGTTATGTTAGGCGGCAAAATAAAATGCACTAATTATAATATTGATACGTGGATCAATCGAAGAGTATTCACTAATAGTTGTTTAGCTTGCTAGGATAGTATGTCTCACTACTACTCTACCGTTAAGTTAAGCTTAGATAGATTTACAACAGTTATTATATACCTACCTTGCTTCACGAAAATGTGGGAAGAAGCTGCTTAATACGTATCCAGTGTCCAGCTTAATTGAACCATTGTTTAGTATTTAGATGCTTTTCTTTCTTACATCAAGCCAGTTTTAATAGATAGGTATACGTTTTCGTCGATTTTTTTTTATGTTTTTATTTAATTTATAGAGGCACCACGTAGCTCCTGTATTGAACTGCCTATATTCATCATATGAAAACGTTTTTGGAAGAATATAGATAATACAAAAATGATCAACAGTTCGAAAGAACACAAGTTAGAACAAATTATTGTAATACAGTAAGATTAGAAACACACACACAAAGGTGTTTTTCCCCTGTAGGCTAGCGTTTGATAAGTTTTTTATTGTGTTTGCATTGATGTTAAAATTGACACATATGGCAGCATACTCTTATATAAGTCCTGTGCGCAAATGAAAGCAAACTCCCAGGTATAATCTAATGACAGGCAATTAGCCACTATAACTTAATGCGTCATTAATTTTCATTAGCACCAATGTTCAGTTACAACATATTTAGGTAAAATATATCAAAATTATGACCAAATTTATTCATCGTTCGGTAATCCTATTTTAATTTAATAATATTTGCTAATGAATTGTAGGCCGGATTAATAAACTGCGCCCCAGTGCGAGCGCTCGTTTACATTGAGACAGTCCTGACAATAATAGTTTCAGACAGGTAAATTATTATGTTATAATTCCTTTTATATATTTTCATGGTAATGTAAAAAAATATTGTCCGAAATTATGTACATACTAACCGTGCCACGCGGCTTCGCCCGCGATTATCACTAGCCACTAGTAAAACGGTAGCCTATTTTTTAATCCTAGGTATAAGTTATGCACATTCCATTTTTTTTTCTAATCCTGTCCTAATCTGTCTTAATTTTGTTAACTTTTGTTTGAACCCTAACCCTGTGGTCACGGGTTCAAATATCAGCATAAGCGATTTCTTTTGACAATTTTTGACGTTGGAAATGTACACAACCAGGAAGGGACTAGTTCCTGCAGTTACAACACACTAGGATATTTTGTGTTGTGGATACAACACAGATAATATCCTAGTGTGGGAACTAGGGGATGGATGATATTGGATTGACAATAACTGTGGTTTATGCAAGAAAAAACTTAAAGTATTGCATTGTATATTTAATGGTTTATAAAATGTCTGGATTTATGGCATGAGACGACGGCACCTGCCAATTCCGCCTCATTTAAAAATATGATGGCAGGTGATGACTTGCCACCCGCTGAACGGGCTCCCCATAAGGGCTGCCTGCATTGGCGACAAAAGAAGTGAGGTTGGTGAGGATGGCTAAAGACTGTAATTTTGCGAATCTGGCAGTAGAATCATTAACTTTCATGAGTGCCTCTTTGGGGCCCATGTAAATAAACGATTGTGATTTGATTTGGTGTTGAGAGGTGTTGCTGCGTTTCACTCAACGCTACTCCCGACTTTTTCCCTTTTATCACTTCCACCTTTGGAGTTTAGAAACTTAGCTCTTGCGCCTCCACCCTCGGACGGCCAATTAATGCAAGCCGAGGATCAGGGGCCTCACTTAGCCCCAGGGAGTGACTCGAGGTACGCGGTGTCGCTACACACCGACGGTACGCCACAAACCGCCCCTGCGTTATTATTATTATTTTTTCTTAAGCGGAGGTTTTTTCTTACAATATTTTTATAAAAGTAAAAAACAAAACAATATTACGAAACAAAGGAAACCGTGAAATAAAACCTAAACCTAGCATGGCACCAGCAGCGGGGCAGGGCCCAAGGTCAGGTAGGTCAGTGATGCAGAGTGAGGAACCTCCTGACAATACGTTATCATTATTATTATTATTTTATAAAGTCTTCTTCTTTAGCTCTGTTTAATTTAATTTTTTCGTGATAAAATAAAAAATGCAAGTATAGGGGCTTCGCCCGCGATTATATAATAAGTCAATATGCCAGTAATTTATACAGCAGCAGTAAATTTACAGCAGCAGTTCAAAATTCAATTTGTTAAGTATTGGTGCAACACCAATGCCTAGGTTTTAACGACGTCCTACATGGTTATTAATAATGTGATTATTGTACAAGTAAGTTTTACTATAATATCCTTTTTTTACGCATACCTAAGTGAAAAAGGGCAAGTTTAACGCCACATTTGACATGAAACTTATGCCTGGTTCAATGTTGATATGCCTGACAGTAGCTAGCGCTAATCACTATCCATATCCGATTAAACCTTTATGTTTGACTTACGATGTGGTGAACTGTTACAAACTAAAATGTTATTAGTATGTTGATCAGCATATTTATTAAAATAAGCTAATATTTTTTGCGTTTTACTAAAATTGGCACTTGAGTATATTATTTTTAATATATAATTATTTTAATCTATATTCATAGTCGAAAGAGACGAACATATGAGAAAATTATACATAATGTGAAAATAATCCAATTAATTACTGTTAAAATTGTTATAGTATTTTATGGTCGAAATCTCTGAAGTATGATAGGTATAGTAGAAAGCTCTCCACCCATAGTTTGGGATTAAAGAAATAGTGTATACTTGCATTTTTTATTTTAACACGAAAAAATTAAATTTAACAGAGCTAAAGAAGAAGATTTTATAAAATAATAATAATAATGATAACGTATTGTCAAGCGGTTCCTCACTCTGCATCACTGGCCTACCGGTAGCTTGGGCCCTGCCCCGCTGCTGGTGCCATGCTAGGTTTAGGTATTTTTTCACAGTTTCCTTTATTTCGTACTATTATTTTGTTTTTTACTTTTATAAAAATATTGTAAGAAAAAACCTTTGCTTAAGAATAAATAATAATAATAACGCAGGGGCGGTTTGTGGCGTACCGTCGGTGTGTAGCGACACCGCGTACCCCGAGACACTCCCTGGGGCTAAGTGAGGCCCCTGACCCTCGACTTGCATTAATTAGCCGTCCGAGGGTGGAGGCGCAAGAGCTAAGTTTCTAAACTCCAAGGGTGGAAGTGATAAAAGGGAAAAAGTCGGGAGTAGCGTTGAGTGAAACGCAGCAACACCTCTCAACACCAAATCAAATCACAATCGTTTATTTACATGGGCCCCAAAGAGGCACTCATGAAAGTTAATGATTCTACTGCCAGATTCGCAAAATTACAGACTTTAGCCATCCACACCAACCTCACTCCTTTTGTCGCCAATGCAGGCAGCCCTTATGGGGAGCCCGTTCAGCGGGTGGCAAGTCATCACCTGCCATCATATTTTTAAATGAGGCGGAATTGGCAGGTGCCGTCGTCTCATGCCATAAATCCAGACATTTTATAAACCATTAAATATACAATGCAATACTTTAAGTTTTTTCTTGCATAAACCACAGTTATTGTCAATCCAATATCATCCATCCCCTAGTTCCCACACTAGGATATTATCTGTGTTCTATCCACAACTAAAAATATCCTAGTGTGTTGTAACTGCGGGAACTAGTCCCTTCCTGGTTGTGTACATTTCCAACGTCAAAAATTGTCAAAAGAAATCGCTTAATTATGCTGGTATTTGAACCCGTGACCACAGGGTTAGGGTACAACAAAAGTTAACAAAACTAAGACAGTAAATTAAAAAGAAAATACTGCTTGCGCCTATATCTGAACCCGTTGTCATAGAGTTATGGCAGAACATACTGAATAAAAGCAGTAAATTTTCAAATAGAAAAACGTCCTTGAGCCGGAGATTGAGCCAGCGGCCATAGAGTTATGGTCGCGGGTTCAAATAGAAAACAGCCGAATAATTAGAGTTATATTTTGCTTATCTCACTTTTTCTGCTTTAGTTCTAATATTATTAAAATTGTGTCATGCACTATTACATCAGTTTGTATTTTATGAAAAGCTATTCTTGGATATATTGAATAAATTACATTTAACTACATAATTAGCCTAATATCAGCTAGATAGTGAACAAAACATGGAAGACGCTATCATGTCCTATAAAAGTGAAAAAAAGAAATTCTCTATTGCTTTAGCCGCTGGTGTACCTAAGCTAATTTAAAGTCATATGTGGGGTTGTGACTGAAACTACTACGGTTACGAGTTTAATAACTTTGCTTTTAGCTAAGTACACGTTGTAGGCATTGATAACTCCACTTTTACTATATTAAGCGATATTTTTCCTTTCCAAAATGTACTAAGCAGCGCAAAAAAAGAATATTATAAAATTCATCTAATGTGGTTCAGGTACTTGTTTTGGTTTGAACAAAATACAAATAAACACATAGGTTTCATTTTACTTAAGTAAATATGTTACGAGTAATAGAAATCATTTTCTGTAGGGAAGCACTTTAGTTATTATTGTTAGCATGAAAACCGAAATTAAAGCTGATTTGGTGCCAGTCAATATCAGACTGGCTCCTTAATTATATTTCGTAAGCAATTTGTACATTTACTGTAATATTTTATTAGAAACTAGCCGTGGCCCGCAGCTTCACCCACTATTATCAAGTTAAAAAGTAGCTTATATGTTAATCCTAGGTATAATAATAATAAAAATCTATGTACATTCCAAATTTCATCTAAATCCATTCAGCCATTAAAGTGTGAAGAGGTAACAAACATACTTACACACTCACACACAAACTTTCGGATTTAGGTATAATATTAGTAGGATTTCCTATTATATGATATTTTTGATTCTGTCCAAAAAAATTAACTAAGTACAGGAGAAAAAAAAGTGTTGATAGAACAACATTCACAATATTTAGAGAGAACAAAAACATTTTTCATTGTTAATGGTTCTAGTATGAAGATAGTAATTTTCCTGTCTGTTTTAGTATATTATATTTACATTTTAATCTATAATTGTCGAGTAATATGATAACTTTTAAAAGCAATTATGATTTTTATAAATACATGAACTTAGGAAAATAATTTTCTGTTTATAACAAGTCACAAGAATACACAATTACAATTAATCTTTAAAAATCCTTTTTAAGTTAATTTGAATTGACTTCTTGGTTGACGAAAGTTGGTACAAATTGTACAATAATTTGTTTCTTATAAAATACATATTTTGTAAATTCCAGTGTTCTTAACTTTGGTTGTGTAAAGAATTACACACAATTAAACATATTGCAATAGACAGTGGGAATATTACAAAAATCTTCGTGAGCATGCTTTCAACCACTCACAAAAGTTGCACAAAAAATGGTACAAAAACGCATAGTCAAAGTAAAATAGGAAATAATAAATAATAATATCACCAAAAATAATATATAATAATATCACCAAAAAATCATAACAAAGCAGCGTGTTTATTCACAAATCAACTCAACAAAACCCCAACATACCCGTACTTCACGTGATAACATCGGCATTATTCCACGTTAATAAAATCATTGATATTCATGAAAGCTCTGCCCTCCCCTCCCATGCCGTAATCAGCTTTCTTTCACGGTACTTGTCGACTTGTAAACAAAGTCGTATATAACACGCATATGGAGTTCTCCATGTGGTATCGGATTGAATTCGTATTTTGAATACGTTTGAATGTTATTAACCTAAACTTTGCAAGGGAATGATTATTAGATATTGAAGTTGTTATGCTTTCAAGCACAATAAATTTCATGGTGATTTTACCGGTATATTGAGAAAAATATTCTATGTAATATGTTATACTTATTAGTTTATATAAATATTTATATTAGTACCTATTTATATTAAAATAACATGAGATATAGGTACAGTTTTCATATCAAACAAACAAACGCATTCACACTCACAGCCCCACACTAAGTTCAAAGACTTGTATCGTGGGTGCCGGAAACATTCACATCACACACACATTACACCCAGAACCAGAAGCACAAATATCCCATGGGAAGGAATTTGTGCTCCTGCCGGGAATCGAACCCAGGACCCACGGCGCAGAGGGCAGACACCTGTCCACTGCGCCAACTGGGTCGTTAGTATATTATATTAAAAAAAATATATATAACATATTAGGTAATTGTTGCATAATATATATATATATACAATAATGATAAAGAGGAGTTAATACTTATACATAATTTTATTGTATTTTCAGGAAACCATAACATCCTGGCAAATAAATTCTGAACATAAATACCATCCTAATTCAATTTATCCAAAATAAAGCCACATTAACGCGACCTACTTATCCTGGTTTCTTTAAAATAATGGCACTTTTACACGGAATAAGTAATTCTATTAAGTCGCACATAAACCAGCGGAATGTGGGAATAACGCGAGACAGTGCGTCGGGGGAGCAAAAATGTAAATTAGTTTCTTTTGGAGAGAAGCGTGGAGAGCTAGAGTTTAAAAACACTTAGGAAGTGGTTCTGTTTCATTCAATAATTTAGAAACTGCTAAAAGCGATGCAAGATTATTATTGTGTCGCTAATGAAAGTCATCTTACAGACTTCAAAAATAAAAATCTATAAAAGCGCATCCATAGTAACTTAAATAAACAATATGATAAGGTATGAACATTCAGAACCAATTTACACACGTTAGCTGTGATTCGTGATATTCGTAACCCATAATCGTAAAAAATTTAATAGTCGGTGTTTTCTTCATTTACCGCCAGTGCACACAAACGCGCAGGGTTGTATCAAGTGTCTATACCGCGAATGGTTCTTCAACGAGTTACTCTAATAAATAGTGAAATATGGAATCAATAATCAAAGAGCCGACAAGTTTATTATGCCTAACTACTCTTTATTTATGTTTTTATTCAAAAGTTTACGTAGCAAAACATTCATAATTAAAATATATATTTTTTAAGGTTCGGGCACTTTAATACACGGCCATTTTGATTCGGTGATGTCCACTCAAGGATTTTGCAGCTAAATTAATAAGCTTTGTTTCCTATCTCGATGCGCCCACTACCCAATTTTGGCTGCTGTAAGGGAAAGTTGATGCATTGTTGAAATAAAAAATCTGTTAATCTGACGTCACGAATCAGTCTAGTCCATAGGGTGCGTTTTGCTGTTTTTAATTTAAGTTTGGTTCCAAATGTGTAAGTATGTTTGTACCCTGAACTTTTATGAAAAAAAAAACAACGGGTTGCACTCCGGGAGTGCCGGCAGAAGTGAAAAATGAACATTAACGTTGTAAACAGCAGGAGCCAGCATACATTTTCGCCGCGCAGTAGAAAGAGAGGGGGATATTACTTCCTCTCCTTCGTCTTACGAATTTTCGATCAGGTCACGTGTCCTGACGCAAGTTTAAAATCTTTTACCCATCCCAAAAAGTGCACAAAGCCGCTGAAGAAGTTTTCACTTCAATAATTATAAGAGAACTTTGAAATACGCCAAATGTCATTTTGTCTAAGATTTGACTTTATAATATTTCGAAAGTTAATGAATGTATGAATACCGTTTAGAGCTCATATGTCTAGAAATTTTAATAAAATTTAAACCGCCCTCATTTAATTACTTTCCAATATGACACTGTGAAATATAAAGGTTGTTTACAAACAACCTCTCAAGTTTGAAAAGGTCGTTTCATTTCTCGTGAAGTATTAAAATAACACCGTTTACTCTGTATATTTGATCAACAGTTACTCAATTATTGTGTTTGAAAGGTAAAGATAATTTACACATACACGTTTATGACCACAATAATATGTATAAACCAATACTATAAACTGTCATTTTTATTAGAAATAAACACACTTTATTGAAAAAAGAATAAACATTAGGGATATAAACTTTTTTTATTATTTAAATGTCCAAGTTCATAATCTTTCTAAAATTTAATTATCCTACTTAATATTATAAATCCGAAAGTTTGTGTGTAAGTGTGTATATCATATTTATTCCCTCTTCACGCTTTCATGGTTATTGTCATTCTTTGAAACTGATATTTTAACACATTTTTCATAGGTACTGCAAAAAAGTGGAACATCTTTTCCAGGTCTATGTTTCTCAATATACGATCTGGGAGTATTTATGTCACGAGTAAACAGGTAGGTTTCTTTTAAGCAAACATGCTCCATCGTCTATCTCATCGTTACGGTGCTCAAACGTTTCCCTATCGCGAATTTAAATAAAACATATTAATTGTTTTCCTCTTGAAGTTAGAGTACTGTAAGTACAGATATATTATTGCTCCTCTTAAAAGTATTTGTTGATACAACAATAAATAAAGGTGAGGGTGTCGTTTTAAACAGGAAACTTTTATTTGCGAAGAGAAGTTTTCAAAGGCTGCTACTTAGCGATAACGAAGTTATGCCGTTTCAGTTGTGAGACATTTCTGATGTTCCCTGTTGTAAGTTTGGTTTACTACGGTGATGAACATTGTGTTGGAGTGGTTTTTACTTTGTTGCGTGGAAACACTTGGAATAATTTGTAGCTTATAAAGTTGGAAGAGTATGATAAGCTTTGTCTTCACAGTATTGCTAAAATGAAACTTCCATGAACACTAAGTCGAGTTTTCACCTTTCAAACAAATAAACGCCTTCACGCCTAACGTCGCCCTAGAGCAAGTTTTTCGTTAGATAGTGAGTGTCATGCCTACTCATTATTTCTTGAATAAGTACTTACCTACTAAGTGTTACAGAACCGCGTCGAATCATGTTATAGTTTTGCTGAGTATAGTTTACAATCTCTATGAATTGTTTGTTTTTATAAAAATATTTCTATATCTGACAGAGATGTATAAGCTATACATGAATTTTGATTTGATTGGATTCAAAACTAGATTTGTCTAATCTATTTGGTTATTTGACAAATTGTTTATGAGGAAAATGTTGTTATATGATAATAATACTAACATGTTCGAGATATGAGACCGACCTGCGATTCTAGCTGGCTTCAAAATTGTTGAATAAAAATGAAAGAAAACTTAAAAATAGTGAACTGTGTCCAGCGTTTTACATAATATTTGTAGAAATGTTTGTTAAAAGGCTAAATACATTTTGTAAAAACAAAATGTATTAACCTTGGTGTCAAAGTTTATAAGAGACGGTAAATATGACAGTCATATTGAGCGAAAAATGTTGGTAGGGAACCGAGTAAATGGGGCCCTACATACTTTTATGAACGGTCAGAAAGTGTTTAAAAAGGCAAGACTGCTGTCTATAGAGGGGTGATAGTGCGCACACTTATGTATGGTAGTGAGTGTTGGGTTTGGCAGAAAAAGCAAGAAAGTAAGATAAATTCCGTGGAAATGAGAGGGCTAAGAAGTATAGCTGGAGTAACTCTGATGGACAAAGTGAGAAGAAAAACATTATGATAAGAGAAGATTGTGGCGTGGAAAAAGATGTAGTGACAAAGATTGAGAAAGGGATGCTTAGATGGTTTGAACATGTAAAGAGAATGGATGAAAATAGATTGAGGAAGCAGATTTATAAGGCGAGTGTAAATGGGAAAGTCAGTAAGGATCGATCTAGGTTAACGTATCTTGACCAGGTTGAAAACGTTTTAAAGAGAGAGGCCAGGTCAAAAGTACCCGCATCCAACGAGCATGTATGAAAAGACTCATGAATGTAGGAGAAGCAAAAGATGTGTGTCAGGATCGTAGCAATGAAATGCCTCGAAAATACATGACGCATTGAATTTAAACTTTTAATTTTAAGGTATTTTATTTTAAGCTTTAGTTATTTTAATTTAGTTTGTAGTGTTTACTTGTCTTGTGGACCTTAGTTGTCTCAAATAAATACATTTTGAATTTGAAAATTGTAGCAGGTGGAGAGATGTGGTCTCTGCCTACACCAATGGGAATGTTAAATATGTACGTAAACATTTTTAAATTAGAAAAAGACATATACAACCTCATTTTGACCTTCGCTTCTAAAATCGGGTTTCACGTTACTGTGAGAAAGTTTATTCACATATTGTAGAGATACGTGGAAACATACAACACGGTTTTTGCTGTAATTTCTCCAACGCTCCCGGAATACGTGTAATGATTTTCAGGCAGACATATTTAGGTATAATCTGGGAGTCTTCAAGTAACAAGAGATCTTCTAGGCAAGCGTAATTCATCGTCGACCGCATCTTCACAACACCATCAGTCGTCAAACGTTTAAATCTACTATGAATTTAAAAAAAAAATACATTCGGATACAGTAGAAAAGTATTTATAAATGCATTAATTCATATATTCTTCAAGAAAAACATAAAATGCGCAAGCTGACGTGGCTTATGTTTTCGTTGTACACTATAGTTCAGCAGGTGTTTATAGGTGGAGGTAACCAATTATTTCCATCAGGTGGACCGCATACTTGGTTACCACCCATACACAGCAGAAGCAAGACTACGTTCCCAAAAGTAAACGGAGTGGTTATTTTCTCTGTGGGCAAAAGCGCCTGTTGAAACTGGTCGATTATTAATGATTCTATGTGCTGATTAAATCCAGTGCAATCGTACTGACTGAGTCAATGTCATAAATAAATGTCGGCAGTGCACATTTACAACATCATGTTCTTCATACACCCTTATAAACCTATCAGTCAAGTTAAACTGCACCGTTACTAAACTAAGGGCACAACTAAAGACATCGCGATTATATCGTCCCCAAGGGACAAAATTAAAGGTTAGAAGCCTTGGATCAAAGGTTTAGCCAATCTCATTTGAACACGAGCCCTGCGGGACTGCAGGTACCTTGATATTAAATCTCCTTACTTAATTGCTAGAGTGGACTGGAATCCGAGTGGAATGGTATTATTTCCATTGGGATTCTGTTTTGTTGTAAGCTTTGCGATGAGACCTGTTCTTCTATTCATTCGTAGGGTAAAAGTTTGTTACCAGCGTTCTCTTTTCTCACGTGATCAAATATATTTATAGCTGTAGCATCGTTAGTTATGATGATTATGATGATGAATAAACTCACAGTTAATTACGAGTATATTGGTAATTTCCAATTTCATTTTAATCTAATCAACCCAAGATCATCATCATCACCATCTCAGCCGCAAGAAGTCCACTGCTGGATATAAGTAGGCATCCCCCAAATATTAAAAAAAACCGGCCAAGTGCGAGTGGGACTCGCACACGAAGGGTTCCGTAACATTATCATTATTATTTTATTTTAATTAATTATATTTAAAGAGAACATAAAACTAAATATTCTGTGAATAGTTAAAGCGTCTACCTGTCACCGTTATTAGTATCGAGCAAGAAACGGTAAAAAAAAACAAGTTTTTTGTATGGGAGCCCCCCTTAAATATTTATTTTATTTTTAGTATTTGTTGTTATAGCGGCAATAGAAATACATCATCTGTGAAAATGATCTAGCTATCACCGTTCTTGAGATATAGCCTGGTGACAGACGGACAAACGGACGGACAGACGGCGAAGTCTCAGTAATAGGGTCTCGTTTTTACCCTATGGGTACGGAACCCTAAAAATACGGTTTTAAGCGGCCTGCTCCAGCTTCCTGCGACCTTTACCACCGTTCAGCCCGTGATCTTATTCATTCATTTCAATTTATATTCTAGGTAATAAAATAGTTTACCGTTTAGTATAGTTTTCAATTAGGTATATGTTACTGTGTTTCGGAGGACACATAATGCCGCCGCGCCGTTGCACCCGTTGTTAGTCGAATCACAACAGGCGTTAGGATATGTCGGATGCCTTGAGGCGGCATGAATAATCCTGATGCTATGACTACCCACTAGTCGATACAACGAGTTAGCAAGCATCATAAATGGTATCTTTGTAAAGCATTGTGTATAAAATATAGTTGTATACATAGGCAACTTTGTATAACATGTACAAAGTCAAATCTTATATCACAACACATTTTAAATTTTTATTCGAAAATTTCAGCAACACATTTTACATCTGATTTATTCATTTTAAGCGGAAACTAAACGTAGTGATGCGAGTATTTTGCCGTTGCGTAAGTTAATCAATTAAATTACATTTATAAAAACCTCAATTTTACTGACGTATGTTTTTATCTAATGGGTAGTAGGTACATTTTCGTTATCATGTATTTTACATCAAATAAAATCAAAATAATTTTCGACATTCTTCGGGTCTCTTATTATTATTATTATTATAAGGTGTTAACAAATTAAAGGCTGTATACTATTATTTAATTTTAAGGTGCAATTATTCAAGCAAGCAACTATGGATAGTAAATTATTGAAAAAAAAGACGTGTCGCACTCGGGGACTGCCGCGGTAAAGCTATTGCATAGCATTTTTTATCAACTTATGCAATTATAATTATTTATTTATTTTATTTATGCAGTATTTTTTTTCCTGCCACCTAGAGGCGAGTTGCTGAACTAAAGAGACAAGCGTGATATTTCAAAAAAGTCATTAAAAGTTTTGCTATTCATCGATAGATGGCAAAACTAAAAAGTATCACCGCTGTGCCGGTCGGAGTGGGGGGTGTTAGGTTATTGTCGTTACGTAATTTCTGGATTCGGTAATTTTTGGATTCGGTCTCCACGCTCAAGGCCCTCGATAGAAGCTATGCAATAACTTAAAAATACTTGTCTATGTCACATATATTATAATTCTATCATAAAATAAATTTTATTGTGACCCTAAAACTTAAGGCTTAGGGCGAATAAAAAAATGTTTTTTTGTTCTGATAAAATAACAAACCGTTGCTGATCAAAGAATGCCATAAATTTTGTTATCAAATTTCATCTGTAATTTAAATACGCTATCTTTCCCGTAGGTAGGTCTGATTTACGGGCCTGCTTGAAACTCCCGTAAAATTTAATTACGCTAAAAAGCCGTAACTCAAATCCGTTATTTATCCTTGTTCGTATCCGCATCCGCATCTGTCCGTGTTCGGATTTATCCGCGAACGTATCTATCCCTAGCGGAGAAGACTGTCTGATAGCTGTACAAAAGTCATATATGTGAAATTTATTCATGTTACGTCCACGGCACCCCTTTGTGTTGCTAATTTTATTTTATTCTTTCTGCACGGTTGTCATTAACCTCTTTTATAATATTTAACGTGATCTCACAGAATTTGTTTTAAAGCAATATTCATTTGGTGTAAGCTGTGGACATTTGAAACGGAAGATTTATGAGATAGTACACACTACCAATCTGCTGTGCAGCCTGCGTGAAAATATTATGACATCGTTTCATGTTACGATTTAATGTTGCTTAAAATGTTTCAAAGATGTTGAAAAAAAAAATGTTTATTTCATAATTTATGTAAATTAAAATCAAAACAAGAAAAATAACGTTTTGGACGCATCGTTACTAAACGTAATCCAACAAGACATAATAAAAAAAACTTTATTATGTCTTACGAACATTGTTGAATTACGACCTAGCCTTAAGACAAATTAGTAGTATATACTAAGAATGAGTCCAATAACACTTTTCTTACCGTCTCTATTAAAAAGGAAAGACTCTTTGTTCTTGTGTTCTTTGTTAATAGTTGTTTGTTGTTCTATATATGCCAGTAAAAATAAGAAAGAAACGAGTTCCGTTTTTTATAGGTTTTTTTTTTATGGGGCATGCACTCTTCAAGTGGTATAGTCTTAGTTTACTACCATCTTTCATTGTCACTTAGCAAAAAATTTGATAATAGTAATAAAAATACTTTTTATTGACATAAAAAGATAATCGGCTATCTTATCGTTAATCGTTAAAAAATCTCTACACATAAAAACGGACAAATTCAATGACATAGTAATTACTTTGATTCACTAGAATCAAAGTAATTACTACGTCATTGAATTCGTCCGTATACTAATTAATGATGGAGTATGGCTTATAACCAAGCGACTTATACGTCTTACATCTTACCAAACTTCAGAGAAACTTAATAGTATATTATAGAGTGAAGTAAGTCTTTACAAAAAAGCAGACAAAGAAACTCGATGTTTAGTTTATCGGTGATTTAGCTGATTATGTACAATATCTGCTTTTTTATAGTCTTTGTTAGAATAACTAGCTTTTGACAACTATATCACCTACGGTATATGGTATATGGATGGTAAGCGATGTTGTGGGCGATCATAGTACCACGCTAGGCCAAGTAGTAAGATTGAATTGGAATCTTAGATTGTTCTCTATTTCTGTGTTATTTGTATAAATTCCGTGCTTATCAATTCAATTCGTGAGTTCTTATGAAGATGAGAAATAAGGATAGAAATTAATTTCTAGTTATTCTTGGATACAAGTTATAATTTTAATTCCAAATTTACATATTATAACTACTTACTCTTATAAAATAATTTCTTATGAAACTACATTTAAAGTCTTATCTAATTGAGTTCAGAATAATAAGATCACATCACAGTCCATATCTGTTTATTATTGATCGAGCAAACCGAGATCTCTAAGTTGACTTGGGTGGTTCACCACTTTGTTCGTCCGTCCGTCCGTCCGACTGTCAGGGCTTTTAGCGTTTAAAGCACACAAGCTCTCAAATTCTTAGAGAATATGTAAAAATATAAGGCTCAAAGCCATAAATGATAGTTTAAATGATACAAAAATTACTCATTCAAGTAAATGGAGAGCAAACAATTTTGTTTTCTACCCGTGTGGTATATCGTTGAAAAGATCTTTCTAAGTAGAGTATGAAACCTTTTTTAAAAACTAACTTTGTTGGAAAAAAACATTTTAGTAGGCCACCAAAAATCTCTGTTTTAGACCTATTTTGTCACTGAGTCAATCTCAAAAACGGCTTCATATTTAAAGCTGAAACGTGAACCTATATAGTAAGTATCCGTTATATTACAAAAAATACAAAAACAAACAATTCTTAAGATAAAAAGTTATAAGCAATTAAAGTTTTTCTCTTTTAGGCAAAAGAGAGTCAAAAATGTATGTTGTATACGGCTTGCAACACGTAGAAAATGTCGACTTACTTTGTAGTCGACTAGTTTCGGACAAATTTGTTGTTCTTCATCAGGAGGAGTCAGACGCGCGATACGCAGAGGATAATGTAATACTCACGATAGTTTTAATTTTCAAAAGAGAGTCAAAATAAGAATCCGAGATCTGACGCCTGCGTGAGATCTCGGATTGGGGGAACGACTAGTGATTGCTCTCACAAACGCATTAAACAAAAGGTCTTAAGGTGGCGATACCAAAATTTCAACTAAACTGCGTGTTTTTGTAACCGTTTTACTCGGCATTCATGATAAAACCAGATAAAAAAAAATATTTGTCGTAATCTGTGTGATACGATAAATGATGCCTTCTTCTTAGAATATTCATAACGTTCGTAAATATAAAGGAAATAAATATCAAATCTCATGCAAATAACATCAATTTGTGATTTTGTAACCATTTTGTTCCGCCATTTTATATCAAAACACTGTGAAAGTTATTTTTATATACGTATATTTACTAGACAAATAATGTCTTCAGCTTATTTTTTTTTATTTGAGGCGCATTTTCACGAAATTTGAATAAAACCATTAAAAATCAAAGATCGCCACGCGCGACCTAGCGTAACCGGCACGATGTAATTCACGCAATAGACACCTTTACGTGCAAAAGTGTAAGGGGGATAATTGGCTGTGGTTAAAAAAGGTGCTCGCATTGACGTATACCAGCCCCTTAATCAAAACGCCAAACCAACAAAATCTGAAAAGCAAATTCAATATTGCACCCACGTTAGACAAAGCGTCAACGCGCGACGCGACAGCGCGTCATGTCGCGCGTCGACAGAACTGTCCCCCGCAGTTTGAGATAAAACAACTCCGTGTGATGTTTGGAACGCACCCGGAATAAAGCTTTATTTGAGAAATTGTTTTGTTCAAGTTTCGTTCCTTTTTGTTACGGTTTGTGATATTTGTCAGTGTGTCTATACATTAAGCGTTTGATCTTTTATTTTACATTTGACGAACATCATACTGATTGGATTAGTCAAAAGTATTTCTATGAGTGTTGACATTTTTAGATAAAATACAAAGGTATCATATAATGTATTGTAAATCATCAATTAATTAGAAAAATACTCATCAACATATTTCCAAAAGAATATAATATTTTTTATAGAACTTTCACAAAAATACCAGTCAAACAAATCCAAAAGACTAAAACGACAGCAAATGCAATAAGTGGCCACCAGACAAAGTTTCATTTTAACATCGTTACTCCGAGTTTGCCAATAACAGACCACTGGGAAAGGGCCGCATTCAGAAGCCTTGCGTCATGAGGCGGTTGTAGTGTTTCAATGATGGTAGGGTATTATCTCGTTCTCAGCTGGAGAACAAATAATAACTACCCTGTAACTAAATAAAGTCTTAATTTTTGTACATACCTACCAACAAGTAAGAAAACTATTGCCACCAATTACACCAATTGAGATATTGGTGACAGATTCCTCTACTTTTTTTACCGCTTTTCATGAGAACCAGTCGTTTTATAGGCCTAGTGTGTTTACTAACTTCGACCACATCACCTCCAATGTTACCAACAGGTAAGATAGTGGTCAAACAACGTTTGAAAAGATTTTTAAATGGTGTATTTTATCTACAATGCAAACAGGCTAGCGATGTATTTTTTTTTTGTGCTTCGTCAACTCGCAAACACGTTTGTTATTATATATATTTACACCGTGCAACGTATCAAGCAACCGATACTACAGGGTAGACATGGTTGCAAGCTTGTCTATATTTACCGGCTACATCTTGTAGAGTGTGCTACTAGGGACTTGATATACAAAGCACCATGTACGCGCGCCTCTGGCGCTTTGTATATTTTTTTACATTAGAGTCTATACAAAACGTTAGCAGCGCGAGGGGAATGTCGAGGGCGCGCGCCCTGGCCGTTTTGTATATACAAAGGAAGCCCTTAGGCGCCATACATTTTATCTTCACAGCGCCCGGGCAGCACGCGCGGTGCGCTTTGTATATCAAGTCCCCTACTCTGATTAACTAGCCATTTCTAGCGCTGCGCTGGTTATCATACAAACACGCATAAAAAGTTCGAGATTCAATGTTCAAGAATTATTTATTGAAAACAATACCTACTTATTTACTTACTCCGCTGGCTCAGCGATCCAAAGTGGGCCTTGGCTTCCGAGATAAGAGAACGCCACTGGTCTCGGTTCTGCGAAACTTCTTGCCAGTTATGGGTTTAAAGCACACGCAAGTCTGCCTCCTGTTCGTCGATTCAGTGATACCTTGGCCGGCCTACTGGTCTGCGCCCATACGGCTTTCCCAAAAACGCATTCTTGACATTACGATCCACACCCATTCTTTCTAGATGGCCAAGTCAGCTCAGTTTATGGGCTTCTATCTCGCCTATGATGTTTGGTTCACAAAATATTTTTTCAACTTCTCTATTATTTTTGATTCTCCACAATCCATCTTCTGTGCTTTTGTGTCCAAGATTTTTTCTCAAGACTTTTCTATTCGCTGTCAGAAGCTTTTTTTCAATGTCCAAGTGACGCATAATTAACCAAAATTGTTCTTACGGCTGTCTAGTAATTTAGTATTTTGTTTTTTCTGCTCAGAAGCTTAGACACCAATACTTTATGAAGGCAATGCACTGCTTCTTAAGAAGCTCTGAATACGGATGTCAATTTCTTCTTGCCTAGAATTCGTGATAGTCACTATGCAACCCATTGAAAACAATATCTTCGCTATTAAAAATCTTTTTGTTTTTAAGTAACGAAATTGCCACTTTATTTTCTACATTAACTCTACTGAGCCAAAAGACGTATATAAAATAAAATCCTAGATCCGACTCTGCCGTAAAAGCACTAAAGAATGCAACACTGCTAGAAATAACAACCAAGTTATTTAAGTTTGTAAGATCCTTAACTTCAAGTATTTGGAGTGAAAAGATTGCTGTGTTTACCCGACCGACAGCTAAAGAACCATTTAGGATTTCTTTTATACATTTTCGCGAATGTACTTATTTAATGTTTATACTTCTAAAATTGTTTAGTATGTAAATTTTTTTCTCTTAATATCAATATGTTTGAGCGGTCCATGCACTGTTGCACACATGACATTCTTAAATGTTAAATATAACAGAAAACATTTAATTTATTGTCACATAGATATCTATATGACAATAAATGAATTCTTTTCTTCTATTTTATTCTTTTCTATTCAAGCAAATTATAAAATTGCGAATGGATGCATTAGGTATAGGTGTATTTTTATAGGGCTTCTTACCCAAAAAGTACAAAAATATTGATACCCTGTTACTATAAGCCTACGACGCCGTATGTATTTGTCTGTCTACATCTTTTAAGGGCTCTACGTTTGAATTATAACAGCTGGCTGAAATTTCACTACATATTTAATGTGTAATTTTTATTAATACATTTTTATTAAGGACTTTTAACGTTTTAATTAATTATTGATACTCAAAAATAAACAATAAGCAAACATTTTTATTCAAGTGTTAATAATTTCAGAAATTGGTAAAAACAGCCAAAACACCCTTTTTGGCTGTTTTATTATCCCTCTTTACATACAAGCTTTAAACTTGGTAATGTTTAAAGGTTATTTTAACTATAATAACAAAGTATAACCGGTCAAGTGAATTACCGGGCTAGCACCATTGTGTGATGGTACGGAAGTCTTGAAATTCGGATTCCGTACCAGCGTACGGATGTAAACTCGTACGTACAATTATGTACGTCTGCAGAATCTACATAATACTAGCCTAGCATATACTAGAACATCTAAAAAAAAATATTATTTAATTGTAACCTATTTGTAATGAAATAAAAAACAGAATATTAAAATTCAACGTTTACAAATTAACAAGTTCTTATATTCCGTTTAGCGCTTTCGAGAATCGTGAGAACGAATACTTACAAAATGTAGAAGAAAAACTCATTAAACACGACAACTTTGTATTCCGATACTAGATTAATTACAGTGTTTTTTCTCTTTGGAGATGAAATAACAAGCTCAGTTTTTAACTAAGTCTTTTAAAAGGGTGAGAAACTACACTGGAATTGTAAAGTCAAATGGGAGAACAAAATAAGTTTAAAGAAATATTTAGTGCGCTTTTGTCTAGTAATACTTGAGACTTCTTACCATCTCTATTATTTTGTCTTATCAGTCAACTATAAAATCGGTAACGGTAATCTACATGTATGAATTGCACACCATACAGAATACCTATGCATGATTTTTTTTTGTTTACATTAATTGCGGTATAAAGATGTCATCATTACATTTTATATTATTTTGATATGTTATGTAATGTTGATGTTGATTAAAATATTTTAAGTACAATTACCTAGTAGAGCAAGCTATCATTTGTTATAAAAATAGGGAATATGCATATATATTTTTTTCTGTTTTTATTCGATTGTTTACGTTTAATACCGGTTGAACATGTAATTGATTAAAAAACACAAAACATTCAATCAGTCGATCGTTTATTTGAACTATATAAAATATTAATATTTACTTAACCCCTATCTCTTGAAAAAGCTTTTATTATATTTCATATTATAATAAATATAAGAAAAAATATGTAGTCACTTTCAGGCAATCTGACGTTCTTTCTGTCACGTCCACGATCCGATTATGGCGGCCGTAAATGAATTTATATTATACATTTAATTGATTTAACCAATCATTGAAATCAACAATCTTGAAACTGATGGCTCGAATCAGTTTAGCGAATAGCTAAACGCACGCGCGTTTTCTATTTTTAATTTTACAAATTATCACTTTATAACACTTGACGCAAAAAGTTGGCCTAGCTAAAACCTTGGAGTTCGTGATGTAGCGGACAAGCTGACAGAAAGTCGTCTGCGATGGACGGGACTCGTTTTAAGAAAGCCGGTGGAGTATGTTGGTAGGCAATGCTTAGACCTCGTGGTGTCAGGCGCTAGATCCAAGGGCCGGCCCAAACGACGATGGCTTGACGTTGTGAAAGATGACATGAGAGCCAACGGTCTAAATACCGAGGATGCTAGCAACCGTGCGAAGTGGAGAAAACTTAGTCGGAAAGCGGACCCTGGCACAAACCGGGACAAACGCTAAGCAGAATCGACCAGTGCATGACATAGTAAAGTTGTATAAAAGCACGTGTAAACGGTTACGTTGCCTGTAGAATTAAATAATCAGGTAAGTGAATAGAGTTTTAATTTTTCCCTAGCAGCTAATTGATTTATGTTTGAAGTAGGTTTCACTCAGAACTACATAAGGTATTTATTATAGAATCAATAATCTTCGACTTCATTTTCACTCTCTCTGAAAACTAACTATTTAGCTCCATTATCCTTAATGGAGCTAAATACTAAATTTTCAGAACAGGTAAAACTGACAATGAATTTACCGAGAGGACTTAATTCTGGCTTGAAGTTAAGTTTCATTGCGTTTTATTTAATTTTGAACGTCTCGGGATGATGGTGGTGGTGTGATTCAGTCTCATAATTATTGTTTTAATAGGTTACTCAACGAACCCAAAACTTCATCAATGCGGTTTCAATCAGTGGTTCGTATCTGCCCCCTGATTCAGAACGTTTCGGTAACATACCAAATCGATACGATTGGATAACTTTCTCTTTAAACATACATTTTATCCTATGATTACTAACCGAATCTTACGGTAATCGAGTTGTCATATGATTTTGATTCAGGGGGGGTTAGTTTGACAATTTATACAAACTAGTAGTACACGATAATTTACGTCATCATTTACCGTGTTATTTGTTTTCTAGGCAAGCATTGTTATATAGCAAGTATAGTTGTAACCTACCTAAAACTAAAAAAATATGTTCCGGCAACTAGAATAATAATAAATAAAGTTCAGACTAAAACATAAAAAATAAAGTTATAAATACACACTTTAAGTGCAGCTCAAAATACATGTGCCATGTAGCCTACCCATTAATAACAAGCAAGATGCAATATGCATCAATCAAGGTGAAGACGCAGTGGTATGCCTTGGCAGAGTCGCCGATAGAGACATCGGATGATTGAACGCCTCGTTGCGGCAGCCAATCGATTGCCTCCACCAAACACAGTCGATGTAGCGAAGTGTTTGTAATTTATTATCATAGAACACAATTTGATTAGCGCAGTTCACGCGATTATTTGTCTCGAAAAAATATCGGTTCTTTCAGACAAAGCTGAGCATCTCAGTCAGAATGGTAGGCCCTCTCCTGTCGTATTACTAACAAACTGCAATGTATTTCTCCCAATGTGTACGTGGTACGTACGTTAATTCTTAGAAGCACTTTTTTTGTAAATCTTGTATGAATTAATTCTTTCCCTCCCCTACGACCGAGTGGGTATTGTTCCCATTGTACTGGCGGCATTGTCTCTCTATATTGCAATTTTAATACGTTGAGCCAAATAAGTACCAGCATTTTAATCACGCGGTGCCTCAACCAGGTGATCTGACAAATTATATTATAAATTAATAGATAGAGCTCCCAGACCAGAGGTTTTCATATTTTTGCCGTTTGCGATGACTGACGTAATTTCCGCGGCGCCAACCCCAATCTTTTTGCTAAACTGTCGACACAAGTTCCTCTAAGATATAAGTGCATCTCACACTAAAACCCATCCTATCTTTCTTAGAATTAACACCAATTTTTGCTTTATATACTTTTAGGGGAATTTAGTGTGATTGTGTATAATATGATTTTTTCCGGCCCTACGACTGCAAGCCTTCGAACTTAGTGTGGTTGTGAGTGTGAAAGCATTAATTTAATTGAAAGTTGTATACCGGTAAATTCACATAATATTGCTTCTTTTCCAGATCCAAGGAAAACCTATAATTCTGCAGACAATCTTGCCAAGTCCAGTCGTATCAATAGAAGTGCCACAAGACAGGGATGAAAACAGCAACATCATATTCAGTCCTTGGAAGGCTTTCGGGCCGTTTGTGGATACAATACAGGTATATATTAATAAATTACTTTGTATACTTGGTTTTACTTCAGTTTATTGGGTTCTTCTCTCGGGTAAGAAGACCTTAGGCACATAGGTACTTACAGTTAAAAGAAAGTCCTTTGAGGCAAAGTTTTTGAGTCATTTAATTGATTACTTACCCTTTACAAATATAATTCTCTACATTGTGGGTCTCAGTGTTTTGAAGATTTTGTTTCCACGATTCTATAAACATTGAGTTATGGTTCAAAGTTTTAGGTTGAATATTGATGATACAGCTAACGTTTATTATGTTGTTACTGAGACACGCATTAATGAATGTGCTTTATGTAAAATGAGGTGGTGGCGATGAAAAAAAATACCAATTGATTTTCAAGGCCTGCTATTTAAATCCCAAACAAAAGTCCAATCAATCTCCATCAATCTCAACCTCAGAATCAATATTCCAAGAACAATATCATTCTCTAATTGGTTTTTGTCGTTGATTAACGATCGGGCGGTTACACAACACGTTTGAATCGATAACTTGGCTATCGTCACTATACTTGTTACTTTAGGGTTGTTATTGAACTTCTAAATGTGTAACGTAAAAATAGGTTCGGCGAAATGAAAATTATGTTTGAACTGTACCGGTGCAATCCTTATTCATACAGTTGATAATGGGATCCGCAACTGAGTATGATAGACCTATTCCTGTTGGTTGACGAGTACTACATATTAATTAAAGTTAAGTGGCAATAAAAAAAATGTTGTTAATATGATCGTTCAAATGAGAATAAAGTTCAGTACCATTTACCCATTGGCATGATAATCTGATGATAGGATAAGTCTGAGAGAATTAAAAGTCGTTAAACGAGGTTGTTAAACTTTGTGGATATGGAAGTCGCATCATCAATTTACAAAGGTAATACACCTGGCTTTCGAATGTTGTCCAAAAGTTTTACTTGCGCTATGTCAATAGGACGGCGAGCTTCTTCCAAGTCAAGACTCAGTGGTGCTCCCGACGCCGAGGCACCACGACAGTTCACTGGATGAGGACGCCACTGACCCAATGCCAACGGCTGAAACCTCAAATAAGGTAAGTGAACGGATGAAATTTGAAACGTACATAGCTATATACGTACCTAAGATTATTAGATAGGCTACTTTTTTTACTTTATTTAATATCATTAAAATCTACGCGTATGTATTATGTAATAATTCAAATGGTTACTGATTTTTTAAACCAGCTACCACTACTAGCTTTTTGTATGTTAGCATTTTTTTATATAATTGAGAGATGAGACGAGCACACGTGACGTTTGCACATTACTGTTCAGTGCCAACCAGAGTTTTGAAGTTATATATGTCAAAATCATTCACGGCAAGTCACTGCGCTCGTCACCATGAGATATTAGTTAATGTTGTTTTGCCCTGTAAATTAAATGTTTATTTTAATCTAAATAGTGGATAAAACCCGAGAAGTCTATAACGGCCTGTTTTTGATCCATTCATTGAACTAATATATGTATCCTACCCAGGTGGCATCAATAAGTCAGCTGTCGTTCATGGTGCGTCCAGACAGCTTTGAGCGCGGCCAGCTGCGACTGACGTGCATTTCATCGGTGCACTCGGTGTACAGCGAACAGGCTGAGCTGGTTATAAACGAAGAGAGGCCGCAGATAGCCTCAGTGCTGGGCACCAGAGATCAGGCGTCAGGTTAGTTATTAATCTTTTTTTTCTGATGCACACGATTTAACATCGTGCATAAAGAAGTAATTTAAGAACTTAGTTTTGACAATTCAATCAAGTCATAAAAGTAAGATGCAAAAACACCGAAAGTTTTGATTGAGTTCTATCTGTGTATGTTTGTCTATTGTGCTCAATCATTTTGTGTGCATGAGAATACTATAGAGTAGGGAACTGTTGCATCGCGAACAAGTTCCGTGCTCTGTGGCAAATAGATTCTAATGCAGATGTCGATTCATATAGAAGGTAATCAAATAACGCGAACTAATGTTCATTTGTACTGAAAACTGAAAACAACCTAATTAATGACACGCCATTAAACCCAGTTTATAAATGCAATACGTGAATAACACTGTAGCAGTACAAACAAAAATAAATTGGTGGAAAATGTATGATGCAGAATTTTTCAGTAAAGTATACAAAGTATAGGATTCTCAACACTGTTAAAAAGTTTTATAACATTTTATCAATTATAGTACAGTTCACAGATCACTAAATATTAGTCTCACAGACTACTTGACCTTCACGCAATAGCTGTTTAAGAATGTTCCCGGTACTCTCCCTATGCTGTTCGCGAAGGTCGCTGTCTTTATTTTCAAGTTATTAATGATGATGACCCATGCATAAGCGTCGCGTCCGCATTTACAGAGATTTTGCGTAACATTAGTCCCCTTAGACAAAGGTAAAAATAATATAAAAATTCAACTTTTAACAAGTTGAATTTTTAAATGTTTTTTGATATATGAACAGGGTACTTATATTGCAAAAAAAATGTGTACGTGCGATCTGCGGAAAGTGGTCGACCGATAGCTGTCGACCAATGTTCAAAGACCTAAATATTCTGCCATTACCATGCATGTATATTATGGAAGCATGCGTTTTCGTGAATGAGCATCCTGAACTATTTGTTAAGCATTCGGACACGATAACAAGGCCTACTAGGTTTCCCAAAAAACTTAATGTGCCAACATGTAGATTAGAAATGTTTAAGAAAAACGCCTGCGTAATGACAATTTTGATTTACAACAAGTTGCCATCACAGTTGAAAACATTGAGTAGAAATAAATTTAAAAGAGAAATAAAAAAATGGCTAATGTCAAAATGTTTTTATAATGTTAAAGATTATTTACAATTGAAATAAATTAATTTATGACATGTAATATAATAAATAACTGTTTTGGCTCTAACTGTACTTACTTATTTATAATTATTATTGACATTTACACTAATCATTTGACATAAATATAATTAATTTGACACAATATTGTTTACTTTATCTTAAAATCTTTAAGATGTATGTATTTTTTAATTGTTGTTGATTGTATAGGGACTTTTATATTCATCTTTACAACTCTGTAATCCTACCTACATTCTAAGCAATAAATGATTTGATTTGATTTGATTTGATTTGATTTCAGGTATAGGATATTGTTCTTCCCAATACGTATCGATACGTTCTGTAAGCAAGCATGGCCATAAACATTTATAACTTTTCAACTTATTTAAAAGACAATACCGAATTTGATCTGCCCTGCAAAGTCTTTAAACTATTTTACGCTATCTTATTTTAAAAGTTAAACTAAACGTTAAATAATTAGTACGCGTATTTTGAATGCAACGCGAGGATTTCTATTCGTATATGTAATGAAACACTTTGCGATACTGTTTATTGAGTTGTGAAGCCGGGAGCATCCACCGTGATAAATACGCAATCCGTTTTAATGCTCACATTTATCAATGATTTATATCACAGCCCCATTCGATTATAATTAACGTTATTTATTTGGCATCTCGTCGATTTTTATTGCGATGCAGTTTGATCGAGCGTTTTTTGAGCGCAATGTAATCAGTGAGCATTGTTGTGATTTACCTGTCAACTATCATACATAGTGACTGACAGTGCGACAAGAATCTTGTGGGGCGTTGTTGTAGCCTCAGATAAAGAGGTTGTTTCCTCATTCAAGGAGGTTGTAACTTAAGGGTCGCCAGCTAAAGAAACCTCCCTTTGTGACAATACAAGAAGTTTACAATATTGCAATCAAGTAGCTCGATGCCTTTTAGGTAACTTGGGTCTTTGCTGTATAGATGTATATAATTTTATTAGTTTAGTTTTAGGAAATATTGACCTGTAGATAATAAATGTACCATGTTAAATAAAATCAAAAAGAAGTTAATGTTGTCTAATGACGGAATGGAACATTGGGAATAGCTTCCAACATCAAATATATTTATTTTATTTATGATAATATATTTTCTTCTTCTATATATTAGTTAAAATAGCGATTGTAAGATTCAAATTTTAAATAAAATATTAATTTTATTACAAAGAATTGAGATACAGTATTTTTTTAAATGAAGTAATTTATATTTAAGTAGTATGTCGTCAAATATGTGCATTACATTGTTACCTGTTTCAATTTCACCCTTATTTGAAACCGTAAATGTTCTTTTTGAAATGAATTTTGTAAGAAATCCTAAGATTTTCACCTGGTAACCTATATACAGCTATAGACGGACTGACTGGGTTTTGCCGCGAACGTGAAAAAATGGCGTTGTTGATTTTGTATAATTTTCCAAAACCTGTGATTCTTCGAGTGTTAATGTGTAATAATGGTGGATTATTAACCGTTAATACTTAGTAAATGTGCATAAGTGTAGGTAAGTCATACAAAGTTGAAAAGCGTGATTTTCGCCTTCGCTCCAAAACTCCAATAGAAGTTCTAGTAAAGTTTCTACCACTTTACTAGGGCATGACTTGACTATGACTGACTACTTGACTTTGACTGTGACTTGTGACTAAGACTTTTATTATGAAGAATAGAAATTGTTAATATTTGTTTAATATTTCGACTGAAGGACTATGCATCCATGGTCATGAAAAATTATAAAAAAAAATATAGACGGACTGACTGACAAGGTGACGATGTTAGTTCCAGCTGTCACCGTCTGCCAAGAGATCCTTGTCGCACTGTACCTTACTACAGGAATTTTTAATATACGTGGATTTTAAAGAGAATTAAAACAGTTAGACAGCATGTCACATTTATTATGGAACTATATCATTGTAGAATTACTTTCTCTGGATCAATAGTTGATAAAAAATATTTAAAATACATAAACAATTACCTACATACTAAAAATAAAAAATATGTTATCATGCAAAACTAAAACTAATATTGGTATCTAAGTAAAATGTTTGCCTATTGTAAATTTAAATAAAAGTCTCCTAATTAACTCGTTTATCAATCGTATAATTTATTCCACAATCAATCAATATTTTTCCTGGTATTTCTCTACTTCCACGCTCATACATAACACTATCGTAAAATATTTTGATGTGCCAGTTAAGACGTTGTGTCTTATAAATAAATCGATGAACACGCCCGAAAAAGTGTCACGTTCCGCCTGAGCCTGAGCGTGCAAGCGAGAGCGCGGAACAAGCGATAGAGAGGCACGATCGGCCCAAGATCGGCATGTACATATTTATCTCTCTTTTCGCGTGACGTCAAAGCCTTTATGACGTTATCACGTACAAAAAAAAGTATCGTCCGTAAACCGACTTTACAGACAACCAATTTTTTTTGTCCCCCTTCAAAACGAACGTTTAGCTTACCTACTTATTATTTCTCCAATTTACCGTCACTGGCGCATTCTTTTAGTTGCCAAACATTCAGATCCACCATAAATTACGGCAGTTAATTATTATCGATTCGTACAAATTATTCATAATCCATAAAGCTATTTTAAGATTGCATGTATTTTCACCACAGTTCCATAGTAAATATTTTTATAATGAAACTAGTGTTGCAGAAAGCGAAGCTGACTGGAATGGATCCACCCAAAGCAATAGTAACGTCGCTAGATGGGTTATTGAAGATTCAGAATAAAATGCAGTTAATCTGTCTCTTTTAGTTAATTTTCCAGCTGATTTAAATTAAAATACCGTCAATCATAACAATAATAGTTGGTATGAATAGTACGAGTAAGTATATTCCACTTAGAGCCATAATATAAAGAATATAAAAAAAGCTAACGAGAAACTCATGAAGTTGACTTAATGGCGCTTTGAAATATGCAAAGTGAGTCTTTCGGACATTATCTTTCAGCGTAGTTGCTGAAGCGAACATAATCTCTCAGTTTTGTAAATAAAATTATCACAAGTTATAACTAGTACTTTTTTAGTAATGGTAGCTCAAAATCTTTTATTGATGAGGTAAATACTTGTAACGACGTGATACAATCCACGATAGGTGGAATACTTTCTGATGTTGTTCATCTCCTGTCACAAAATAAAAAAAATCAGGAGGTCTGCACAATACTAGCCGCGCTTACACGGTAATTGAAACATAGGCCACAAGCGTACCGCCAATTCTAAAGTTTCTTAACGCTATTTAGTACTAAACAATTTAACATCGCCTGTACGTGAACGTCTATGTAGGCGTGATTGGGTTAGCCGCTAGCGCGACTAGTTCAGCAGTGCGTATACCATAAGTATACTATGCCAGTACTGAGCGGACCTTCGGCTCCTATTTATGTTATGCTCTTGTCTATTTACCATTCTGTTCATCTTAGTTCACCACCCCTCAAGTAGAAAACTCTTTGCATGCACCAAAACATTGTTCCTTCAGCGATCTATGAAAGAATGTGTCCATTTTAGCGCTAGCATTGCTTACCGACCTTGCCCACATTATTCAGCAACCGCCATCTTTACATGCCTGCCGAAGCATGATAACGTCTTCCTGAAACACAGAATGGGGTTGGCGTCGCGGAAACTTCGGCAGAGCACCGCAAACGGCAAAAATATGGAAACCTCGGCAGTGGTTACATATTTGAACCGTTCGGTGTTGAGACACGGCCCAATTCAATCAATCCAGAGAGGCAATGCCGCCAGCATGATGGGTACGCTACCCACTGGTAGTGAGCTTAAGCACTTGAGTTACCTATAACCTCGATATCTTGTAGATAACTTAGGTCTTTGCTGTAATAGTTTTAGTTTAGTTTTAGGAAAGCTCGATATCTTGTAGATAACTTAGGTCTTTGCTGTATATAGTTTTAGGAAATATAGGCAAACCGCGATCGCAGACAGTTCAACAGATCGATAGATCTGTTTGTTTACAATTGGCATTTCCACAGTTTTATCGGGTAGAAAATTGCGCGATGCCTGTTTGATTCCAACTTTGCCAGCCAGCCGCGCGGATCGCTAAGAATTTTTATATGTCGATGAAAGCACTGCTGAATACGTAGAAAGCAAACCAATCCCACTCTGCAATTCAAATATTTGCTGCAAGACTTGCAGCGCGATTTACAGCGGATCTTTCTGAGAAAGGACGAAAATATAGTTAAATTGGGTAAAGATATAATTGCGTTTGCAGTTGATTTAGATTTAAAAAATTTGGTTTTTATGTTACGATGTTATCCTTATATTCCTGTCAACATTTTTTTTAGAGATTTCCGTATAACAATTTAAAAAGTTTCATTATGTATACATCATATTTATGTTCGCTATATTGAATTTCGTTTTGTTGTAACATGAACACCTAAGTCATTGAAAAATACAAGTTGAATATGTACTTATGATTATTAAGACCATTGTCATAATAATTAATGTTTCGGCAGTTGAATGATAATTTTAATGTCACGCGCCGAGGCCCGAACCGCACGCCTCTGCGTATCGCGCGTCTGACTCATCCTGATGAAGGACAACTAATTTGTCCGAAACTAGTTGACTACAAAGTAAGTCAAAATTTTCGTGTTTTAAGCCGAATATAACATAACATAACATATTGAATGATAATGTATAGAAAGCTATTCATTCAGAATATGTAAGTTTGTTGAGAAATCTTACATTTTTCTAACTAAAGTTTTGTGATATTAAAAAATACATATTAATTGTGATTTCATATTGTTTAATGTATGGTTGCGAGTATTATGGTGATGGCTCTCGAAAGTGAAGATAAAGAAGTTAGTACTAGGAAATATTATATTAAATTTTCTTTTTTTCTTTTAAATGTATTATTTTTTACCGTTTTATGAGTAGTCTACCTTTAATTTCATTTTATTTTTATTTAAATTAATTTTGATTTTGTAGGCAACAACTGTACTTAATCAATTACTAATGGACTTTTCAAAATCCGGAGAGTAGTAATAAAATTAACATTTGTGCACAAATATATTATTGGTGGAACGTAATAACAATTTTAAACGGTTTTAAGCTTAATGTATTATGTAATTGGCATTCATGAGAGATGATATAAAAATACAAAAAGTTATACATATTTTTATGTCGCGGATTCTAGTATGATCGTGTTTGTATAATCGCCAAATCTAGCTCAAACAGAAGTTAACATTTCAATGTTTAATTTCCTTTCATAGGTTAGCACATACTCGTATCAATCAAATTGAATAATTTATATCGGGACAGGATGAACATCAGCTTTAACCGCCTCGCAGAATGTGGAAAACCTCCTATTCCTGAATTCCTATTGCTGGGAATAATCATCTTTCGAAAAGACACACGTTTCTCTCTTGTAAAATAATAGCTTCAAGTAAAGGTGAGTATAATGATTGGTATTCCACACACACAAGTAACTAATCTTCCTCTAAATTGAATGCAGTGAAAGTAGAGCCTGTCTAGACATTGTAAATACTTTTCTCCATTTGAAAGCCACGATGCATTCAGATAGTAAATAGTTCTGACAGCAGGGCTTTGAACTTTGAGGTCAGATAAGCCGTCAAGTTTTATACTGATTAAGATAAAGAGAAATATGGGCATTATTAGTAGATACAATTTAAGGTATATATCTACTCCCTTTCTTACTTCTGGTCAGCTATTTGATAATTTGTCGATGGGAGTAAACACGTTAAGCTGAGAGCAAGGTATACCAGAAGAATAAAATATAGTGCTAAGCGACTGATTATTTTACTCGAGACACGACAGTATTGCAGTATAAGATAGCTAATTAGCAGAATATGTAAAAATATCCTACCAACATGGATTTTGTTACGATATTACATTCAGCAAAAACTCAAGATGCTTACGATACGAGCTTAACCACAACCACTCGATAGGATTGACTGTACATCAAAAAGTGTGTAAGTAAGTATGTATGTTCTATTAGACACAAAGGGATACAATTAACGTCGGCGTGGAATTTTATGAACCTGTCTATGGTGCACTAAGCCGCTGGCATAAGCTTGTATGATGAAAATATTATTCTACTTAAAAACGTTTTATTTATTTCTTAAAACCTGTTGCGGTAGTATGAGTCCATTGAGACATTAGAATAATATAATAAGCCATTCTAAATCTTCAAATAAACTTGAGAAAAGTAGAAAAACGTGTAAAGTAATGAAGTAATGACGTTAAATTTACGATAAAAATGTTTAAAAAGAAAACAAAGATTAAATATTCATTTAGGGGAATTATCGCGTTCTCTTTCTTTTCGCCAAATTTCAGGAAAGCTCTTTGTTAAGTGAGATACGTTGGCCTGTTGGCAGCTAGTCACGTAGAGCGCTTTATCGATATCGATGTAATTACGACAAAATATTGCTTTTTATTTTACTCATTCTGAATTGTATCGCTTTATATATTGTTAACTATAATTTAAATAAAGTAAGTAGCGTGGTAATTAATTGTAACCGATATTAAGGATTATCTTGTATATATATCAAATACAAGTCATTTATTTATTGCATAATATCATTAAACTTTATTACATTTATGTTACTTAAATATAGCATTTGCAGTGTTCGTCGCTATTATTTAAGTAAATCTTATGACACGCGGTATTAAATTTAAAAAAGTATCCATATCTATAAAAATAAACAATTCGATATCATAATTTCTCATCACTAGTCCATTGCCCATTAAGGATATTACGCTAATGATTCGCCAGCGCTACGCCCTAATTACAAAACAAAGGTTTTTTTAAATAAAGATATTTCTTTTAAACACCCTCTACACTCGCCTTTGATGGAATCGCTTGTTTAGAATTGTAATTTTAAATGTGATTAGGTTTACCTACTTTATAGATTGGGGTGTTTTTTTGGGTTTATTTAAAACCGTTTGGTTTGACCACAACTAACATTATTCAATTCAATTCAATTCAATTTTATTTCCACTTTGGTACAAATTGGTACACTTATGAATGTCAATACATTTAGAAATACACAAAAATAACATATTATTATATACATTTCAAATAAATTAAAATATCAATATATGTTTTGTATAATATAACACATGTCAAGATTCATAATTATAAAACAACAAACAAATACAAAAACAACATAAAACATTTAGGTACCTATTATCCAGTTTAAAATGTCAAGTTATCATAAATATTATTAAGTCAGGGATATTATTAGGTCAAAGAACATACACAAATACAATAAACATTAAAGAGACAAAAATAATAATTACCTATAGCAGGTACATGTCAGGTATCTAAATAATTTGTGTCAATAGACAGCCAAAAGTGTTTGTCATCCAAAAAATCTTTGACATTATAGTATGATTTCTGAATTAAAAGTTTTTTCAAATTAATCTTGAAAGGTTTTTCCTTGAGCTAGGTTAAAACTTTAGGCATATAGTTATAAAATCTTACACAGTTGCATACAAATGATTTTGTTACTTTAGTGAGTCTGGAGAATGGTATTAAAAGCTTGTATTTATTTCGCGTATCATATTTATGGCAATCACTATTTAACTTAAATTTCCTTAAGTGTGTGCGTGCATATAACACATTCACATATATGTATAAACAAGGCATGGTTAAAATTCCAATATTTTGAAAACGTTCTCTCAGAGAGTCTCTGGGCCCTAGTCCATAAATAGCCCTCACCGCTCTCTTTTGAAGAACAAAAATACTATCACGATCTGCAGCATTACCCCACAGTAAAATACCATACGACATCACCGAGTGAAAGTAACTAAAGTAAACAATTCTAGCAGTTTTTATGTCTGACAGTTCTCGGATTGTGCGTACGGCATATGCAGCAGAGCTAAGTTTTCCACTGAGCTCTGCAATATGTGTTCCCCAACTTAACTTCGAGTCAAGTGTAAGCCCTAAGAATTTAGTGTTGTTAGTCAAAGGAAGTCGCTTATCATCTATGTTAATGTTGTTAGTTGTTGCGTTATTAGTTAGAGTAAATTTAACACATTTCGTCTTACTAGCGTTTAACATCAGATTGTTGGCATCAAACCAATATTGGATAGCGCTTAGTGAATTATTTATGGTGTCATCAATTGTATTAATGTTTTTTCTGTCAAAATTAAATAATAACGAGGTGTCATCTGCGAATAAAATTGATTTGCAATATTTGCTAGCCAGAGAGGGTAAGTCATTTATGTAGACTAAAAACAGGAAAGGGCCCAGAATCGAACCTTGAGGGACTCCAATTGAAACATCCACAGCACTTGATAGTACACCATTGACATCCACAGTTTGAAATCTGTTGCCCAGATATGATTTCATCATATCAAGCGACCTACCTCGAACACCGTAGTGGTGAAGCTTAAGTAAAAGCGTTTCATGTTTTACGCAATCAAATGCCTTAGATAAGTCACAGAACACCCCTATGGTGTCCTGTGACCCCTCCCAGGCCCGATATACATGTTCCACTAGGTTTACTGCAGCATCTATGGTAGAACATCCTTTTGTAAATCCATACTGGTTGCAATGCAACAACGAATTACAATTAAAGAAGGCAATAAGTTGCCCTAACATAAGTTTTTCAAATAGCTTGCTTAACGCTGGCAAAATTGAAATCGGTCTAAAGTTTCCGATATCACTCTTGGCACCGCTTTTAAATAGTGGCAATATTTTACTATTTTTCATAAGATCTGGAAATTCGCCTTTCTCAATGCAGTCGTTAAATATTTGTGCCAAATACGGGGCTAAATTTTGAATTATATGATTGGTGAGCTTCACAGACAATCCCCATAGATCCTCTGATGACTTGGATTTAAGCGATTTAAATGTTTTAATGATTGAAGAACTTGTCACGCCATGGAACTGAAACATGTTTCGACACTCAGATAAATTTGCTTTTAGTAGTTTCGTAGCCTCAGTAGGAGTTGCTGATCTAAGATGTCGAGTAGTTTGGTAGGGTATATTTGTAAAGTAATCGACAAATAAATTGGCAATCTCCTTTTTGTCAGTAATGACCTTTCCACAATGCAGTATTTCAAATTCATTACTGCATGAAGCTGATTTACCAGTTTCAGCTTTTATAATTGACCATACAGTTTTAATTGGATTTGACGATTTTTTTATTTTATTTAAAATGTAAATGGATTTGGCTTTTTTACAAACAACTTTGAATAATTTGCTGTAATGTCTAACTTTTTCAATTAGTTGTTGATTAGGAGACCTAGCTTTTTCACTGTATAATTCGTAAAGTTTGTCTCGGCTTTTCCGTATGCCCTTAGTGGCCCAATCATTGAATGTCATTTTACAATTTTCTTTTTTATGTAACAGAGGGAAAATAATATCAAAATTCCGTTTAATAATGTCAATCATGGTATTATAACTAGAGTTAGGATTGGAGTCAGTTATTATTTGTGATGATAATTCTAAATCTAATCTATACCTAAAAGATTCAATTTTTCTATTATTTATCTGTCGCTGAGTTGTCTGTTTAGTTGATGTTTTTTTAGCAATAGGAACTTTGATGCACTGTCCGGTATGATCAGAGCTCAAGCAATTGATTATTGATTTTGATAAAACCAGGTTTCTATCACAAAATACGTTGTCGATGCATGTTGATGTCGTCAAAGTTATTCGTGTTGGTTCGTCAAACTGGTGATATAGGTCAAAACAATGAAATAGATTAATAAAGTTCATTTTAACTTTTGTGTCTGCTATAACGTTCACGTTGAAATCACCAAGAACAATTACATCTTTGCTTTTGGCACATAACCTCCGCAAGATATCCTCCATCACCTGCTCAAATATTTTAAAATTTCCTAGTGGAGGCCTATATACATTTACTATTAAATACTTGTTTAATTCGATACAAGATATTTCAATGTTACGTTCCACAGAGAGCATAACAATATCATTTCTTTTCTTAAAATGTATTGAGTTTTCGACTAATATTATGGAACCCCCTCTTATTGCGGATTTTCGGCAGAAGTAACTTGCCGGGGTGTAGTTATCAATGTTTAATGATTTGTCATTATCATTGATCCAACTTTCTGTTAGGCACAATACCTTAACATCAAAACGCTCTAAAAATAAACTTACTTCTAACTCCTTTCTTTTTAAACCTTGAATATTCTGGTGCACTATCGAAACGCTGTCTTCGTTGGAACTGGCTCTAAAAAATGAGAGTTGTCTCCCATGTGCCTATTAACCGGCGTATTTATCTTTTCCTGTTATGTAATACTTGATGGATGTGGACGATTAATGCCTTACCCTCGGGGCTAAATTGAAGCTGATTATTTTATGTCAAAAAGTACAATTAATAGGACCATAATACAAAAAAGAAGTGCATAAAACATTTGCCAAAAAAATTTTAAAATCACATTTTTTAGAAATTACTCTAAAACCACAATAAATTGGGGAGCATCCATGGAGTATTTTCAGACCCACGGAAATAAAGTTTTTTTTTATAAGGACGTCATTGTTAGGTCCACCCTGTATATGGCAGTCTTCTAGTCGCGAATGGTTAAGTATCTTCTAGCTTGCTCCATCGCCGCTGGCGCTTTGGGTTAGATAGAGTCCATACCTTAAATATAAAAAAAGGAATATATCATCTAGTTTCCTTTTTGATGGTTTTGGATATTTGGCGTACATTAGTGTAGAATTTTTCAGATACGACAACATATTTATTTTGCAAACGATTAATTTAATTACATAAATCACGCCACAAATAAATACCAGTACAGTTTTCAGCACGTATTAAAAACTTCAATCGCAAATCATCGCAGCGCCATAAAATGCTTCAACCCCAAAGCGTTTGCCACTTCGGGAACGAAATTAAAAAAGAGTAAAAAAATAAAACAATTGCCTCGCGCCGACAATATATAACCCAGACAATAGTTACAAGAAATATACGAGTCATATTAACAATACATGTTGAATTTTTATACATTTTGTTACCGTGTCGACGCGAATAAACGGAAGCAATAACCTAACGGCCCGGACGCTTTTGCCGCTTTATTCATATAAAACAGCAATAATGCGCGAGCGTTTGTATTGCCAGAAATAAAAATAATTTTGATATCATATTTTCGGCTGTAGTTAATGCGTTGTATCTACAATCGTTATTACTCCCGTCGTAAGTAATGCTGTAGTAAATTCCGAACTTTATTAGGTTTTAAGTGAATCGATTGCGGATTGGGCTGAGACGAACGATATTATGGGCTTCGTCATCATAAATCTGCGTAATTTATACAGGCATCAGACACAGCCGACTTTAATAATTGTAGTGGATGAGATATTTTTGTGTATGGATGTTACCGTTTTATAACGGCCTTGCATTATTGAAAACCAGAAAGCTAAGTGTTAGCATTCGAAGCCTGGTTGTCGGCCGTGAGTCAGGCTGTATTTTGAATTAACGAGACTTCTGAAATAAAAACTCAATTTTCCCAGTACCATGAATGACGTCATGTTAAAGTCACTTTACTACTGACACCAATTGATGAATGATTTTGCTTGTAGACTCTCTCGATGCCTGACAAAGACGTATAAAAATACAATTTGGTAAATTTGCATTAAATCCTGGACATTGGCTTTTTGAAATTGTGAATTAAGCTAAAAAACATTGTAAACAATAGCTTTGGATTAAATATGAAGAAATAACTTCCCAGCATAGTTTTTAATGCTCTTAATGGGTGCAGTACTTTAGCCCATATTTTTTTGTAAAATTTAATTGAATAATGATGATGAATGAATAATGATACGGCAATGCCATTCTGAATTTTATATGCTTTTAAGTTATGTCGAATAATTATACAGTTTTGACGACACGTCACCTGAAACCCATGTTTTTCACTTCACATATATTTTTATTGATTTGGCTGTCAATTAACTTCTGACGATATTAATAATTAGCTTTACCCAGAGTATTAAAACAAGTGATTACTATAAACTAAAACGCATGTCACATTCCATACTACGTGTGCCTATATAGAATCTAAATACAAAATTTCATCCAAATTCAATGATCTGTTATGTACTTAATATATATTTTATCTTCTTATAAGATAATTTTGAAACACTCTCAAACGAAAATAATTAGTAAAATATTCGTTATTTATTTTAGTAGGGACTTGCATCGAAAGACAACTTACCAGCATCATGATATTATGTACGCATGACGAATATAGACTGAGAGTTCTTAATTACCCAACATGTTATACTACTTATATTATAAAACCGAAAGTTTGTGTGTAAGTATGTTTGTTCCCTCTTCACGCTTTAACGGCTGAACGGATTTGGATGAAATTTAAAATGTACATAGATTATACCTAGGATTAACACATAGGCTACTGTTTAACTTGATAATAGCGGGCGAAGCCGCGGGGCACGGCTAGTTAAATATATTTGTGTGTATATTTTGCATAAATATAATTGTAAAATTGCTTAATACTCGCTCTTGTGGGATTTGACTCCAATGTTTGTCGTAATGATCGGCCTCTATTCGATATTTCTTCGCTGAGTGAAATGAGCGCACCGTGACTGCAAATTTGAACAGAGCATCTATCGAGCTTGATTGGGTTTGTATAGTTGATCGTGTGTGCATCTGGGTTGGTTGAACGATCAGAAAATTGAGTCATTGAATCATAATTACATGTCAACCAACTTCGAAAAATTATAAGTTCTCAATTTGTAGTGGATGTTTCGATATAGGCCACTCATAAACTCATAATACGTTTAGTATTTATACGATCCATATTGTCCTTCGAATTTTAAGTACGTTGTTTGTTCGAATCACAAATAAAATAATGATGATCTGAAGTTCTGAAAATAATGTTAAACGGCTATAAATATAGTACTTACCTGAATAATTAAACAACTTTAAGTGTCCGAACCTTCTTTATTTTAAGATATTGTGAGGCTAAGTTATTAAAAGCTACTTATACAACAAAAAATCATATTCCGTCAAAAATATTTATAATTGAACCGATTTGTTATTACGCCTATACGCCTTAACTTCGCCCTAGATAAGTCAATATAACATAGACACAACATTAAAATTCATGAGCTTCATGATGTTTCGTCTGAATGAAACTAGTTTCATTGATCGCGTTCAAAACATATTATCTTCAATCAATTCAATTTCTTATATAAATATAAGAACAATTTGATGACAGCAAATTAGAAATATCTCTCCGAAGCATATTATTAGCACGATAGATTTTCCAACCCAGTTTGTTCTGGGCCCCAACAACACATTACAGGGGCCCAACGGTTCCAACTCTCAACGCAGATTCATCACTCGTTAAGTTTTCAGCGGGCAATAAATCGATTCAACAGACAACGGCTACGGTTTCAAAATGTTCTGCTGCAAAATGTATAATGTTGTGAAACGTAGGGAAATGAGTTGATTTATGCAGGAGCAATGATTGGGTTTACTTTTTCCTTTCTATATTGAATATATCCTATATTTGTTACATAGTAGAAATTGGTTGTGGTTACAATTTGCATTGTGTGCTACGGTTGCTACAATACATTATTAATTACTCTAAAAATACTGTTCTGTTTTTAGCGTTCATGTATGTAGATAGTGTTTGTAAGTTTCTTGATTCCAGTTTGAAGACTTTATTGCCTGACTGAATGAGGTATCACAATTTTTTTTACTGACATAGGTAAGCATTTGGCCGCTATATCACTTGATAGAAAGTGATGATGCGGCTGAAGATGAAGCATACTTACCTTTTAAGATATATATATATATATATATATACATACATATATATATATATTTATGAAGATACCTATTCACTCTCGACTTGAAGACTCCCAGATTATACTGTACGGGAAACAAGGATGCGGGCAGTGAGTTCCACTCCTTCGACAATATCCATAGATACTTTGTAGTAACATTGTGGTGGTAGCAAGTGTCAAAAGCACGTGCCGAATTGAACGCGTTTTGTTGTCACACAGCTTAGAATCCAATAGTACGTAGAAGCATTACGGTTGTGATACAATGCCCCCGTAAGTTAGGATCTTGTTGTTGCTGTGCTACGATAACCTAGGGAATTGCGTGTGCTGCAATAATTATTATTATGCAACGGTTGCTGCATAACCTGAGAGCGTAGTGTTGCATGTAACTATGCTACGATTGTCGCATAACCTAGAACTATGCATTACTGTATGAAGCTGTGCTATCAGTAATTTTTTATTGTGAATTGGCAAGTTTTTCATTGCGATCTCACCTGATGGAAAGGTAGAGCGTGATGCCTAGAAAATACTTGTTCACTCTTGACTCATTCGTAATTCAAGGTTGTTTTGTGTGCAGCTGTGTTATGATTAAGCTACAATAGTTGTATAGCCAGGTTTGAATGGAACGAAGCAACATTTGCGTTAAAACTACTAACTATATTTGGTTGCAAGCTCCAGTTAAATCAAATCTGTCGGTATTCTATAGGAAATTGTGCTCAGGAGTTACATGATATAATTGCTCCATGCTCTTTTTAACAACAAGAATATCAGTCAAACGTCTTTCATTTATGGTTGAAATACCTCCAGTTCGCTTGAAACGTTTCGTTTCTACGTTTGTCATCAAGGAGTAGAACTCATTGCCTCCGTCTTTATTTTCCACGAACGGTACAATTTGGGTGTCTTCAAGTCTAGAGCGAATAGGTTTTTTTTTCGAGGTGTGCAAACTTTTGACCACCTTCTCATCTGATGGTAAGCGACGATGTGGTCGACGATAAAGCAAGTTTGCCTAGAAGATACCACTTCACTCGCGACTTGAAGACTCCCATATTTAATTTTTAATTATCTTCTAATTGTAAGGTTTTATTTAAGGTTTCCCTTAAGGTGTCCGTATTGCCCCGGCTTCCTTACATAATCTCTGACAATTTGAAGTTTTTCGCTTGTATGGTTTAGATGTTAAAAGCCTCTGAGAGATGGATGGACAGACAAAGTGTAAAATATTATAAATGTGTTTTGCGCTTCTTCTTTTAGTATATAATATGTCTAAAGATATTATATACAAATACCCAACGTTTGCTTTAGTTTTACCGTTTTAATAATATTATATACTTGCATTTATTATCAGATAAAGATAAAAAAACTATAATATCAATCAATGACCTTTTTTATGACGGAGGGAATCTTTGAAAGATACCCGGCTACTTTTGGGAAGTAACCGAGTTATGTGGGATTTTCACTCATTATAACCCCCTCAGTAGCCGGCCTCAGTAGATATTGAAGGGCTCCAGGACCTCGCTGAACGCCACTGGTGCCCTTATATGCCCTGTACAACCGCGAGAATGCAGTTGAAGGTTTGGGCCATCTTTAATATCCCCGCGGCGCCACAATGATAGGCGGACCACCCCACTGCTATCCTCCTGGGGCACGTTTAAGAGGTGGTTCAAGCCGCAACTAAACACCTCCACGTACCCAAGACTCCTCTTACGACAGGCCGGAATAACGTAGTAATATTCTGATGCCCTGGATACTGGGCTAAACAATAAAATCTCTCAATAATTCTTTGTTATAAAAATATTATTTGGCTCTATAGTAATACGTCATCCTTTATTGTCGTCCGACAAAACAACAATCCCTATTTTGTGCTGAATCAGAAGGGGGTGAAATAAATCAACTTTGTTTTGTAAAAATAGTCTGTGTTTTTGATGTTCAAAATGAGTACTTAATGTAATTGTGATTGACTACTGGATAAATTTACCGAACCTATTTATAGAACAAAAATAATGCTAACAATAGTATAGGATCCCGCTATACAACGACCTTCACCGAGATGCTTATTTAATGAGACGTATTTTTTATGTTATTAAATATGCCAATTAATATATCCTATATGGGTTGCCTAACAAATTTCAGTCCAGAGTATTTTTAATTAATATTTAAAAAAAATTTTTTTTTTAAACTTTGCACCGGTGTGATTATTAAATAAATTTGATACCAATCGAAAGTTTGAAGCCCATAGAATATGCAAACATTAGGTTGCCTATTTTTTTCCGGTCACAACCACGGGTTGCCAGGTGTAAACAGGTAAATCTATACTAGCATTTTGCAACGGTCTGATTATTGAATCAAACTTAGATAAAATTAAAGATTATTTCATAAGGAACACGGTGGTATAGGGTTGCCTGCGAAAAATCAGTCCCGAATTACGGTTGTCGAATTTTAAATAATAAAATATCGCCGCGAGTGAATGTGTGCGAGAGAGAGGTCCCAGACCAACCATCCCATGCGGTAGAAAAGGACGCAGCGTAGCAGCTGTTTAAAGTCCGCCCATTTAAAGAAGGAGAGTGCGCATGCTATTTGTGCTTGGAAATGAAAAGGATAGCGATAGACTCGTATATGCTGTGCATTATTTTGGAGTAGATTGTCGCTATAGATACAAGTGAAAAAACGTGCTGCTATTTATTGTTGGAAAAAATGGCCAAAAAGTGTTTTTTGTGTGATTCGGATGACGGAATAATTGATTTTGATGATGAAACTTTGATGATGCGAGACATCGCATTTTTTTGAAGAATTACTCTGCAAAAGAAGACAGAGAGCACTTTTTAAAAAAAATAAAAGGCTTCGACTCCAAATCCATACCACCATGCTGGATATCATTAACTCAGAAAATTTTACGAACAATTTTCGTAAATTCCATGTGGCTTAATGCAACGGATCCAATATGCGTGAAACTTCAGCCTGAGAACTGCGGTTGGTTCTTAGATGAATATTTAAAACCAGTAGGATTCATTGGGGATCATACACCTTTAAAAATAGAAGACATTGTCGAAAAAACTGAAACGGAGAGTGATGACGAAGAAGATTCAGAAGTTGGAGATCACAGCTATATGTCCGATGACTCGGAACCTGAATAATTTTAAAAAAAATTGTATTTTAATTTTTTTTCAATAAACAGAAGTATTCTTTTAATTGTTGTTTTTTATTTCGGCTCCTAATAATAAAGATAAAATTTGCTAGATTAGTAATATATATGTATTACTCTAACTGTCTTTTTTACTAAAGATGTGTATATACTTTAGTGTCACATAAACAATAAACATAGATAAATAATTAATTGATTAAAAATAACTATTTCTCTATATTAATAATAAACTACTCCAAAATAATGCACAGCATATACGAGTCTATCGCTATCCTTTTCATTTCCAAGCACAAATAGCATGCGCACTCTCCTTCTTTAAATGGGCGGACTTTAAACAGCTGCTACGCTGCGTCCTTTTCTACCGCATGGGATGGTTGGTCTGGGACCTCTCTCTCGCACACATTCACTCGCGGCGATATTTTATTATTTAAAATTCGACAACCGTAATTCGGGACTGATTTTTCGCAGGCAACCCTATACCACCGTGTTCCTTATGAAATAATCTTTAATTTTATCTAAGTTTGATTCAATAATCAGACCGTTGCAAAATGCTAGTATAGATTTACCTGTTTACACCTGGCAACCCGTGGTTGTGACCGGAAAAAAATAGGCAACCTAACGTTTGCATATTCTATGGGCTTCAAACTTTCGATTGGTATCAAATTTATTTAATAATCACACCGGTGCAAAGTTTAAAAAAAAAAATTTTTTTAAATATTAATTAAAAATACTCTGGACTGAAATTTGTTAGGCAACCCATATAGGATATATTTATTGGCATATTTAATAACATAAAAAATACGTCTCATTAAATAAGCATCTCGGTGAAGGTCGTTGTATAGCGGGATCTTAGACTACAAGTATTTCTGTAAATTAATAGTATCTCATTTTCATCATCATTATCAGCTCATTTCATACCCACTGCTGAGATTCGGTGCCTACTCTTACAGGGAGACCAAGGAAATAATCCAATACTCCTGCCTAGCATTTAATATTGAAATTGTTATTAGATAAACCTAGGTTATTCCTGTAAAAATTGTTTATGAGGGTTTTAAAAAAATGTATGAATAAATGCGCCGCCGAGTTTCTGGACCTGAACCTGGCAGGTTCTTCTTGAGATGGCTGTAATTTTGTGACTCTGGCAGTAGAGTCATTAACTGTAATGGTGCCTCTTATGGACCAATGTAAATAAACGATTTTAAATTTGAATTTAAAATATTATATCTTCGAATGTTGTGATTATTTGCCATGCCGGGGTTCACTGTGAAGCAAATGTAAAGTTAGTTAGATTTTTAAGAAATTCCTTGGTGTGGAGCTTAACATAACTGTATTCTAAAACCAGGGTGCATAGGATTTCGTCGCACGAGCAACCGCAACTTTAGTATTAGTATAGTATAAAATAGTCTACCTTACCTTTCTTGATCATGGCTCTAAATACCTTTATTCGTATGTAAAGTTTATAATAGCATATCACAGATATATTACCGTCAAGTTTGATATTACGATGTCTTAAGCTTGTGAATGTTTTTTTATCAGCAATATGTAAATAATTGACTCAAAGTAATAAAAAAAATATTATGCATTATCTACTATAACGCCAAAAAGAATGGTATTTGGTCGATCAGTAACTGATCTAACTCAACTATAAATCACAAGATCCAGCGTAAAGAACAGAACGTGCCCTTCGCATTATTTTACATTATATCTGCGTGATCGAACTAAAATGTAGTTTACTAAGCTAAGATACTTTTCATTCAAGCCAGCAGCGTCTGAATTCAAATGGCAAATCGGTGTTGCCATTCCTTTGTCCATGAAATCTGACCCAGTGTAAAACTTCACGAAAAAAATGCGCCACGCATCCGAAACTTTTCAGGAAAGACGGCGCCTGAATAAAAATCACTACATTTGTCACAGCACAAGAATTGGAATTAGACAAATTCGTCCGTTAAATTAAGGCCATTCCGGATGGGGAGTGGAATTCGATTTGGGGTAAATCTCCCCACCCGGCTGGGGAAATGGGGAATTCTTTCACCGCTTCCGATCTCAAGCGGTGCCCCGACTCTCACGTGATTGGATGAAATAGAAAGTGTATTTACTTCTAATTTGATTTTAAATTGGATACAAATGGATAGCGACTTTTTAAAGTAAATCCGATGTGAAAAAAAACGGCCTCCTCGGAGTAAATTATGTGGCTTAACGGCCGTAGACGGGAAAATTAAATCGATCAATAGGATAAAATCCAACTTGAGTGCTTGGATCTCGGTCCTGGGCTAACACCGAATACTAAGTAAGGCACATTACGAATCTAATTATTTGTTCGTAGGGCGTTATTTTCGGCGTTAACCAAATCTGAAGTTAAGTTATTTATTCTTTGGATAACTTAATTTATTTTATTGATCGGATTACAGTTACATCTAGAAAGATTTGTTTTATGTTAACTAATTGAATAAATATACATTTATTTACAGAGGACCGTCGCTTACAAACAGTTTGGATTGTATTTAGTGGCTCTTGATTTAAACGATCTCAGTATTTTTAATGACACAAATTGGACCGTCGGGATATATCATTTTTCCTCATCGCTTACCATAAGCTTGTCTGTCTTGCTTGTTCGAATGAATGAATTTAGTTCACCTTTTCCCCTTATTCCCCTTAGATAACTATATTTAGATAACCAGTATTCTAAGAGGAAAAATATTAACCATTATATTACCCGGTAATTTAAAAGCAATATGTTATTACCATTAGAAAACTGATCTTTATTTCTAGATAACCAGTTAAATAATAAGATTTTGATATTCCTATTATAATACGATACCGGTTGGCTAACCGAGTATACGATCTTTTTGATAGACTTCGCGTTTGAATTCTATTCATGAATTTTAAATTATGATGTGTATTCATCGAGATAGGAAATAAACCTACGGTTTGTGTGCATTGTACAATGACAATAACAGAACAATTGAAATGATTTCAAGTGCTCTCTAGGCTTATCATTCATCATCTCATAAAGTATTGCTGCGTCATTGTTCCCCGAGGGGTATAATCTGGGAGTCTTCAAATCAAGAGTGAATAGGTATCTTCTAAGCAATCATGCCACATCTTCGACCGCATCATCACTTTTCCGTCAGGTGAGATAGTGGTCAAATGCTTGCCTAATTAGCATTAAAAAAATATTTAATACTATCACCTTTGACTACTGCATTATTCGCATTATGGCAGATATATCAAGTTCCTCGTCATCAACAGATCTGGTGTAAGTATCTTCTAGAAAAAACGGACGAAGTTTTACTTTATAACGGACGTAAGTTTCATAAAGAAATGCCCGAAAAACAAAGAGCTTCAAGTAAATAGGAGTGCACAAAATCGTCTCACGGATATTGAAATTTTCAAAAAAAATATTCTTGCCTATTATCAGGAAATAAACACAATGTCAACGTTTCGCTCGGGAAAATAATTATATTGAATATATAGAAAAAATATTTTTATATTAATTTAATCTATACGCTTCCAACAATACCTCAGTTGTCAACTTGAAGTTACCGGGCATATTATGTAAATAATTTCTGATTCGTTTTAAACTGCGATACGCGATATTGACAGAATTATGGTGCGACAGCCCTATAGTCACCATTTAAAGAAGAAGTTGAAGTTAGAAATTATGAGGGAATGGATGAACATACATAGTAGGTACCCTATGTGGGTACCATGTATGTTCATCCGTTCCCATATCCATACCGGTCAAAATTGTAACCCTCCTTTTTGCTTCGCCGTAGTCGGGTAAATAAATTCAAACAATGACGTGTTCGTAAAAACTATCAATTCGTTTTCATAGTTTTAGCTAAATGGAACGAACATACGGATTAACTGCAACTTCAATATTATACATTAATAATAGCATAATATAACATCTACCTATATTAACCTTCGAGTATTAAGGGTTCATCATTTCATGTCTAAAGCAAGTTTGGTTATTTTAAGAGTGTCTTATATTTTATGAAAAATAACTTATCTTAACTTATTTATGGCACCAGCATGCAATAAAGTCACTCGAGCACACAATAGACTACCAACTTAATTCAAACTTAAAATGCTTCCCCGCACTAAGACATTAATGGGCCATTAAGCAACATGCAGATGCTGTACTTGGCAAACTTAATTATTTTATTGAGAAACAAGTAAATTGGAGTCAGTCGCTCTTAATTAGTAAAGTAAACGAGAGAAGTGGAAAGTAAAATATTAATGGAATTAAAATGTAAGGGTCGTTCAAGTGATGACTGAGGAATGAGATTTACGAGAGTAACGAGACTAAGGTAAGCGTTTTTAATTTAAAATGTATTTAAATTGTTAATACTCAAATAATTAGAAATGTTGGCTCATTATCAAAACAATATTATTCAATTTTGGGTTCCGCTACCAGCTGTTCTGCGGATTTAGCTTGGCATTTTTTTTAATACAGGATAGGCATGCATTTGGCCTCCATCACCTAATAGAAAGCGTTAATGCAGCCAAAGATATAGCTTGTCTATATGGTACTTACCTGTTTACTCTAGATTAAATAACTCACTAATTATACCGTTCGAGCTTAACGACACTGCCAATGTGATCCATTCCTTTGATATACGAATAATAAATGTGGAAGCAAAATACTTAGATTACATAATATGGATCATGCATGTCCATTTATTTGTATTCCGAAAACTAAAAGCAAAGGGAAATTAATTGGTCTAGCTCCTGTGCACACCCACCAAAGTATCACATTACATCACACTAATATGAATAAAGGCGAAAGTTTGTGATTGTGTTTGTATGTTTGTTACTTCTTCACGGTCAAATGACTGGAACAATTTTGATGAAATTTGGTATAGAGGTAGCTGATACTCTGGATTAATACATAGGTTACTTTTTATCTCGACACAGCGGGTGACACCGCGGGGCGCAGCTAGTAAATCATAATTTGAAGTAAGTCTGGGTTTCTACTGACTGCAGTCAGTATTTCATTCCATTACGTTTTTTTATGCTCGATAGGCAAGCATTCGACCATTATCTCATCCGATGGAAAGCGAAGATGAGGCCGAAGATGTAACATGCTTGCCTAGAAGATTCACTCTTGACTTGAAGACTGATAGATACCGTGCGGGAAACAAAGATGCGGGCAACGAGTTCCACTCCTTTGCAATACGGATGACAAACGGAGAAGTGAAACGCTTCAAGCGAACTGGAGGTATGTCAACCATAAATGGATGACGGTTGCCAGTTTGTTTTGTTGTTAGATGGTAAAACGGAGTTAACTCGAGTAATTCCTGCGCACATTTAGCAAAATATAGATAGAATACCGATAGGCTTGCCTACCTTACGTTTACCCGTTACAGAGAAACTTATGTTTCTACATGCCCTATAACCAAAATTTTCGAATTCAGATAACATATCTACAGTAGTAAGAATACTATAGTATTTAGTAAGTAGACTATAAGTACACCATAATATGGTGTACTTATAGTCTACTTACTAAATACTCAGCATATGCAGCAGCATTTAAAGAAGGAATATTTTAATATTGTAGTTTGCTCATTATGTTGTAGTTAAAATATTTCACTGTTTCTTTTTTAACTTTGCTTGTATTTTGTTCATTTTATACATATGTATATATATTTTGTTATGTTTAATTACCTTTTTTATGTTTCTTTGTAAGCTCATTTTGCTGTCTATTTTATGTTATGTTTGTCTTGTTTATTGCCATAAATATTTCGTTTATTCATTTATTTCATTCTATATTTTTTCACTGCAGTATTTATATGCTACATAGTATAATTTGACTGCAAGAGATTGCTTTTAGCGATAAGGCCGCCCATTGTACTTTAGTTTTTTTAAGATTACCCCTGTAACTAACTGTATTTGGTGTACAATAAATAATTTTCTATTCTATTTTATTCTATTCTATAATGTACCAACCTTTGGTTGACTATATAACGTAACGGTTAATAGATCGGTCGTATTTGCTGAGCTAGCTCGTTATAAGCTAGTTTCCTGAGTGCATTACCGTTGAGCTCAGTAACTAGATTTTAGGCTAGTGCTGACCTAAATTCCTATCGATGTCGCAATCAAAAATCTTTGAAACTATTAAATATACTAATGACGATATGATATTATATGTTGACCACAAACTGGAATGATTTTCTATGAAAGTTGCTTTTTTTTACCGACTTCACAAAAAAGGAGGAGGTACTCAAGTCTACTGTATTTTTTTTATATTATTATTATTATGTAGATGCTGTATAAATGATTCGAAATGAATACCCCGCTACCATCGATTAACCGTCATATAAGTACCTACGTTCGATTTATTAATTTTCTAGCTATGTCCCGCAACTCTGAGGACACACGTTAAGAAGGAAAACATATAGGCTATGTCCTATTCCAGGTAATTTTTTAGCGGTACTTAGAAGTTACTGCAATCTAAACCAAACGCGTAAGTTGAAGAAGCAAATAAGACAAATCAGTAGATAAGTTCATTCTGCGCTCAAAACTCTACAGATCAGAACTACTCAAAGTTAATAAAATAAAGTAGGAAACCGAGTATCGAGAGTGGTCCCCACTATCCCCAGACTTCTTGGATGTATTCCAGCGTATCACAGTTTTATACAGCTCCGCCGTGAATTAAATACTACCATAAACATGCTGGAGAATGTTCTGCATGAAAAACTTGGGTAATAGTGCTTTGAGACGGGAACTTCGGGTGGTTACTTATTTTGTTAGAAATGTTTCGGACATTTTGACTTTCGAATGAAGGTTCACTTTATGCTAGTATTTTATTGTTATTTTTTTAGTTTTATAGCTATATTTTGTATTGTATACCTAGAGCTGGTTAGAGGAACGAGTCCGTCGCTTGTTTGCGTTGGGTCCGTGCCGTACGAACACTGGATTACGAACGCCTACCAGGTGGATGGTAGAGTCTTACAATAATAACTTTGAAGATTGATATATTGATATATTATATGTAACTCAAACCAATTCAAAATTTCAATTTTCTGAAACTGCAATCTTCAATTGATATTTTAAAAAATAAATTATATCATATAACGTTTATATCATAGTATTTTAATTCATTTACCTATTTTATATGACCCATAAATTCCACATTTAAAGTAACTTCCATGATAATTATAATATTAGTATGGTTAGATCATCTGATCTTCTTTCTAAGATGTCTTCTTTGTAAGTATTGCTTATTTGTAGCGTTCTAGCGATATATTAACGAATGTATCTTGACTCAACTCTTATTGCAATAATATGTTAACTTTGTTTATTTTATTATTTATAATGTAGCTGTTTGCTGTTCCATTATAATTAAAAATAAAATTAATTTTACTTTTTTGTAAAGTTCAGGACGTTACTAGGTTAAATTCAGTATATAAAGACACTAATCAACAAATAATATATATAAATTAAGACACATAAAATATATTAAATTTTATACTAATATATTATATGTATAAGTAATTTTCTACCTAAGTATATTGAGATCACCCTTTGCACGTACTGCGTGTACCTAAAAATAGAATGTGTTTGCTTTTTCATATTTAATTGTCATTAAATGTTCATCGATTGTAACGATTTCGCCTGAAAAAAAATCAAGTCAACTTTTTAAATGCTGATTTTATAGGAAATGGAATACAATAAAACCATAATAAATTTTTATTACTTTCATCACTATCCTCAAGCACCCATCTAAGATACTATACTTATAACTCATATCATACAGTATACCATAATTATGTATATGACCCAGAATATGTTGACTATATTTTACAAAGACACTAAATGCCGTTAATTATATATTTTTGAAATTTGATAAAATTATCTGAAAATATAGAAAATAAAGAAATTAAGAAGAAAAAAATTTAAGAAAAATAAAGAAAGTCCAAATTTAAAACCTCCTTTTAGAAGGCGTTAAAATACCCTCGTGTATGTTCTAAATCTTGGCTCTTTAAACTGCAATACCTTATCGCTTACCCAGTTTTCAATTTCGTCCCTTCATTGCTTGGTAACTTTGGCCGTAAAAACTAAGTATGTAGGCGATGGTGATCCCGCAGGATTCATGTGACACCCGAAAGTAATATGTCTGTAGGAGAGATGACGCTATCGTACCTACGTCGATCTCGCTGTCTTCTAATGTCGTTCAGTTAAATCCGGTTTTCCTTAGACGAATTTTTTGCCATAAAATCATCTTTCTTGATCACATTGTGCCTTTAAATAGAAATTCAAAATTATTATTTAAATTCTGCGGTTTAAAATAAAAGGCAATATAATTACGTTAAAATAATCTTGTCCTCAATGTTTGTTATATGTGATTACGACTATGGAAATGTTATTACCTTACTTAAACATTTTCTTATTTTACCACTGAAAACTCAGCCTCTGAATGACCTAATATTGTACTTTTACATCCAATTAGAATATATATATATTTATATATATATATAAAAAAGTGGAACCTTCCAAAACCCAAAAGATATATATCACGATTGTCTTTGTAGATGTGGAGATGTGATTATCCTCCTAACGTCAATCTTTCAGTCACTGTCGTTTCTGTTGTACAATTTGAATGTCGTGCTAGACCCAGTTTTTGTAGGGCTCAGATTGAGGGCCACAAAACAGCAAGCAGGGTATGAGATTTAAAACGTTAGACATATTTTTGTTATCCAAGAACGACAACGATTTAATCTTAGGATAATTAATGTGATTGAAAAACTCTAAGGTTTGTTTTTAATAAAACTACTTTGCTTTTCGCATATATATTTTAACCATCTTCAAAAAGCTATTCAAATTATTTCGGCACATTTGTGTTTTGTTTTTAGTAAAACCCGCTAGTGAAAAATGATATAAATAATAATTGTACCTTCCATAACGACAAAACCATGTTCATGTTTTTTTATTGAACAGCGTGTTTCATGAGATGTTTCTAAGAGTTGGTAAAAATGTGTGTCAGGACATATCAGATACGACGATAGTTTGGTGAAAATGTTACATTGTTATTTTTCTCCGCTATTTTCGTGGCTCCACCATCTGTCGTCCAGATCGTGAGAGCATAAAAACCTAACATTTGTCACTGCATCGGAATCCGTTGAATTAGCCGCTCCGAGGGTTTCCGCGCGGGAATTCTCCCTTATTTTTTGTTTCGGAGCCTTGTAATGGAGCTTTTTCGTCGTATGCCCGCGATACAAGATTTAAAAGGGTATTAGGACGGAGTGTTACATCGGAATGGTTCTTTTGACTGCGGATGTAATTTGTAGTAAGTCTGCCTTATTGATTTAGCGATGGGTTTTTTGATTAAAAACGTGATGATTCGAGCTTAAATTGCCACTGGCTTGTACCAGGATTCGATAAGCAGAATAATTTACTAAATACAGATATCGAGACCGCTATAGTGCCGATGACCGCCGTGAAATATTAAAACTAGTATACTAGTAATTAGTATTGAAACTTAATTTAGGTATTATATTACACAAAAATTACGTGGTATGTAATTTTTACAATTTGAATAAACAATAATTTGTCTGCAAAAATTTATATTTTACAATACCTACTAGAGTGATTGGATGATGTACTTGAAATAAATCTGATAATAAATAAGTTTGTGCCAAATAATACAAGACGAAAATATAAAATTAATGAACTAAACAACAACTTAGCACCTTTCATACAAACGGCAACAATATTAATAACGGACAGCGATCCGCACGAGACACAGATTGTAAAGCTGTTGACAAGTTAATTAAAGTCGAAGTTTATTAACAAAATCGTGACTTTCCCTCGATTCATTGTATTAGGTTCCGCCGGAAGATGGGCCGAACTTTGCCTGCGATCATTTAACAATTTTACGTTAAGTCTGTGGAATATGAAATGGAGCGTGATTTTATACATAAATGTCTGTTGCTTGTTATTTGTTATCAGTCAAGCCGGTTTGGACCAGAACCACCATTCTGGACTGATTAACCCACAATGCTGTTCTAATTGCTCTATAGCTTATTAGCAGTTGTATTTCAGACGCATTTGTTTTTGTTAAAAATTCATTCAATACAATACAAATGGTTATAGATCCGTGTAATACAATATTTGCTAATGTGTGGTAAACAAAACCCTACTTTAATTTGTGGTAGTATCTAAAAATCTTACGAATCAATACTCTTTTAATAATAGTGATAAATTTAATGGCTAATGCTATATAAATAAAATCAATCTTTTAATAATGCTAGATTTTTTTCTAGACTTGCGTTTGAGTTGTTTTATCACCCCCTTTTTTTATGCTACATAGGTAAGCATTATGTATCCCTATTTTGTAGTTTTCTCACTAAATTAATAACGTATGCAGTGCCTTGTTCAAACTATTAATCGCAAGTCCATCTATAAAATCTATGATTCGTACTTTGTGTGCTTATGTCAAAAATAGTTATCAAGAATTAAGAGTCATGTTTAATGTAATTACTCAATGGCCAGATCCAGTATTTTCTGGTCATTTGCAAAATTATCCCATTCAGATTTTTTTCTACTATCAATAATAACAACAACTTTTGACATAATATACATATCCCGAGGCCACCGCAGCATATACCATCGGTTTATGTACTGAATCTGGGATACCAATGATACCAATGATCAAAATACTTTTTTAAGAGTGAAAAAGCTCCTTTTTTTCATAGTAAACATTTTGGTTGTGATTTCTGACTTTGACTATATATATATTCGTACTTGGTGAATTCTCGGCCGTGAATGAAGTTATAGATAACTATGAGTTTACACTATTTATTAATTAATTGTATGAGAATAGATATTTATATTGATGCGATTATTGCTGATGAACGGTCGGCTTTCACTGCTGATAGAGCACTGCCGCGGTCGCGGTTACCGCTAGCCGCGACCATTTAGGTCATTGCTATGTCAGCTTTAGGTTCAATGTTCGAGTGTCTCGAACAACCAGAGCTCCACAAGCTAGCACTTTTTCTTGATAACTCCAATCTCAATACAAAATACTGCAAACATCTCTTATTATTGATCTTCACAATCTTGCTCTCCAGATAACGCGTCCATAGCATGAAAGTTTAAGCAGTTACCGCTAACACGGAAACGTTTTGTTAGCTATTATTGTGTATTAAAACTTCGCATCGGTATTTGAGAAGCAAACAATTCGCTGGGGAATTTGTGCAATGGTGTAATGTGAGCAGTATGGACAATTAACCTCTACTTAATTGGTGACATCAATTTATACAAACGCACAATTTCCATACTCCTATCAGTGTAGCACTCGTGGATGCATATATACTCATAATTAATTATTCAAAAATACAAAACAAACAAAAACAAAAAACCAATGTTGTATGCCATAAATAAAGTAATTGATCGAGTGAAGCGAGATCTCTAAGTAGATTTGGGTCGTTCAGCACTTTGTCCGTCTGTCCGTCAGTCCGTCCATCCGTCCGCCTGTCAGAGGCATCTAGCGTCTAAACCATATACCCGAATGACTTCAATATCTCATAGAATATGTAAAACTACGGTCCAAAGCCAGAAATTACATTTAAAATTATATAAATGAAAATACTAAGGGGGCTCCCATACATGTAAGTGGGGAGCAAAATGTTTTTAATTTTGTAAACCCCCCTTTTGAGGTATCGTTGAAAAGGGCGAGAAAAAGAGTACAAAACAGGACCACAAAAGTCACTGTTTTTAGATAGATTTCAATCAAACTGGAATACTATTTAATGTGAGATATATTTGCCTAACTTTTTTTTAAATCATTATATTTAATTTTATTTATATAGCATTAGCCATGCTAGGTAGAACTACAGTGATAAATTTAGAAAGGAAAAAAATTCGTCCTTTCCTTTCTAAATTGATCACTATAGTTCTGCCTAGCATGGCTAATGCTATATAAATAAAATCAATTGATTTGGGTAGACGTTATCAACACAACGTTGAGCTAACTGCAATGTTATACTCGTTGGCCGTAGTAGTTTCTATAAACTGTTTCGGTAGATGACGTCACACGTCCCCGTAAGACGTTAATAATAAGGAAAGGTTAATTTCGTCGCTTCAGGCGGGGCTTGAGTAGCTCAGCGGTTAGAGCAATAGGGCATGAGACTCTATGGCCGCGGGTTCAAATCCCACCTCAAGCGATAATTTTTCCTTTCTAAATTTATCACTATAATATACTATATAAATATAAGTTATGTCCAATAGATAAGTAGTGTCTGTACACCATAGTTTTGAAAATAGAAAGAGACTTTGCTTGCCTAATAGGCACAGGCAATGCATTCCATAGACGGACAGCATGCATAGTGAATGGATGGACCTAATTCAAAAATTTTGCAAGCGCTCAAACTTATCGAATAACTCTTCATTTAAATCTAGACAGCATTTACGTAGTCTAAGATTTGAAAAAGGAGAAATTTTGCAAGAGTAATTCTGGTGGTAATCGGAAGAAAGTTGCGCAACCTACGTAGACATGCAGCTGACGCAAACATTTTGCGGCTAACTTCCGCCAGTTGTGGTCACCAAGAAAGAGTTCCATCTAGTTAGAGTCCTAAATTCTTAATGGTATGGCTAATTTCAATGGAGATAAACATGGGAGAGGTGGAACTAGTCTACTTTTGAAATCATACGCGAACTCCCAATAACTATGGTCTGAGTTTTCAGCGTATTTACTGTGATGCCGACAGAACGGCTCCACTCTCGTATGCATCTGAGGTCGGAATTAATTATGCTAATCGCCTCGTGCAGTTGATCCAAAGGTAATAATAATTTATGTAAACACATAATAATAATCTTTTTTCTATTTTATATTCGCGAGTTAGCTATAATATTGTAAATCTGGCAGTAGAGTCATTAACTTTCATGAGTGCCTCTTTGGGGCCTATGTGACTAAACGATTTTTATTTGATTTGATTTGATTCATTTATACATAAAAGTAATAATAATTAATATATAAATGATATTATGTATACACTCAAGTGTATAAATTATATTATTATTGTTTTTCTACAGATATTTGTGGCTTACAAGGTTATAATTTATTAGTATTATCCACGGTCCAGTAATTTCTTAGAGCTGCTAGCTGTTCTAATTGTTTGCAGTTTGTTTACTGCTTTTGCTGACGTATCATATTTATTTGTAGCTTGAAATGCTGTCTTTTGCTGTTTCCTCGAAAACAAATTAATTGGTTGCTTTCTCGAGGTAAATATTTAGTTTAACGAGTAATTTTATGAAGTTTCATTTCAAGGATCTCAACCGGTAGACTTGGCTGGCTTCTTGTTAGCTATTGTTAATTTAACTTTAATAAGTTGTAACGTTTCCGTTGTATTTTTGTTTACGGAGGAAAGTTTTCCCGAAAATAATTATTTGAGCTTTAGAGATTTTTTCCTAGTCCCTTTATACATATAGCTGATATTTACAATTATTTTTGTACATAAAAGCCTCAAGTTTAACGCAGGCGACAAGTTTATTTCATTATTCAGATATTAAAATAGATACGATCTTCAATTCTAGATCTTCTATTATAGTCAGAGAGTTTGTATTCGTAAAACCAAATAAAGTGTCTCCAATATCTAATAACCGGCCGCGGGCCGTTTGCAAGTCGCGGAGTAAATCAGCGGGGCAGTTGGCAACACCTGCCCGCCGTGACTTATCGCTCAACTTCGCTCTTTTTGCTCAAGCCCTCTCTTTTTTCGCTCTTTCCGCTCCAAGCCGCTGAAGTTTTCAGTCGCGACGCGTTAATCTGCCAAAGTTTGCATTAACAAAGTTAGGTTTATGGGTGGAGGTGTTGCGTTTATTTTATGTCAAGGGAACAGATTGAGTGTCGGAGAAAGGGATTTGCTTCAGTAAATAACATTTTATTTCGTTTGTAATTTGAATAATGGTTATTGTGGTAATAACAAAAAAGTTAAAATAAAATTTAACAAGTATATAGTACGTACACAAAATAAAAACAAAAAAACAAGCATATCATATCTTTTAAGCGTTTCTACCAATTTTCACTAACCATTTTTCACTGTTTTAGATTTAGATAAAATACAGATTTAAATAAAAAAGCATCAAAATCTATCCCATCTTCTTTTTTTCTGGGGAGCCAAGTGTCACAAAGATACTTAAACACAGGATTATATATTTACAATCTATGGTAGAGAAAATAGTGCTCTAGCCGAGAATCACACCCAGGTCCCGTGGCGTATATGACTTGCCCCGTGCTCAAAAAAAAATAATTAAAGTATGGTATTTGGCATTTCATTTTTTATAATAGTAACGTCGTCATAACATAATGGTTAATGCTCGGTACATCTTATCTATTGTTTATTTCTTTATAGTTATTAATTTGACCATGTAGGTGATATTATTTTTTCTAACTAGACGTTCTGAACTTTAAGCTGCATGTATTTCTTAATTTTTTCATCTGTTTCTATATCTGTCTGTCCTACCCTATAAAAGGCTCTATGTTTATAACTGTATTATTTTGTCTCCAGCTAACATTTTCAAAGAACATTTGTTAATAGGGCTGATATTTTAACGTTTAAGAGGTCCTAACTTTCAAGTCCTAATTTTCAAAGAATTTATTTTTGCTTTATTGTTATAATAATATACAAACTTTAAACTTTTCTAAAACCGGCTCAACCATTGTGTCATATTATGTCAGAACTTGGTGTAGAAGAGCGAATAGTATCTGGCAAGTTCATTAACTCTTACCATCAAAAATTATATCATTGTGTCGTAAGCTAAAGAACCAAAACAACAACGCTGGAGCCGCATACACACATAAAATTAAGATTAACAGTTTACACGTGAGACGCATGTTTGTCCTAATTCACCTTAACTGCGAAGGTGGCGCCACGCTGATGGGTTGTTGGGAAGATTTGTGGGGTATTTTACGATTATCTTGCCACGGGTTGCAGGCCATAGCGGTGGAACTGATTTTGGTTAAGCATTTAGTTTAATTAGTTAATAGTTACTGAATACATGCAAGTTATAAGCGCTTGAAACAAAAATAAGATTTTCCATACATAGATTTTTAGCAAAAAAAAGTTAAAGGTTATTCTTTTCTGACGGTTTCTTTTTCATTGACAAGCATAAATAAAATGTACCATGTGTCCCCCTGTTTCCAATGGGGGAAAGATTAAAATGTTTCGTACCTACAGTCTGGCCTCAAATTATATTAGATCTGATAATAAATTATTTATCTATATATTTCCAGAAATTGTAATTAATTGATTGTTATAATTTCTGGAAATGTATAGATAATAATATAAAAATTCCGGTTTAAGATTATTTATTTCTCAAAAAGAATAAATTCACTTACACGAGAAATCTAATAATAATTATAAATAGTTTACTGGGCTTACATACGATTTTAGTAAATAAACAATTAATTATTATTAATATTATTGATTTGTCATTACGTAGTGTTTTAAATTTTTTTTAAAAGTGAACATAGTTTTTGCTTGTTTTATGTCTTTTGGCAATTTATTGTATAATGGGCCCCTACATACATAATACTTTTTTACCGTAGTTCGTGGTGTATGTAGGTTTATCTCATTAGCGTTTCATAGTTAAATTTTTTGGTATTGTTGTTTCTTGGTAAATGTTATTTGTATGTATACATCTTTAGTTAAGATTTTACGGATTAAAATACTGTTTTGGTAAACATAAGTTTGTTGGATGTTTAATATTTAATAATTTTGTTTCTTTATATATTTTGGCTGTAGATGTAATAAAGTTATAGTTAAATAGTTTTTTTATTAATTTGTTTTGTGCTATTTGTATCATATTTAAGTTTGTCTTGGCAGCTGTGCTCCATACTTCCAGAAGGTAATCAATGTGGGGTTTAGCGACTGAATTGTTTTAGATTTTAATTTAAGCAAATGCGGTTTCTAGGTCATATTGCTGTCTAAGATTAAGCCTAGGTATTTTTCTTCGTACACTCTGTTTATAGCAACGTTATTGATGGTCAGAGGTAAAAAATTTGGTATGTTCTTATTAATTGCTTTAAAGATAATATAGTTAGTTTTAGCAATATTTATGGTGAGCAAATTGCACTGGAATATCTTTAATGAATAAATCTCTCCCTAAATCTTAACATTTTATAAATCTTTAAATTTATGCGATAGCGTTTAAATTTCTGTGGACAGCAAAAATCTCCGACCGAATGTTCCGAAACCAAATTATAATTCAGCTCAGCGACGAAAATATAACAAAAAGCATACAAGCATTACGGGCAACTTACTGGCAACTTACAAAGCTTGCATACGAAAAACACTTAGCATCCAACAGGGGGAACGAAATAAAAAAGTTAGTTAGGGGCAAAGACAAAAAGGCTACTGCCTAATGGGCCCAAGTTCGTAGAACACTTTAGCTAAACATTTGCTAATGGAAATGGAAGTGAGCCAGCAAGTGGTAGAAACAGGGGGATCTGTTGTTTTTTAGGCACCACGTCTGTTGCCAAACTGTTGGAAAAACTTTCGCGATGACTTATACGATATTAATGTCCAACTGAGTGCTTCATTAGCCTCGACTTAGAAACGACCTTTTCCCTATTCAAGTAAAAAAACAATCTTTTTTATTTAATTCATATTTAATTTCTGCGAACGAAACTTCATCAAAAAGAAAAAGTAGAGCGACGAAATAAGTAAGTTATTGGAGTTTTTGAGTTGAGCTTGAAAGTGTACTACTATTTACTATTCTAAACCGTGAGATATGCCCGGACTCAATAATAAAATCAAAAGCATTACAAACGCTTTCACAGTCACAGCCCCACACTAAGTTCGATGACTTGCGTCATGGGTGCCGTAAACATTCACATTACATATGCAATCAAGACCAGAACTAGAAACACAAATTTTCCTTGGGGAGAAAGCTTGTGTTTCAGCCGGAAATCGAACCGGATATCCCTGCTTAGAAGGCGAACGCTCGCCAAACTAAGCCAACGGGCAGTTTGTATAATGTGATTAGTAATATAATGTTTAACACATCACAATACTAATCACATTATACAAAAGTACAAATCTGAAGTAGTTCTTATCACTGTATGTTTGTTACTTCCTCCGCGCCGGTCTGAATACTATTAGTATATACCTATAGATATATACAATAATATATGGGATAAGGACATAACATAATACTTTTTATTCTGATTTGGCATCATAGTCATTAGGACCGCGAGCTTTTTTTCTTCATATATTGGTATATAATATTATAAAAACCAATATGACATACGCAAGCACCAACAGCATGTACCTAATAATATAAAATAAAAACCTAATAACTAATTTTAATAATGATGTTCTACTATGATTTATTACCACATACCTATTACCTACACTACAAAAACATAATATTTTAAAACACTTTTTTGGCACGAGAGGCCGTGGTGATCGAGCTAGTCAACAGCAGTACCACACTGACAGCTATGGGCAACTTAGCACCTTGCACCCAAACGGAAGCATATACTAGATACGGAAAACAGATAAATCTATAAGTTTACCAGTATTAAAAGATGGGATGGAATCTCAGAACTTAAATTAAATACGATATCACACATTGTACAAGTATGTTAAATTATCGGTCGACAATGGTTTTGAACGCCAGTCATTTAGGTCTGCTTGCCATACAACCCTCAACCACATCATCACTCACGTCGTCGTAGTGATAAAACGTGAACTGATCAAAGATAAATGGTGGTGTGATCATCCCATTTCGTTCTCATGATTTGGAGTCGGAAACTACTATTAGGAAGAGAGATGTAGGCAGTAATCTACCACTGCTCCAGTGCAGTTTGACGGCATATGTTCACCAATTTTATGCACCTTTAAAATTCCGACTTTCTTATGATGTTGACTAATTTCAGTCATATTCAGCGAGTATAATTTCATGAACAATATGAGAATCTCACTGATGCTGAGCCGAGCGGATTTCACACCAAGGTATCAAGGAACGATTACATGTCTCACGAGCACTGTTAATTATCAATATTATTATTTACTTAGTGATTCCCGAGTATTATTTATTCATTTAAATCTTAGACTTAATAAACACTCGGACAATTATTTAAAAACTGTCAAGCATTCCGTCCAATTAGGCTGTCTCGCCGCGAAGATTTACGCCTCCACCAATACGCAACGGGTGTTATTTTCAGCTGAACCGTCTGAATAATTACTTGAAAACGTCCGAGGTGCTAAAAGCAAATAACTTCCACGATAAATTACAATAAAACTGAAACCTGAAGCTCCATTATTTCGAAGGGAATGTCCGTAACTCATAACTTCTAGATGTTAAATTGAATTAAGATGCCGGTAAAAAGTGTAATTACCATAAAAATAGGGTGTTTGATATAGGGTCGGATGTCCGGTATAATTATGTTAGATCCGGCTTTTATCCCGGATCATAATTATGTTCGAGAGTCACGAATGGTTAGTAACGAGGGTGTTTTATCCGTTTCTTATAATGTGACGGGGCTTTTTTATTTTATTTTCTTTAGATGTTTTCCTGTACGTTTTATTATGTTACTGGAAATATAAATTTCTGTTTTTAAAACTTATTCTACTTTAGCACTGAATAAATGAAGTCATAAATTGTTTAGAATTTGAAACGAGGCATACGATATTTATTTTATTGGGTAACTCCGCTTAGTATTTGATATGCATCAATTTATATTGTACTTGCAATGTACTGCAAATAACTAAACATGTGGTCTTTATTGTTTCCTACCTCATTACTTCATTAACAACTTTTAATTAGCGCTAATCAATAATTATTGAACTAAAGACGCGCCTTATTGTCCGGTGATAATCGTTGTCATATTAATGATAAAAATGTGTTACCTCAGGTAACACATTTTTATAAACACGATCAAAACCTGTTTATCATGTTCAGACGGTACTAAAGTTGAGGACAAAGGTAAAATATAGCAGTTAATAATATCCGTATCCGTGTAGTATATATCCGTAATGCCGGATAAATTTATGGTGAAAATAGGTATGCAGGATGATGGTCTACACTCTAGATCCTAAAATAGAAAATACATAGATTTTAACCTGCGGTCCACAGCTAGTTTTAATTGTAAAATATGTCGCTTCAAAGTGACACTCACGAAACGACAGCGTGGCAAATTCCATGTGATTCGGTTGGAGCGACATTCAGCCACGTGCAGTGGCTATAATTTTCATCGGTCGTTTTGTGCTAGCTACTGTGTAGGTACTGAAGCCTGCAGGCTTACACCCCATTTAATGTTTTAGAACAAATCACTGCGACTCACTCAAACCAATTTCAATTTTTTACCGATAGGTCAGCGTTTTACCACTATCTCACCTTATGGTACCTAATGATGATGTAAGTAGTAAGCCTATAATGGGAACTGCTGGAAATATTTGGTGACAGATTTTTTTACATAAGAATCTATCCAGAAGAGCAAAATAAGAATATGCCTAGCACAAAAAAAAGTTGAATTACTAGGCAAAAGACGAATGAATAAAAAATGGTTAACAAGATGTTGTCTTTGTTTTTTTCTTTTCTTTTTATTTCTTCCAAGCTTCTTCTTATTATTTTGATAAGATTAACTATTATGACGCCGGTTCCACACAAAGTAATTGACGGATATTGGAAGCATCCTGACTGTTTTTAACCAAATCAATCATCCCTGTTAGATAGACTAACGTTTTGTTTATTTACATCGCTAATTTATTCTAAATATTTTTTAGTTATAGAACGAAAATAATTTTGTGCAGGTTTAAACGCCGCTATAAATTAAGCGGGCACAATACATGCTGGATAAATCGTTGTCACGTAAGAATGTCGCATTAGGTACTCTCGCTCTCTCGCTCGTCGGTACCAGTTACTAAGCTTCATAATACCTACCTGGAATTGAACCACATACTTTGCTCGGCGTAATTAAGTCTTGTACTATTATAATTATTATTCATTTTGTTATTAAGTATCGAAGGTGAAATAATAATATATTGACTAAGTGTCAATAAGTAGAAATGTTTAGATGTAGTACACTAGATACACTACACGAGACCTCATATCAAAAATGGGGAATACACTGGACGTCCCACAAAGAACACGAACACAAATCAAAATTACCACGTTTAAAATTTCTTGAACCTGATTGCATTTTCAAATATTTGTTTTGATATGAAATGTAATGTTTTGTACGTAACAAGAACATAAAAAATATGCATATTCCATCTAGAAATCTTCAACGTCTGAGAAGATATTAAAGATTGCCTAACGTCAAACAAAAATGTTGAACAACGGGAGATGAAATTGCTCACGGCGCTCGCGTTGATTCGCGCCATCTGACTCAATCTAACCTAAAACGTAAACTTGAGCAAGTCGGTGTCAAAAACGATGCAAACTTAGGCGCTGTGCAATAAATACATTGTCAGAGTAAAGTGGAGGGGAAGGGGGTTAAGGGGAAGTAATAACTGTGGCACGCCGCAGTTAGCTCGCCGAGTTGTTATTGCTTTGTATTATTTATGTGTGCGAGAGATGAGGTGACAGTTGGCTTAGTCTGAAGGCGTCCTTAGCGAGGACGACTTTTTATTTTGCCGTGAGAGCAATTGAGTTTTATAGTCGGTTGACGGGTTAGCTAGTGGATTGTTCTAGTGTTTGCGAGTAATTTTTCCGTAGTTTTACGTTTGGCACCAATAAAATGTCAATAAATATTTATTTCTGTCACCTGTTGTTGTCTTATTGAATGAATATGTGTCAGTTTGAATATTTTACTGGTATTTAGTTATGTCGTGAACCAAAACAGCATGGGTCGACTAGTTTTGTAAACATTGCTCATACTCTTGTCAATTGATTGCGATTGGCTACGCAGGCAGACCATACTACGAGTCACGATTAAACAATTATAAGCTTCTTATTTAATCTTCAAAATCCAAAATGTTTATGTTAAGATCAACAATCATTGTAATTAAAATAAAAATAACCATAAAATTATTGTTATTATTTTCAGTATAACTTTATGATTACAAATTGTATGTACAACTTATAATAATAAAATTTTATTACACTTTTTAGTATATACTAAAAACACAAGTAACAAATATTTTTAGATAAGTATTAGATAAGATAATTCAAATTCAATCTATAGACTGATAATCATCTATAAAGGTTTGCTTATCAACATCGACCACATCTTCACTTACCGACAGGTCAGATAGAGGTAAATTAGACTGTCCGTCTCTATTAGAAGTGTACATAACAATCTTATAATAATAATGATAATATGAACAGCGTTTGAGGAAATTAATCACTTATCAACAGAGCAGTTTCGGCCAAAATAAACTAGACACCGTAATATGTGGTCCATTCGTGGTGCAATATTAATGATTATTTTAAATCATCATTTTAAATAATATTAATTATACGAAACAACTCTCAAACTCTCATAACATATTATTAATGCCCCTACTGTTTATTATTATTAGCCATTCATAATGACAGCCAATAAGTGAAAATCTTTTCTGTGGCGATAAATTAATAAAAATGTTTTTATTCGTTTTATAATAATGCTGGCTGATTAGCTTTTTTATTTATCCCTTATTTTATATTTTATTAATTTAGTTTGAGTAGTTTGTAGCAAACATCGCAACTCGTAAGCTAAACAATTGAGATAAAATGGTGATAAGTTGGTTGAAACTCGGTTTTTAGTTTAGAATAATTTAGAATCTCGGTATTTTATCGGATACATTTCGGAGAGTGTACCAAGGGATTACAGATCTATGTTCCCCATGCACATTCTATCATCGAACAAGCAGACAAAATGCTAATCTGCACCAGAAGATATTCCACAAAATGAGATAAACGTTTTGCTTCTTCGTTTATTGTACGATCCGGCTGTGGCTTTGGGCCATTCTATGAGAATTTGAAGTCATTCGCGTATATGGTTTATACACTAGATGCCTCTGACAGACGGACGGACAAAGTGCTTAACCACCCAAGTCAACTTAGAGATCTCGCTTCGCTCGATTAATCATGTGTGCCGGAAAAAATGACATGTACGCTTTTTATTCTTTTTAAGGATTAGTAAACAGTATCACGATTAAAAGTATAATTACTATACTATAATATATGACAAACCATCTCAAGCTGCTTGGCGTCACTCTGAAGTCTAACCTTAACTTCAGCCCTTACGTTTTATCTAGAGCAAAACTAACTGCTAAGAAACTTGGCATCCTAGCAATGGTCAGGCAGTACTTCACGCCTGGACAGCTTCTTAATTTATATCAAGCCCAAGTCCGATCTTGTATGGAGTACTGCAGTCACCTTTGGGATAGATCAGCCAAGTATCAGCTTGATGCTCTTGACTTGACTCTATTGATAGGCAAGCTAAGCGACTCACTGGTGATGACAAGCTAGTTGAGTCCAAGTTGCAGAGCCTCAGTCTTCGACGTAAGGTAGCTAGCTTGTCGGTGTTTTATCGCTTGCATTTCGGAGAGTGTGCACTCAAATTACACCAGTTGATTCCCCCTTGCCCTTTCTATAATCGGACAACAAGACGAACAAACCAACATCATCCATATATGGTAGACATACCTCATATCCGCTCGAAGCGTTCTGCTTCTACATTTATTATCCGTACAGCGAAGAAGTGGAACTCACTGCCCGCGTCCTTGTTCCCCGAACCGTATATAATCTGGGAGTCTTCAAGTCTAAGAGTAATAAGTATCTTCTAGATAAGCATGCTTCATCTTCAGGCGCATCGTAACTTTCCGTCAGGTGAGATATTGCAGCCAAAGGCTTACCAATCTGTCATTAAAAATAAATTATATATTTTAATTATTATACCAAAAACCAGATATTCATATTTTCCTTAAGGAGAAAAATATTGTGTATTGTACACGCAGCTAAAAGGCAAAAATAATACGCCACGTTTAGTTAATTTTGGATTTAGGATTTATTTAATATCGGATAAAAATAAAGCACTTTATTTTTTTTAAGTTTTTTTTTTAAGTTGCTTTTAGTGGTCAACCTACGGTCAGCTGAACTTTTTAACAAGCGCACATAGAGCGAGGCTATCCAAACGTGCGTTCTCATCAAATAAAATATTATGACAAAAATTGATAACTTAAATAGAATACGTTTTGCTCATATGAATATTATTATTATGTTCCGTCCTCATTTTGGTTGTATGCACTGGTGCAGTGAATCCCATACGATACAAAGAACGCTAATTGAGCGCGAAACGCTGAACCCGATATGTGTACGCAACTTCGAATCTGTTAATCGTTTTACTGCAGAATTGAGTTGGTCATCACAACTTATAACTTTTTTTTTCTAAAACACCTAATAACCCTTCAATGATTGAATACTAGGTAATATATGATAATAAAAGATAAACCATTTATTTGCAAAAACAAGATTGCACAGATGTTTAGTCATACAAAGTTTATCTTATTCTGCCTTCATAGGCCTATCGATTCTCTATGAACGAATTCTTGTTATTATGATTCCGTTTAATTCAGGTTTTATAATGTATTCGTACCTTCTAGAACATTTATAATTATTATATTTATAATGTTTGAATACGCACGTTTTAAAGGTTATCAATATTAATAAATGAAGCATTAACTGTTCGGTGCTATTTTACAGCAATGCAATCGAATTTAACAATATTCTGTTTGTTATTTCGGATTTCAAATATAGATTTTCCAGTTTCGTGTAAAATGCTGACTCTTTTAATATTTTTTAACTAACAAAGTTACGAAACCAAATATTGGGAAGCAATTAAATGAGTTCACATATTATTCTCAAAATGCACGCACGTAGTTTATGGATTTTATAAATAATGATAAATATATTATACCTATATGTTTTTATCTAAAAGATACTAAACTCGGGTTAATTTAGTTAGAGTTTTAATAGTAGCTACGTCATAGTAAGAACTTCTTTATATTATAATTACCTTATACATAGGTATTATTGTACGATTAATTATGAAAATTTGTTAAAAAATAAAAAACATTAATTCATTCAAAATAAACCGTTTAGGCGATATTAGAGCACCATGAAACATATTATATGCATTTTCACATTACATATTTTTATACTTTAAGTACTCCTATTTTATTGGTGTTTACAGTTCTCCTCATTAAATAAAGCGAATAACTAAAATAATTTACTATGTTTACATGTTGCCCTTCATAAGAAGTTCGTGCAAGTGGCGGGATTCGAAACTGCGACCTATCGATCGGGGGGCAGACTTCCTCTATATAAGCAGCCATACACTATATACGATGACATAGTACCAGATAGACCATGACAAGCAGCGACATCTTCCAATGGCAAAACTCCTGTTTTGCAATTGGAAGATATAATGAGACAATATATTCCAAAATAGATTCTTAAACAGTATTATACAGTACCGTACTATAAAATGGTATCATCATTATAACTACCGGATGGATAAATTTGATAGTATAAATATCATTTTAACAGAACATGGGTTAAAAATGGTAATAAAAATAATTTGTCTCTTTCAAACAATATAAAGACATTCAAAATGTAAGCCCTCTAGATACTAAAATTATCTATGACTTTTTTGGCTTAATTATACTACCTAATGTGGAAGGACGGCCGGCTGTTGAATTCAATAATACTGTAATGCTCAACAAAACACATCTAAATAGCACCCCGAGTGACTCTTTGGGGCCCACGTGAATAAACGGTTTTGAATTATGTTATAATATAACATGTTTTACTAATAGTTACCACCTCGTGTAATAAAGATATAAATAAAGATTTGAAACAAAACCCTTTAAAGCCAACACTAAGACATTAAAGTATGACGAGCTAAACCAAATATCTCAGCCGAGGAACTTGCGTCCCACAAGGAATATTTAAGTTTGCACTCAACCTCGGCCTGAAGTGTATTCTCGCTGGAAGAGCTTTTGTTTATACAGTATGCTTGTTCAACGGATAAGATAAAGATAAAACTGTATTTATTGCGTATTCCTCGCTCTTTGTATTTGTTTTTGTCATAAACCAACGTGCTGACACAATGCTGTATCTACCCAAACAGTAAGGGGCCCTGGGGCATGCCTAACTGCAATAAAGACGTTTTTGAATACAAATAAAAAAAATTGCTCATACACCGTTTCATATTCATCCTCAGGTACTGGAGACAAATCTTTAATGTTATATTAAAGATTAGGTTTACAGAATTTACAACAATCGAGATCTTTTATTCATCTTCTCTTAAATAACCACAAAAAGACAAAAGCGCAAAGCGATTGACAAAGATAATTAAATACGAAAAACCTAAACATAGTTGGTGACCCACCTATAATCAAAGTCAATTTACACCCTGAAGAAATTCAAACCCTTACTTTAAGTATATAATATCCACCACCATCATCTGTCATCAGTTATGATTCATCGTTAGTTTCATTTAGATACGTCTATGTGTCTTATGGTGTACCTGCCGTCACTTACATTGTTGCTTTACTGTTGATACGTTGTATTTCAGCTATTTGTCGTGCACTGCGGTCGTTTTCCTGTCGATGCCGCAGCTAGGCTTTATCGTAATGTACTTCAGCAAATGTACTGCAATTTTCAACGAGTTACGTTACCGGTCTTCTAATATTTATAACTTTTCTATAGATGATGCCATGAATTGTTTTATTGGTTTTTTATATTCATGATATAATGAGATCCTATTTATCTTAACAATTATGCAACTGCATGGGTCACGTTTACGTAAACTTATATTATTCATACAACCAAAGCAGACAAATGCGTTTGCTTCAAATAGTATACGTTTCTGATAAGCGTAACATTACAAGTGATACTTCTTATAAAGTCAGTTAGATCCCATAATGGTAATACTCATTTTTACAATTGCATTGAGAAAAATGTCTTGTTGCTGTTACTAACATTCTAGTGCTATGTATGTGACAGCTATAATTATATAGCAACTGTCACAAAATTATTTGGTGACAGCTTATTTTCTACCGACTTCACAAAAAAAGAGGAGGTACTCAATCTTCGTTCCACGTAAATCGATTTAATATTTTTTTTAGTTTAAAGATGTTTTTTCTTTTGCTATTGCGATCCGTAAAAATTATACAACTGACTGATGTAGCGACGGCAAGGCTGGTTTACTTTGCATATTTTCATAGTTTGATGAGTTACTGAATCTTGCAATGGGAATATAATGGCGATGTTGAAATTATTTTTATTCTACAAAAGAGAGCGTTTTATATAAAGGTCCGCGCGAATCTCTCAGGGAATTCTTTAAAGAAACAGGCATACTCACCATGCCTTCGCATTACATCTTTGAAAATATTATGCATGTTCGCAAAAATATTGGTAAATATAAATTAAGAAGGTGACGCACACAATCTTATTACTAGATATTATTATAACCATAAAATTACAGTGCACGCATTTAGATTAAGCAAAACGAATAAATCTTTTATGGCAAATGGGATTAGATTTTGCAATAGAATTCTTAAAATTTTATCTGAATTACCACTGGGAAGTTCAAATCTGTAATAAAACGGTCATTTATTAAGAAAGCTTACTATAAAGCGATCGACTATATTAATGACAAGGATGCATGGAGGCAAACTGCACAAGCGCTTTCTAGCGACCATATAATATAGACATACCTAGGTTAATATAATTATGTATTAGAGTTAAGGAACGATTTAAAAAAAAATGCACCGCCCATTTTCTTGCCAGGTTCTTCTCGAAATGGCTGTAATTTTGCGAATCTGGCAGTTGAGTCATCAGTTTCATGAGTGCCTCTTTGTGGCCCATGTGAAAAAACAATTTGGGTTTTGATTTTGTTGCTGCAGGTGGATGTTTATCACGAAGTGACTTTATCGTGTCCAAATTATAAGGAGCTAAAGAGTCGCTCTCTAGCGACACTTTAGCTTGTTCTCTAACAAGACTCGTGCTGCGCCTGTGATGTCGTCATCACTAATTTTGATAATGATAAAGTGAATTAATTAGTAAAACATGCTTTTGCATGCAGGTGGTTGTAAAAAATTGTTTGTATTCTACAATCTTAAAAGACGCCAAACTATCTTTATTTTTAGAATTTATATTATCCCGCCTCAATGGCGGGACAATAATACAGTTGTAGAGTCGAATTAAATGTCTTCCAACGCCATGTACTTTATGCAGTTTTCCTTTACTCTATTAGTAAGGGATGTTTTGTCGTTGGGATCAAAAGATACGTAAGGTACATGGTATGGAAAAGTCAGGAAATGTTCCCAGGCTCTCTTTGAATTTTGAGAAACCACTTTTTTAATTGCTACTGAAAAAGATTGAGCAACTGCAAAGCGTGCGCCTCGCGGAATGTGCTTTATATGTGGGATGGCTTTTTTGTACAAGCTCTTACCTTTGGGAGGAGTAGCAGCGCTCGTTAAACTGCTACAATTTATATTTTTATCAAAAATTGGAAAAGAAAGAGGGACATTGACTTTATGACATTTTGAGCCCTGAATGTTTGGCCCTCGTTGACTCTTAAAATAATGAGCTGGGGACACACAGCACACAAAACCATTCTCTCTTGCGACACCCTACTCAGGGCATCTGCATCCGTCACTATTTGCGTGCAAAGAGCCATTTCACGAAAGTTAATAAAGATAACTTAGCATCTCTAGACGTCACGTCTGTGTGACTTGACGTGGCCCGCAAAGCGCCGGCGCGCAGCCCCGTTACCATGAAAACAAAAATAACAAATTAGCAGCAAGTCGAACTATTTATATGTCAAAAATACAATACAAACAAATCTTATATATATATATAAAAGAAAGTCGTGTTAGTTACACTATTTATAACTCAAGAACGGCTGAACCGATTTGGCTGAAAATTGGTGGGGAGGTAGCTTAGAACCAGGAGACGGACATAGGATACTTTTTAGAAATGACACATTTTTTTTTAAATTGCTGTATACAAATAATTTTCTCATACGTCACTCGGATTTGGTAAAGTACTAGGCAAACATAAACATGAAGGAGGTATATATAGTAGATAGATAGATAGATAATACTTTATTGATCCACTTTATAAGATGAGATAAAACAAAGGTAACAAACAAGCTTATACGTAAAGTATCACAACAGGCGGCCTTATCACTAATAGCGATCTCTACCAGGCAATATAGTATATAGTCACGTGGCATTGAAACGCATGCCGGGTATGGCTTCCTAAACATTCACTGACTGTTAGGTGGAACGAAGGTCGCCGGGACAGCTAGTACCTTATAAAACGAATTTGTGATTATATCTAGGTCTACAAACAATTCCTTGCTAGTCCCATAAGGCGCAGGGCCGGTGCCGGTGGGCAAAATATGCCATCAAAATGAGATAAACCTTTGAAAAAGAAATTTAGCTTAAAAAAAAGGAACTACACTTGTCAAAGGGTTATAAAATATAGGCAATTGGCTCGTAGTAAGGCACCAGTTGAAAAAAATACATTGCCTGAATTGGGTAATTTTTTGTGTGTAATGTACATAAAATTAGGATATTTCACACCTTCACCCAAACCTTAAAGTTATAGTAGAATTCAAAACCGCGAACCTAACAAGGGCCCTTGATAGTGGTTACTCCGCTTCTATGACGTAAGAATCTACTAATAACAACATAATCCAAAATCAGTTTGACTTTTGGTCCTATGTACCAATATCGTTTTTTTTTACTAGAATACTATTTTCAACTCAACTGAATTAAAATAGAGCTGTAAATTGTAGGAGTAATCTACCTCACGTAGTGTTTCTGAAGTTGATAAAAATCGGTCACTTTGCACTGGGTCTTGATTGATTAAGGTATTTGTTACAGGTCGACCGAGAGTTGGGCTTCTATTTCAACAGTTAACCGATATTGTTGCTAGTTAGGTAAAGTTGAGTACCTAATGATAATTTATTAACGTGCATTTTATAATATACTAGTTGTTACTCGCGGCTTATATAAATAAAAATAACATTATTTATCATATCGAATTGTAAATCTAAATCATTTTTTAATCCACCGGAACACACAAAAAATATCATCAAAATCGATCCAGCCGCTATAAGTTCAATCACATACAGACGTACAGAAGAATGATATATATAAATATTACTATACGACAAACAATAATGTTCTAATGTTCATTAGCCTGTTAACTAATCTAAGTAAGGTTGACACGACTAAGTAGAAGTTTTTTCTGACTCTAATTTATACTCGTTCAAAACATTTCTTTGTCTTTATAGAAAATATCCAAATTGTCTTTTTCTACTACAAATAAAGCGCCAGGTACAATATGTTTATACATATAAAACAGAAATTAATCCAAAGCTCTGTAATTCAATCGCTCAATGCAAGAAATTGGTTTAAACCGAAATTTTGGCCTATTTCTCAATTTCAATGAAGATATTTTCCTCTTATCGAAAATTTCCGAAGGTTATGTCAACCACAATTTTGTTTAATACTGAGCCTGAAGGAGATTATCCTTTATTCTACGGAATTTAGTTGAAATTACCAATTGAATCTACATTTCAATAAGCTCTAGGATTATTCTTTGACAATGGCGTTCGATAAAGGTCGACAAAGACTGCTGAGCACGACTTACATAGGCATTCACTGGACAATTTCAATATTACACAAAACTGTAATTAAAACATTTAATAAAACAGGTTTGTGAATATAATAATTGTTTTGTCACTAAATATAAACTTTTATTTAGTTTCACCTGTCCCGTTATCTATCTGTCGGAATATAATCAAATCTTGCAAACTAAATTAGACCCATTTGCCAATGTCCGATTGTACTTAAATTACTTATGTACTCTCTATTATTATTCTTAATACAATGATATATAGTACTATGGAGCTGGTCTGATAATGGAGACGAAAGATGGCCATAGGAACTTCTGAACTAAACAAGATAAACCCCATCGAGTTTGGGCTCGTTTGATTTCTCCTGACAAGTTCTCTGGTTATAAAACTTTTTAGCCCTTTTTTATTTACAACTTGTAAAAGCTTGATTTTTAAAAGCTTGTTGAAGTATTACTTGTTTACGTTTTTTATGACGTTAAAATCGTTAAAAACTTTGTAAGAATACGCTTATACTTGTATACTTTATCTTTTTAATATGTTGTGCGACATTTTTACAAGTAGGCCATATCCATTCTGTTTTTACATAAATCTTTTAACAGTTGCAGTTTTATAGTATTTCGGTTTTTTTTCCATAAACCATTTATTTATGGAAAAAAAATTTTTACCATCTTCACTTCTCATTCTTAATATTTTTTTGCTATGTGAGAAGGAATTTATTACATTTTACGATTTCCCTGAAATGTAATACTAATTAATATTAATCAAGTTTAACGAACCCTGAAGACGTCTTCCCCTATTATGTGTTTTTCAAGCCATTCACATTATATGATAGGCCCAGTTATTTATGCTGAAAACAATGTCCTTCTTCCACTGTGCTTCTACACGACTGTTATACATATCTGACTGTTGTGGAAACTATTCTGATGACGTATCGTAACATTCCTACCAATTGGTACCTGTCAATTGACAGGTTTTATACGTGCCTACATTAGGTGTATACACCACCATTACCATACGTCGTCGGTTACGTCGACATCGACGATGTGTTTATTCTCAAGTTACCCTACTGTTCCGAAATAAACTATGCCTCCTCACCCGAAATCCATTGCTCATTCTATCGGGTTTATTTGAGAAAGATTGGTAACACGTGGCTCACTGCGGAAACAATCTTGATATCAGGAATACAATTTTCCTTTTGTTTGTGCCGCTTATTTACTCAGGAAACGTGATTATGAACATAATTATTATAGATGTGTATGTTTTACTTAAGTATATTGATTTACTGTTTTGTGAATATATTTAATTGGCAAATGATATTTTGATAAGATAAATTCAATTTGAATGTCACATTTTTTTATCTCTGATAGACTAGTGTTTGTCTTCTATCAAAAGTATATCTGCAACGGATTAACTGATTGAATTATCTTTTCTTTGTTATTTTTCGATTTATCCTGAATAATATAGTATCCTGGAGATAGTCTAATATACCATAACTTCCAGATATTGCGAAAGACGGTGTGGGTACAGTTAGTTACATATCTCACTTTGACAATTTTTAATTCAAACTGAGAGAGTGTATAAACAAAGTCTTTTTGTCATAGTATTTCATTCTGTGTGTAGATAGACTTACTAGAACCTGGAGAAGGCGCTTTACTTCTTATCTTTATTTATGCCGGCGAAAACACCGGGCATGGCTAGTTGCTTCTATTTCAAAAAACATGGTTTATATAATAAACAAAATATAAGCAACTCTTATGTAGTCGATAGCTAAAGTCATTATAAGCGCCATTGTATTGAATTATCGTAGTAATTGATTATGTTTGGGTTATCTTAGCTTATGAATATTCAATAATGAAAGGTAGATGTTAGTCAAACTAATATTAATTTTGAAGAAATAAATCGAAAAGACCTTGCCATACCTATATTACCATAAACTCTTTTTTTTTCTTTTCATAACCAAGTTTATTTTGTCCACAGGACCAACATCTGCGTCTCTACTTCTGACATTTCTCTGTTCCACTATCGCAATCCACAACATTTTGAGGTAACTATACGAGTCCACATAATTGTTAATTTCATTTATCACACAGGGTAAATGCATACTAATTAATCTGTGGTAACGGCCTTAAGTTGTACACTAGATCCAGTATGCAAACTTGTTCTTCAGAATAGTTCCGCCAGATACCGTTAGTAGAGTAATAGCTAGTCAAGCAAGCAGTAGAAAACTCTGTCACCAATTCAAAACACTTGTTGAATTTGTAACAAAAGCCGTAAAATGTTATTATCTCAAAATGCACACACATGTGTCCAGAAGTTAGCGTAGTCGAGGGGTCAAGTTTGCTCGCGTCAGTGGGATTTAGCCCAAGATGCCCCTCGGATGATGTTAAACGAGCAACCAGTTAAGAGGTGGTAGGCCTCGGCCACTGGCTTTCGTACCACCTCCTGGACAAAGCCATAGTGCCAAGCGTTCAGTGTTCCACCGTGATGTCCGGGCTAGCCGTTCGGCATGATGGGTCGGGTACAAATGCGTTAATAAAGTAGAAAGGTCTAGTGAAGCAGCATAACGCCGCATCGGGTAGCCAAATTCGGAGAACAGCGGAATCCCAGGCACGTTTGTCCGATGGCCGACCGCAGACAGTAGGGGGCCCAAGTAGTGAGCTAGCCAAGCATGAAAGGCTGCCCCGCCATCTAGCGAAAAATCCCAGGAGTGCGCCATCGTGCCGGTTGGCGACCGGATGCGAGGACCCGATGGACATTCCAGGGGCGCTCGGGCGTCCCCGCGATCTCCGATTTTAATTTCCCACTAATGTGCCGTTTAATGTTGTACATCACTGTATCAGTAATTAGCGCTTTGTCCTACTCCCATTCTGATGAAAGGAGGTAATCCTCCCTTTTCTTTTTTTCCCAACTTAAAATGAAATTGATAAACACTTCAAGTGCAACTTCGCAACATCCGAGGCTTACACAGCAATCTCAATCCAGTCCCCCACCACATCTTGAAACTGTTAAACCACACATAATATTCCTCACGGAGACGCAGATCAGATGTCCAGCAGACACAGCGTATCTTGCTTACCCGGGCTATACTCTTAAACATAAGTTTAATCAACGCTCGGGTGTTTGCATGAACGCTCGTCATAACATATATTATCGGTGTCTTCGTAGCCTTGAGGACACCAGCTTCGCCATTCTATGGTTTGATTTCGCTTCTACGTTTATTATCCGTACTGCGAGGGAGTCGAACTCATTGCCCGCGTCTTTTTTTCCTGAACGATATAATCTGGGAGTCTTCAAGTCAAGAATGAATAGGTATCTTCTAGGCAGGCATGCTACGTCTTCAGCCACATCATCACTTTCCATCAGGTGAGATATAGGTCAAATGCTTGCCTATCAATCATAAAAAAATATATAGGCGTACTTACACTTATTATATTTTCTCTATTGATCATTATCACTGCATTTATTGATTGGGTAAAAATAAACTTCCTATCGTACTACTGGACCTGTTGGTAGTAACAGAGGAAGATTTAATTTCCCGTGTTACTACTGGTAGTAAGACTGGTAGTGGACTGGAAGTAACACAATTAACAATAAAGGGATTGTACTCGTATATTATTCACAGGATTGATGTCTCTTTTTTTCATAAATTGTGATATGTCTGGTAACTCTTAAGCTCTCTAAAGCTGGTAATTATGCAAAATACATACATTTGAATCATATGGGTACCACGATATTTTTTTATATTTTACTAGTTTTTGATTGATTAAATAAAGAAACGTCTTATAGATCGTAATTGAAAATTGTAGGTTATTGCTAAAAAAAATAGTTGTGAAATATCATATAAAAAGGCCTAATTTTAAATCCTGTTCTGTACTGTAACCCTCATTAAATTTTATATCCCAACTAAAATCTCCGAATGGCCAGCTGCCAAATTGCCACAAAAAGTTATGTTAATTTCTCTTACGCAGATGTTTTACTTTTCCTTTAAGCCTGATAAATGGTTTTACTTTTTTCATGTCAATGAATTTCTTTCTTTTAGTGCTACAAAAATAATAAAAGATCAGTACCTCATCAAGGGGTAATTTTGCTGTCGGCCTGTGCTAGTCCAGTGTCCATTTACCAGAAAGATACATTTTAAACGGCATAAAACGTCGGGCTCTCTGTTTATCTGTGGTTACACTCGCTCTAAAAACGTTGTTGAAAAACATCGTAAGAAAACCGACATGCGTTCATCATTCACTGAATTTTCTGATACAGTCAGTAAGATTGATTACTTTATTAATATTTGATTTGTATCCAATATTTAAAACGTGTATCTCAAATGATACATACATATTTTAGGGTGCGAGTTCTACTCACTCTTAACTCATAACTTTTTTCACTAAGTGGATTAAAACATGTACTCCTCTGAGAAAGAACCATTATGAGCAAAAAATAGATTGTTTTCTTATTCATAAACCCCTGTTGTGATATGAGTTTTTATGATCGGCCGCTTGTGAATGCTCGTTTTAGTCATCAGGGCTTATTTAGTTATTCAAGGGTAACCAAGTGCAAGTGAAGTTGAATTTGACGGCTATGTTAACTTATTTAAGGATAGAATAAAAACCTATAATAATTATAGAAGAATAATTGCAGTATTACTACGCGAGGTTTTTTTTACGTAAACTTAACCGTCTTACTTATTTTGTGTACTGTTTTCATTAATATCCTGTCTACTTTTCAGACAAATCCTGCGATGATGTCTGCAGTGTCTGGACTTTGGGATCTCGGCTTGTTCCGTGACATTTGTACATAAGAGATTTTAACATGTTACTACCTATGGGCATAATTTGACGTAAGTTTTGTAGAAGTATGTAGTTTAAGACGAGAACTTTGTTTATAAAAATTTATTAAAAATAACTTTTTATAAATTGTTGTGTCAACGATACCTATTACCTATTATTATATTTGTTTTTTTTTTTGTGAAGTTGATTCGATACAAGGTTCGGTATTAATCGTCAACATTTAACTTATAATTTTCTTTTGATATGAAATGTATAACTCTATTTAAAAAAGTTTGTATATGACATTCAATATTAAACAAAGGCCATAAAATCGTCTCAACTAAAATTAGCCTCCCTCTTGTTTAGCATACTTGACACCTAAAGCTTAACCGATTAGATAGGGACATTCAGTTATGTGTTGGACGATCTCTACCTAAGTTATGATATTTTTAATGTTATTTAATTTGTCTTCTTTCATTAATAATTACATGTATGATGTGCGTGAAGTCCGAAAGCTTCCAAAATGTTCATGGAATCAAAAAAATAAATATAGGTATATATAATTACGATACATTATTATTAACCTATCCGATGCTAAATGTGTATGAATACAACGAAATCATGAACTATTTATTATATGAAACTAATATAATAATATTATTATGTTTAATGTGTAGCAGTAATTGTACACACTTACCTAATTTTTTTATTCTAGCATCAAAATACGATTTGTGATAGCTTTAAGAAATGTAAATAATTATGTAAAATATAAATAGTATTTACTCGTATATATTATAAATGTCCTTGTAATAAATTGTGTGATCTGGTAGAATTTAGTAGAGAAAATTAGCCAAAGTAATATAATTATTATATTATTAAGTTAAACATAATTAAGATACCATTAGCGATAAATATATGCTGTGAATACTTGTATTCATTGTTCTGTAACACTAAATAACAAATAAGGCTGTGCTCTCGACGTTGTTGCTATAAATCGCAGGTCATAAAGCCGAGGCATTTTATTTGCCTACAAGCTGCCAAATCAATGAAACACTAATAGAAAATAAATTATAACATTTTAGTGTTATCGAATCAAAGGAAATAACAAATAGTTTTAATTGTTCTAGCTTCTAAAGTATTCTAACACTCATAATCAGTATTACCTATTATATTTTTTGTATCTTTCGATGCCGCATTAAAGTACATATACGTTATTTTATAGCTTGGCAGTGAAACTGTTATTAAACCGCTTGCAAGATTTGGTTTCTGAGTACATCGTCGATAAGTACAAACAACTATGTTTGTCTTAACACGTTAGCAGTCTAACAGTATCAAGGAATATAGTATTGATATCACAATATCAAATTATATCTAATGTTACATTATATAATTCTCTTATCATGCACATTTGACTCATATGTGCAAAAATATCTTGAGTAATTAAATCATGATATGATTACTACTTAATTTTACAAACCAGAAAGTTAGTGTGCAACTATAATCTTTGATACGATGTAAAATTTGGTAGGTAGGTTAGCTTAGAATTATGATATGGGGCATGAGTAACTTATTGTACTGATTATGGGCGTGAAACAGCGGGGAATAGCTAAACATAAAATTAAAACAATTATTCGCAGTATAAGAAGTACCTATGGTGATAATGAGAAAAGCTAAAAGAAAGTTTTGTTTATTTGCAACAGCCCAAATATGATAAAAATGCGTGAACTGTATTCGGTACGTAAACTTGAAACCAAACCGTTGTTAAAATAATACACTGGACTGTTAACGTGTTGAATAATCACACAAAAATAGTGATGATAAATGTATTAAAAGTAGACAATACTATGAAGTATTTAAGAACTCTATAAAATTAATAAATCTAAGTTAATATAAAAAACCCTATTTTACAATTTGTTTTAACTTACACCTTACTTAATAAGTAAATGCCTTGCAATCCATATTGAACATTATTTAGTTATTAGACTACCTTACAGCTGGCAAAATAATTTATAAATATGGTCCCTGACCGTAAGTACAGTAATTTGGAAAAAATACCTATATAAAATAACTAGTACAGATTCATTAATAAATTAAGAATATTATTAATATATAGTTTTTAAATTTCCCCTAATTTCTTAGTAGGTACACCGCCCTGGCTCAGTTGCGTTTATTAAATGTTTAGAATATTTTATAATAACGAGTATGAATGTCTTCCAATGACAAAATATTTTTTTTATGCTGTATAAAAACATCAATTTCTTTGTGACATGATTTGAAGTCTATATAAATATATTTAAGTCTGAGCTAATTCTACACCAGGTTTGATTTATTTCTGTTATACCTATGTAATTTGTGTTGGCAGTGTGACAAATTACAAGGTAGGTATCTCATACGAGTTTGAAAATAAAAACTAGGCCTAGTTCACCATTATAAAACTATTTATGTTACTACGTCAAGCTTCTGTTTACTTAATCATTTATACTGGAATATCAAGCAATTAGCTAATAAAGCCGTTCAAGTGACAGTTTTGTATTGTGTTGATGAATTTGGGCCTGTATTCGTAAATTTTGTTAAGTAAATGAATATTAACTGTAAAATCCGGCAACAACAAGTCGTTATGAGTTCAATGTTACAGTAGTAAAAAATATAAGGCAGGTCACACCGCTGTGAAGCGAGAATTATTGAAAAAGACCAGACTTGGAGTACCTGGAAAGCTGAATTGCTGAGCGTGTGAATTCTATTTAAAAAGGTGAATTGACATTTTAAATCTATCTAAAAAGTAAATGAGCCCAAACTTGATTTGTACCAAACCCCATTCTTTAAAACATACCTCAAATTTGGGCGAATTACTAGTAGCCATTGAATTATTTCATTATCCGCCTTGAAAAAAAGCTTGTGCAAGATGTTAAACGTGGTATTCAGAAGAATTGACAGTCACCTCCTTTTCATTCCTTCTTTAGCAAAAATAATTACTTTCCTGTTGATGTCACAACTACAGAGCCTATAATTGCAATGTTAGATGGCGTAAATATTTTGTAAACAAATCTTGTCTTAAAATGTACTAAACCTTATGTATTAAATATAAAAAGAAAATGTACGACAATATTTTAATTTATTTAAAAGGCCACCACAGGTATCTTTTTTAAGCTATCATTTAAAAAAATAGAATGCAAGATTAATTTTATAATAATATATTGCAAGGCAAATATTTAAGCTTTTTGAGTCATAAATGAGTGTTAATTAACAGTAGTTGATAGTGTAGTTGTTTTGTTGTGTACGTATAAATTTTATACAAGTCGTTTCCATTTCTACATTAATTTGCTCAATGATGTTGTATTTCATTTAATGAAGTCTGTTAAATAAATTATTAAAATAAAAATTAAGTGTTTATTTATACATGTCATATTTTTTGTAACCAATGATTATAAGCTACGCCCAACTATGTTTTTTGTTGGTAAGCGATGATGTGGTGGATCCCTTCCAAGACCTCTGGGCCAAGAACCAAACTTATTTTTTTACTTGGTGCACGGGCTATTTTCCGCAACCAGGCAGTAAATCGGCCCTTTTTGTGCTGATCTACCTACACCTACCCACACTGCAGCTGCTCTCCAGGAGAACATGTGCGGCCGTTTCATCCACCTCCATACATCTTCTGCATAGAGGGTTGTCAGTAACCTTTAGTAAACAAGTATTTGTTCGAAGAGCAGTGGCCGGTGATCACCTCAACATTTGTCGGAGTTTTTTCAGCTTTCGGGAACCTATTTATTTATTTATTTAATAGTTTAGCACAAAACAGTATACAAAGAATATGTTAATGCTCTGAAGCATTATCTACCAGCTTGCTTGGGCGTGAAAGGAAAGTGTTTGGGCGTGCAGCTAAAAGATACGCATATATAAAAAATAATGAGATTTTAGAATAAAGTATACCAAATAATTTGAAAAAAAAATAAAGATAAAAATATATCTAGTTAAATAAATACAATATATTACTTATATGCATATGTAAGTAGATTGCATATGTATAACTAAGACATAATCATAATAAATAAGATATAAATAAATAGAGTTAGATATATTTTCCTTTTAATGATAAAACTCGAGCTACTCGAACCACACGAGAAAAATCAACATCCAATTACATTTTCTTTATGCGGAATAGGCAAACCATTTGACCATTTGGCCATTATCTCTACTGATGGAAAGTGACGATGCGGCCGAAGATGTGACATGCTTGCCAAGAAGATACCTAATCACTTGACACTTGAAGATAAACTTAGTTTGAGTTAAAATGTATTTCTGAACGGCCGAGGAAACGACGATATAATCTACAAGTAATCTTGGAAGTAGGTATTTAATAATCAGAGAAATAGCCAATGTAAAAAAGATTATCTGCTAATAAAAACGCTGAACAAAATAATGATAACTTTAATCTTATAAGAATGATAAATAATATTACAAGTCATTTTGTGTAATCTTTAATGACCTTTAAATAATTATATTAAAGAACTAGCTTCTGCTCGCGGCTTCGTTCGCGTAGTAGGTAAAAAGTTCCTTCTCCTAAAATGTTAATTCTGGTAATAAACTATCTGTGTACTAAATTTAATCCAAATCCATACAGTAAATTTGACGTGATTGAGCTACAAACATCATCTAGAATTTCACATTTGTTATATTAAGTACCACCTCATCATGTGTGGTATCACTGAACAGGAGTTTTAAAATGGAGTTATGTACCCCACTTCATATTATTGTCAAGCGTATCGTTTGCGGGATATAATACCCATCAAAGTCAAGAACACATTTTTTTTATCAGTTATAGAAAGCTGTTTAGGGCTTCTCTAGTCAGGATTTAGTTTTTATACTTTCGTTTCTTGTTGTACAAAATAAAACAAAAGAACCAAATTTTTTATACACTTCATTAAATTTGATGTCCTACCCAGGAGCCATTACAAAAAAACGACCCCTCATGTTCCTATTCTGTGTGTTAATTATCATTAAGTTCAAAGTTCATCAAATTCATTAAGTTCTTACAAAAAAGCTATTTCCAAAATTTTACTGATATCATGGAGACTTATCAATGAATTATAAATGATGACAACTTTTCTTTTTACATCCAATTGTAATAAAATAAAATGTATTTATCGCTTCTGGCGAAGTTTAATCGACTAGTAAAAATGTGTTAAGCAGTTTTGTACTTTTTTTTTTCAATCTTTATTTATTTATAGAGGGTTTATTAATTAAAACATGGGGACAACCTCATAGGGGCACTCTTATTACTAACACCTTCGCTTAGTACCTATTTTAACAATTTTGTACAAACATTTAGCTTTCGCGGACAAGGGAGACGATAAAATACTATTAAATAATCTAACTTCTAACAAATTGATATTGTTTTCTATAATATACAAGCATCTTTCTGCTTCGTTCCGGGCACACTCAGCCAAAATGTGAGTTACATCTTCAACCACGTTGCATTCGGTGCAATTGGGTGAATTACACTTTCCCATTAAAAATGCAAAGCTATTCAACGGAATGTGACCAGAACGAAGCCTGAAGGCAGTCACAAATTCACTTCGGTTCATATCGACTCCTACAAACCAGGGGAGTTGGGAGAGGCTAGGTTGTATAGTTCTGTACCAAATTCCTTTACTCAGTGATCTCTCATCAAAATGTACTTTCCACAACTCCAAGCACTTACAACGAACCTCGTATATGACGTCACTAAAATAAGGTAAACATTCAAAAGGCATTCCGTCTGTTATCGCCTCCTTAGCAAGTTTGTCGGCCTCTTCATTACCGTACAAACCTATATGTGACGGCACCCATTGCAAAACAATTTTTTTGTTATGTATCTTACTGACGGCTTCCAATATCTTATAGGCTATCGGTGCACCTCGAAAGGTCGAGGCACAACGAGCCAAGTGCTGCAGCGCACTCTTAGAATCCGTCAGTATCACAAAGTTACCTGATTCAAACGACTCGACATATGAAATTGCTTCTGCTAATGCTAATAGTTCTACGTACATAATAGACATTTCATATTTTAATTTGAATTTTAAATTTGCATGTGTTTGAGTATCGAATATAGCAAATCCCGATTCAGTCCCATCTCGAGACCCGTCAGTATAAATTGAATAAATAATCGGAATAATTTTCATGTAAATACTGTTGACAAATTATCTTCAAATTGTTTCGGTTATTTGTTTGTTAATTGCTTTGTTTACCATATTTACGCTAGTTTTAATTACAGAGGATAGGTCCACATTGCTAACCCACGTGTCTAAAGCAAACCGCTCCAATTGTCGTGACTCATGCAAAGGGTGAGACTTTAACGCTTCATAAGCCGCCACTAACAGGGCTTCTTCTTGTGCCTCCAATACGAATTTTGACACAAATCAGAAAGATTAGTTATATTAGCGGTAACGACAGTGTCTGGGAAAGATTTAGCTTTTAACCAATATTTGCCTGCCAAATAGTATCTACGCACATGCAATGGTTGAAGGTGAAGCTCACACTCCATTACGTGTATCGCAGTACTCCTCACAAAGCCACCAATCACTCGTAAACATTGATTTTGCAGTCTATCAAGTTTTATTAACTGACCTCTAAGTCCATTATCATATAGAAAACTACCGTAGTCAAGTCTCGACCGGATAATAGAAATATAAAGCCGCCTTAAATGTCGAGGATGAGTTCCCCATCCAGAACCAGAGAGAATTTTAAATACTCTAACAGACTTTGAACATAGTACTTATAGTACTATAAAAACATTTTCATAGTTTCTACAGAACGTGAGATCTGGGCTATTATAAATTGAAAGCATTGGGAATAAGATATTTTCTGCGGTAAAATGGAGTCACTATTTAAAGTACTACCTATTGCAATACATCAGTGAAAACATCATTAAATTTTTGTGTTTTTACAGACATCCAGACAGACAGTGAGGTAAAATGAAGCTTATATTTTAAGTTAGACGTGTAGCAGTGAAAACAGCATTCAATTCAATACAGTAGGACTATTCTGGTCCTTAAACTACGATTGTTCGAATTGACGCAACATCGATACGACAGTCTATCGGTTAAAAGTTCAGTCGATTTGGTGATGGTTAAAGAAAATCGGTCGATTTTGACGTCGATGTAAAGATAATCAATGCCCGGAATAGACCCTCAGTAGTTTTTGCATAAGGCGCATACAAACATCCAGACGGACAGACAAAAATTCTAAAAATGGTTGTTTGGCTTCTTTCTTCGTCTTTAATAAAGATCACCCATATTGGTTTTTCTTCAATATCTTCAATGTACAGACATCAGCCTGTTACAATGTTATTATAAGAATAGATAACAGTGTACCTAATTTTGTTAATTCCAATGTTCGTTTTTTGTAATCGAAATATTAATTATAGTTATCCCTCTTAACCACTTATTATTTATTCAAATAGGTATTTAATGAAATATACCCTTATCTTTTTTATAAATGACAAGTATAATATGAGAAGTATATGAGTGTGTATATGAGTGTATGAGTATATAATTGTGTTTGTTACAATGATCTCATATAAAATAACGTTTATCTTTGCAACATTCAGTCGCACATTTAAAGCAGCACTTAATGCGTGAAATCATCACTTTACTTAACTGCTCATTTTCGCTACAGTGGTGTAACAGAGTATCTTAGGTACTTATTCATTTTATTTTGTATCTAGTTTGACTATACTTATTATCACATAATTGAAAAGGTGTAGGCGAAATAAATAAAACTATTTTTTAGTATTATAATTTACAAATTGCTAAATAAGCAAACAACTGATAATATCAGATACATATAGACGTTCATACTTTCAATCTCATATCTTGAAAAATAAGTATAATAAGCAGCTAACTCTATTTTTATATAGTACTATCATTTTAAGATTAGTAAACGTAATGTGAAGGGCAATGGAAAACGAATTCAGTTGCAGTAAGAATAAAATGATGCGACGATTACGAGTTGAATGAAAATATTATCAATCAATCAACAATAATTATTCTATTAACATAAAACAGGTTACAAATTTGATTGTTTCGGGTTCTCAAGAACCAGCGTCTTTTTCCATTCATGAAACTATTTAGTTATGCCAAGGCATAGAAGAAATATAGTGAATTGTTTCGTCTATGGCCAAGAGTTAGTTTATTGCTATGTACAGTATCAGTGTGTGAGTTTTATTTGATAGATTTTAATTAACATCATTAAGCATTGCCACTTGCCATCCATAAAAATTTGATTATTCTGACATCAAATTATCAATATAGTCAAACAATAAAGTGTTTGTGAAGTTAGTCACAAAGTAAACGCGACATTAATTTTTAAATTTGTTATAACGACTAAATAAACTCTTTCATACTCACAGCCCCACACTAGGTTCGATGACTTGTGTCGTAGGGTGCCAGAAACATTCACATAACACACACACTATCACACCCGAAACACAAATTTCCAAAACTTGTGTTTCCACCGGGAATCGAACCCGATACGCGTCTGTTAAAAGCCGGATACTTACCCAACTAAGCCAACAGGTAGCTCAAAATCTCTTTAAATAATAGGTATCTCCTAGGCAAGGATGCTAGATTTTCGGCCGCTATTTACTTTCATCAGTTGAGATAGTGGTGCTTGCCTATCGAGCATTAAAAAAAACTTGTGAATTTTGCAGCGTACTAGTTCGTAATATGCTCGGCGTTCAGGCAGCACAGCTATTCTGCTATATAGGTAACTTTTGCTTTGAAGATACTAGAAAATCATACAAAATGAATATCGAGGGACCATATTTCTACAAATAGAGTTTAGACTCTGCAACACACAAAAGTGTTATTATTATCAACCGAGATGTATAAAATCTCACGCGATCCTCAAGCAGTTGCCACGTCCGCTCACAAATACCAAACGCGGGAATTACACGAGAATTACAGGCATTACAAGAGAATAAAGGGAAATCACTGGATTAGGAGTGACAGAGATTACAGTAGCAAGAGCTACCTAATTGTACATGTTACAGGTGAAATTAAAGCAGATTATGTTTGATATTTGAGTTCAGATCTTCTTAATATTATTGCCTTGTATAATAATAATCAATACTTGATATTAATAATTAGTAAATCAGCATAATTTCGCATTTAGATCAGTCACTTCTGACATAAGTAAGTATATTATTTTACATCGGTCTTCTGTCATTTTGTCGTCGAATTTACCAGCGTAATTTTTTTACTATATTTATACTATACTTACGTTGTTGATACTAACAAATTACTCATGTAAGAACGCTATTGGTCCGGAATAGGAAAAAACCAGCCAGAATAACCGCAGGATTTCTAACAAAAATCTTTTAATATTTAGAACAGAAATTTAGATAGTGCGATAAGATTTAGAAAATTTTCAAGTAATCAAAAAACACCAATAACGGAATTCCTGCTCCACCGCCGTTGTATTATCGCCTCCCATTGGTTGGAATCAATATCCTGCTACGGTTTAGACTACCTCTAATTAGTGTAAAATAATAAGGTATTCTTTTTCTTTTTGTGCGGGTAGTCGCTAAGCACATTTAGCATATATTCTCATTAAAAATCTTATATAAAATAATTATTAAAAAACCACTCTTGTATATATTACAGTAGAGGAATTTAGTGATCACAGTACCAGCGTTTGTGTTATCTCCTTAGAAATAAACAAGCTATCATAAGATGGAACCGCAATAACACAATATGCTAAAGTCCATGGTACTGCTGTCAAAGCTGTTTTCTTAGCGAATGGCAGAATTTGAGAGTAAGTACCAAAATAATTCCAGTGCTGCGGATCTTTGACTTCAAGTCTACCACAGGATTATATTACTTTTAAAGAGTTCGTACTCACTGCATTGAGCACATTACAGGAGCAAATCGAAATCATGGACAGAAATATTGACAACATTGAGATGAGAGGGCGGCGGAAAATACTCATGTTCCATGAGCTGCCTGAAAATAAAAATGAAAATACTGCAACAGTCATCACTAACGCAATGCTTCAACATTTCAATATAGCTATATTTACTGAAAGTGCTATAATTCGCTGTCATCTAAGGGGATTTCAGTACAGAAGCGCCGCAAATCTAACTTACTTGATACAATACGTTTGTGCAGCACTGATATTATAATATCTAATCTAATCTAAAATGTTACACCGAAAGCATGATTGTAAAGAAATAAGTTTAATCATCAAATTTAATATCTTCTTACTCAGGGCAAACACTTACAGCTAAAAAAACTAAAGGAACTACGTATAATGTTTGTAATATTTTGCGGTGTTAAAGATAGTTTTTAAATGGGAAAGATTGGACTACAGTTACCAGTACTGCTCATGCTAATTCAGCACGATTTCATTCATTGGACTACTGTTACAGTCAACAAACATTCTTCTTACTGTTGTAAAACTTGAGCAAATATTATTATCATACAATAATATATTACAAGATCAAGCTACAGTGTATACTTTGTACGTTTGAACTCTGGATCAATATTAAGGATGATTACGTTTCGTAGGCAGTTCCTAGTAATACCACAGCCCAAAATTGATTCAGTTTTTTTTTTTTGCCAAACCAAATGATTTTCCGTCTGCTACCCTTAACGAGTTACTATGCTAAACTTTTAAGTGTACTTGACTACCCTTAACAATATCAGTGGTAGTGACAGGTGAAATACTGGTCAGACATTATTTAACCTATATAAATAGAACTTTTGTATGAAAATTATTTAAGATACAAAAATATATATATTTTTTGTTTTTTATATATGCATATAAATAATGTAAGCTTAAAAATTCTAGTTATGTTAACCCTCTAGTCTGTATTTATTAACCAAGAGTCTCTTTTAATAATATCTGATTTTCCTATGCTCTTGAATATACCTATTTATTGTTACTTTTGATATAACTGTAACAAAATCCTATTTGCCTGTTTGCCATGCTGAGATACAAATTTGAAAATTAGTGTGTTCGTTCATTTGTTTCTCTATAACGCTACAATGACCAGAAAATAAAATGCCTCCCGTCGCTCACATGTCTAGAGATGAATCTCTGTCAACGATAAAGGACTTCTTGCGAGTCCGCCGTTGAATGAACCACTGCTTTGATGCGCAACAGAAGAAAGGAGGACTAGATACAAGGTATTGAATAGGAGTATCAGATGAATTGTTCCCTCGTCTGAAAGAGTGAACTGACAATTTTATTACCGGGTACATTAGACTGAAGTCAGGAAAAAGAAAGAATTCGCAGTCTGAAAAGTGTCTGTCAAGTGCTTATCTTTTCAGAGAGAGACACGCGGCTACTGGTACTGCAGTTATACCAAACAAATCTTGAGACAAAAAAACCCAGTTCACTTTTTTTTTTTTTTTTTTTTATTTGTGACAGGTTAGTGTTTGACCACTATCTCACCTGATGGTAAGTGACGATGTGATCGAAGCTGGTAAACACACTAGACCTGGAATACGCAGGCTCTCAAGGATAACTGCCGGAACACCGTATTTGGCTTGGCGGCAGACTTTCAACTTGATGGTGGTAAGCTACTTTGGTAGCAAGCCAGGCGAGCAACTCACAAAATGCTCTACCACCTCTCAACTTGACCTGCTTGAAGCGCACCTCCAGATAGTAAACTACTTCGGGATGAATCCTCATATTAATATTAGAGAACATTTCATTCCATGTGTATGTAGTCTTTTAATTTTAGAAAAAGGGTTCTCGCAAGTTTTTTTTATTCTGGATAGGCAAGCATTTGACTACTATCTCACCTGATGGAAAGTGACGATGCGGCCGAAGATAGCACATACTTTCCTAGAAGGTACCTAATCACTCTAGACTTGAAGACACCCAGATTGTACCGCTCAGGGAACAAAAACGCAGGCAATGAGTTGCACTACTTCGCTGTACGTATAATAAACGTAGAAACAAAACGCTTCGAGCAAACTGAGGGTATGTCAACCATAAATGGATGACGCTTGACAGTTTGTCTTGTTGTTTGATTATAAAAAGGGCATGGAGGAATTATATCATGTAACTCCTGAGTACACTCTCCAAAATGTAAACGATAGAATACTGATTGGCTTGCTACCTTACATCGGTGACCGAGACTTTGCAATTTGGACTCAACTAGCTTACTATCGCCAATAAGCCTTTTCGCTCGCCGGTCAATAGATTTAAGAGCCTCTAACTGGTACTTAGCGGATCTATCCCAGAGTTAGTCGCAATACTCCATACACGATCAGACTTGAGCATGACATAAATTAAGAAGCTGCCCGGTGTGAAGTACTGCCTGACTTTAGCAAGGATACCCAGCTTTTTAGAAGCCAGTAGAGCCCTGGCTTGTACAGTTACGTGTACATTCAGTATAGTCTCTAATTAATTTTAGGTACATCGAATTTAAGGCTGATGTTTACCTCAAAACTAGAATAAAGTTCTGTTTATTGTATAATACAAAAACTCTTCAAATTACATGTTTGAAAAAAGTCTATGCATGCCATTAATTTATATTTGTTAACATGTTTAAAGTAAGGAACTGGCTTAGCCTTATGTGCTTACTTCGTGAACTATGGTTGCCATTAGTAATGTTCACAAACAACTTTAGCCAACAGCAGTTATGCAACTGTGATGCCCGTACGCTCCATTCAAGAACCCTCAAACCAACTTGGCCACTTCGAGCCACTTTCATCAAAACTCATTACACAATCTACGGAACTCCGAGCTCCGAAGTTATCTTTAGTGCATTAGTAATATATGCAAAGAATTTTCGATAGATTTTCAATATTAAGAGCCTTAGCAAAACTTTTAAAGTATCAGTTGCTACGTAAAGGAAAGTTTCAACGGGAACTTTTCTGTTCTAGATCTAGTTCCAGCACTATTTTGTGTAACTTATATTTTCGTCTAACTCGATAATATGCAAAGTTGGAAACGTGGAAACGAATGATTTGTGAGAGGTTTTTGGGAGCCACTGAATTTCTTGATTGTCTAGGCATCGATAAAAAATAACCAAATTACTTAGATATATGTTAATAAATAGAACACTAAAGTTTGGAAGTAGATGATGGATGCCATTCCAAAACTAGACACTAACAAAGCACTATTTCTCGAAAATTTAAAATAGTGCAAACTATTTTAAATTTTTGAGAAAGATCATTGGTTTTATAATATTTGTATGACAATATTTTATCTTGATTCCGGTTTCGCAAACTTCCTTCGTATTTTCTATGTCTAGAATTTAAGAACAAAACAGAAATAAATTGTCGTAGGCTTAGAGAGATATTCATTTGCATATTATTTTTTTCATTTTGGGGGAATACCACATGCACTAATGAGAATTGGAAGTCTGACAGTTCCTTTAGCTGTTTTATAGGAACTGCAGGTACAAAATACCTTAATAGGTTCTTCTAAAGAAACTGCTGAGATCAATTGTAATCTTTCATTCTTTTACATAGTATGTTCAAAGATCATTTACTTGAATTGGTGACTGTTTAGACTACTTAGGATTTTAAACTGTGTTTGCTTTGGAATACCTTCCAAAGACTAGTTTGAGCCAAACTTGATTGTTATTCGTAATCTTCAGTTTAACTCAAAATATTGTCATCACAAATTTAGACTCCACGAGCATTGAAAAGTTTTTTCTGTGTATTTTTTATTCAAAATTTGACCCCTGGTAGCCCTTTTCCCTTTTGATATATTAGTTTAGATCACAAGAGGTCACATAACTAACCATCTAGAACCTACCTAAAATAAAATCCTCGCCAGTGAAAGCGACCAACTATTTAAACCGTTAGTGGCCGAGAAGAAAAATACGCCGGCAGTAAATTAGTGTTAGAAAACAATGGAAGCCGGGTTCCCGGCATTTTTCAGTAGGGTTTATGGTGACCTGGTTTCAGGAAGTGATGGATCTTTTGCAGATTTAAATTACCTTGCTAAATCATTTGATTCAAGGTGAGTTTTAAGATTTTATAGATTTAAAAAAAAAATACATTTGAAGTGCTTGTATGATTAATTGGCAGTTTTAGTAATATGTCATTATGGTCAAAGTAGCACATCGTGGACACAATATGGGAGTGTGTCTCCCACACAACTATAATTTTATTATAATTTCTATACTACGATTACAAATAAACCTTTCGAAATAGTATTTTTATTTGAGAATGTGATTAATTATTACATTAACAAAACTGCTTATGAAACTTTTAGTCAAATTACATGCCCAATAATTACCGAACTTTATGTTTATTCAATTATTTTGGTGTTATAATGAATAATTAAACGTTATTGAATCATGCATTCTAATTCGTTATCGGTAAGCGTAATATTAATGCAAATATTGCATCTAGCGTATTTAAACATTGCTACAAAGACACTGATAAAGTTATAATTAAAACTCGCCTTCTATCTTTGAACCAATATTGAATGACGATCAAGACGACACGAACTTCAAATCTTTTGACTTCCATTTATCAGTTCTGTACTTGCACTGATTGAAAATGGCTTCCACTGAGGAGCAGCTGCTAAAAACAAGAGAAACAATTATAAAAGAACCGAAAAAGAAAACTTTGAGAGAGAAGATTGCACATATTAAAGAAAATATAACAGTAGAACCAGTCCTAGCATGCTACGTGATGCCGGGAGCTTTATCAAGGCTCGCTACTCAAAATCTAAATTTAGACAAAGCGTGCAGGGTTAACAAAAATTACGGAGACACAGTATGCAGCGCGCTCATAGCTCGAGAAGGAACCAAATATCTGAAAGAAGAGCTAGCTGTTCAAGAATTGATAGCTGGAATGGAGAGCTGGAAAAATGTTTTGCTAACAGCGATACCAAGCCTTCTTATCTTATTTTTAGGTGCTTGGAGCGATCGGACTGGAAAGCGGAAAATATGTATTGTACTTCCTATAATAGGAGACTTGCTTATGTGCCTGAGCAACATATTGAATGCGTATTTCTTCTACGAGTTGCCGGTAGAGGTGACAATGTTCTTTGAAGCGTTTTTTCCGGCTATCACTGGAGGATGGATAACAACCTACATGGGGGCATTTAGTTATATTGGTGACATTTCTACAGAGGAGTCGAGAACCTTCAGGGTGGGGATAGCTAATCTCTGTTTAACAGCCGGTAGTCCTATAGGCCATGTACTTAGTGGAGTTTTACTGAAGCATATCGGCTACTATGGTGTGTTTACAATATGTTCATTGCTGTATATGTTCAGTATTATATATGGATTCTATTACATCGAAGACCCGAAACGCCCAGAAAAAACTCAAGTACGTAATACATTATCATAATTATTATAACTTATATCATACAATTATTTTTTCGAGGCTGTATACATTACGGCCAACAAAAGGGTGAATGCGGTAGAAGCGGTGTCCATGATATATGCTGACAAAGTGGTTTCCGAGACGTCACTGTCATCGTGCAAAATGTCAGCAGATTCTGCACAAATTAGAGCGATGTACTGACAAGGTTAGCACTGGTCATAACATTTGCCATTCATCCTAGTGTAAAAAAGGCTTTTCTATAATATAACGTGTATTGTGGGTGTTGTACTTTAATGTGATGCAACAAAAATTTATCTTTTATGTTAAATAGGCCAGCATTTAACCCCTATCTCACCTGATGGAAAGTGATGATGCGGCCGAAGATGTGACATGCTAGCCTAGAAGATACTTATTCACTCTTGATTTGAAGACTCCCAGATTATACCCCTCGGGGAACAATGACGCAGGCAATGAATTCCACTTCTTCGCTGTACGGATGATGAACGTAGAAGCAAAACGCTTTGAGTGAACTGGAAATATGTCAACCATAAATGGTTGACATTTGACTGTTTATCTGGTTGTTAGATGGTAAAAGGGGCATGGTGGAATGCGCACACTTCAAAATGCAAACGATAGAATACAAATAGACTTGGGCCATACGTCTGTGACCGAGGCTCTGCAATTTGGACTCCACTAGCTTATGAACCATGAGTATCTTTGCACGTCGGTCAATAGACTCAAACTGGTCCTTAGCGGATCCATCCCAGAGATGCTCACAGTACTCCATACGCGATCGGACTTGCGCGTGATATAAGTAGAGAAGCTAGCGAGGTGTAAAGTACTACCGGACCTTTGCGAGGATACCCAGCTTTTTAGCGGCCAGTTGAGCTCTGGCTTCAATTTAAGTGCCAAAGTTAAGATTTGTCGATAAGGTGACGCCAAGAAGCTCGAGTTTGTTTGCTATTGGTATTGGCACATCTTGGAAGGTCTGAGATAGCTTAGGTCTACGTTTGGTGGAGAAAAGAGACGCCTGTGTTTTGGACGCATTATATCGTACCGAGATGGTATTGCCCCAATACGACATTGCCAACAAGCCCGAATTCAAATGCCCAATCATTGCCTTTCTTAGAGACTGGACTTGTACCACGCGGACTCGTGCATTGGATATATATCTCTCGACAACGGTGCTATCGTCTGCTTACCCAAAGATACCTGGCCTAATCACATCCTACTAATATTATAAATCCGAAAGTTTGTGTGTAAGTGTGTAAGTATGTTTGTTCCCTCTTCACGCTTTAACGACTGAACGGATTTGAATGAAATTTGGAATGTACATATGTGTGTTGATGTGATTATACATAGGATTTACACATAGGCTACTTTTTAACCTGATAATAGCGGGCGAAGCTGCGGGGCACGGCTAGTCGTTTATATGTACCAATAATAGCACGTATATCATAAGTTAGAAGCTTGCCAAAAAGGCTGTCGTGCCATACCCTGTCAAAGGCTTTGGAAATATTAAGTGATACTGCAATAGCTTCGCCGTGTTTTTCCAAGGCCTCATTCCATGTATGAGTGGCATATTATGCAAGAAGGTCTCCTGTTAATCGGTACCGGCGAAACATATATTGTTAGTCACTCAGAAGGTCAATTGCATTCAAGATAGCCTAAGAATTTCTTGTTCAGTACACGTTATATTGTCTTACAGAGAATGGATGTGAGTGAGATTGGCCTGTAGTTGGCGGGGTCGGCGCAACTTCCTTTTTTAGGCACGGGCTGGACGATGGCAGACTTCCATGATTTCGGCACTTAGCCAGTCTCCATAGAGAGGAGAAAAAGGCGTGTCAGTATCTGAAACATTTCAGGCGCACATGTCTTCAGAACTATGGCTGGTTCGCCATTAGGGCCACTGACCTTGTTCACATACAGATTGCGTAGCGCTTTACGTACGTCGACCTGTTGAATGCGGATTTCGGTCATGGACGACTCGCAGACAATAAACTCGGAGGTGCAACGCTATCAGCATCTAGACGTGAAGATTTCGCAGAGAGTGAAGCAAACAAACTTGCTTTCTCCTCAGCGGTGTGAGCTAATAATCCATCAGGCTTCACCAATTTGGAGGCAGTGAGGGACGGCAGAAGTTCGCTTCAACCGACTTACCAGGGACCAAAACTTTACTCCCTGAAAGATGATCGGACAGCAGCGGGTGCTGTCCGATCATGGCGGGTGATGACCCGATGCAGCGTTATAACTGTGTCACTCGTCATGTCTTCTTCATTAGCGCAGCTCGGACAACATGTTAAAACTCGAATCGCATGGCGAATAGCTTGGCACCATGACTTTATCCGGGGGGTGGTTCGAAAGTCGTCGGCCGATGCCTACCACCAAATATGATGTTGCTCTATTAGCGCCACCCGAGAACCACGTGTGGGTCAACTACGGCTAAGTATCACGGACGCGAGCAGACATGGACCCTTAAAAAGTATAATTCAGTAATGGTTAAACCAAAAAAAATGTTTAGTTATGTGTATTAATAGTGTTGTATGGTAAAGTGACAATTGAAACAGTGATATTGTGAGATATATGTTTTGTGAATAGTAACAAAATAAATAATGAAGTTACATTGTTTTCGTGCGTGATTGCAAGTATATCACATTTACTGAGGAGGAAGCGCATAGCAAATTTATTGGTACCATTTTTAGATTGGATTTTTTGTTATTTAAAAGTATCTACCATAACAATAATTTAAATGAGATCAGATAAACTTCCCGCTATTATAATAAAGGTATGACATAAAAGAATAACACTTAAAAAAAAGTGGATGCCCAATAAGCAGTACACTGTTTGTCTGAATTACTAATCCCAGATTTAAAATTACAGAAGGACTCTCGGGGCGTATGTGGCTTCCTTAAATCCTTTTTTGATGGGAAACATGTTAAGGATACGCTGCAGGTGGCATTTAAAAAGGGACCTAATAAACGGAGAACAAAGTCCATTTTGATACTGACAGCGATTGCTTTTATATATGGCCCGTCTTACGGTACGTGCCTCTTGTACTTTATTGTAAGTGTGAAGGTATTAAGGCTTAGTTACAGATTTAGTACTCTGTATTGACATGCAGATATCTTATTATTGAGTGAGAGTGAAGGAAATAATTGTTGTATGTGTTTTAAAATAAGATATAAAACAGTTAGTTTTGTGCCTATGAGATATATTCTTGAAGAATACATAATAATATTATGATGTATATACTGGGCTCTTGATTTAAGTTCTATCATAAAATTGAGCCGTGAGTTATGCTCGCAGCACCATGATTTTTGTTTCAGAATTTATTTAGCACTAAGAAACTAAGAAAGCTTAGCAGCTTTGTGAGCTTTGTGTAAATTCATAAATAAATAGGGCTCATATAAAGCCGGGCTTAAAGTAGCTCGCAGATTTACTTGCGATCATAAATGTTTTTAGTTTCATCAGGCGCGTTGGTGTTTCTTTGTCAAGTAAATATAGTTTTTATTTTACTAAAATAAAACAAAGTTAATTACTAAAATCTAGGTTTTGCCATTATAATAAACTATTTATAAATTGGTAGCCTATGGGTATTCTATTTTTTTAAATTACTGAATACATAGTTTAGGTAATATCTCGGAACTTTATGGCACTAAAAACATTTTTTATTTACCTCGACATTTCGGCTAAGTTGCATAAATTTCGGCCAACCATGTTCTCGAGAATGAGTTTTAAATCGTGGCGTAAGTTTAAAAGTTACTCATAATTATACTGTATTCATAACGATGATATAAGTAAATAGTCTATTGTGACGCTAAAACCGCTCAGTCACGCAAAACTTCATGCAGTCCCGTCCCGCACTAAGTTCAAAGACTTGCATCGTGAGGCCGGGAGCATTCATATCACACACACACAACTACACCCAGAATCAGAAACACAAGTATCCTACATGGAATTAAAACCAATTCCGCTGCTTAGAAGACATACATAGTGATGATACTTTCGAACTGCCCTTTGGTGTTTCAAAGGGCAGTTCAAAAGTATCATCACTATGTGGTAGCCAATAGAGCGGGAAAACATAGACGCTTGGCTATTCGGCAACACTTGGACCCTTGCAAAATGGTAAAGAAGAAGTCATACCCAGTAGTGGACAAACGAAAAGCGGCGAAGTAGAAATGATAAGAAATTCTGATAAAAACCAAATTATCAAAAGTTTTTTGCTATTATTTATATGCTATATATTTTTTCTCTTTTGAACGTTTATACATAATTTGCAGGAGAATACACTGTGCGGTACCTGTTTACAAGATATCGGTTCAATTGGGACGCGCTGAAATACAGCTTTTATGGCACGTTTCATGTTTGCACGCATTGCCTTGGTATGTATTAAAATAATAATAAATATAAAACATTAGTTATAGAAATTGCAACTCAGAGAGGCAATGCTAAAAGCGTGATAGGCGCTTTGCCTAGGCATTGCCCGTAAACAATAATAGGCATTAGGTATGTAATTTTACATAAAATAATGGAGATGACAAAACTCATTGAAGATAATATAAATACATCAGCATCTGAATGACACCGGTGAATATTTATATATATTTTTTAATGTAGGAAACTACATTATTGTTGGTACACGACATTTTATAATGTGAAATTTAGACATTATGGCCCGAACAATCGGCAACCTTATCAACATTTCTACTCCAAGTAAATCTTTCGTCAATGGTAAGGCATAGGTAAGTTTGTTTTTTTACTTGTTGGTAATAATTAATTTTATATCATGACATGAAGGCATTCGTGAGAATGCGCGAAAACTTTGATTGTATTTGGACAAATATTATAACTAGAATGGACGTTTTTGTGATATCTCTGTCAGCTGCTATTAAACACGTGTCATCAGCGAACTGGTACACAGTACAAAATTTTATTACATTATTGATATCATTGACATAAGCCAAAATATGCAGAAGTCCTTATACAGAACCGTGCGCTGTATCTTCGGTGATGTCTATCTTATCACTATACTAACTACCCACTTTTACTTGATATGTCCGCCTATCTAAATAATTCCGGCTCCATTCCAGTAAGCTACCTCTAATACCACTGTTGTCCAGCTTTCTAATGAGCAAATCATGTCTGAGCATGTCGAATGGCTTACTGTTATCTACCAAGATGTGCTTCTTCTCGTCCAGAAATGAGTTGATGTCGTCACTGAAACTGGACAACAACAGTGCTGTACTTTATTTTTGTTTAAAAAAACATGTTGTTTTGTGTTTGAATGAAGTTTTGAATCATCCCACACAAATACTTCTCTGCTATTGTGTCAATTACGGAAGGTATTGTGATAGGGCGATATTTGCTAAAGTTGTGCGTGCGTAATGTGGCACTTGAAATTTTGTATTTCATAAAATAAAAAGTACAAAATTATCAGAGAGGCAATGCCGCCAGCATGATGGGAACGCTTCCCACACTACAGTGGGTAGCGTTCCCATCATGCTTGCGGCATTGCTTGAGCACTTGAGTTACCTATAAGTTCGATGTCTTGTAGGTAACTTAGTTCTTTGCTGCATATAATTTTAGTTTAGTTTTAGGAAATATAGGCAATTGGCCCGGAGATAGTACGTCAGTTGACACATAAAATTTTCAGATGCCATAAATCCTGTTATTATTACAAATCCGAAAGTTTGTGTGTAAGTGTGTATGCATGTTTGTCTCCTCTTCACTCTTTAACGTCTTGGAACGGATTTGAATGAAATTTGAAAGGTACATAACTTATAACCAGGATTTACACATAGACTATATTTTTACTTGATAATAGCGGGTGAAGACGCGGGGCACGGCTAGTTAGAGATAAATCATAAATTTTTATTTTGTATGGGTAGATTTCTTAACGATATTAATTGTACCTATATAATGATGTTTGATTTTGATAGCTACCAAACATTGAACCGCTGTACCCCGATTAAATGACCGTTTAAATATTAATCGGAGTTCGGTGAACTCGGACCGTGAAGCTATTATTAAAAGATGATAATAAACACAAAAGAATTCCAGCATTTTAGTCATGTCTTAACTAATTTGCGACAGACTTTAGCGAGGAGTAAATTGAAAAATATTGTAGCGTTAAAAATTACAATCAGGCTGGTGAATAAATCCGACGGAAAGGCAAGCAACTTTTTTTGGCTCTCTGCCATTTGGATATGAACATTTTCCAATTTAATTTCGTGTTTAAGGACGAAATGTTTCTCAGTTACACCAGCCAATACAAGTTCTTGGATAATAATATCACTTTTTTGTTAATAGTTATATGGATAATCTAAAAAAACTATGTAGACAGGGAACATCAGGTGAGATTGACAAATTTTTACCAACATAGATTCCGAAAAAAATAGAAAAAAGCAGGTATTAATAAAAAAAGCAAATGACGTTGCAGAGCTTTTAGAGCTCTCTTCCATAATGGAACGTGAAGGTAAAATATTAAATGGACTACCTATTAGGCATTTGGTATTGAATAAGTTTAAAATTTTTATAAAGGTAACTAATTATCATGACGAGGAAAAATGATCATTTCTAATAAAATATTTTGAATTTGACGTCGAGAAAAAGCTGTAATGGACTAAATAAATCAACAAATTGACCTAAAACTATACAGCAGCTGGGTATAATAAGTACCTACATGAATTTGTTTTCTTGTACTTAAAATTGAGAATTATGGTGTATTTTTACCGACTTCTCAAAAAAGGAGAAGGTACTCAAGTCGACTGTATTTTTTTTTATGTGTTTTACTTCATAACTTCTTTTCACGGGAACCGATTTAAAAAAAAAATAGTTTTAACGATGTTGCTTTCCAATTGGTCCCATATAAATTTGATCAAGATCTGATCAGTAGTTCTTGAGATATCGTCAAAAATGCGTATTCTGTGGACTACTTTGACGATGTTTTCGTTTTTGACCGACTTCAATAGTTACCTTTTTTTTATGTTGAATAGGCAAGCATTTGACCACTATCTCACCTGATGGAAAGTGATGATGCGGCCGAAGGTGTGACATGCTTGCCTAGAAGATACCTATTCACTTGAGACTTGAAGACTCCCAGATTATACCGTTCGGGGAACAAAGACGCAGGCAATGAGTTCCACTTCTTCGCTGTACGGATGATGAATGTAGAAGCAAAACGCTTTGAGTGAACTGGAGGTATGTCGACCATAAATGGATGACGTTTAATAGTTTGTCTTGTTGTTAGATGGTAAAAAGGGCATGGGGGAATTAAGTCATGTAATTCCTGTGCACACTCTCCAAAATGTAAGCGATAGAATACCGATAAGCTTGCCACCTTACGTCGGTGACCTCATAACTTCTTTCGTTGTAAACCGATTTTGATGTTTTTTTTTTGTAAGCTGATGCTTTTCCTGTGGTCCCGTTAAAATTTGATCAAGATCTGATCTCTTGTTTTTGAGTTATCGTCAATAATGCGTGTGCAATACATTAAATCTCATCAAGGTTCCGAAAATAAAGCGGTGAAGTCGGTTTTTTGTTTCAAGCTTTGCTTGCGTTTAATTATACTTTATAAATTTCTAATATGGCTTTTTACTTCATGTACGATTATTGCCTGTCGAAGAAAAAAGATCAGTATAAATGTTAATAAGTTTATACCGCAGCTAAGTGAATAAACCTTTAAATAAAAAAATATGGATTATTATTCACATGTTTAAATAAAATGCCTTATCTACAAGTGGAATACCCCAAAAAGGTTGGTATTGAAGAATCTACTTTAATTAATGGATTACGTTTTTCCAGGGGCACTTATTTCGATCAGCTTATTCAGCCACCGATTGAAATGGGATGATTCCGTTCTGGGTCTTATATCGATGTCCAGTAAGGTGGTAGGAGCTCTGGCAACTGCATTTGCCAGGAACTCCATGGAACTTTACATAGGTTTGTTGTAAAAAAAATTATTGCCCTCGAGACTTTTTATTAGCTCATCCAGATAAAAGTGTCTTAAGCCATTATTTATGTCAAATAGTATCAAGAACATCTTAGCGGCGGAACAAAATTAGCTATTCAGTTATTTTGTAAAATTAAACATTGGTGTTATTCTTTTTTTATGCTACATAAGCAAATGTTTGACCAATATTTCACCTGATGGATAGTGACGTTGCCACCAAAGATTACGCGTGCTTATAAGATGTCTATTCACTCTAGACATTAATACACTCAGATTGGGGTAACATAGACGCGGGCATTGAGTTGCGAAACCCGTTGCCCGTCCATCCTTTACTATACGGATGATAAACATCGAAGCGAAACGCTTCGAGCGAACTGGAGATATGTAAACCATAAATGGATGACATTTCACAGTTTGTCTTGTTGATAAATAGTTAAAAGAACATGGGTGAAATAGCTCGTGTGATTTTTGTGCACAATCGCCAAAATGTAAGCGATAAAATATCGATATGCCTGCTTACTTTACGTCGCGTCGGTAACCAAAACTTTGCATTTTGTAAGAATGTGATTAGTTCCGGTGTTAGATTTCCCTAGAATACTTTTTCCAATGTGCTTCTTCTTCAATGAACAAGTGATAAAATGCCCATATTAGTCATTATGAGTCATTGGAGCAGAAAACCTCTCTGTAGATTAAAAGCCAGAAAATTGTATGTTACTAATTTGATGTCCGCTTTCGATTGTTGGAACTATTATCCGTAGAATTAGGTAAGTGTGAAGATTTTAGGCATGAAAGGATGCAAGATATTGTCGTTTGTTGCTGGTACTTCTAGCTATTAAACAATGTTTATGTTATTCAAGACATTTACAGCTGCTCATGTAAAGTTAACCATAGCTTGCATCTTCGTCATACTTACTTAATCGTCTAAATAAATATATTAATTATATACTTGTCAAATTGAAACAGGATAATACGAAAAACTTATCATCTGCTGTTTCGGACATCTTTCTTAAAATTACGTCTTTTCTAGTATTTAGTTAAAAGTTTATTTTTGAGATGGTTGCAATTTTTATTCTTATTTGTTAAAATTTAATTCTGGTAGTCATTAACTTCATTAAAATGTCTTTTTGGGGTATGTGTGACTTAAAATTTCAGATTTTGATTGAATCTGTTCTTGATCACATATATTATTATTTTTAGTTACTTTTGAACTGTCCGTTGTCCTAGTAAGATGCGTATTCGTCTTCTAACCAGGGGTATTGGGTTCGATTCCCGGTGGGAACACAAGTTTTCTCCCCAAGGGAAATTTGTGTTTCTGGTCCTGGGTGTGATTGGGTGTGTACACCCATGAAACAATTTATTGAATTAACCTTGGGGATATGAGTGTGAAAGCTTGTATGTTTATGTTTATATTTGCAGCTGTAGCATTAGAGACGTTCAACGCTACTTCGTTCACGGCACTTCGTTCGATCTCATCCAAACTATGTACTAGTGCCGAACATGGTAAGTTACTGAGTAAATCAATAACTTTAGAATAAGGAAATATTAGAACCTCATTGAATTAAATTGATCCTATTTTTAATCAAGAAGTTCCACCATCCATAATTTAGTTTTACTACGGACTCCTTATACCTTCTCTACTGACTGATTGCATTTGTTTCCTAAACTAAACATGATAATAATAAAATCGATGTAGCAAATTAGTTAATTTCTAGAATTATACTACATTAAACTAATAGAAATACAATGTTTCCAAGTAACAAAAAAATTCAGAACCCGAAACATTATATACCTATCACCATCAACGCAGGCAGTTGGTCGGTCATAAAAACTATTGCTAAATATATTATAAAAATTACCCATAACTAAAATACAACCAATTAGTATAATTTAATAACTTTAATAATTATTTACTTATATGGCAAGCTGGTGCATAGAAACCAATATATTCTTGTATATCTTATCAAATTCGTCACTAATATTTACTCGTATACAGCAAACAAAGACCTATTATTTATTTATTGCACGATACTTCACTTCGATAACCTTGATTGAAAAAGATTGTAAAATATTTGTTGAGCAACCAGCTCTTTGTTGTTTATTGAATAAAATGCTTAAAAATAATCCTAGTCTTTAGGGATTTATATTCATCAAGCACTTACCAGTCCGTGGAAGTAAAATATTATTAGCAAACGAACAAATCTGTGCTGGGATTACAGAAGCACCTCGTTTGATTTTGATTCACAAACTCACATACAAACTTGCTGATCATAAATCCTACTCTTTTTTCTTTTCACTTAAATAATAAAAAATAACATTTCTACATAATTGCAGTCTTTATCAGTAATTAATACAATGTAGGTACGTCAATCTAATTTGGGGTCACTGCCAACATACTTTGATAAAAATACTACCCTATAAAATAGTAATATAAAGCAAACATAACATAGCTATATAAACGCTTTCACACTCACAGCCCTACGACACAAGTCATTGAACTTATTAAATGACTTGTGTCGTGGGTGCCGGAAACATTCACATCACACACAAAATCACAACCAGAACCAGAAACACAAAATTTCCTTGGGGAGAAAACTTTTGTTCCCGCCGGGAATCGAACCCAATACCCCTGCTTAGAAGGCGAACGCTCATCCAACTTAGCCAACGGGCAGTTCATTTAAAAAACTCATATAAAAAACTAAATCGCATATATATAATAATCGTTTACCTATATCATCGTAAGCAATGTTAATTGTGCAAGAAATCGTCTGATCTTAAATTAAACGCGTTAATATACAAAACATATTATTTGAACTGTATTTGTATAAAATTCACTAAAACTATAGTAAAATACTTTATCCAGGCAAAATGATCTCAGTCTTCAACCTGATGGAGGTCCTGACGTCCATGGTCTTCGGGCCGATATATTCCTGGATTTATATGTTCACGCTGAAGACAGATGCAGCCATTATCTACTACGTCAGCGTGGGGATGACAATACCTACTCTTATGATATTTGGGTAAAAAACTATTAGAATCTAAGGACTTGACGACCCTATTGGCACAAGTTTTTGTTTTCTATGGTCCTGGTTTGATTTCTGATCATAAGTAATTTTTGACAAAACCTCCATGCAATGGGATTTATAGGATCAACGAAATACTATATTCTCTCAAAAAAAACATCCAAATTGGTTAGAGTACACTAAAGATGTTAGGTAACGAAAAAATGAAAATAATTAACGCAAATTGAGAAAGTTTGTTGCAAAATGAGTTTAATAATTTGAAGTTATATAACGCATGTATAATTTCAACCACTAGTTATCAATAAGCATATCATTGAACGTTTATGTTTATTTCAGGTGGTTTTTCATACAACATAGGAAATCTATAAAAATGTCAGGAAAACAAAACAAAGCCAACCAAGAAAAATATGAACAACAAACTAATAAGAGAAACGATGATCTGCAGAACAGTATCGACTTGACTGATGAGAAAATTCCAAAAAATATAAATTGATAAATATATTTTACTAAATATACTTTATTATAATATAAATTGATTTTACAGTAAAAATAATGCTTTTTAAATATTTTTTTGTGTTATTTACAAAACTTCTCTCACACTATCGAACTTGTATATTAGCCCTAAAGTGAGTGTGTTTAACTGAGTATCAAACATACTTACATGGTAAAGGACAAGGTACTTATAATGTATGCTTGTGCTTTGTTGAAAAAAATCTACGTACCTGATTTTTTTACAATATACCACAAAAAAAAAAACAAATTTTAAACACCGGTTTTATGTAAAAAATCTCATCACCAACCCCAAACGTTCAATTTCGACAACAATTGTCATTTCTTGGAAGAGTGCTGCCATTATTAAAAGATCTTTTTAAATTTTCTGCGTTCAAAAATATCTGGATTCATTTGGTGGGTACCATATAAGGACAAACGACGATTCATGAGGTGGTAGGTATAGCACCCAATTTTATACGGGTTTACAAATTACTCACGACTAACAAATTTGATGATATTATGTATATCTCTGTTTATAACTGGTTATCAAAACGGAATTAAATTTATTTTAGTAACTTAAGAAATGAAGCGAAGAACTAACGCCACAAGTACCGTTTACTTGTGGCATTAATTCTTAGCTTAATATTATTATAGAAAATGTACATATTAGATGATAGGCTATTCTTTGAATGACCTATTTTAGGACAACTAAACCTGCGAGATCTTACTTAAACACATTAAAAATCGATAACATTAAGTTAAGTTCGAAAAAAAACATGATAGATATGCTGGCTTGGCTCGATTACCATAAAAGAAAAATTTGTCGGGCTATAAATACATAATGCGAAGATCGCCTTAATGCACGCAAGTAGCATAAACTTTATTTTTAATACTTTAATATTTATTGGTTACGTGATATTTAATTTATAAAGAAATGGTGCTGTTATAAAAAAGACAAAAGAACCAGAATTACACACAAGGCTACATAAGTATGTGGGGCGTAAAAACCAATGCCTGGCTTAAGTTATGCAATTTTTAATTAGAGACCAAATCCCAAAATTATCAAGAAATTGATGCTGAAATCGATTCGGAACATGAACAAAGATTTTAAAACCAGCATAATACTTGTTGAGCATTGCCTTAAGATTTAGTAGGTATTTGAATAAGTAATAGGATTATTATTTTTAATATTAATTAGAAATTTTGTTTTGAGTCGGTTCTTTAAAAATAAAAATATTTTTAAGCTTCGAATGTGGTCTACATATTGAAAACAATTAAAAGTAACTAAAAAGGGATTTAATTGTGTGTTAATTTGTTCAGCTTTCGTAACTGGTTATCAAAAGAGGATTCCACGATCGTAGCTGAGTATGAAAGTGCAGTCACGAATGTGGATGAAAGGGATAATTTCTTGAACTTTAGTCTTCAACAGCGCATCAAAATATACAAAAATTATAAAGAGAATTATTGCTGTCCATCAGGGTCAGATGGTGCTTATCTATTGAGCATAAAAACAGTTGGAATAATTTAAATACAATACAACAAATAAAACATATTACCAACCACAGCCCCACACTCAGTTCAAAGACTTTTTATTATGCACGATAGGCAAGCGTTTGACCACAATCTCACTTGATGGAAAGCGATGAAATCGTAGGTATTGAAAACATTTACATACCATATTCATAAAATTAACATAATTTGTTTGGTTAATAAAGACACGTGTGTCAATTCATGGCATGTCACTGCGCCGCATTAAATTAAACATTTCAAAAACAGTATACAAATACGCTTTGAGATGTATGTTAGGTACTTGTAGCTACTACAGGCACTCCTAGATAAGATGCAAATAGCTTATCTTTTCTGATTTCTTCATTAGTATTATTTGTATGTATATCTTATATATCTTGTATAAGTTTAGTAAGGCGCTACGTAACATCTTGCATACATATTATTAATCCTGTTGCTCGATAGAGATAAGGTACCATTTACTTGCTAAGTAAATATACGATGCAAAACAGAATAAACCATAAAACAATTAAGCATCACAATACAAAAGCTAAACTTGTCACATATGTGATATCAAAACGTAAATAGAGCACAATTTGTTATATTATTTACATAACTCTTATCTTGACATCATGGCCGATTCAGTAGCTACACAAACAGCCTGTATAAATAATACTAATAATTTAAGTCCTGTTTGAGAGTGATACATATACAGTATGAGTCTTTTTAAAAATAAATACCTTTTGCATTGCGATAATTCATACATATTTCGATGTCTTCAAAAATACGGACCTGTTGCCTCGATTTTTAGAACTAAACAGTAATAACGTGCGCAAACTTATATAATCTACTAAGCGACTTATAATAATCCTAAATTAACCTTGTGTAATAAACTTCAGCTTTATATCAAATACATACATGAGTACGCCAAAAATCATAAATGGGAAACACATGACAAAGAGAGCTAGTCAAATGTGGTAGGTATCTTTTTTGTTAAAATTGCCTTTTGCCTGCTCCCTCGCAAGTGCTGTGCACTCGGCGATGAACATAATTATACAAGCATGTATGATATAAACAATATATTACATTGTTCATTATCTTTAAAAAAAAACAGATTTAAAAACCCATGTCATGAAACAAGCAAATTTAAATTAATATATTTATATTATTTTGTTATATAAACTCCGTTATAGGTGCTTACAACACAAACTCTGCAATATTAAACACTAGCCGTGCCCCGCAACTACGCTTGCGTAAATTAAGTTAAAAAGTAGCCTATTTGTTATTCCGGAACCTGAATTATCTACATTCTAAATTTCATAAATCGGTTTATTCGTTTTGGAGATACGTGGTAACAAACATTCACACACACACACACACAAACACACACGCAAACTTTCGAATACATAATATTAAGTAAGATGTTTCTCTTTACAATATATTATGTTCTATAATATATATTATCAATTGATACTGTCAATCATTGTCATTTCTCGTTCTTAGAGACAAGATACAGTACCTACTTTTATTGGAAGGACATAAATAAACCTATCTTGGGTTGACCCCTGAGTCTGAGAGACAAAGATATTCGATCGTCAATAAGAAAGGATCTGTCTATTAAGACTTAGTAATAACAAGCGCCGTCGTCCAATAGATCGTCGCTTGGACATCTTGAAGTTTTATAACAATCGTTGATAAATTATATTAAATCGCGTAATGATCAAATAAAAATAACATATATTAAAAGTTGCTAAGTGAATCTCGTTAATAACATATTTATGTTTTCAATCTTATAAAGACACAATCATCATGTAGAAGAAAGGTTTACTTTTTTCGAGCAGTATGTATTTAGATCAATACGTAACTAAAAGTAGTAGATAACGAGACGAATGAACTCTGATTGTAATAACATTATTATGCCTACCATTCTTAGTTCACATCGTCTTGTCAACTAGTGCTTAGTGAATTTAAAAATGACTGTTGTGGAAGAAGAGAAAGATTCTGCCGAACAACCTTTAAAAGGCGATAAGATAAATGAAGAACCGAAGAAAAGGGGCTTTATAGATAACTTGAGATATGTAAAGTCTAATATTACAGTAGAGCCCATATTTGCTGGTTTGATTATACCAGCTATGCTTGCAAAGTTAGCTGTAACGAATTTAAATTTGGACAAAGCTTGTCGAGTCAAGAAAGAATTCGGTGATGAAATTTGTGATGCATTGCTTGATAGAAAAGGAAATGCAACGTATGAGGCAGAAGTACAAATGATTATTTCGAACATAGAGTCATGGAAAAGCATCATAGAAACAGCTGTGCCCACTATACTGGTAATATTCATGGGAGCTTGGAGCGATAGAACAGGAAATCGAAAGTTCTGTATACTATTTCCTATAGTCGGCGATTTTATGGTCTGCGTTTCAAATTTATTAAGCACATATTTTTTCTACGAAATATCAATTGAGGTTACAATGTTCTTTGAAGCTTTTTTTCCGGCGATAACTGGGGGACATGTGATGGTATACTTAGGTGTATTTAGTTACATAAGTGATATAACCGATGAAGAAACAAGGACATTTAGAGTGGGTATGGTCAATCTGTGTATGACTGCCGGCATTCCCATAGGCACTGCCTTAAGTGGTATCTTGCTGAAGCTATGGGGGTTTTATGGAATTTTCTTGACATCTGGCAGTATATATCTGATAACGTTCTTTTATGGATTCATCTACCTGAAACGCAATACTAAACCTGATAATGATGTGAATGAAAAGGTGAGTACAATTACAAAAACACAATTAAAAGTACTATATTAATAAAAACACGTAGTATTCAAACTACGGACCAATTGCCTATATTTCCTAAAACTAAACTAAAACTATATACAGCAAGACCTACGTTACCTACAAGCCCATTACCAGTGGGTAGCGTTCCCATAATACTGGGCACGAGCTCCCGGTCCCCACGGACCCAGTGTCTCAACACCAAATGGCTCAAATATGTAACCACTGCTGAGGTTTCCATATTTTCGCCGTTTGCGATGCTCTGCCGAAGTTGCCGCGGCGCCAACCCCATTCTGTTATCATACATATTATATTTATGAATTATCTCAGGACAAAAAACAGTTTATTAACGCTTTCATATATATATTAAATTTCTTTATGCAGAACATGATGCAAACCAAACAAAAAACTGTTTACCTTGTATAAACAAATTTTACGCGCGCTCACACGTACACACACACGCCATATCTGGGTGTGTTTAGTGTGTGATATGAATGTTTCCGGCATCCACGACACAAGTCATCGTCATCAAACTAAGTGTGGGGCTATGTGCGTTTATATCCTTTATTATTACAATCACATTACCATGATATGCTATTTTTCTTGAGATAATCAATGTAATAAAAACGAATACGTTATAAAATTTTAGCCACGTGCAAAGCTATTGAAATATTCGGTGAAGCAACTGTTTTTATCGCTAAATTCTATCTCTAATTTAATTTATATTTGATAATGTAGCTCAGATCTGTAATTATTGTAAAAGATCATAGGGATCGCAACATTTACATTTGTATTTATGTAACTTTGGAACAAGTATATTTTTACACTAAAAGAAAAAAAAATTAATTTGTTAAATTAATTTCAGGCTAAGCGCGTAACGTGCGGTGAGGTAGCAACACTCGTGAAAGAGACTGGAGAAGTTGCTATTAAAAAAAGAGAAACAAATTTGCGAAAAAAAATTATCTTGACACTCCTGGTCGTCGCTATTGTCTATGGACCTAGTCATGGTAATGCTATTATTTTTAGTAATGCTTACAAATATACTAAGAATTTAACAAAATAACATACAGCCAATATTACGCTCAAAAATATTATAATTATGAATAATAATAAGGAATATGCATGTATTTGTACATCGCCAATCATTACAAAAAAAATATTTTAAAATGAGATAAAAATGTAGGTGTGTAAAAAAGTAACGCCAAGCTAGCTCTTTTGCAAGCTCTGGGATGTCAAACTCACCCGAAGACCACTTTGATACCATATATTAACGTCTTCTCCGTGCGTTTTCTCCTGAAATAGATTTACTAAAAGATTCCTGACATCCTTACGCGCCGGTACTCAATAGCACAGCGGAATTCAGCTCACTGAATTTAAAATATCAACTTCGGTTGCACCTAACCTTACGCTGGCCTGGTTAAATCTTACGCATATTACCTATTAGAAGATCATGACATTTCTTTTTCTAAATTGGGTAAATCATGTTAATGTTCATGGTATACTGTTTTAAAATTTTCAGCTGAACGAATTGTAACATACATGTTTGTACGATACCGGCTCAAATGGGACGCCCTAAAATACAGCTTTTACTCAACATACAGCATTATTACGCACTCCTGCGGTAAGTAATAACCAAATATAAAAAGTAGATTTCAACGTTTACTTAACAAAATCGGTGTTACTGTGTAAGCCATGGGTTTAGTCCATGTTTCGAGTTATTGGCCTATTCGTTGTCTGTAGTACATATTAGCAGTGTAACAGTAGTAGTAAGTAAAAAAAAGCAATAAGCTTTTTGAGAGAACATAACAAAAAAACTGGAGGTAGTAGTAGAAGGAGGTGGTTTAATATGTTTTACCAATACTTCTACTACTCTAAAACAAGTAAAAAATTAATAAGACAAAATATGTTAAGCGAATAAAACTCAGGTCATATCAATGAAAGCTGGAAAACCAATGAATAACAAGGGAAACAAATACAGATACCGAAATTATAAAATTATAGATAATGTTAAAAATAACACGTAACTTGTCGCTTTCACACTCACAGCTCCACATTAAGTCCGATAACTTGTGTCGTGGGTGCCGGAAACATTTACATCACGCACACAATCACAACCAGAACTAGAAATACAAATTTTCCTTGAGGAGAAATCTTGTGTCCCGCCGGGAATCGAACCCGATAAAAAGGCTTAAAGGCGAACGCCACTCAAACAATCGAACAGGCAGTTTCAGATAAATTAATAATCTTCTAATATATAAAATTCTCGTGTCACAGTTTTCGTTGCCATACTCCTCCGAAACGGCTTGACCGATTTTGATGAAATTTTTTGTGCTTATCCGGTATCTATGAGAATCGGCCAACATCTATTTTTCATCATCATCATCATCATCACTTTTCATCATTATGAACGCGGGTGAAACCGCGGGGCGCAGCTAGTATACTATAAATGTGAAAAAATACAGGTGATATATAAATGTCGTAACCACAACAGTTTTATATTTAAGTCTACGACACAGTAGTGAGGGATATGTGTACTGTACCTGCAATAACTAACATCCCGCATCGAAGCGCATCCTGGTCTTAATAGAAATACGTCTAGTAGATTAATGATTCTAAAGCTAACAATGAAGATGATACGACAAAATATTTGTGGTTTCCAGGAGCGCTGTTCTCCATCAGCGTGTTCAGCAAACGCTGGGGCTTCCACGACTCCATGCTTTGCCTCATCTCTATCACGAGCAAGCTTGCGGGTTCTCTACTAATAGCTAACGTACAGACAGACTTCCATATGTTAATGGGTAAGACGAGAATATTGTCCTTTCAGATTAATTTTAAGTAAGGAGAACCACAAACTAAAAATTCACAAAATATAAAAATTTTCTATGTTTTCACACTTCAGCCCCAGACTACGTTCAAAAACTTGTATAGCGAGAGGCGAAAACCTTTACCTACGTCATACAGGACCATAAATACAAATTTGCCTTGGGGAGAAAACTTGTATTTCACCGGGAATCGAACCTGATAACCGCCGCTTAGAAGGCGCTTTTAACTAAACGCCAACTAACCTCCAAAGCCAACGAGCAGTATAATATACTATTCAATCGAAATATGACAAAATTGCTAGCGTTTTTTTACGGTATAACCTGGGAGTCTAAGTCTAGAGTGAATAGGTATCTTCTAGGCAAGCACATGTTACATCTTTGTGCATTACTTTCCATCAGGTGACATAGTGGTCAAAATGTTGCTTATAAATTAAGCATAGAAAAGTTGTAATAATTTCTTATATTATATATATATAGATTTTATAGATTTATATAGATTTTCTTGTAAATATTGTTCTTACATCACTTTAAAACACACTCTCTAAATAACATCAAAACCAACACGTAGGTTTAGAGAAAGTAAGAGCCCGCTTTGTTGACCGCATATTTTTTTAAAATTTGCAGTTCCTCTTGTCGAGATCCTAAATGCCACAACTTTCACTTCACTGAGATCAATGGCCTCCAAACTGGTGCCTAGTGAAGAAATGGGTAAGAGCTACAATATGACGTATGGCATAGATTTCTTCTAAAAACATTTAGCGCTCTACTCACTACTGCTACAAATGGTGAGAGTGATGTAGAGTTTTAAGTGGTACTTATTAAATTCAAAAATTGTCGTCATATGACGAAATGTTATGTTTTTTTTAACAAACAAAAATGCATTCACACTCACAGCCACACTAAGTTCAAAGACTTGTATCGTGGGTGCCGGAAACATATCACGTTTACATATCACTCACTTTACACCCAGAACCAGAATCACAAATATCCCTTGGGAAGGAATTCGTGCTCTTGCCGGGAATCGAACCCAGGACCCACGGCGCAGAGGGCGGAGACCAGTCCACCGCGCCAACTGGGTCGTGTGTACTGATTTTGGCGACAAATTTGAACAATAACAGTCACACAGTAAACTAACGACTGTATTATAATACTGGGTAGCGAACCTAGAGAGCATAATAAAATGAAAATGCTCTACCACCATGGATCTCATCACGATGTGTTGTCTTCACCGGAAACTCAAATCTGTCGTAGAATTCAAAACAGCGACCCCCGAATGTAAAGCGGGCATACTACGACTACGCCATCGTGGCTACCTGATTAATATTATATGTTATTCAATATGGTGGTGTGGTGTGGTAAGTGTGACAATATCTTAGACCTAGTTCACATGATAAGAATAGTTCATCTAATCTTGATGCAGCTATTTCAAAACATACAAATAAACTTCGAAATATTGTCAAGCAAAATGTTAACGTTGAAAAGCCAAATTGAGCGTAAAGACGTCGTATCACAACAATAAATAAGCTAAACCTAAATACTACATGCCTTTCTATTGTTATTTTACGACATCTATTCAGATCATTAATTTTGTTACATATAAACTTGCCTATACAGCAATATAGATGATCATAAAGAGGGAAAATCTTGACGCAGCTGAAATAGCCATAATATTAAGTGGAAGCACGTTTTTTATGATGGGCTACTCTTTTATATTGAGGTTTTGATTTTGTGTAAAGATGTAATCTAAATTATATGTAAACTCTTTACTACCTATGTTTTTAGTACTCGAACTATGTATATTATTATATACATAGTTATATTCCCTACCCACAAGTGGCGCTTGTACTCGGATATATCCGTAATGCAGCTTTCTACGTTTCCAAAGATGTTTCCGAGTACAACGAGCTAATGGTAGGTGGGTAATACCAGTTTTCGTCGTTTTCAAAAGCGTATAAGTATTGTTTTTTAGTGTCTTGCCTCCTTTTTATTTCAAAATAATTTTATAAATCATGAAAATTGTGACTGTGTATGGGAGAAAAAGTTTTAAACGAGGAATCTCTCCAACTTTCAAGAATTTTGAAATTTCAATAACTTTCGATTTAATTACAGTCGGTATCCTAAATACTTTTTACTTTTTATTCCAGCTATCTCATTATAGTTATGGAAATCATTCTATTAGAAATCGGTTGTTTTCATCACTCAAATGTAAAAAAAATATTATGAATTATAATTATTAATAATTATTGAGTATTTAATTTCAGCTAAATTAATTATATAATTTCGGCTAAGTAAGGTTTACAATGTTTTGATATCTTTTGAAGTTAATTATAAATTCGTTTTCTTTGTAATATAACGGTTTTAGATTATTAACTTGTATGAAGTAGTGAATGTTTCTGATAATTATTAAAACCTGAAAAGTCTGAAATTAGATTTTTACATATATAGGGTATCGTTTAAACATAACATAACATAAACGCTTTCACACTCACAGCCCCACACTAAGTTCGATGACTTGTATTGTGGGTGCCGGAAACATTCACATCACACACACAATAACAACCAGAACCAGAAACACAAGTTTTCCTTGAGGAGAGAACTTGTGTTCCCGCCGGGAATCGAACCCGATACCCCTGCTTAGAAGGAGAACGCTCACCCAACTTAGCCAGCAGGCAGTTCACCACCGTTTGGCCACTATCTTACATGTTATACGTGATGTTGTGGATGAATGTGATATACACGCAATATTTGGTATTGAAACACCTTTTTAAACCTAAATGTAGTAAAGCTATGACAGCATTTCTGTACAGCTCGAACCCGTGGCAGGGTACGAAACCACGAACAAATCAGCAACCCCGCAAAATAAAACTTTCCTTTCATTCTGCTTATAATTTCCAGGTAAAATGAACTCATTGTTCAGCTTAGTGGAAACTATAGCGGCCCTAATATTTGATCCAACGTATTCTGCTCTTTACTCAAGGACGGTAAAAGTGTACACTGGAGCAGTTTTCATATTCAGCGCTGCCATGACACTACCAGCTATCTCTATACTCTTGTAAGTACAGATTAAATAAGGGAAAATTAACAGCTACTAATAGTGTAGTAAAGATCTCTTTGTTAAAACTTGCATGAATATTTACATTAATTTGACAAGGTAAAGAGCCAACAAATAGATTTCGTTTTTGGGTCGGTTACTCGGGTAATTCCAATTAAAATGAATACATTTTGGTAAGGGTAATTGTATATTATATGACGCCATTCTGATAGTGATATTTTTAAAGTATTCGTGATTTTGCGGATCACAGCTACTAGTAATTTATAAATGACACGACTAGGGTCGATTCTTGCGATCCAGGTTTAAAGTCGACCCTAAATAGAGAGTCAAGCTTATGTCCTTTATAAAGCATGCTGTTAGATGCTATTATTACAAACAAATTATCTATGCAATGAATAGGATTCATTAGTACATATTGAACACTGTTTTGGTACAACTAAAATTGCCTTTGCTTTAATTTTCAGGTGGTTTTTCATACAAAATAGAAAGGAGTTAAAGCAAAAGCAGCTGGAAGCAAAATACGAAAAGCAAGAAATTATAATGTCATGAATACTAAATATAACTTATAATTAAGACTCATTAAATATTGAAAATTCCAGATAGTTTTTACTATCCTCAGTTTTATTTAAAGAGAATTACGTTTTTAAAATCACCACCACCGTTTACTTGGTATAGGGCCGGCATTAACTAACATACCTGCTGATAGATCGAAAGAACTACCAGCATATTATTTTTAATAATAATTCTAGTAAGAAAGGTAATAAACATAATTAAACGCAAGCAAAGCTTTAAAAAACCGACTTCACCGCTTTATCTTCAGAACCTTGATCAGATTTAATGTATTAAACACGCATTATTGACCATAACTCAAAACTATCTGTTTAATCTTGATCAATATTCAATGGGACCACATGAATAGCACCAGCTTTCAATTAAAAAATAATCATCATCAAAATCGGCTCACAACGAAAGAAGTTATAAGGTAACTTTTGAAGTCTGGTAAACGAGAACATCGTCAAAGTAGTCCACAAAATAGGCATTATTGACGATATTTCATTAACTAGAACTGATCAGATCTTGATCAAATTTAAATGGGACCAATTATAAAGCAACATCGTTCAAACTAAAAACAATTTCGAAAACGGCTCACGTGGAGAGATGTTATGAGGTAACACACATAAAAAAAAAAAAAAACATTCGACTCGAGTACCTTCTCCTTTTTTAGGAAGTCGGTAAAAAGAGGCGCAGCAATGGTTAGTAACGAGCCCGTCTATATACATCTGTAATTATATATGTATGCCAACCAGAACTTGAAATAACAAGGTCCGGGTGGGGCAATTCGCTTCTCTCGCCGAAACTTACAGTATACGTCTTACAGTGCCAACTCACATTCTCAGCCAAAACCAGCACTGATGTCCGCCCCAGGCGAGCTCATAAGAAAGTCAACTAGATTGTTGACGAAGTTTTATCTCTCCGGTCTTGTGATCCGCAGTAACTATTTTATGACCTTCCCTTGCCCTGAGTTTTCCACTTCCGCCATCCCCCCAACAGGTATTCCCTTATTCGCTACCTGGAGACACGACGTCTCTTTAGACGTCAATGTACCAGAACGAGGTAACGTAAAGTACAACATTCCGTTGTAAGATACCGGAGCTTACTAGCTTAATTTTAAGTGTTGTTAGTCTTATATTGGACAAACAATGAGGAGGATCAGTACCTACGTACATACATACATACTATCTATACTAATATACTAATAATATTATAAAGAGGTAAAGTTTGTTTGTTTGTTTGTATGTAAAAGGTAATCTCTGAAACTACTGATCCGATTCTGAAAATTCTCTCACTAATTGATACCTACACTATCGTTGAGTGTCATAGGCTATATTTTGTTGGGATAAAAGTTAGTTATCAGTTCGAAATAATAATATTCGTAAGACAAGTCAGAGAAAAATTTTGCTAACCTTCCGCTTTATCGGCGTACGCTGACTATACACATACTAGACATAGGTGAATACAATGTATGGCAAAAATGTTGACCTTCATGAGTTTTACAAAAAAAAATCGGGAAAGCATATATAATATGTATATTTAGCTCAGAAAAAATACTTTTATTTGTTAAAAATCTGAAAAAAAAGCGGGCTGTGTTTAGTCGGCTTTTTGAGCCATTCAGTATTAATTCTTATCAAAATAACCTGTTTCATCGGCTTACGTAGTTCACGTAGATGCAATTTGCTTTTTCTGCATATAATTTGGACCTGTAATCTAGGATAAATCGTTAAGTTTATTTGAGGGTGACAGAATGAACGGTGGGTCACAGAATGAGTAATAGTTGCTACGTAATCCGGCATACTTCTATGTTTTGAACCGACTTACATACGAAGGAGGATACAAATTCGACTGTTTTATTTTTGTTTTGTCTGTTATAACTTATAATTGAACTTTGAACTGCCCGCTGGCGTAGTTAGGTGGGCGTTTGCCTATAAAGCACCAGGTTTGATTTCCGGTGGGAACACAGGTGTTTCCCTACGGGAAATTTGTGTTTGTGGTTTTGAGTATGTTGTGAATCTTGGATGTTTACGACCCCACGACACAAGTCATTGCACTTAGTGTGGGGTTATGAATGTGGAATCGTTTATGGGTTTGTTTTTTAATATTTTCTACCGCGACGCGGGCGTAGATGGGTGCGCGTTCGCCTTCAAAGTAGCGGGTTCGATTGCCGATGGTAATTTACCTAGAAGATTTCTTTCCACGGGAAATTTGTGTTCCTGGTTTTGAGTATGTTGTGTGAATCTTGGATGTTTACGGCCCCACGATACAAGTCATTGAACTTAGTGTGAGGCTGTAAATGTGGAAGTGTTTATTTGAATATTTTTTAACTGGGTGACGCAGGGTGGGTAATCTTTGAACTTTGAACTACCCACTGGCGTAGATGGGTGCGCGTTCGTCTTCAAAGCAGCGGGTTCGAATCTCGATGGGTTGTTGATGATGATGAAGTTTTTTTTCCCTACGGGAAGTTTATGTTTCTGGTTCTGGGTATGACGTGAATGTTGTGTGTGTGGTGTTAATGTTTACGGGTCTGCCCGGGCGTCGGCATACATATATATACCTACTAGCTGACCCGGTAAACAAAAGCTTACACATAAACGCTTTCACACTTACTATACCTTACGTATCAATGTCTTATGTCTTATGTCTTATATACTATATCTTACCTAAACATTCACATCACACAACTTCAAGCCGAGATAATAGACTAATAGAGAAAAGAGATTAAGAGTAGAATAAAAAAGAGAGAATTAATTTTTTTTATATGCTCGATAGGCAAGCTTTTGACCATTCTCACCTCATGGAATGCAATTATACGGCCGAAGATGTAAAATGTTTGCCGTGTTTGTAGAAGATACCTATACGGAGCAAAACAAACTATTGCTGACAGATCAACTTCTTACCCACAAAAAAAACTACAATGAGTAGCGTTTTGCTGTCAGCAGAAGGCTCAAGCAAGTGGCTGTGTGACCATCAACTTCCGGAAACCTGGTTGTCTCTTGGACCAGTTAGTTGAGTTTTTAAGCCACCGAGGTCACTTTCAATAGAAATATCGGAAACTCAAAACAAACGAAATACATGGTAAATATCCCGTTATTGATACAAACATTTACAGTTGGTTGAGGTTGTGCGACAAGGCTAACTTGCGCATTTCTCTCCCAGTATGGTCAATATTATGGTAATTTTGTAAAAGTAATTGTATAAAATATTTTGCTTCTTACAACTAGATATTATTACATGGAATAATAATTGTACCTACGTCTTCTGTTTTGTGATAATGTCGTATAAGTAATTGTATACTTCGCTTATCACGACAACTGTTCCGAAATATTTTTCCGTTTACTGCTTTGTAATAATGTCGTAAAGGTTATTATTTAAAACATTTCGTCTTTTACGACAAATGTGACTTTTAATAAGACTGGCTTAGATGTACAAAAATGTGGTATCGACCATATACGAAAGAAAATCCTCGTTTACAACAATAAATCTATGTTTAGAATGTTGTTTACAACATTAAATTTAGAAAATTCCAGTTTTGGCTACAATAAAAATTGGTTAGTAGAAGTTATGTCTTTGCAGATAGAATTTTTTCAAATATATTGTTCGATAGAGCTCGTAAAACTATGCAACATAGTATTTAAAGTCCATTTTGGCCAAAAAAAGGCTTTTACGGCATCGAAGGGCGAACTGTTTTGGTACAGGGTAACCCGGGCGAGAATGGAAAACTGCCCTATTACCATGTATTTCACCACGATGTTATCTTCACTGCAAAATAAAGCCTGTCGAATGATAAGAAACCGCTACCATCCCGTTGAGAGGCCGACTTCGCTACTATTTAAGTATCAACGCTCTAAAATTATAATCTTTTTAAGCCGATTATCTGCATTATGTACTACTTATCCTTAAAATCATTAGTAAATGAAGCTATACTCTTGTCGGCCTTAAATGGCTAGCCTTATTAAAACCGGTTAAAAACCAACCAACGTGTGTATTTGTCAGTTTGCTAGCAAACTCGCTAAGTGAGGCGTGTTTGCATGTTCGCGTTTTTACTGATTTTTTTATGTTAAGTGTGAGTTGTTGTATGAAGACAAGCTTATAAATTTTGAGTATAGGTGAGTAACTATGTGTGCAAGTATTATCATTATTAACAAACTGTTTTTATCAATAAGTCACTGGCTCTGTTATTAAAGGTTTGGAGTATCTTATATAATTTTTATTAATATAATATTTACTTTTTATGCTTTGTTTTAAAATACCTAGAAGAGAGCATGTCACTACCTATTTGGTAGAATAGAGTACTCTCAATATAAAGCATAGAAGGGAACTTCATCTTGCATGTACCTACAGTGCATAAAGTTTTCTGGAAAAAAAAAACAGAATAACTCTTCGATAAACTAAAATGGTAACTAAATATCGCCTAAATACATGCTATAAATTTCAAAATTGCATATAACACATATTTACTATACCAAAAGATTTCAAGTTTGTATCAAATATAAAGCGTCGAAAATATGGAATAATTTAACACTTCCTCTAAGGAATAAAGTAAGTTATAAAAGTTTTAAAATTAAAGAAAACTAATAGCTTGGCAAAAATATAACTATGAAACAACCTTAAAAAAACATTAACTCATTACACATATTATACACAGAGAAACAAACACGCAGCCACACACACACTCACACATATGTGCTCACCCAGAAAGATATCTTTAGTTATTTAAATTAGCAAATTTTAATATTGTATCATTTTTTAATCTGCAATTTTTTTTATATATCTAATAATCGTAATCGACTAAATACACGATAGTTTTTGTTATTATTAATTTTGATTTTTGTACGAGTATAATATAGGTATTACACTCGCTTGTCACATTTTTACTCAGTAAACACGTTAATCTGAGGCAGGGGCAGATTGAAAAACAGCGCTATGTGTACATGCAAATGCCCTATGCCCTATTGCACCATAAACTGCATCTGTAATACATAGTTGTTGTTGAATTTTTTATTGTATGTTGTCTGATCTATTATTTATAGTGTATTTTTTTTTTAAACTATTGTGTGTTTTCTATTTTTATTACAATTTAGCTATTAATACAATCATCCATTAACACTTTTCTTACTGTCTCTATTAAGGCGAAGATACTTGGTTCATGTGGTCTATTTTAGCAGCACTTATAAAACACTAAATTACACTAATATGTAAAGTTATTTAATGTAAGGGAAACGAAATGAGAACACCGAGTGCCATAGCTAGCAAAGACTAGTTTATTCCAAATACCCTATTTAATAATTACAAATCCTAATATATAATTTGATCTACCTACATAATACACTAACACTCAACAAGCTTAAACGGTTTTGTTCTTTTGAGTCTATTCACGTCATATACGTGTGATCGAAGAGCTGGATGTCTTCGACGTTCACACGATGGTGAAGTCTATATTCATGCGCTTCTGCGTATTTTTTAATGATTTTGTTAACGAACTCGATGTTAAGGTTCTGGTGGAGATCATAATTTCGGATGTACCAAGGTGCATTCACAATGTGTTAATTAATGATTTTTGATTTAAACTTATATTATAAAAGAAAAATAAGTATGAATTACGAGCATAATAATAATTAATAACATTTCCACAGTGTTTTATATTTTATTTATTGTATCAATTAGTAGTTAATATCTTAACAGTGGGATGATCAGTCCAATGCGGTGTTATTATTTGTTAAATTAAGTAGTAAAAATCGTGACCCTGGAGCAGATAACCACAGCAACTAAAATGAGATAAGAAGCAATTGCTTCATAATAAAAAATCACAAAATATTATAACAAAATATTAGAAATAATAAATTAAAACACGGAATCAAAATAATAATGGAGCTAAAAGGATAAAACTTTGCATGAGTATAGGCACTGATAAAATATAAATATTTTAGTCGTATATATGTTTGAGGTTTTCGAGTGCAATTGGCAACGCCAGATTTTTTTAAATATCGTTTCTAAATGTCATGGTTTCATGAATTTTCAATTATTTTACGCTCTATAATGCCCAATGTAAAGTCAAAATAATAGGTAGGCTATTCGTATTCCAAGGACTATTTACAAACTCAATAACTCCGTTAGTGTGTCAGCGATATCCCGTTTAAAATATACTCACACCGCACAAACAACTTGTAGATTTATATTTCCATAATTTTTACCATACATTAGTACGGTAAAATTTAGATACATTAATTTTGAAGTGGTCGCTGACGAGACGAGGTTGGGGCTCATCAGAGGACAGGTTTAACATCATATGAAAATGAAAGTAGATACTATCGTACCTCCATTAATATGGTGTAAAACGATTTCTAATTTGACTTATTTAAATGTGTAATTTTGTGAGTTTTTGAACTCTTTGAACCTACTAGACTAAACTTAATAGACATAAAGACTAATAGAAAGTAAGTTTGACAAATAAAAAGATAAGTTTTTTATAAATCCAGGTTTAATTTTTTACAAAGTTTTTTGCTAAATTGAAATGGTTTTTTTTTAAATAAATTTTAATAAAGAAAACAATCCGTGCTTCAAAAAAATATCAGAGTAAATATGAGAATGCATGTTCTGCAATTTCTCCCTACTTACTATTGATCAAGGAGGGTATGTCTATAGACCCTTTGATAAATTCAGGCACAATATAAGACATTCATCTATAATATATCCATAAATTTGTCATAACATTTACAAAATAACATGTACCTACCTGCTATTTTCAATTGGGTTTATCCAGTAGTAGAATAACAGTTCAAATATTAATGCCTCAACGTGATTTTAAGGTATTTTGGCAGCCACCAAAATTCTAAATGGTTACAAAAATTGATAAATGGTCAACAAATTACGTTTCCTAAAATGAAATTTCCTGTGACAGAACCGAATCGGATAACAGTAGGTTAAGGTAATTTTTTAAAATAATTAATAAAAAAAAATAAAGTAAAAAAAATGGATTTAATTCATTATATTTTAGGAAACGTAATTTGGTGACCATTTATCAAACGTAATTTAGTGACCATTTATCCATTGTGGTAACCGTTTAGATTTTTTTTGGTAATGAAATAGGTACTTTTTTGGGCGGTGTTTAAACACAAGCCTTTAAGTTATAAATCCACTTTGGAGATATAACCTCTCTTTTTCACTCTACTCTTTTTTTTTATATCGAATATCTTTTATAAATAGTAACAATTATTATTAACTAGCCGTGCCCCGTGAATTCACCCGCTATTATCAAATTTAAAAGTAGCCTATGTGTTAATCCTAAGAATAAGCTATGTACATTCCAAATTTCATCCAAATCCGTTCAGCCGTTAAAGCGTGAAGAGAAAACAAACGTACTTACACTTACACACAAACTTTCGGATTTATAATATTAGAAGGATAACGATAACGTTATAAACAATACAAACATCTAAACAAAAATCCTTTTTTAGCTGAATTTATCTACCAATTCCGCAAAAATTCAGCTTCATTCGTCGAGTCGTTTTTTGTGCGATTACTCAGTAGATCCATACAATTCGATGAGTAGATCATTGAATTTATGTCCTAGATAATTACTTCAGTAAATAAAGGGATACATAATCTATTTTCCCTCTTTACACACGCACACAACTTTTATACAATGATATTTGTAGCAAAACCTGCATTGAAAAGCAAAAAAAAGTTATATTATGATAAATAGCAATATAATAAAATTTGAAATACAATTTCGTATGATTTAAGTGTTCGCAATTTCTTTTATCAGTCATTCGTTTCCAATTTCGAATAATTTTGCATACATGAATAATAACACAAAATCAAATAACTGAAATTAAACTGTAATTAAAAACTGGGAATATTTAAAGATTTCGTTGTGTACATTTAAAGTGAGTATAATAAAGTAATAAATCATTAATAACATTGAACGTAATATTATTACGATTATAATAAAAATTTAACATGCTGAACGTCATTGTCTTACAATTTTCAAACTAAATGTAGCTACGAGTATATTAACAGGTTAAGGCAACATGCATAATATTTAAGTTTGAGCGAATAACCTCATTAATAATCACACTAATATTATAAATCCGAAAATTTGTTTGTAAGTGGGTAAGTATGTTTGTTTACTCTTCACGCTGTAACGGCTAAACGGATTTGGTTAAAATTTGGAATGTACACAGCTTCACATAGACTTTTTAACTTGATAAACGCGGGCACGGCTAGTATACTATTATGTTAAAACAGGGCCAACCAATATACGAAAACTGCCTCAAAATAAACAGGTAGACAAAAACATTATTATGTACGCAAATTTGTTTACTGTAATGAGATGGTTTGTGAAGACACAATCTAGAATGATTTCCCGTAGTTTCTGGTGTTTTCGTCTCTAGTGGATGTAAACAGGTAGCACCCTACTCAAAGTCATGTTAACCAATATCTTATATTGACTACTTCATCTTTGTGGAATAAGATTCAATATAGTAATTTAGTTTATAATAATTATTATTATCTAGTCTAGACAAGCAAAAATATTTATTTTTGTACTTGATCGCATTTTTTTTCTTTTTGACTTTGTGACCGGCCCACTGCCCGACTTCAACCCTTCTTGAAATTGATAATATTAAATCACTGGAGCTTCGTTAGTTAATCAGCACAGTACCCCTACTACAGGTGAGGTCGGCTTGCCACCGCCTGAACGCTCTTATTATGCGTCATGTGCAAAGTATATAAAAAAGTAAATCGATGTAGAAGCCAGTCACTGACAAAACCTTCAGTTCCATGATTAGATCAGCTTGTTTTCGTATTCAATTTCTAACAGAAGTAAACACAACTGCTAAATTTTATAACAATAGAATTGTGGGAGGTTGTTTACTGAGATATTTGTTTTTGTCGCCGAATTTATTTACTTTTTTGCATTTAATTGCTTTTTTGTGTTCTATTGGTTTTTCTCACATTTATTTTGGTCATGTCATTATTTTTTATCAAACTTTGGCACCTCAGAATACAGGTTCTTTCTGTATTCTGAGTTTGGCACATTAATCGAACATTGTTTTGACATCACCAGTATTTAAACCTTAGATTTTGTTCATTTTTAACTTTAATTTCTTACCGTCTCATTTAACATTTTTATCAACTTCAAAAAGTAGTGGGCTTGAGCACTTGAGTTACATAAGCTCGAATTTTTGTAGGTAACTTAGGTCTTGCTGTATATAGTTTTAGGTAATATAGGCGATTGGCCCGTAGATAGTGCATACAATATATTTCGATATACCTTCTTCAAAAATAGATATGATTATGTATTAGTAGCGGAATTTTGGACTATTTTACATAATTCTTTTTATTGAGCAGCGTCAAGCTTCAAAATAAAAAAGAGGTTTGTAGCCGGTGTAATTTCAGCAAAAAATATTTCTTTTTTAGTTTATTTACTGTGGCTAACCAAATTTCATCATTAGAGGTCAAGACCAAATAATAGATAAAGTTTTTATTTGTAAATAGCCTTACGGACATTAAAGAAGCACCAGTAAACACCAAATAGTGCTTTACCAAAAACGCAAAGAACCTGGCGGAGGAGCACGGAGTTAATTTTATGTTACACAAAAACTATAAAAAAAATGGGATGTCATACCTGAGATTAGCTTAGTCTACGACTGAAAGTCTTTAAATAAAAAAACAGAGAAAAACATGGAAAGCGTAACTAGATTGATGGCTTACCTTCAAAAACGGAAAATATCTAGCCTAACATGTTACCCTCATACAGTTCTGCCTAGCTTGGCTTAGGTACACTATTAAAACTAATTTTTACAATATTTTTGTCCTACAATTAAATGCTATTTTAAGCAAAGATAAGTTTAAAAGAAGGTTAAACTCTATAGTGTAAACTGATAACATCCGCACAGATAATCCTAGAGTGTGTTTAACGGAATGGACCTCGTATATCTTGGAGTGGCCTCTCGATTCAAGTAGGTAATTGCTCTTGAATAGAATGATTGTCATCTCTGTACAATGACTTCTGTGACGAGACACACACGGTATTTTAAACTAGAAATATATTCGATCGATTTTTGTCCAGCTTGCCGAAGATTTTAGACAAACAATAATCAAAAGTTCTTACAAATTTATTATACTCCTATAAGATTCGCCGCGCAGAACTAGAGTATTACATGTAGAAGGGAAAAATATATCTTTTGAGGCGGGGGTTGGACTCGCTGCCGTAGGGTGTCCCTATGTAGCTGTCTTTAAATCACAAAGCGTAAGAATAATAATCAATGTAATTTTTATAGTCATTATGTTAAAACCACGACGATCAAGTTCGCTTGCGAAGCTGCAAATAAAGCAGATAACCTCAGTGCTAACAGGTTTACCTAGATAGTTTTATGTTTGTACCACAAACGGTATGTGGGGGAGAAAAAGGCGCGAAAAAGAATTCAGGGACTTGACCAAATGTTTGGTCAACACAAATGACCAAAATGCTGGGTCTTAGGCGTGGAGTTTAATGAGACATGATTAATAATGAAACTATTTAAGGTACATAATATATATTAGGTACTCTTAATCACGAAGTTCAAAAGCAAGGATCAATTGGTATACCATTGGAATAGATAAAATACCTTAATATTTACCACAAAACCTACTGATGTTTTTATAATTTTGCTGTGTTGATAATTTTTTCAAATTCTAGAAAAACAATACTTTCAAGGTCAATTTAGCTGCTTAAAAATTCTATGACCAAATATAAATCTTATTTTAAAACTAAAAATCAACTTCAACATTAATGTTCTAAAACTCTTCATATCATCTCAATTGCCCTTTGGCGTAGGTGCGCCGTCCGCCTTGTAATCGATATCGGGTTCAATTTTCGGTGAGAAGACAAGTTTTCTCACCAAGGGCATTTGTTTCTAGTTCTGGGTGTGATTGTGTGTGTGTGCTGTAAATGTTTACGACACAAGTTATTGAACTTAGTGTAGGGCTGTGCGTTTATAGTTATGTAATATTTTTATGCCCAACCAAACACTATATGTGTTCTTTCAAACATAAAAAAATTAGTTAAGTTAAATCTTCGTATTATGCACCAAAATAAAAATAAAAAATAAAAAAAATCGGGTCATCGTGGTGGTAAAAGCTAATTCTAGCTTAAATCTGAATGAGAATAACTGTAATATACATATTTATACAAAAGTTTTATTAAAACAGAATAAACATTATTCTACACATTCTTATACCGTCTGTACCTAGTCTGCATAGGCTAGTCTTGGGTTCTACACACGACTGTTATCGGTACTAAATGTAAACATAAATATAGGTAGAATGTTATTTTGAAAACACTACATACATTAAATATATCAGTGATACAGTAGAAATCGTAGTGTGTGGTTATAAAACAGCAACAACAAGAAAAAAACAAAAATAATAGCAGATGAACAGCGTGAGTACATTTTTTGCGTTTGGTTTAACATTTTGACGTAATAATATCTACTAAATGGAGAGGTTAAACTATAATAGTATAACACTATTCTACAGGCCAATCGGCAAAATTGTCTATACTTATATTTAACAGAAAATAAGCCCACTATTTAGTGTTTTTTTTTATCACAAGTTCATATTGTTTTGGCATGTATAAACATTTCCTTTTCTTTCTATAAGTACTATTATACTATTACTTACTACCTATTATTATTATTTTAGCATATTAAACAAATATATGTTACCTATTGGCATTGAAATGGTCAAGGGTGACAAGACAAGTTTGCTAGACCTAGAATAGAAACTTAAGTCCATATTAGAATACGATATCGAAATTTAGAAACAGTGTATTTATTTTAGTTTTCAACAATAACATTTGATTAGCAACCGACTAATTGTGTAAAATAGTGAGCAATTGCATTTTGCGATTAGACTATGGTCAATCCTCATCGCAGGCGTGTGAGAATAATACGATTATTACCCTGATATTTCCTAAACTACGCATTCGAATCGCAAAGATTTAAACCTTTTTTCAATGCCAATAGGTACATGATCAAATCAATTTAAATTGATCAACAAGTCGCTTCAACCGAATGCCGCATAACACGTTCTAATAATAATTAAACGCAAGCAAAGCTTAAAAAACCTACTTCACCGCTTTATCTTCGGAACTTTGATCAGATTAGATTCAATTCAATTTCAATTCTATTCATTTATTCATCATTTGTAACATAACAGTATAAACCAACGCGTTACAAATTGTCGTCATATATAATATACATTTTAACCACGTATTATTGACGATATTTCAAGAACTACTGATCAGATCTTGATCAAATTTAAATGGGACCAATTGAAAAGCAATATCTTTCACACAAAAAAAAACATTCAAAGTCCGTTCACGTGGAAAGAAGTTATGAGGCACATACAAAATAAAAAAATACAGACGACTTGAGTACATCCTCCTTTTTTGTGAAGTCGGTAAGGAAGAAAATAAAGAATTTTCGGTGTCATAATACTAGTCATAACATATATTAAACTAGCTTTTGCCCGCGGCTTCGCTCGCGTTAAGAAGTATTAATTTAAAATTGACAAAGTTTCATACAAACTTTCATCCCCTATTTTATCCCCTTGGGGGTAGAATTAATCAAAATTCTTTCTTAGCGGATGCCTACGTCATAACATCTATCTGCATGCCAAATTTCAGCCTGATCCGTCCAGTGGTTTGGGCTGTGCGTTGATAGGTCACTATGTCAGTCAGTCAGTCAGTCACCTTTGAGTTATATATATTTAGATAGATAGATTTATATAGCAAAAACTTTTTTTTTTTATTTAATTTTGGCTTCGCAATCTTGTGCATTTAATGTCAAGTTATAATATATTTCAAGTGTATTTCATAATAATATTAAAAGTCCTAGTCACAAGTCACAGTCAGAGCCAAGTAAAAGAGTCGTGCCTTCGAGCATTTACCAATGCTCGAAAAGTCATGCCCTAGTAAAGCGGTAGAAATGTTACTAGAACTTCTATTGGAGTTTTAAAATAATAAAATCATGATGGTGGTACCAGAACACAAGCAAGATTTTTTTAAATTTGCAATATTTTAAACCCTCATAATATCTCAAATTGATAATTTGCGAATTGGTGACGTTTCGGGGACGGGGACGATACGCATAGCGCCCGAGGCGCGGGAACGGCGCGTGCCCGCCGCGCATCAGAAATGTCTTAAGTAATACTAATAGTAGTTGTCCCGAATAAATGTATTTTCTTTCTTTCTTAATAGCCGAGCGGCTAATAGTAATAGTAAAGATATATCTGCCGCTCTCCTCGCCTCTGGCGCTTTGTATATCAAAGTACCTTAGGTGTCATACATTTGTCCCGAATAAATGTATTTTCTTTTATTTTCCTTCTTTCTTAATAGCCGAGCGGCTAATAGTAATAGTAAAGATATATCTGCCGCTCTCCTCGCCTCTGGCGCTTTGTATATCAAAGTACCTTAGGCGTCATACATTTTATCTTCAGAACGCCCGTGGCGCGCGCTTCGGGCGCTTTGTATATCATGTCCTTTAGTGTTAATAATTAGGTCTCACTTAGCAAGTTGTTTATTACAATGACCGTGCACGAAAGTATCAAATCAATGGTGGGATGTCGACTTCCGCTCGCACACAGAACCACTGACCGTGACAATGCTGTGTGTAATCTACGAGTATGTTGGTACAATTGACAATACTGTACGTTTCGGTGGTCATTCTTGCTTCAATGTGATCGAGGCAGAGATCACGCGAGTATGAAACCCAATATTGTTTCATTATCTGCTAGAGTTTTACTACTATTTCACTTGTTATTAATATGAAATAGAATATGAAAAAGGAATAATATGATACGTACGTAGCAAATGTAAACGAGATTGCAGGAAAACAGGTAAGGTGACAAAAGTTTTTTGCTTGAAAGCGATTAGGAGAGTGGGAGTCGTCGCAGGAAGCAAAAAAGATTACCACAAAAAGTTATTAGGTTCATTAAAATATAAAAATTCAACTTTGCATACAAATAAAGTTAAAATATTATCGTTAATTAGGTTATCATGGGGTAATTCACGTGTATTTTACATCGTTATAACTTTTAGATTGAGATTTTAACATGATTTAATTTGAACTAAGTAAGTTTAATTGTAACTACGCAATAAAAATCTCTCTTCTGTGGACCCTCTTCTTTTAAGCCACAACTTAAAAGAAAATCAAATTGGTTTATGTTAACAATGCTTTCTACAGGCTAAATAAAGTTTTGGACACGCACTCATTATTCAGTGATCTTACGTTTATAAGACTACGTTGTTTCTATTTTATGTTAATCAACAGTTTTTTATCTATACCTTTTATTCGTGACATATCTAATATTATATTTTTATTATATTTTTAACCTGACATCTAAAATACTAAACTTATTCTATTATATAATTATGAATGATGTGGATGATTAAATTATAATGATGATTAAATGATAAAAAAAGGATAACGATCACTGTAATTATGGTGAATAAAAAATCGGAATCTAAAACCTGTTCGTTCCTTTCCTTGCAGCATCCAAAAAGGTGTAGGATTTAATGATATGATTTAATTTTTAAGAATACTGAATAGAAAATTTGAATGGTGTCAACTATGATCACTTAGGTGATGACATTCACGGGTGGTCAAAGGGCACTAAAGAGTTGCCTATAATTACCCAGGTGATATCACCCAGGTGTAATATAGGTACATAGTGAAATAGACCTTTTTGAACGCTGCAAGGAAAGAAACGAACAGGTTTTTTTATATTCGGATTCTTTATTCATCATAGTAATCGTTATCCTTTTTCATCACATTATACCATTTGACGACCCAGTTGGCGCAGTGGACAGGTGTCCGCCCTCTGCGCCGTGGGCCCTGGGTTCGATTCCCGGCAAGAGCACAAATTCCTTCTCAAGGGATATTTGTGCTTCTGGTTCTGGGTGTAATGTGTGTGATGTGAATGTTTCCGGCACCCACGATACAAGTCTTTGAACTTAGTGTGGGGCTGTGAGTGTGAATGCGTTTTTTTTTTATAATTTAATCATCCACATCATTTGTACGCGACGCCTTCCGTCTGGACGTTAAGTGGAAAAAAAGGTGGACCGAGAACAAAGTAGTTGATCGAGCGAGGTGAGATCTCTATGTTGACTTGGGTCGTTTAGCACTTTGTCCGTCCGTCCGTCCGTTCGTCTGTCAGAAATATCTAGCGTCTTAACCATATAAGCGAAAGCGAATGACTTCAAATTCTCATAGAATATGAAAAATTACGGCCCAAAGCCAGAAATGACGGGAGCTACCTGGACCCGCTTTGCCCAGAACCGAAAGACGTGGAAGGAAATGGAGGAGGCCTTCACCCAAATTTGGGTGCCCTAATTTTAAATAAATTAATTTAAGATAATTGTTTGTAAATTTAACATTAGGGCATGAATAAAGGCTGTTTTATTTTTATTTATTTTAAAGCCAGAAATGACATTTAAAATTATATAAATGAAAATATTATGGGGGCTCCCGCGACATGTAAGTTGGAGCAAAACATTTTAAATTTTTGTATCTACCCTTGTGGGGTAGTCTTTCGCGCCAAACTGAGATCTCTTACATTTTGTTACGATTTCTTACGTTTTGTAAGTTATGTTTTAATGTTAAGCGTTTTGCTTCTACGTTCATCATCCGTACAGCGAAGGAGTGGACTGGAACTCATTGCCTGATGCGTCTTTGTTCCCTGAACGGTATAATCTGGGTGTCTTCAAGTCTAGAGTGAATAGGTATCTTCTAGGCAAGTTTGCCTCATCGTCGACCGCATCGTCTCTTACCATCATTATGGTAACAGAGTATTCTACTACTCGCTTTTATAAATTATATACTTAAAGGGTTTGCTGGAAGAAAACTTAGTGCAGGGTAAAGCTCGCCTTTGTTCATCTTTTATATAGTGTATTTTAATGTATAATTATTCGATTAATGTACACTAAAGAATATAAGAACTATTAGAGCATTATATTTTATACCAAGCCATTTAGTAGGAACTAGTGGTCCGATTTATTATTTTGCCTTTCGTCATGATTAAAATAATATTATGTGAGCCATAAGATCTGAACTGAATCGTGTGATCTATGGAATATATTTATGTCTATATATTCCATTGATCACACGATAAAGATATAATATCTTTATTTGATTATTATTATTCAAATAAAGATGTTATGATACTTTAGCTCCGTCACATCTTCCTGAATCACAGAATGGGGTTGGCGTCGCGGCAACTTCGGCAGAGCAGCGCAAACGGCGAAAATATGGAAACCTCGGCAGTGGTTACATATTTGAGCCGTTTGGTGTTGAGACACTGGGTCCGTGGGGACCGGGAGCTCATTCTATTTTCAAAATTCTATCAGAGCGCCTGGTTGAGGCGACGCGTGACCAAAATGCTGGCACTTATTTGGCTCAACGTATTAGCATTGCAATTCAGAGAGGCAATGCAGCCAGCATGATGGGAACGCTACCCACTGGTAGTGGGCTTGAGCACTTGAGTTACCTATAGGCTCGATGGCTTGTAGGTAACTTGGCTCTTTGCTGTATATAGTTTTAGTTTAGTTTTAGGAAATATAGGCAATTGGCCCGTAGATTGTATTTTATCTTTATCATTGGCTTAGGTATATGAGAGAATAACAAATAATGTATACACGTTAACAGACGTATAAAATAAACATCTGTAATATAATAATACCTGCATAATATTTACCTACACAATTTCTACTCCACGTGATTTAATACTGTTATATATTATCGCGACAAACAATCATATTTTCTCTACATAGGTACTTAGACGATACCCTGCAATTTCAAGCATTAATTACTATAGAAAGCAGTTATCAAAAGTAGGGACAACTAGTCGTGAAAAAGCAACAAACAAACTGAAATATTCAATTTAAGTATATTTTTGGAGCTCTATGTAGTGACAATATTGTAAAGAAAAATAAAATATATTTTTCATCATAAATATTACATAATTATGTAATGTTCTATTGATAATTTTACAGAATCATCCTACTTACTTGTCCCTCCCTCTCTATAACTTTTTGATGCAGGCCTGTACCCCTCTTCTCGTCTACCATGTGTGGTTGACTGGTAGAGAATGCCCCCAGCATTAAGTCCACCTTTTGTACTTTGTGTGCAATAAAGAATTAAAAAAATAAATATCATAAATCTTAAGTGCTTAATGTTAAATTTATTTAGAGTTTAACACACTAAAGGTATTGTAGTTTTAACGTGTATATATCTACCAATATTAATTTAAATGGTGCAGTATAATCAAGTATCTAACGAACTTTGAACTTAAGTCCTAGTTTTACAATATAAATATTGAAGTTATAAAAAGGTTAAAGGTGGTTTAGACGATCTGTAAAGTTCGGCAAAGTTCCCAAAATGCTTGCTGCGAAATGCACGCCGCTGTATAGCAAGAATATAACACAGTATAATATCTATATCTATATATATATATATATATATATATATATATATATATATACACTTAGCTGTTACCACTTAGCTATACCTTTGTTTGCAAATTTAAAAAAAAATGTTTCTTGTCATAACTGTATGCGTATATACCTAAATTTTAGTTCTAAATGTATATATTTACAAAAATCTTAATTTTTTAATTAAAAGCGTTAAAAATCTTTTTTATAAGTAGTGTCTAACTACAGTATATAAAAAAATACCTCGGAAATTTTTTCTTCCATTTATGTTAATGTTTGTATCTTTTTTTCGCAGATTACATCAGTTGCGGTTCAGTTCTTCATCTTAAACGCATTGAACATTCAGAATGACGATCTGACAAAAACATAAAGCTACGTTATAATACCCGTAATTGGCACATCTTAATAACCCAACAGTAATCTCTCAAGAACGAAACAAAAGCCCTTTTATCAACAGTAATGCTACGCAATTTATCATTTATCTGTACGTAATTGATATCAAACAAATAATGTCGGTTAGGTAAATAATAAAAGCAATTATTGAGTCTTACATAGCCGCGAACATAATATGAAGTCAAATATTACAACAGTGACAATCGGTCGTGCTCTCCTTCTGTTTACAAACATGGATGTGGTATAAAATAAGAAATCAATCGGTTAATTAGTAATAAATAAAAATGGCGGACGAAAAACAGAAAGCCGCTAATGCGGTGGAAGAGAAACCTCTTAACAAGGATGTAGTACCAAATCTGTATCAAGATAAAACTTTCAGAGAGAAGTTCAAGTATGTAAGAGAGAACATAACTGTGGAGCCACTTTTGGCGGGACTCATCATTCCCAGCGTTATATCAAGATTTGCTATGGGTAATCTCAATTTGGACAAGGCGTGCAGGGTGAATTTGCAATACAGTGATGAAATATGCGACGCTCTGATAAAGAAATCGAGCAGTAACTACAGCGAATATGAGAGGGAAGTTCAGAAATTAATATCATCGATCGATATCTGGAAGAGCGTAATCCAAACGGCTTTGCCGTGTCTAATAATAATGTTTTTGGGGGCGTGGAGCGACCGGACGGGAAAGCGCAAGATTATCATCATGTTGCCCATTTACGGGGAACTTTTGACATCTATTAACAACATAATCAACGTGTACTTCTTTTATGAAATCCCAGTAGAGACGACTGTGTTTTTGGAGACGTTATTTTTTTCTGTGAGCGGTGGTTGGGTGACGATGGGACTCGGAGTATTTAGTTACATTAGTGACATAACGTCTGAAGAGACTCGGACATTTAGAGTGGGTTTGGTAAACTTCTGTATGACTGCCGGGATGCCAGTAGGTATGGCCCTGAGCGGTATCCTCGTGGCAAAGATGGGTTACTATGGAATTTTCTCGACTACAGCCTTCATGTTCATTCTGGTGCTCATGTATGGGGTATTCGTGTTAGTAGAGCCTGATGAATATCTTCAAGAGAGAGGTCTGCCACCTGTAAGTACGTCAAGATTTAATCTGTTCAAAAATATATCTATTTCTATGTTTACCTATTGCCTTGCGATATTAAAACCTTATAAATAATAACAGTGCCAATATTATTTTATGTATGGTATCGATTTTTGATTTTGACTTTGACTATACAACAATATTTTTAATAATTTTGTTACTTCATCATATAATATCGACAATAAACAATTTTACAAAAAATTTTTAGAAGTCAATAAAAAAACTCAAACGCAAGTATTTGTAATCTATTGTAGCCATAATGATATCACTAATCTTTTAATATTTGGGACAGCAAATTCTATCGTTACTTATCAGTATTTATCGGAATAGATGTCAGATAATAATATTCATGATAATTTCAATGATACCTAAAAACATGTAAAGTTTACGAGCTTAGAAAACAATACATCTTTTCCTCATTCCGCTAAGTTACCCAACTTAGAGAATTTTTTGTCTACAAAAAGGAGGTTTTTATTATTTATATAATACTAGCGATCCACCCCGGCTTCACCTGGGTGTGATAAATGAAGAACCGCACGACCGATTTTTTGCAAACTTCACATAAACCATTTACTAAATAGTCCGAACAAAGCCTAAACATTTGGTTTGGATAGGTGAGCCCGTTCTTGAGCTATAAAATAAAAACGAAAAGTGGCATTGATTTTTAAATATATAGAAGGTAGTAGATAAATAGATAAATAAATAATAAAAATCGTAAGGTTGTAGGTAAACTTTTGACCACTATTTTCCCTGATGGTAAGAGACGATGCGGTCGACGATTGGGCAAACTTGCCTAGAAGATACCAATTCACTCGCGACTTGAAGACTCCTATATTGTACTCATCAGGAAAAACCGACTCAACTAAGGAGTTCCATTCCTTTGCGGTTCGCACAATGAATGATACTTATAATAAATTATAACAGTATGATGCCTGTACAATATTGAATATTGAAGAAAACCTAATATGGGGTCTTTATTAGAGAAACAGAGCCCAAAACAACCATTTTTAGAATTCTTGTCTGTCTGTCTGAATGTTTGTACGCGTCACGCAAAAACTACTGCATGGAATTAAATGCTGTTTTCACCGATGTATTGCTAACAGTCTAACTTAAAAAATAGACTCCATTTTACCGCGCTGTCTGTGTGTCTGGATGTTTGTACGCGCATCACGCAAAATCTACTGCATGGAATTGAATGCTGTTTTCACCGATGTATTGCTACAGGTCAAATTTAAAATATAGGCTCCATTTGACCGCAGAAAAATATCTTATACCCACTGTTTCCAATTTAATGTTGCCGGGATTTCACGTTCTGTAGAATCTACTATCCCGTTCTTAAAAACTACTTAACACATTTTCATACGGTTTTTACGGAACTAGCTTTTTTATAAGAACTAATATATACTAATATATATATTAATTTGATGAACTTAATGTCAAATTATTATAATCTCGGATAGGATTGAGGAAAAGAACATAAGGGCTCACTTAGGTGGCACCTCCCGAGCGCAAATTTTTTTTCATCAAATTTTGTGCATAAAAAAAATCTTTACTCTTTATTGTTTTATATTGCACAACCAGAAACGAAAATATAAAAACTAAAACCTGACTGCACAAGCCCTAAAGAGCTTCCTATAATATTTCAACATTAACTTAAATCTGGAAAAAAAGTCTTGACAGATAGACAGACGGATAACGAAGTGATCCTATAAAGGTTGTGTTTTCGTTTTGAAGTGTAGAACCCTAATATTGCAATCCTCGACTTTATCATTGCTTACTAACAAGAGAAATAGAATTAGAATTAGTAAATATCTCATAATTGTAGATGAGTAAAAATCTCGCATAACATGGTTGTGGTTGTTTCTTCCACGTTTTTACAAAATGTGCAGTGAATTTCCGCCAAGGTATTTACACAGCTTCACAATTTGAAGAACTCAAAGCAAACAGTAACAATTTATTCATGCATGATTATTACAGGAGGTAATGCGCTATTAATTCGCCTACGTTTACCATGGCGAAACACGTTGACACTGGTAATCGTCCGTCACACAGTCATAGTTTACGATCATCAAACGTTTTTTGTTTGATGATAGTAAACTATGACTGTGCTACGGCCGATTTTAGTAGATTAGTTTTAGCCTTTTAGCTTTGATAGCTAGCATCTTACTACCATTTTAACTTTGGTTTGAGTTGTTACATAAAGTCTTTGGAACGGTATGAGATCTGGCTAAAAAATCACTAAAATATTTTCTTGTTCCGAATGAAACTAGATTTTTTCCATTTTCTAAGTTTCCCTCTTTATCGAATTTCAGATACAACGCGAAGACAGTCCAAAAGTGTCGTTTTTCGATATATCTCATGTCTTGGAGACAATAACGGTGGCGTTCAAGTCCAGACCTTACAAAAGAAAGACTAAAGTGATATTTACTTTGTTCGTCGTTTTTATTCTGTATGGTCCTACTATGTGTAAGTATATATCGACGTTGTATTTTATGAGTAAAAATATTATAAATAAACAAAAAAACTACTTTTTCATGTTAAATAATTAAAAAGGATTTGACCACTATCTCACCTAATAGAAAATGAACAAGCGGCCGTAGTAACACGCTTGCCTAGAAGATACCTATTCACTCTACTTGAAGACACCTAGATTGTACCGTTCGGGAAACAAAGACGCATGCAATGAGGTCCACAATTAGCTCTTATAGATCTGTTATGACTGATAATGAAAGTAAAATTATGTTTTATAATAGGATTAAGTGCATGTCAATATAGAGAGGAAACAATGAAAAGAGCATATACAACATTTTAAGTAGTAATACTTATAAATTTTTATAATACAAGTGGGTATATTTTATATTTATTTTTTATAAGATCTATCCTAAAAAGCTAGTCGCCTTCTAGGCCTACTACTTACAAAAGGGTGATTCGTCGAATGCTGGACTATCAGGGAATTTAAAAAAATGTGCATTGCTTTCTCGTAGTGTGGACCCATTTAAAATATAGTGTCGTATTCAAAAATTAACTGAACTCAATGTTATCTTACTAACTTTAAAAAAACTTACGCACGTTTATATATACTTCCTTAGTCGCATAGAAATAAAACAGATCTGATATGATAAGGTGAATGATTCTTCAAGTAGTCACTTGAGATAGTAAGTTATAGGCATTAGGCATTTATCGTTCAATTCATATCTATTAAGTAGATATAAAAAAAGATTTTTGAAATCTATTTAAACTTTTAATATAAATCCGCCATGTTATATATGTTATACGTGTATTCTGTTTAAATAAGGCATCTATGTAACGCTGAAATGATTTAGATGAAAAATAGTTTGTAGTCTAAACTCTGGAGATGACATGGTCTTTTTTGAAATAGATGTGAATTATATATAATTCACTAAAAACTTGCGCTGTGAAATATTTTTTATAATATACCAAAAAAATAACGCAAGCAAATCATGCAAATTACACTCACAACATCGTAGGAAATTAAAGTTAAAAATAGTGCAATGGTGAATTAAATAGGATGTCTCAGTAAGAGTGCACTTTTTCATTTTAATATAAAAATAAGTATTTTATGACAGAGTTGTGATATTTTTATTGTATTGTAAAGAAGACATGTTCCGATTAAGTATGGAATAAAATATCTGGCAAATGACTTATTGCAGAAACGATTTCCAGAACAAATTATCTCACGAAATTCTGATGTCAACTGGCCACCAAGATCGTGCTATTTAAAGCCGTGCGATTTTTTTCTTTGGGGTTTTGTAAAATTCTCGGGTTTATGCGAATAAATCCGAAACAATTCCTGAGCTCAAATCGGAAATCCAACGCGTCATCGGACCCGTGGGGTTCATTTGCCGGATATTTTATTCCATACTTAATCGGAACATGTCTTCTTTACAATACAATAAAAATATCACAACTTTGTCATAAAATACTTGTTTTTATTTTAAAATGCAAAAGTGCACTCTTAGTGAGACACCCTATATTTACCCTAGACTTCTACTACTTATTAAATTGTATGCATTATATTACCGAATGCTTAAAAATAGTAAAATATATATATATATATTGTTTTTATAGCTTTACCCAAGCTAGGCAGATTTAAAGTAATAGATTTAGAAAGCTGCGGGTAAATTCTTCCTCAAGCGATAATTTTTCCTTTATTAATTTACTACTTTAGAACTGCCTAGCATGGCTAATCTATACTTATAATAAATTTGTGACAGACTGATTATATCTGTACATTGAAGATATTTAAGAAAAACGAATATGGGATTATGATACTTTATTAGAGCAACAGAAGCCAAAACAACCATTTTTAGAATTCTTGTCTGTCTGTCAGGATGTTTGTAAACACATCACGCAAAAGCCACTGCATGGAATTGAATTCTGTTTTCACCGATGTAGAACAGGTGTAACTTAAAATAATAGCTCCATTTTACCGCAAACAAAATATCTTATTCCCACTGCTTTCAATTTCATACTTCCCGGATCTCACGTTCTGTAGAAACTACTACGCGGATCTCCAAAACTACTAAACACATTTACATACAGTTTTTACGAGTCCATTAAACTTTGCCTGAACGATAAATAAACTTTATTTTATTACTATTGTATGTTGGAAAGAAAAGTTATCATCATTTATAATTCATTTAAAAATCACCAAAATATCTGTTCAATTTTGGAATTAGCCTTTTTTTTAAGAACTTGATCAATTTAATGAACTTTAAACTTAATGCTAAATTAACACATAGAATAGGAACATGAGGGCTCACCTAGGTGGCACGCCCGAGCGCAATAATTTTCGGAGATTTTTTTTTTAAATTGGCGAATATTTATTTCCCGAATCGTTACCGTTAATAAGTCTACCAGAGAACCTTAGTAAAATTATTTCTGTGGTGGAAGAACTGATAAATTTCGCTTATTAAAATGTATCTTAAGTAATACGTCATGACAATTCTTGGCTTTAATTACGCCCAAAAATGATTAAGCAGTTTTTTTTATGCGATAGACAAGCATTTGACCACAATCTCACCTGATGGAAAGGATGATGTGGCCGAAGATGTAACATGCTAGCCTAGCTGCCATAAATCACAGTATTTTGGAGGAAATTAAAAGAGGTGGTATACCGGTCCATATACATAGTTCTAGATCGAACCGATGCTACCACTTATTCGGTAGAGTGTATTAGTTCTCTTTCTGCAACCGTACTCCCCACGCAAAGTATAGTTCTGAAAATGGGTATTTCGATTACGTTGCTTCAGAACTTAGCCCCTCCAAGGCCGCAACTTCACTTTCCATGAGGTGAGATAGTGGTTAAATGCATGCCTATCTAGCATAAAATAATATATGTCTCGCAAACAGCACGCTTGACAAACATATGGTGTACCCCACCTTCATTTTAAAACCCCTGTTCAATGATACCACACATTATCGAGTAGAACATAATGTAATATAGATGTGAAATTCTAGATGTATTGGAGCTTAATCACGTCAAAACTGTACAAATATGGATGAATTTTGGCACACAGATAGTTTATTACCAGGTTTAACACATGAAATGGGACTTACTTACCTACTACGCCGACAAAGTCGCGGGCAGAAGCCAGTATATTTATATAGAGAATGCTTATAGCAAATAAACACAGAAAAAATATTATTTATTGTTTTATACCTTTCGAGTATTTTTGTTCCGTATGACAGTTATATAAACTGAAACAATTTTAAGTATTAGGTAGAGACAAATAGTCTAACGAACAAACGAACCAAACTAATAAATTTAAATATATCCCGTAAGCTACCATTCCAATCGATTTTATGAATTCATTGTTAAATATGGCATGCCAATAAAATATGATAGATATGAAAAAATTAAAAATATATCACCACACTCTAAATGGTATTCTTTGAGAGCCTGCCATATTCTAGGCCTAACGTCTCCACCGTTACTAGGGTTGTCGACAGATTGTTTTACTTAAGAGATAGTAATCTACAAATATATATTGATACAAGCTAGAGCTAGAGAAAATGCTTGCCTCCATGACTTTCATCATAATGTTACCTACACTGAAACTTCAAACCCGAGGTAGCAAATGCAAAATGCCAATGTGAAAGATCTCAAAAGACAATTGTTTGTTTTTATTTTAGCTGAACACGGCGTGTTTTACTTATATGTGAGGAACAAGCTCAACTGGGATATGGTGAAATTTGGACTCTACATCAGCTACTCAATTATTCTACATTCTTTTGGTGAGTTTTGATTATTTTTAAATTAATCTTAAAGAAGAAGGAGGTTCACAATTCTTATAGTTATCATCATTTCTCTGTACTCAATCTACGTACCTACTTAACGTATAAGCTTTTTGTAACTTTTTTTCTCTCATCTTATGAAGTGGATCAATAATGTATAATAATCTATCTTTTTTGAGTATCAGCACACAATTTTTTTTATACGTACTTTTCTGTTAGGTAGTTACTACTTAGGTAGTACCTACTTTGTCTGTAATTTTCACGCTCACTCTTACTTACTCATGTCATATTTGACACAATCGAGACATTTTTTCTTTGATCTTCAACATGAATACATAATACTCTTTTTAATTATATTATCAATGCCCCCTAATTATGTTACAAATCACAAATCATTTAAAGACTTGGGAGCTGCAAACTATAAAATAAGATATTAAAAATTATGTTCGAAATTACCTGAAAACTACGTCACCCCAATGAAATTAATAGAAAAGGCACGACTAAAAAGCCTCTACAAATGTTGAATCAAATAATACCCCAAGACCTATTAGCACAGTAGTTCCAACAAAGCACGATTTATCTATGGAAATAATAACATCACCAGGCAGATTGCTTAAACGAGCGATCTTAAAAAACTTACATTATGATGATGTAGCCGAGCAAAGAAAGGTCTTTCTAAGTATACTTCGATGGTGTAGCACTTTGTCCATCTGTCAAAGGCATTTATCGTCTAAACCATACAAGCAAATATAATCCACTTTAAATTATTTAATTGAACTTTACCCGTTGGCTTAGTTGGATGCACAGTTTTTGGACCTTTTTTGGTCTAAAAGTTGCTAGACATTTAAAGCTGAATCTTACGTACAATATGTGTTAGGTATATCATAGTACTTGAACAACAAATATCAGTTTTTAATAATTTTAATTATTAATAAATTATAAGCAATGAATGTCTTAAATTTTTACCTACTACTGAAGTTCTAGTGTTTGTATGGATTAACGGATTTGAATAATATATTTGGTATAAAATAGTATAACCGCCAGAATAAAACATAGGTTTCTTTTTACCTATGTTTACGGGCGAAGCTGCAAGTCACAGCTATAGATTAATCGGACCACGTGAATTTGTTTTTGTACTTTAAAAATATTCTCACCTTGGACTTGTATTGACGCAAAATTTATTTTTTTATATAAATGTAACGAAAGCGATATTGATCATCGTATTATTTATCACAATATAATTAATAAGCCGCGTGAACGGACTGTCTTGTAATAATATAGATCAGCTTTACAGATAGTAGCGATAACTATATGTGAAATAACTCGATGTAAAGAGCATTTTAAACATTCGTCTAATAACGTGTATGAGATACATAATATACCCTTTTATTACATTAAAATTATAAGGAAATTAATGAATAATAATAATATGCTTATATGCGACTGCTTACGTTGTTACATTGCAACAAATTATATTAAAAGCATTACATTTTATAAATAATTGTTTGACAATTCGAGCAACCTCGAGCATTTTTAAACGTAGCTTTTTTGCAGTTTGAAACATTCCATCACACAGCCAAACAGATCCAGAACCTGAAACACAAATTTCCCTTGGGGAGAAAACTTGTGATCCCATACCCTCCTAATCCTATAAATGCTTAGCAGGTAGACGATCTAACTATTCAAAACGATGACGAGTGAAATTGTTTATAATATTAATGTATAATAAACATGTTTCAGGTGCTATGTTCTCCATCACGATCTTGAGCAAACGATTGCAAATCGACGATTCTCTTCTCTGCCTCATCTCAGTAGTCAGTAAATTTGCTTCATCCACGTGGACCGCATTTGTAAAGACAGATTTAGAAATGTACTTTAGTAAGTATTTATATATGTAACTTGTAAATGTAAATTATCAACCTTTTAGTGTAATTCTGAATATAGAACTGGATTAAAAACTAGATCATCAAACTAAATGTTACCAAATACTTCACATGGGCATTGTTAACCCGAGAACCGAGTATTTTCTAGATGGTAACTCCATAGAAGTAGTAACAGTAATCTGGGAATATTCATTGCGTATAACTTTAAACGGGAAAAACACGTTTCGTAAATAACTACTTACATGTTTTTTTTTAATTTAAATTAACGACTTAAATACTAATTTTCATTAGTATAACTTCACTTCATAAATAAAATATATATGAAGAACTTTTGACATGAACTTTCATCCCCCATTGCACCACCATAATGCAGGCCTAGCAAAAATAGTATAAGTATGGTCAAGCTGACCCGACACTATACCGAATATATCCCGGACATCAGCCTATATGAGATTAGGCTGGCCTTGAAACAGCTGAAAGACAACAGGCGCCGGTTGATGACGGAATCACATCTGAGCTTTTGAGAGCGGGTGGAATAATTCAAAAGCTCTTCAATCCGCGCTACTCGAAGGTACAACGCCAGGAGCATGAACAGAGGCGTGGTGGTGCTGTTTCAAGAAAGGTGATAGCACTTTGTTGAAGAACTACAGACCCATTACGCCATATTAATGAGCTGTTTTCGAGGATCATCACGAACCGTCTCAGTCGCTGGTTTGATGACTTTCCACATCCTTACGCTGCGGCAAGTAATACAGAAGACTGAAAAATATAAAAGCTTGCCACTATATTTAGCGTTTGTGGGCTATAAGAAAGCTTTTGATTTAATCGAAACGTGGGCGGTGCTTGAGTCTCTCCAGGTATGCCATATTGGCTATCGGTATATTGCAGTGCTGAAGTGTTTGCACAAAAACGCCACTATATCAGTAGTACAGGAAAAGGAGTTCGAGGGCGATTCCAATACAAACAGGCGTAAGACAGGAAGACATAATTTCTCTGAACCGGTCCACTGCCTTCAAACTTCTGGAGCGAAAAGAACTCGGCATCAATATCAATGGCGAGTACATGGCGAGTACACTTTCGATTTGCTGACGATATTGAGGTCATGGCAGAATCGATGGAAGATACAATATCGAGCATCGAGTTCCCAAGTGATACTGGGGTGGGCACTACAGGGACATTCGATACAATCTTTGTCTTGTCCATGTTCATGTTAAGGCCAACCCGTTAGGAAACTCGATCGAGGCCTTCGAACATTGTGCTGAGCTCTTCCATCGATTCTGCCATGACCTCAATATCGTCGGCAAATCGAAGGTGAGTGGTGTAATCAACATTGATATTGATGCAGAGTTCTTTTCGGTCCAGAAGTTTGAAGGCATCTTCCAATTCTTTCTTGTCTCACGCATCTTTGTAGTCGAATCGCCCTCGAACTCTTTTTCCTGTACTCGGACTGATATGGTGGCTTTTTTGTACAAACACTTTAGCACTGCAATATACCGATAGCCAATATGGCATACCTGGAAAGACTCAAGCACCGCCCATTTTTCGATCGAATCAAAAGCTTTCTCATAGTCCACAAACGCTTAATGGCAAGCTGTTATACTCTTCAGGCTTCTGTATGACTTGTCGTAGCGTATGGATGAGGTCTATGGCCTTTTATATTTAAGCGAAGCGTGTAGGTAGATTTGCAAGAAGCGCGATGCGCGACGTATATTTGCGTTTGATCGTTTCGGCGTCTACGATGTGTAATAACTATATACGTGTGTACATTATAACGAATATCTCCACAAAACCACTCGATATGGTAATAAATCATGCATATTAATATGTTATTTCAGTCCCAGTGGTCGATTTGCTGAATGCCACTACATTTACTTCGCTGCGCTCGATTGTTTCCAAACTGGTGGAAAAACATGAAACAGGTGAGCTATTTTTAAATGTCAGTGAGGTTGAATTAAACACACACGTTAGTATCTTACATGCATCATGATGGATTAAGAAAAGGTCTTTTTGGATATCTCTTAGCAACAGTTTTAGTTAATTATGTGAGTTAATGTGTCTATATATAATGTAATCTATATATATACAAGTTACATCCCACACTAAAGGCCGTCCCATCTTCCATGGTATTAAAGTTGGGACGGCCTTTAGTTGGGGATGTAACTTGTGTTGACATTTAAGTTCCGTCAGATCTTGCTGAAACACTGAATGGGATTGGCGTCGCTGCTACTTCAGCAGAGCAATGCAATCATTCATCAGTTATTTACTACGAATAAAACTCTTTAATAAAATATTGTTGCAGCAAAAATGAATTCGATGTTTTCGCTAACGGAAACCCTCGCAGCTCTGCTCTTTCATCCACTGTACTCCTGGCTTTATATGAAAACTCTACACGTGCTTCCTGGAGCCGTGTTCTTGACTAGCGCCCTCATCACAATACCGGCCGCTGTTATACTTACGTAAGTATCAGTAAAATTTTATATTTTAATTGCAAGAAAATAATGAGACACGTAGTAGTATGTAGATATTAGTATTATTAGTACCGTAGGGTATATACGCTATGGTTGTTGACACAGTTATACAGGGTGTTCGGTAGAAGGTTAGCCAAACGTGGTGGACGTGTAGTAGGACGTATTTGGAAAATGCAACTTCGCGTAAAAGCCGCTAGGTGTTTTTGTTTTTTTATCGTTTATTTTGTTAATTTTTAGAAATTCCTTGGTGACAATAAGTTTTTTTTTATTGAGTTAGAAGTCTCCCACTTGATTTTTATTTTAAATTTTGCTTTAATTAAGAGTTTAGAGCGAATAATTTAGGTATTGTAGGGATCTAACGGAGCCTTAAGTAGACCAAAAGAACATCTGAGGCCATTACAATAAAAAATACCAAGAAGTAGTGAATTTAAAAAGAAAAAATTAAACAGAAACATGCACGAAAATTAAATTTTAAGGCAAAAGAGAATGCAGAAAATTAAAAAAATAACAAAATCAACGATAAAAAAAATCAACTAGTAGTTTCCAAATAGGTCCAACTACACGTCCACGTTTGGCTAACCCTCTACCAAATACCCTGTATGATTATTTACCCCACTACGGCAAGGCAACAAAGAGGTTTCTGATTTTAACACCGCATGTATTTTCGGTTGGTCCCCTCACAATGGCCAAACGAATGTAAAATAAGTTGACATTAATTTAACTTTACCTTACCCATGTAACGCGTAAAGTATAGCTATCTGGGTGAATTAATTAAATAATTTAAATATACCACACGATGGGTTTCAAAATAAAGAGTTCTCAATTACCATTTGAAACATATATATAATATATTATGGTATTATTAATAAAGAATAAAAAATGGTAAGTAGGTTTTTCTATAATACGCGTAGAACAGACTCGTAATTTAGCGAACCACGGTCTATAATATGTAATGGTGGCTCAACATTCCGTTCGTTTATTCGTTCGTCTGTCTAAAACTATTGAATAACTTAATATTCTTACTTTATTTTTTTGGCACCAAAATGACAGTTAATTAATAAACATAAAATAAACGTTTTCACACTTACAGTAAGTTCGATAACTTGTGTCTTGTTTGCCGGAAACATTCACATCACACACACAAACACAACAATTATGTAAAACTTGTACCTACTGGTAACTGAGGGCTAAAAATGTGTTTTATTTATTTTGCCTGACTAGGTTTTGTTAGAAAGAAGTTTTAAAACAAAATATAAAAATAATAAAAAAAAATTATTTGATAAGAATAATTATAAGTCAATAATTTTTGTGTATATTTATTAACTCATATCCTGTAATCAAACAAAAATACTGGAAACAAACTGCTATTAATTAGAAAAAAGTTATACAACATTAACCACAGGTAGGTATTAAAGCAAAAATAGCAGTAGTCCTTTAAGTTGTCACAAGATGGCATCTTTAATGATGTCATCTTGTGACAACTTAGATTAAAACAGGTATTCAAAACATCTTTTTGATATATTTCAGTCAAAACCTTAGTGCGGTGGAACGCGACTTATCGATTTATAGCATACATATCAATTAAATGACAACGCGTTGTCACGCTAAAACCTTAAAGTACTTGAAATGATTTATTAAATTTTCTTGTTATAGATCCTTCTACGTTCAGCACAGGAAAGAGCTAAGAACCACCAGGAAGATCGCCCTAGAGAACCAAGAAAAGAAAGACGCAGAAGTAAAAAAATCAACCTTAGATCTGCAAGAACATAGTTATAAGGATAATAATATGTCTGTTACAGAAAAAGATAAAAATAGTATAGTAACTAAAACGAAATTGTAGTGGATAGATTTTATTTTATTTTTATAATTGTTGTTGATAATAAACGTATTTGTTTATGTAATCGTTGATCCTTGCTTCGGAGGGTAGCGGGTAGCATCCGTGACACGATGATCTCAGCTGGCCGACTGCAGGTTGCAGTGGGCCCAATTCGGCCCAATTCTAGCCAGCTACGAAAGGCTGCATCACCGCCTGTGTAAAATCTTGAATATTATCATTGGGTCCGTTGAAGAACGGATATGAGGAACCGATGATTCACCCCAGGGGGGCTCCACGGGCGTTCCCGCAGTCTCCGAGAAAGATCTTTATTCCCTTAGGCACTCCATATTTCTCGCCATGGTTATTATTCCAACTCCTCGTCTGCATTTACTCGTCTTATCTATTCACAAATTATGAGAAAAAGTAAGTAAAAACGACAGATGCACGTCTTTACGTTGCAAGTGCACCTCACCAATATACGTGGGTTGCACTCTGATCTTGAAGCGGTCCATCATCATCATCGCATTTGCTTTTTTGATTGAGACGCTGATTCGCAAACCATCTGACAAGGCTTACTTGGACTATCCAGGCTACATCCTGGAGTACCGTTTTGTCCCACGCGCTGGTGTGTGTGTATGTACGAGATGATATTTACTATCTGCGTTTTCGTAATATTGAACACCCGAAATTTTCTGTGGCTTAGGTACTGGTGGACACTGGCATAGAGAAAAATTTGTATGCTTGTGTCCGGTCTCATAGTGGAAATTTAAATAAATCAAAATCAATCACTTGGTGCTTTTGGGGGACTTCAACGCTCACCATCAAGAGTGGTTATTGCCACACCAGTTCGCTGATCACGCGGGAAGAGAGACTCGTAGCTAGCTTTTTTATTTCTCCCAACTAGTCCAAGAGCCTACTCAGGTGCCTGACATTGACAGCCATACTGCCAACTGCCTCGATCTGCTGATGACAACTGGACTAGATTGGTAATTAGTATCAGTATCTTCATCGCTTGGTAGCTCTGATCACTGTCTGGTAAAGTCCGTCTTAGTTTACTCCCCGCCGGATTCCAGCTTTTAAGAGACAGTACCCGGATGACCGAGCTTTGTTCATGCTGAAAACATGGATAAATCGACGTTTTCTAAGATTGAAACCAAGCTAGATCGATTTATCGCCCCCGAAACCCCCTGCATACAAAATTTCATGAAAATCGTTGGAGCCGTTTCCGAGATCTTTATTACTCACATATATGTACACATATATATATATATAGGTTTTTTTGTTTTTGGTAGAATGTGTTTGAATTTGTAGCCTCAGAAAGCTCCATCTAGTGTCGAGTAGAAACAGTTTTTTACATCGGTCATGGCGTAATAGATGGCGCTGATAGTTTCTTAAACCCGGTTTTTCAAATGCAGTTTGGGAACACCACCTTCAGCGGAGTTGCGGCGGCCATTTGCCTGAAATTATATTCCATACATAATGTCAGCGAATATCCTTTAAAATAAAATAAAAATTGTGGCAATATCACTTGAACAGGTTTTTTTATTTTATTTTAAGTTCGAGCGCTTTTAATGAAAAACCCTTTACAAGAACGTTTTTAAATAATCGATGGAAAATAAAATTTTGATAAAACATCAAAGTCACTATTTTCAGACCCAGTTTGTCTCGGGGTTAGCAGTTATTGAGATCTATCTAAAAAACGGTTACATATTTAAAGCTGTAACTTTCATATAATATCCGTTATTATATCCTCTTACTAAAGAAAAATACAATAATCAAACAATTATTACCCGACTGCAAAGGCTGTACGCGTATTTTGTATGTATGTATATTTAAAATAATCTATATTATTTCCTATCTTCTTAACAGGTGAATGAATTTCGACAGTTAATATATCGTTATATTCGTCTTAAAACCCAAGTGTCCTTAGAGAGGTAATTGAAAAAAAACAAAATGCCGGATAATTGACACAAAATAGTACTACGTTTAATAAAAAAATAACGTCGCTTCAAAGCGTATATTTATTTATTGATTCTTTTGCACAATAAAAATGTTCACGGAGGACTTAATGCTAATACAGCATTTTCTGCCAGTCAACCGAGAAGGTGCAGAAAAATTCGTGGTAGCGCAGTATAAGGGCTATTTACTATTATTTAAAATATACCTACAAATATACAGAGCATAACAAACAACAAATATACCAAAATTTACATTTATAATATTATCATACATAAATATAATATAAGATAAAAGGTACAATACACATATATAAATATAAAATTGTACTAGACTTAGTAACTAGACTTATATCTAGGATTAAGACGTGGGCTACTTTTTAAAATCAACGCGAGCGAAGCCGCGGGGCACGGCTAGTAGAAAAATAAATGGAAGAGCACATCACAAACCTTAGTCATTTAATTTTCTGCGTGTTGTTATTAATATAACATCACGCAGAAAGATTAAACATTTTGCAAATCTCGTGATAAATTGGCATAATATCTTTAAAGCTCACAATCATGTAACTTTAATCATCGCTTCTAAGAAGCGTCTGTAGTGTCAATAAGTGCATTGTCACCGAGCATAATACATGTATTATTATTATCATTACGTGGACGATATATCTAAATGCGTTCGATAATTATTATCAATAGAAATAACGTCACAAACGTAAATAAATGAATCCATAGAGCAACACTCTCTGAAACATTGTAAAAGCTTTTTTTTTAATTAGAGAGTCTCAGTGACTTTACAACTTCCTGCTAATTTGATTAATTTTTCCTCTTAATCATAACCAGCGTATTACTGTCAAGACGTTATCATTTCAGGTGAGTAATGGATACAAATTTGATAGCTATTATCGAACGATAACTGTTACTCAAAACAATAAATGCCATACCTCAAAATTTTACGCTACATGTCTTAAAGTCAAGAAGTAGGGTATGGTCGTGGATTAATATACAGTTTCAAGAATATATACGAGTGAAGATAAAAAATAATAACATGCAGCGACCGGAAGAAGACGCCGCTGAAACAGAACCCTTGCAGACAACACCATTAGAGTCAACACCAAACCCAAGTTGTTTACAACGGATAAATGGGTTTTTTCATCTCATTACCGTAGAACCCGTGGCTTTTTTGATGCTATTCGCTAGTATATTAGCCGGTATCACAACTCAAACACTAGCTTTGGAGAAAACTTGCAGAGTAAATTTGAATCTCTCTGATGCGATATGTGATGCAGTAAGAAACCAAGACACGGATAACAATACAGCAAATGAAAGACTGGTTCAAGAATATGTTGCAAATCTATTAATGTGGAAGAGCGTGATAACTTCTGGGCTGCCGACTATTATATTGATATTTGTGGGAGGATGGATGGACATGACTGGTCGCAGAAAAATAATAATGCTTCTTCCAGTTGTCGGCGAAGTGTTCCAAAATTTAAGTAACATCCTTAATGTGGTTTTCTTTTACGAGCTGTCAGTGGAGTATCTGATATTCCTCGATGCTTTCTTCGGTTCAATATGTGGTGGTTGGAGTGTCATGTTTCTGGCTATATTTAGTTATATTGCGGATATAACAACTGAAGAAAACAGGACTCATAGATTGGGGCTAGTCAGTTTTTGCACTTACGTCGGAATGCCTATTGGATTGGCCCTTTCAGGCATAATTTTAAGGCTATTTGGTTATTACGCTATTTATGGTACAGCAATGGGATTACATGTGTTGAATTTGTTGTACATAACATTTTGTCTATCAGATCCTGCAAGAACTAAAGAAATGAAAGAGGTAAGTTAAGTTTAAATTATTGATATATTTACATTTATTTTTATTTTTCACCTTGTTTTTGATACAGGTTCTAATGATTTTCTGATGATGATTTATTCAACAAATTAAGACTCTACAAACAGTTACAGTGTTTACAATCATCTCGAATGTCTTGCATGCCATGTTAATTTACCTTAAATTTTTTTTCGAAATTTAGTCACGGAGATCAACGATTTGCAAATTAGAAAATCCTGTCAACTAAGATACTTACCTAATTTGATTTTAAGTGGAAGACCATAGAACGTAGAATTATTGATACCATAAGTAAATATTAATTGACCGAGCAAAGCGCGATCTGTAAGTTAACTTAGGTGGTCCAGCATTTTGTCTCCAGCAGTCTGTCAGAGGCATTTAGATGTCTAAATAAAACAAGCGAATAACTACAAATTCACAGAGAGTATGAAAGTATATAAAGCATCGGCCCAAAACCAAAAATAATGAAAATTATATAAATAAAAATATGAAGGTAAGTGGGGGGCATTTTTTTTTTCTGCCTGTGAGGAGTATCGTTGAACGGAACTTTGCAAAAAGAGTGAGTTTCAAAAGAAAAATATGTTGAAAAATAAAAAAAATTATGTGGTAGGAGAGCAGTCACTGTTTTAAGGCCTATTTTGAGCCTTGGTTTATATAAAGAAATTCTTTATTTACAAAGTTTCTACTTACTTATAATATTTATCATATCCTATACTTAAAGAACAACTACTAAAAACAAACAAACAATTTAATTAAAATTAAAACAGGAATTAGCGTGACTTACGCGTTGGCGATGACTAAATCGACAAGGCTTCTTAGCCCAAAGCTGAAAATGATATACTAAAATAAAAATATTAAAGGGCCACTCAAAACACTAAATTAGTTGGCAAAATCAGTTTTTTTTCTGCTTGTGTGAGATATCTTTGAAAAGATCTGGGCAGAGTACGAAAACGTTTTTAAAAAAATAACAACTTGGTTAGACGCAGAATTCACTGTTTTAGACCTATGCTACTGGTCGCCCCTCACGACAAAACTCGAAGCCAGGTCTACTGTGCAACATGCGATTTTAGTCACGTATACGTATTAGTCACGCGTATTAAGTCAACCTACGCGAATTCCCATTTAGACAGATTTGCCATTGCCATTAAAATTTGCCATTTAGACATCGATCGAGGTGTCATACTTTTCCTACATGTACCGTTTTTTTTTTTACTTTTACTGTTACAATATTCTAAAAATCGGAACTCGTTAATTCGGGATCATAAAGATTGTTGAATTGCTTTATTCAATTGCAGTCACTAAAGTTGGAATTTACTGCATTTATAATTGCTCTATTATTTAAGAAAGAAACTTTCACCACAATCTCACTCACAACTTTTGTATAGTTAAGTTTTACGTTTCTTTTTTACACGACTTTGGCAGATAAACCATTATATTATTACTATCAGTAAATTAGGTCAGTGTTTGTAATCTTTTCAATGATAACGACGCAATCTAAATCCGCATACATATTACCTGCATACCTAGCTATTTGGCGGATTAACACCGGCCATACAAGTTCACTTAGCGAAAACAACGAGTCATAGGTACTAGGCACAAACTAGATTTAAACAACAAAAATAAACCTTAATTACTACATTGAATTAAACGGCCAAGTGTGTGTTTTGAAGAACGAGGGTTCCATTCCGTACTAAGCTATTATCTTCTGTTGTTATAAATGTAGGAAATACTCGTACATTTATAACAACAGGTACTCCTTGAGGTGATCACCCGCTAGCAAAAACTAAAATAACAGACAATAAATAAATTTTGTGTACATGTATCAACTTAAATTATTACTTTTTATTTATTACTACGGATCTAAATATAGAGATTTTCAAATGCTAGAACAGACTGACTACCTTAAATGGCAATACCTTTTAGAAAATATAGGTCGGTTATATTTGTAGTATAAGTATGAAAATACAGTACGTATACAGTTATATAAGGTTTATATGGTATTAATAATCGTTGCACAACAGTATGCTATTTCAACTTTATTATTTACTGCCGACTATATTTTTACTACTTAAGATAAAGTTAGTTTCGAAATAAAAGCAATCTAAGTATATTTTTGATATTGTATAACCGAAATCGTAGTTGCAACAATGATTGCAGTTAGAAAGAATACAACGTAACCCTAAATATAAAAACATGAAATCTGGCTAGAAAACCCTATCATTTTTATATTATTCCTACTTGAAAATGTATTACACCTAAAAATCAGGTTGGTAAACATTGTCTCCTGCTTTCTTAAGAGGCCGGGGAGGCTTTGAACGAGTCAATAGGCTGTCTCTGTTTAACTGGCAAACTGTGCCCATGCTTGATGCGATAGCACTACCGACCGAACAATATGATAGGTGCCGTAATACCAAAAAATATGAATGAAAATGTAATGTTTAGCCATTGTTTTTTGCATTAATAGTACCTTAAAATGATAATCTATGTTCCTGTTGTAATGCCAAAAGAAATGAGTTAGTTTTTAATACAAAACGAATAAGTTAAAGATGCGACATTTATGTCGTAATAATGTGTAAAAATCAATTGGTTTATATTTCGTTTTAGGTAATTATTTTGGAATAAAAACTATCCAGGAACTTAGATTAATATGTTTTTAATCTGAATAACAGCACAGTATAGTGGTCATATGCTTGAATTATAAATAATTTCGGTATTACGATTGTATGGGCAAATCAACCTCCGCAGGCCTCTTAAACGTTCTAAAAATCCCAAAACATCATTATTCTTAGTAATATTTACGAGCTTAGATGCATACATTTCACACTTTATGCATTAAAATATTATATTTGAAAATAAACTAAAAATAAGGTATAACCAAACCAATATCGACATTTTTCAACATCTCGGAGAGTATACGACCGCTGAGAATCAAACCCATAAACCTGTAGCGTCATAAGAAAATAATTTCGCATTGTGAATTTCCAATAGTTCAATGTGGTTGTGTAGAGCAAGGATGGTCAATCATAAATCACACTAATAACATAAAACGGAAAGTTTATTACCGTGTAGGAATTAATAATAACATGTTTGAAACGAGGTAACTCCTAAATAACTCTTGGGCCGCAGGTTTCGATTACGTTTTAGTTTATAGGTAATCTTAATCCTGAAATGTGACATACTTATGAGGTACTCTTTATTATTGTAAATGCAGGCAATGCAACAAATCACAGCAAGAACATTAATCAAGTAGCGGAGTGTACGAGTATGTGTCCCATGTGAAAGCTTGAGCATTGAGAGAAAAGTCCTACCTTCATAAATAGAAAAATCTTATTTTATGAAAGGTAACATTCACTTTCATATTCATTTACCGTGTCACGCTTAGATTAAAGACTTTTATGTGAGTGAAGATATACAACGACCTTCATCAGACTCACTTTCACACCCAGATTCAGAAGTACAAATACTTGGGATAAATCCGTTTTACCTTTTAACATTAAGAGAAACAGTAAAACGTCATCCATATACCGTTGACATACCTCTGGTTCGCTCGAAGCGTTTCGCTTCTACATTTATCATCCGTACTGCGGCGTAGGAGTGGAACTCATGGCCCACGTCTTTGTTTCCCGAACGGCATAATCTGGGTGTAAGTCAAGAGTGAATAGATATCATTCTAGCATGCTACGTCTTTGGCCGCATCATCAGTTTCCATCAGGTGATATTATGATCAAATGTTTGCCTATCGGCATAAAAATATGTACGGAACCTAGACGGTTAATTATACTACCAGAGCTCGAAGAATATCACTATCGTAATGATAAAAACTAATTGGTAAAAAAAATTCGAATGATACGAAGAAATATTAAATTGCACCTCCTTTAAAATGATCCTTGTTTCTATAAGTATAAGATCATACCTCATTTCAGAAAGTTGATCGTAAATGGAAGTATAATCTTGTAAACGTTCTATTGTATATAAAAACAATCATTTGCATTAAATTTTAAAGCTGATAATACTTAGGTTTCTAAAGATTATCATTTTATAACCTAAGTATTACATTATCTACCATGCAAACTTATTTAAAACAGTCGATCATTTACTACTGCGATACGAACGTGCGATAGCAAGTGTTGTGATACAGTATTATAGAAATAAATATTAGATAATTAATAAAACAAGTAAAATGAAAAATGAAGAAAACGATAAAAATGCTTTCGAAGAAGAGCACAAGGAAACAGATCCATTAAAAAATGTTGAACCTCAAGAGCATGTAAAAAGCTTTGGTGAAAATTGTGCCCATGTGTACAACAATATAACAGTCGAACCATCAATGCTGCTTTTTGTTATGGCCTGTATAATTAATATGATAACCTCACAAAATCTAAGCTTAGAAAAAGCCTGCCGTGTGAATTTGAACTTTACAGATGAAATATGTGATTCATTAAAAATGCAAGAATTGGGCAGTCAAAATGTTTACGAAAGAGAAACCCAAAAGTTGCTAGCTGTAGCAATGTCATCTCGGACGTACATGTCAGCAACAATACCGTGTATTATTGCACTTTTTGTGGGCTCCTGGTCAGATATAACTGGTCACAGAAAGATGTTCATTATCATTCCACTGACTGGTCAGCTATTGGTGTGCCTGAGTAGTATGCTCAATGTTTATTTCTTTATGCAGCTTCCTTTAGAAGTTTTAGTGTACACTGAAGGCATTTTGGAAGGTTTCTCGGGTGGATTCTGTGTTTTCTTCCTAACTACTTTCGCATATATAAGTGCAATTACCACGGACAAAACAAGAACCTTCCGAATGGGGTTGATCAATTTTAGCTTGACAGTTGGGTTTCCTATTGGAATGGGAATCAGTGGAGTGCTACTGAAAAAATACGGTTACTACGGCGGTTACGGGTTAGCGCTTTGCCTCCATTTACTCAATATTTCGTACAATCTCTTTATTTTGAAAGATCCGAAGAGAACCAAGGAACAGAAAAAGGTGAAAAAATATTTAAACTTAATTACTATTTCAATTATTTTAAACGGTGATTTTTAATAAGTTTGACGGTTTACTTTTGGTTAAAAACAGTCTACGACGATAGAAAGAACTCACATAACCTGCAGGTTTAGTAAGTAGCTCATAAAAACCGCCAGATCTGTTTTTTTTTTTGTTGTTTTATACAGCTAAAAATATTAAATACATAATATTTAATGTGTATCCACTACTGCATTTATTTAATATGTTTCCATTATAGTGACACACAACATAAATTACTACTACCCCAGCCCATACCTTTGAGCATTGTTTTGGTGGCACGAGAGAGAGCAGCAAGACATGGAAGCCATGAATTGCATTTATAGAGCAATTCTAATATAAATTTTCCTTAGGAATTAGCAACATACATTGTTATCAATATACCTAACTCTTAACATTTGTTATATTTCAGCACGATGGACGTGGTGTTTGGTACTTTATGAAGACTTTCTTCAATCCGGCACACATGCGAGACACCTTGAAGGTGGTATTTAAGAAAACGGGAGACAACAGGAGACTTCGGCTATGCATCCTCTTGGGGACCGTGTGCGTTATGTTTGGACCTATGTATGGTAAGACGCGTATTGTTAATTTTGATAATCTAATTTTGATTTATTATAAGTTAAAAATGACATAATTTAATGTCAAAAGCTAAAAAATTAAATAATGTGTACCTGCACAATAATATTTATAATATTAAAATTTATTCGTAATTGCGAATATTTTTCAAAACATCATTAAGTACATACAGCAAATGAACTAACTACTAATTAAAAAGGTTATAAAAAACTCAAGTGCTTGAGTCAATCGATTAGTAGCAAGTAGGTAATAATAAAATACAAATGACATATGTTCTGGTATATATTTATGGAAATTTCTTGACATCTTCTTATATTCAGAGTTTGAAGATCACGAAACATCAAATAAAATCAAATTGTTGATTTTCCAGAAACCATGTAAATAAAAATATCAATGTAAGAAGTGACACAATATATTAGTCCTTCGACGTAAAAATTATGATTTCAATGAATATCTACTAAACAAATGTTATTCATCTCTGCAATGGAATAGTAAGAGTAACAATGGCTAAGAAGATGATAAGCAGAATTACATATTCCATTGCAAATATATTTCATTAAACATTTTTATAATGTTTGATGACTGGTCAATTGTATTACATTTTACAATTTACCGGTTCTAGTAAGTCAACTTTAACGAACTTCTAGTCTTTTCCGTTCTTCTAGACACAGAGAGAAATATAAAAAAATATGGTTTATGAAAACTCTGTAGTAATTTATTTATGCTGTGGTTATAATTTATTGGTCACGCATGTATCATGTTGTTATTCCTCATAACCACGACAAAGACATACTATCAAAAGAATAATACTCCATTCAAATCATAATCGCGATAAGATTTTTTTAATTCGCTATAATGTCACCCAATCTTGAAAAAAATTTTGTGGAATTCCATTATGAATGGAATTTCAAAAGACTGGTTTGAAATCCAGAAAAATGTTTCAGAGGAAGGTTTCTTCCTTCCTCTGAAACATTTGAAAAATAAATCCAACAAAATAATCAATTTTTAAGATCGCAGCAAATTATTTAATCATTATTGTATAGATACCTAAATTATACACATACATATTGTACACCGCGTACAGAAGCTGTCAGTGGATATTGTTTTTTTTTTATTAAAATAAGATCAATATTGTTATTTAGTAATTTACGACAAAGCAAAAATGCTTACCGCATTGTTAGTTTCTTAAGACTAAAAAAACTTATCTATGGAACCAATAACTAAGTTTCGGAAGATAGTGAATATTTGACGCTTTTAGACGAAAAATATTATTAAAAAAGAAACATGAAAAATATTGTTGAATTATCATTTTTTATACAATTTGGATACGCGGTTTGAAAAAATATATAAAGCAAAGACCGAACGTTTGCCTACACACTTATTATTTTTGTAATATTTAGGCACATTATCTATATAAAAACTTGATGTCCCCTGAAATAAATTACGATTTTTTTTTTTTTATTTATAAGGAAGACCAACAGCCAAAGTCGATTACTGGTCCTCACGGCTAGAAACCAAATATTTTACTATTTAACGCAAACATGACATTAACGCATCGTTACACAAATAAAAAATTAAAATACGTAACAATATTTCAAAAATTTTGTAAGCATAGGTACTTCCGAATAAAGACAATAATCAGAATAGTGTACATTATTTCAACAATTGAGTCTAATTATTAAAGAAATCGCTACTAAGCAGCCGCCTCGCCGAGCTCACGCTTGTGCAAAATAAGTCTAACGTATTATTATGTCTACATACGTTATTAAAGTGTTTACTCGCTCTATATAAGTAAGTGTTATATTATATCACAAAAAGAAACTACTAAATGAAACAAGATAATTGTAAAATAAATCTTCTCTTATTATTTCTGCATAATATGTATTTTCCAAAAAAATTAAGCCTATTTGAATGTGTAATAGCCGAATAAAAATAAATTCATATCTTCAGTAAAAGGTTTGAGAATAAAATAACAATTATTAATAATCTGATATAGACTTAATCATTTCAAGGCACCACTGATAATCTAGTTACTTGGATGGATTCTAGCTAGATAAATTACACATATAACGAGCTGTAATTATTCGTATGAACCATTTATTTGCATATCTGATAGTGTTATCATAGCAATATGTGCAAATTACACGTGATGCAAATACAGATGCTCGTCAATGTCAGTAATTATTGTAAAATTGAGGCTTGGTTTGGCGCCGTGTTTTATTTTGTAATTGAACACATTCCTGCGATGTTTCAGTAATCACACTGATTCTGATATATACCAAAACGTTTACCATCTCTAAATTATTTGCATTTAATTTCTACAAGCAAGCATGAAAATATGAGTATGATGATGAGAACATGATGATAATTTGAGATTTATAAAGATATAAATGGTTGCTGCTTGTAGGAGCACCAACCAGCACCAACGTGTTGACGTACGAGACTGGTAAAGATTGCTATTGATTAACTGCTTTTTATGCTGGATAAACAAGCATTTGACCTCTATCTCACCTGATGGAAAGTGATGATGTACTTAGTATGCTTGTCTAGAAGAAACCTATTCATTCTCGACTTGAATATTCCCTAATTATACCAGATCAGGTAACAAAGACGCTGGCAATGTGTTCCACTTCTTTGCTGTTCGATGATGAAAGTAGAAACAAAACGCTCAAAGCGAACTGTGACATACAAGTAAAATACACCGCTGAATCTCTACAGTTTGGCAACTCTTGTATATCAACTGATGACCTTGTATCAACTAAAGAGAACACCTGTTTTGAACGAATTGGAGTAAACATTTATGTTTAAAATGGCTGTTTTAAATATTTTTCAGGTGAAGTTGCTATCCTGTACATGTCAACTAGGTATCGGTTTAATTGGGACGAAGTCATGTTCAGTATATTTCAAACATACAATTTCGTTACACACACAATAGGTAAGCCTTATTTAACTTGTTTTATTCAGCGAAGCAAATTCAAAAATAGAGTACTAAAATTAGTTCCTAGTATTCGTATTTTCCGATAATACATGTGATTTAGATACCTTTGATCTCATATGATATCCAGCTAAGGTTAACAATCAGGTAGTTAAAAAGTAGTTTTGGAGAAGATAACAATTATATTCTGTTGTGTTTCATATTCTTGAAAAAATCTTTTTGTTTTTCTTTATTCAAGATAGGCAAACTTTTGACCACAATCTCATCTGATGGTAAGCGACTATGTGGTCGACGATGGAGCAAGCTTACTTAGAAGATACCTATTCACTCGTGACTTGAAAACTCCCAACATACACTTTGTAACAATAATATAATGTATATAAAGAACAAAAGCCATTCTGCATCTAGACACTTAAATTTAAAATGAGAGTTATGTTGTGATGGTTCAAGTATGGACGATAATTTTTGTTGCATTGGTCCGCCAAATATTTTCACTTAAATTGACTTACTTACTATTCATAATGGAGTTATAGTTAAAATTGGCATTTAAGCTCTATATCACCTGCTATTATTTGAAGTGCTCGAAAAAGGCGTACCAGGCCTCTGACCATCGAAATGGCTGCCGGAGGGTGTTTTAAACAACAATTATTATTAATCATACAAGCTTTAGAAAATATCATAAATAACATACTATATTTAAAAAGTACATAGCAGTTTTAAATTTTCAGGTACAATGTTTTCAATTCTTGTGTTCAGTAAACAACTCCAATGGCACGATTCCGTGTTGGGTATTATTTCTACTATCAGCAAGATCTCAGCGTCCTTCGTCTACTGTTTCGCGCCTAATGAACGGATATTCTTTATTGGTAAGAAATGTTAATACACTTTTATTGGCCTTACTTTTTGTATGTTAATTACAAACAACAAGCTTCTTGTAAGTAGGTATGTAGTAACAAATCGGAAGTCAACTTCAACCTTGAGAGCATGCGTATTCCAGGTGTAGTGTGTTTACCAGCTTCGATCACATCGTCACTTACCATCAGGTGAGATAGTTGTCAAACACTAGCCTGTCACAAATAAAAAAAAAAAAAAAACCTACTTGTAATATTTTAAAACAAAGTTGTAATTATTGCAAATTTTGAAAGTGACGTTATTATTAGAAGTACAGAGATGCCATAGAGCAGATTTGATGTTGAAGCTACGGGGTAGCTACCCCTTCAGTTGCTAATTTGTGCTTATTTGGTTGAACGATTCACAAAATATCCAAATTTATTGGAAGGTACATAAGCCGATACCTAAACTAAAATTAGGCTAAAATATATTTTACATGACCCATCATTTAATGAGAATATCAAATAAATAACACAATTAAATATCTAACAAAATATTTACGAATAATGTTAGTCTAACCTATTTTGATAAAATAACGCTTATCGGATAATTATTTATGTGACTTTGTTAAATGCATGATAAGATAAGGTTGTAGTAAAATATAATCTTGAAAAATATGCCTCTCATCGTAAATTGGTACATACTAATTTATGAATAATTTCTTAAAAACAATATATATTTTATACGAATTTCTAACATTAAAACTGACTTGAATTACTATTCAGAAGCATCGATCTATAAAAAAAATACAGATACAACGCTCGTGATACGGTAGTAAAGAAAAGCATATTATTCCTTTAGCAGTAAAATTAACGACTTTTCGAACTACCCGTCGCAAATTGGGCAAGTCAATGACACCCGGATAACTTAGACAAATTTTTAGGATACCCTATATTAGGTTACCATAAGTTTACTTGGACGAACGAACATACATAAATCTAAAACTCTGGTTATACCCCACTATGGGAACCTACTAACCATCATGGTCGACAAAGATGCTGCTTCCTAGGCTCCGGTAGTTTACAGGAAAGAAAAGTTCCCGGGGACCCTAACTAAACAAACATAAAGTTGTTCTCCGCGATTCCCCAATCCCCAAATTCCCGTCACTACCATAAATGAGAAAAACAAACGTTGAAAAAATCTAAAGAAAAGAAAACAAATGCAGTCCAGAACGTTAACTTCGAATCAAATGTTCAAAAGCAATCCCTTACAAACCAATAACGAACCATTTTATTTTTTGTGCTTCATAACAAATTGCTCACAATAATTATAACCTACTTAGTCTAGACAAAACATTCAAACAAGAACGAGATTACCTCTTGCTGTTACAGTGTGTTAACATGAGATACTTAGTGGTCAAACGATAGCCTATTTTTAATATTTACGATCTCAGCCTCACGATAAGTGCAAAGACTTTATCGTGGGTGCTGGAAACATTTAGATCACACACACAATCACACCCAAAACCAGAAGCACAATTAATGACCTTTGAGAAGGAAAATTGCGCTTCTGCTGGAAACCAAAAGCAGAAATGTCCTATCAGAAAACAAAAATACCCAACAATAAGTTTCACCATCTGACCATCATTGTATCTACAATGACCAGTTAATAAACATATTATAAAATACAAAGTACAAATTATCAACAATATTATCTGACAGACTAAAATGATGTTGTGTTTACCCATGAACAACTCAATTCAGTCTACGACATTCACAAAAATATTATTTCCATTTTGAATTGTTAACCAATTCATAAAATTAAGAAAAAACTTACACAATTTAGAAGTTTGTACACATAATATAAATATATTTATAGTTTTCAACAGTCTTAACTTACTTGGGTCTTTGCTGTATATATAGATGTATATAATTTTAGTTTAGTTTTAGAAAATATAGGCAATTGGCCCGAAGATAGCACTCAAACACTACTACATATAATATATCAATACAATACAATATAATAACTCTTTATTGACAGTAATAATAAAAAAGTACAGAAAATATATCCACACGTTCTATTCAATTAATTGCATTTAAGATTATTCCGAATTCACAATGTTTAGTCTGTTCGCGTCGCAATAAGCAGTCGCAATATCGTCTTGATTGTCATTTGTTTTATACTTTGAATTTGAATGAAATCGAATTATTTGTTTTTTAAACGCTTTGATTAAAATAAGTTTTGGTATAAACTGTAACCTCTTTTGAAAACAAAAAGTTGACAAAAGAGGTTTTGGTGTGTTCAAATCCTACTATAATAACTAAAAAGAGGATTTGCTGTGAAACTGAAAAAACATTTGTTTTTTGGTATTATTTTCCAAAACATTTGATTTTTCGAGTATTTAAGTGAATAATATTGGATTATTACCCGTTTATCTAATCTAATACCTTTAAACGAGGAATTCTTGTATATATAAACGTATTTATATAAAATAATATATATATATATAAACGAGAACGTCGTTTTTTGAACGTGCATGAGTGTAAGCAAATCATACATACTTAGTTAAAACATGTAAATTTTGTTTTTCTAGTATATCTACAGTTTCTAGCACTTTACTAGGGCATGACTTGACTATGCCTAAATCTTGACTCTTTGACTTTGACTGTAACTGGTTACTAGAAATAATAACGGAAAACTTGTCGAAACACAAAATTCCCAAGAGAATTTACATGACACAAGTCATCGAACTTAGGTGGGGTTGTGAATGTAAAATCGTTTGTTTATTTATTTTATTAATGTATATATTAATTGAGGACAGAATGCAGAAAAACAAGACCATATATATATATATATATATTTATAATATTTTTCATTGTATTACAGCGCCACTGGTGGACATCTTGAACGGAACTTCATTATTAGCCCTGAGGTCTATTTTCTCAAAATCTGTGGCTCCAGACGAATTAGGTAACCTTCAATATACGTTTTAAGTTTAAATATTTCGGAGATTTCGATAACTGAGATTACTTGAGATGAATCGAATTTAGAGCAATAATAAAACTAGCCCACCCGACTCTGGCTTCAGCCGGGTGGACAGTTTTTATAGTTTTTAAGCCGCTGGGCTTACCTCCTGCTGAAGACAACATCAAATTCAGTTCTGGAGACAGTCTTACTTACGTTCACGATTTACTGGTATTTAGGGTACCTGAACCCTTTTTACCGACTTCCCAAAAAAGGAGGAGGTACTCAAGTCGACTGTATTTTTTATGTGTGTTACCTCATAACTTTTTTTAGTTTGCAAGATGTTGCTTTCTTATTGGTCCCATTTAAATTTGATCAAGATCTGATCAGTACCTATCGTCAATAATGCCTATTTTGAGGACTACTTTGACGATGTTCTCGTTTAACCGATTTCAAAAGTTACCTCATAACTCCTTTCGTTGTGAGCCGATTTTGATGATTTTATTTGAAAGCTGGAGCTTTTCATGTGGTCCCATTGAAATTTGATTAAGATCTGATCTCTAGGTATAGATTTATAGTCAATAATAATGCGTGTTTAATACAATAAATCTGATCAAGGTTCCGAAGATAAAGCCGGTTTTTACTGACTTCCCAAAAAAGGAGGAGGTACTCAAATCGACTATATTTTTTTTTCCGAAATTTCCGAAGATAAAGTCGGTTTTTACCGACTTCTCAAAAAAGGAGGAGGTACTCAAGTCAACTGTATTTTTTTTTATGTGTGTTACCTCATTACTTCTCTCCACGTGAGCCGATTTCGAATTTTTTTTTTTTTAGTTTGGAAGATGTTGCTTTCTAATTGGTCCCATTTAAATTTCAGATCAGTAATTCTAAAAATATCGTCAATAATGTCTATTTTGTGACGAATAATGCGTACTTTGACGATGTTCTGGTTTACCCGCCTTCAAAAGTTACCTCACAACTTCTTTCGTTGTGAATCGATTTTAATAATTCTTTTTTTATTTGAAAGCTGGTGGATCAAGGTTCCGATGATAAAGCGGTGAAGTCGGTTTTTTTAAGCTTTGCTTGCGTTTAATTATTAGTAAAGCTAGACGTCATTTATTATCTTACTTGAAAAATAATGCATGGGGGCAACCTATATACAAGAAACATGTTTTTGCATAGCTCTTAACCGGCTAAATGTCAGGTTCGCATTATTATATACAATACAAAACAGTACAATAATACTTTATTGCACACCAAATACAAAAACCAAGTACTTACTTAAAATTATACAGTAACTGTGTTTAAAAATGTAAAGCTAGATAGAAGAAAAACTATTTCACCATAATATTTCAGGTAAAGTGAATTCAATAGTGGGTCTGACAGAGAACCTGATGCCTCTGGTGTACGTGCCTCTCTACACTAGGGTTTATACTGCGACAATGGAGGTCCTGCCTGGGGCGGTATTCCTCATGGGGGCAGGAATGACAGTGCCGGGAGTGTTTGTGTTCATGTAAGTAATAATAGCATTATGTAAAAGTAGCTATTATTGCATATTAGCAAACGCAATTTCTATCTAACACTTGCACTACATGATGGCAAATCATTTTCAAATGTTTGCCTATCTACATATACCCGAAAGTAGATAATTATTGGCTTAGTGCCTATAGCAGTGTTCTACGAGCTATATAATCCTTTAGAGCCAGTCTCTCATTATATTGCGGGACAACAAGATAAACAGAATGGTATATATTTCATAATTGATAAAGCGTTTTCCTTTAACAATCATCATCGATTCAGAGAAAGTGTAGAACTTACTGCCCATCATCATCATCATCATCTCAGCCGCAAGAAGTCCACTGCTGGATATATGCCTTCCCCAAAGATCTCCAAAATGTACGGTTGTTAGCGGCCTGCATCCAGCGTCTTCCTGCTACCTTCAATATGTCGTCCGTCCATCTTGTGGGCGGTAGGAATAACACATAGGCTACTTTTTACTTAATTAACGCGGGCGAAGCCGTGGGGCGCGGCTAGTATATAACTAGTCGTTCGCGCCGAACTGAGATCTCGCGCCTACATTTTGCCTCTTAGAGAAACACTTTTGAGGCTACTTGCTTATTACTTTTTTTCTATATATAATAATTGTTTCTGTATTTGTTGTTCAAGTACATGATATAACAAATAATATACGTACGTTTCAGCTTTAAATGTGAAGCCGTTTTTGAGATATACCCGGGACAAAATAGGTCTAAAAACAGTGACTTTGGTGGCATAACAAATTGTTATTTTCCAACAAAGATTTTTTCTGAAACCGGTTTCGTACTCTAGTTGAAAGGCCCTTTTTAATGATACCCACAAGGGTAGATAATAAAATAAAAAATATTTTGCTCCCCACTTACAAGAGCCCCTTTAATGTTTCATTTATCTATATCTATACCTTTAAACGATTTTCATGAAATGTTGTATGCAGGTTTCGGGGGCGATAAATCGATCTAGCTAGTTTTCAGTTTTAGAAAACGTCGTTTTATCAGTGTTTTCAGCCGAGCAAAGCTCGCTCATCCGGGTACTATAATTTTAAATGTCGTAGTTTTACATGATCTGTGAGAATTTGAAGTCATTCACTTTTATGGTTTAGACGCTAGATGCCTCTAACAGACGGACGGACGGACGGACAAAGTGCTGAACAACCCAAGTCAACTATAGGAGATCTCGCTTCGCTCGATCAATAATTGCGATAAACCTATTTTATATTTATATTTCCCTTTTCAGATGGCTCTTCTACAGGCACAGGAAGGGGCTCAGAAAATCAGAAAAAGCTACGGATGAAATGACCGATGTAGAACTACATTCTCGTACTTAGCTTATGATCTAACAGCTGTTATTATAATTATTATGTAGGTACACGTTAGGTTGACAATTTCTGATATATTTATATTTCGGAATATGTGGAATATTTGTTAAAACAATCAATTAATCATTTTTTACACATACCTACTTAAACTTGAAAACTTAACTACCGATAGGAATATATTATTAAATATTACAAACAATCTTTCTAATTACACCTAATGAGGTGTAATAAGAAATATTGCTTGTAATATTTAAACTGCAAAATGATTAGCACAGACACTGTGTGTGTGAGAGAGAATCTTTTCTTTACAAGTGATACAAATACAATAACTTAGTACGAACTATTAGTGTGAAAGCTTCAGTGTTATATCATGGTATAATATGCGCTATTATCATTAAGTAATTCACTTGATATGTAATTCTTTGCATGTTGTGTTAGATTTGAGATCAATTTTGAAAGTCGAATATAGGCGTAGGCAATCAGGTGTTTCATTTAACTACTTCTAAATTATACTTAGACAAATAAATTATATATTCCAATGAGAACAAGTCTTATATGTTATGTTGGAATGTAGACATTTGATTGATTTCCTTGCCGGACTACTCTTCACGACAATAAAATTAATGTATTATTACATGATTTCCTGAACTGAAAGAATAACGAAAAAGATATAATTTGATTTTTTTATAATATTGGAATTTTAAATCTTTCTGTATGCTAGTATTTCACCCCAAACTGAGACCTCGCGGAAATTTTTTGCCTAATATAGAAAAACTTTTGATGTAAGTAGTGTATAACTTTTTCTAATAATTTTACTTATAGGTGTATAAAAATATTATAAAAGCAAAATAGTCAATATACAAATTTTACTAAAATATTTACCTAATACAAAAAATCAAGCTACTTTTTTCTTATTAACAATTGTTTGATTTTGTATTAGTTGTTCAAGTACAGGATATATTACGTATATTATTGGTACGTAAGTTGCAGCTCTAAATTTTAATGTATTTAAGCCGTATTTTAAGATCCATCACCAGGACAAAATAGGTTGTAAAACAGTGATTTTGGTGTGCGATGTTGCATTCCTACCAAATTGATATTCGCCTACATAGGTTAAAAAATAGTACTCTACTTGAAAAGCTCTTTTCTACAATCCACATAAGGGCAGAAAAAAACATTATTTAACCCCCGCTTACTCGAGACCACACTTCGCATGGTCAATTTAATTCTTTCAAATCAGTCCATCACTGATTTGGAAGAACTTGATTGAGAGTTAAGGCCTGAAAAATCCTGACACTAGGACTGCCACTATCCGTTATATCCAGTACTTGAACAACAAATATAAAAACAATAAACTATTATATAGAAAAAAGCTATCTGCAATTAACCTCAAAAGTTTTTCTCAATTAGGCAAAATATAGGTCGCGTGATCTCAGTTTGGGGCGAACGCTAGTAACAAAAAAGGTAAATTTTCACATAGCAGATAGCCTTGTTTGACTAATAAGTCGTCTACCAGACGAATAACTGTTTCTGTTCCTTCGGCGGCCAGTTAAGCCAGTATTCAATAGATGTTGACGTGACACATCACGCATGTCATGATTCATGTCAGGTAATATACGCGTCCAATGTCATCAATCATCGCCCTCTCTCTCTATTTTTACTAAATGCATCTCATTTCCTCCAGGTAAGTGTGAATCCAGGATTCTGTAGCTAAAACCGTAGGTTTGCTTCCTATCTCGATGGTGTGAACATCTTACAAATATCTGATTGTTAACAGAACATTAAAAATTTTAAAAGTTTATTCGGTAGGTACTAAATTGGACAGATACATTTATAGATTTCATAACTAACTGACCTTTTGTCTAAGGTAAGGATTGAAACATTTGCCCTACATTTAGTAATATTAAGACATAATTGCATATGTACAAAACATTCTGACGTTTTTTTTATACTACCTACCTTCTTACTACAGATCTGCTTTAATTTATTCAGCTATCAGTCAACTATCTTACCTGTAAGGGGTCTATATAGATCATGGCTATACGTAAAGAAATTGGAACCAATCATTATTTTACTAATGATATGTTACCTACAAAACACCTTCGGCTGGACATAATATCCTGATACCAGGACTTCCCCTCTAATTCCTTTTAATATTTTTATTTTTTTATGCCTGATTTTTTAATGAACAATCAACATGATGATAATTTTGCCTATTTTGTTGTTTTTTCCTGACAACATATTCTGATGAGTCTCACTCCATAGTCAAGATTTTAGCCACCTTGAATGTTCTAGTGTTGAGCAATAATCGAAATTTTAATTTTCCATGCGTTACAATATAAAACTAATGTCATCCATATAGTTATTATTTTAATGGCAAGTACACACATAGAATGGTGTCTTACTTAACACGTGGGCTATCAATTCGACATAATATTATAATCACAAACCATGGATTTTGTAGCTGCTCAAACCGCCGCAAACACGTATTATTTGCTACGCTTCACATTCTCACAGTAGGCGAAAAATAGTAGGCGCTTCATACACAATGACAAAGTATATCAGATTATGTTATTGTCCGAAGGTATAGAAGGACGGGCAAAAATAATTTAACTATGATAATGCCTGCAGATTACACTTGCACTCACTCTATCCATAGATTAAAGGCTTTGAAACTGATTTATAGCAAAACCGTTTTAATAAGATCCGCTATACTCCGAAAAAACATGTTCCGAAAGTTACTACCTTACCATCCCAAGAGTATCTGCATAGGCTATGTATGTCTTTACAACATTGTTACTTTTATGTCGTCTAAACGAGGCAGCGACGTGGTAACCTTATCAAGTCGCTGATACGAGGTCTTAGCAGATTATTTGTAAGTTAGAAAAAAATAGTCCCGACACACAAGACTCACAATAGTAGTTGTTATATTATAATAATTTAAACGCAAGCAAAGCTTAAAAAACTGATTTTTCCGTTTTGTATTCGGTACCCTTGATTAGATTAAAAGAATTAACCCGAATTATTGGGGGTAACTCAAAAATACTGGACAGATCTTGAACAAATTTAAATGGAATCATATGGAGAGCACCAGCTTTCAAATAAAAAAATAATCATCAGAATCGGTTCACCTAGAAGGAGTTATGAGGGTCCCAATTCGACTATGTTTTATGTTACATGTTTTATGTGTTAACATAAAACATAGTCGCATTGGGACCTTCTCCTTTTTTGATGTCGGTTAAAAAAATATTAAAACACAATTCCCGCGACTTTTTTTCCCAAAAGGTATAATCTGGGAGTATATAAGTCCGGAGTGAATAGGTATCTTTTAGGCAATCATGCTACATCTACGGCCACATGATCGCTTTCCATCAGGTGAGATTGTCGTCAAATGTTTGAATATCATATAAAAAAAAAACTGTCTCCATACAACACTATCGTGAGAGTACAATACAATAACTCTTTATCTGAATTTATCTGAATGTAAGCTGAATTTATCTTTTAGTGTCACCAAAAGATAAATTCAGCTTACAGAGAAACTTATAAAATAACGATGCAATGGGCGGTTTTATCGCTAAGAGCGATCTCTTCCAGACATCCTTTGTATGGAACTATAAGCGAAAAATTAAAGTAGGAATGGTGGTACGATAAAATGAATGAAATAGATTATAAAAATAATAATAATAAACTAACATTTTAAACTACATAAACAATACATACCATTAAAAATAATAGAATATCTTATTAAATAACCTTACATAAAATAAATAAATAATTACATATAAGTACCTATATTACATATAATTTAACCTACACAGTTTCCATACTGTAGTATGTAGTGTGTCAGGATACTATTTTTTTTTACAAAACTAATGGGGTGTAATCAAATACAACACTCGTCGGAAACTGACGTCGCAACTTAGCCGAAACGCCGCAAGGTAAATAAAAATAGTTTTGAACGAGATCCTGCGATGTTTTTTTTTATGCTGGATAGGCAAGCATTTGGCTGCTATCTCACCTGATGGAAAGTGACGATGCGGCCGAAGATGGATCATGCTTGCCTAGAAGCATAGTAGAAATATATGTTCTACTATGCTAGAAGGTACCTGTACTAGGTACAAGGTTCCTGCGAGTAAAAACAACTTTGAAGGAGATAAAAGCGTTTATTATATTATTTAACGAAAATTATTACAGGAGTAGTACTTGACAATTGTAGATCAATGCGCAAGATGGACGACAGAGCCGATGCCGGCTTTCTACCAATCAGCGCTCTTTACGCCCCACTACCCCGCGCTTGCCCCTCTACTAACAATTTGAAAACATAATATTTTATAATTTACTTAAATGCTAAATGCCTTTTACGTGTCGCCTACATTCCCCACCCTAGTGCTGCCCTTGCAGCACTCATCCTCAATAGGTATTCTGGCGACACCCGTAATAGCTCTTTTCAGGGTACCGGTAGGTGTACGGATACATACAACACGCACTCGCCCATCCTTACCTGGGAAAGCCTCTTGAACGATGCCTCGCGGCCATATGCCCCTAGGCGCATTGGGATCTACGATGAACACCAAATCTCCTACCGCCAACGGCCGCGATTTTTCGTTGTTCCACTTCTGTCGAGGAATCATGTCGGGTAATACCTCACGCACCCATCTCTTCCAGAACATGTCTGCTAGAGCCTGAGATGTTCGCCACTGCTTTCCTTAGGTATAAATCGGACTCGTCAAAAACACCTAAAACTGGCAGGTTCGAAGATGAGCCGAGCAAGAAATGATTAGGTGTCAAACATTCTTCGCTGCCTGGCTCAACCGACACGTGACTTAACGGTCTGCTGTTAACTATGTTCTCTACTTCAGCTAACAGAGTACTGAGAATCTCATCTTTTAGAGCGCGTTCTCTTAACACCACCTTCAGACTAGTCTTCACGCATTTAATGAGGCGTTCCCACGCCCCACCCCAGTGAGGACTATGAATGACCATTGTGTTCCATATGTACTGGCTGTAGCTATAAGTAACTTTTCATCAAGCTCCTGGATCGATTTCTTTATCTCGTTGTCCGCGCCCCTGAGATTTGTCCCATTATCGGAATATAAAAATTTTGGCCACCCGCGTTTAGATGCCATACGTCGCAGTGCCATCAGTAAGGAGTCTGTCGTAAGCGAATGCACAATTTCTAGGTTTACAGCCCTTACTGTGAGGCATGTAAATAGGACGCCATACCTTTTCAATCGTCGTCTGCCAACAGTCACTTCCATAGGTCCAAAAAGGTCTACCCCGCAGTGGGTGAACGGTCTTTGGTGATGTGCCATCCTTCCCGCAGGTAAGTCACCCATCCTCGGTATCTCTGGAGTTACTTTTCGGATTCTACAAAACATACATTTCGAAACAACGTACTTTACTGCAGGCCTTAACTTCAAAATCCAAAATCTTTGTTTTAATTCATTAACCACCATCTCTTGATTACCATGATTAGCCTTGACATGGTAATTACTTGCTATCAACCGTGATATATAATTTTTACCATCCAGTATTACAGGTTGCTTCACATCGAGGGTGACCCCGGCGGCGTTCTTAATACGGCCCTGGGCTCGAAGAATTCCGTCTTCATCGAGAAATGGCGATAAGGTAAGTAATCTACTATTTCTTTTCACACACTTGCTACTTTTTATTTCAGCTATATCTTCACTGAGGGACTGAGCCTGTGAGTACTTTATCAATAGATTTTCGGCGCGACCCATCATCATGCAGTCACTGGTAAGTACTTTGCGTCTACATTTATCAATAAACTTCAACATAACTGCAGTACTCCTTACTAGTCGCAACCATGACGAACATCTATTAGGATCTGGCACAGGTAAATTGTCACTTACCATCTGAATTGCAGATACACACTCAACCGTATAGTTTTCTGTTTCAGGATATGCAGATACCGATATGTCGGCTGGCCATCCCTGTTCATCGTAGTAAAGGAACTTCGGTCCAGTGAACCACTCTTTCTGAAATACTGATACGTCATACGACTCTCTGGTGGCGACATCTGCAACGTTTAAAGAGGTAGGTATATATCTCCATTCATTAACATTCGTTATCTCATCGATTTCGCCTAGACGGTGTGCAACAAATATCTTATAATCGCGATTATTATTGCGTAACCACTGTAATACTGTCGTAGAATCGCACCAAAAAACACGACGCGTTATCTTAATTCTATGCTCTTTTTGTATTGTTTCAGCTAGCCTCGCTGCCATCAAAGCTGCCTGTAATTCTAATCTAGGCACTGTTGTAGGCTTTACAGGTGCAACTCGACACTTACTAGATACAAATGCAACTCTAATTTCATTATTTATCTCCCAACGCCAGAAAGCTACGCAACACATCGCTTGAGTCGATGCATCGCTCATTATATGTAACTGTAAGTTTCTATAGCTTCCCGAGTTATCAATGTTCGGTGCAGGCGCACGCGCCGGTAAACAAACATTTATAGGTACGCTTTGGTAGCATCTAGGTAAGCGTATGTCACCGATTGATTTTAATACATTAAGCCATTTTAACCATTTTTCATAAATTTCATCATTAAGTTTATCGTCCCAGCCTATATTAGATTTCCATGTTTGTTGCAAAATTATTTTACCATTAATAGTGAAGGGCGCTAAAAATCCATATACATCGAAAACTGACATAATTAACTGTAATGCTTCCCTTTTTGTAGGTCGCTTATCAACGAGAACCTCGGATGGAATCCGTTTAAACGAAACATCAAAACCCAAAGTATCATCTTGGGGGTACCATAAGAGTCCCAGGGCTCGTTCACCATCATGATTTCAAATTATTTGCATTCGAAGCGAGTAAATCCGCGGGTAAATTATTTAGAACTTCACTGCTGTTACTCTGCCAGTTACATACCACAAAGCCTCCTTCATTGTGAATTTTAATTACCTCGTTCGCCAGACTAATACAAGTTTCTTCGTCCGGTTGACTGTCTATATAATCATCCATATAGTGCTGTTTGCTTATCGCCGCAACAGCTGACGGCATTGTTGAATGAAACCGTTGTGCGTTTTTGTTTTTAATATATTGAGCTATGAACGGAGCACAATTTGCACCGAAAATTAATGACGTCATTTTGTACGTGTTAACCGGAGAATTTACATCATCACGCCATAAAAATCTTAACACATCTTGGTCACGTGGTATGATTTTAATCCTTAAAAACATATCCTTTATATCTCCAGCGATCGCGACTTTATGCTCGCGAAAACGCATCATTATCCCAAACAAGGATTGAAGTAAATCTGGACCCTTGTACAAATAATCATTTAATGTTAAGCCATTACTTTTTGCTGCGGCATCAAATACCAAACGTAACTTTTTCTTATTAGGATTATCGACGCCAAAGTGAGGTAAATACCATGTTTTAGATAATGGTCCATCGTTACTTACTTGTTCGGCATAGTCATTCGTAAACAGATGATTGACACGTTCTCGATACCTCTGCGCATACTCATTATTAAGGGTCATTTTCCTCTCCACCCCCCGCAGCCAGTCGGTTTAGAATCAGGTAAAATATAATCGGGGTCACGCCAGGGGAGGCCAACATGCCACCTATTATTTACCAAAATAGCAGTCTTTTCTAAGTGCTCCAGCGCGCAAAGGTCGTCGGCGTTCTGACGCGGTTTACCTAATATACCCATTGAATCGATAGAAAAGGATTTACGTACCTCGTCATGCAGCTGTTGCAGCGCGAGCCCATCTTCGTCCCGACAGTTAGCACGGAGGTCATTTCCGATCAAGAGTGTCGAGTGACGCGGCGATGACGTCACCGGTACCCTTCCATGGGCGCACCAACCAAGAGGGGTGAGTGTTGCATAGGGTTCATTGATTTTACCTACCCTAATTTGTAAAGGCATTATCAAATGGTAATTATCCTGACCTATTAAAATCTCAGGTTTTACATTATTATGACAAAAAATTGCATCTAAATTATTAAAATGACTATACATTTTTAGATTAAAAGAATGCGTATCTTGATTAGGCAAATTTAACTCTTTAACACTACGCACATTGAGTTCATGTTCCTTTCCTTCGCAGGTAGACAACCGAAGACGCACCACATCAGCATCGCAGACAAGTTCATTATTGTTCCAGGCACCATGAACACGCATAGTTTGTCGGCGCCCGTGCAGTCCTAGTCGTGACGTCAGATCGGCGCTGATAAGACTAACCGTAGACCCATCGTCCAATAACGCATACGCACTTATTATACCGTTAGGTCCATGCAGATTCACGCGCACTACCTTTAAAAGTACTTTACAGTCTGACCTTGAGATATGTGTTACGTTTTCAGGTTCCGGCTGCGGCAGACTTGTGTCGTAAACCTGGCGCTCGCTGTAACCTTGACTGTGGCGATTGTTCTCGTCGCGGCGATCAGCTGGTCTTTTGTAGTGTAGTAGCCGATGATGTGCTAGCCCGCAGTTATCAATGTCGCATGGTGCGGCCGGGCAGGTTTCCCTTTCGTGTTTTGATAATAAACATTTAAAGCATAGATTATTTTTCTGAACAAAATACCATCTATCTTTGCGTAGTGATTTTAAAAACTTCTTGCAGTCAGTAAGCTTATGATTAGTAAATAATCGGCAGTAGTGGCACTTTCTCTGTTTTAACTTCTCATCGTTATTGATCAATACAGTATGCGAACGTGTATATGTAAGTTCTAGGTATTTCTTTCTACTGTTGTAATCTAGTGTACTGCGTGTATTTATCAAGACCAAAGAATTTACTATCAATACTTCTTCGTTTAGAAATTCAGATAATGTGTGTAGAGTAGGTCGCTTACCTTCTTTTATGGTAGGATAACTGTAGTCCGTCCATTTAGAAAGAAGAACTGTAGGTAACTTTGATAGTACACTAGTCATCACATTTGTTGACACCAAATACTCGTCACGGCCAAGTACACTGACTGCAGCCACATAGTTTCTCACTTTAACGGTGAATGGCACGATATCTTTGTGATATTCTTGAGACACTGGGTGTAGTTTTTTGATGTCCAGCATTATTCTTGATAAGATCACATCAGGATTGCCAAACTGCAGCTCTAGGGTTGACATGACCATCTCAGGCGAAGTTGCACTGATGAGAAGAGCGGAGACGGCTTCGCGTGCCGGTCCACCAAGACACTTTCGTAGACGCCATAGGTTCTCTTTCGGAGTGAAATTGCACACTTGTGATGACTCGTCGTATGCTTGCTTGAATTGAAGCCATTCCATCGGATCTCCTGAGTACTTTGGTAAGCCTTTAGGAGTACAAATGCGACTCAACAATTTTGAGTGGGGTTCGTTGTTGATGGTTGCGCTTGCTAAATTATTTAGCGCGCTGGCCAGAAGTCGAACTGTTCCATCATCGTTACCGGCATGATCGGGGGCAGGCTGCGTGTTTAGTTCTTGTTGACTTCGCTCCATCCACTTTTCCACTTCACTGTGAGTATCTTTTTCGGATACCATGCTGCATTCTTCATCATCTATTGCAGTAAGTTCCGCGGCGAGTCTCTTGTCGATTAGCTCCATTTGTATTTTCGCTTTCGCTTCAGCTGCCTCTAATTCCAGCTTCGCCTTACGTGCCACTACAGAGGAAGACGTTGATTTTCTTGATTTCGTCTTTGCCGAACGGTGACATGACGCGGTTGGCAACAGCGGAACCGTTTTTAATGGCGGCTCCGATTTCACTTCACTGTTTGCATCCATAGTAATAGTGCGGTTTATTTGCCACTTTTTGTCACCTTTCTGACCATCAGGTTCTGTGTTGGGCCGAGGCTGTTGATTTTGAGGCGATCCCTTTTGTTCTCCATTCTCCTGATGTTCTCGGAGGAATTTTCTTGTGTTCACCATGTGTGTAGCTGTTTGCGGCGGAGTAGTGAACATTCCGGTCCACAGCGATCCAGGCTCGAAGGAAATGTACTAGGTACAAGGTTCCTCCGAGTAAAAACAACTTTGAAGGAGATTAAAGCGTTTATTATATTATTTAACGAAAATTATTACAGGAGTAGTACTTGACAATTGTAGATCAATGCGCAAGATGGACGACAGAGCCGATGCCGGCTTTCTACCAATCAGCGCTCTTTACGCCCCACTACCCCGCGCTTGCCCCTCTACTAACAATTTGAAAACATAATATTTTATAATTTACTTAAATGCTAAATGCCTTTTACGTGTCGCCTACAGTACCTATTCACTCTAGACTTGAAGACACCCAGATTGTACCGTTCAGGGAACAAAGACGCAGGCAATGAGTTTCACTCCTTCGCTGTGCGGATGATAAACGTCGAAGCAAAACGCTTCGAGCGAACTGGAGGTATGTCAACCATAAATGGATGACATTTGACAATTTGTCTTGTCGTTTGATGGTAGAAGGGCATGGAGGAATTTTTATCATGTAAACCCTGAGCACACTCTCCAAAATGTAAGCGATAGAATACCGATAGGCTTGCTACCTTACGTCGGTGACCAAGACTTTGCAGTTTTTACTCAACTAGCTTACTATCGCCAATGAGTCTTTTGGCTCGCCGGTCAATAGACTCAAGAGCTTCTAGCTGGTACTTAGCGGATCCATCCCAAAGGAGGCCGCAGTACCTACTCCATACACGATCGGTCTTGAGCGTAATATAAAATAAGAAGCTGCCCCGGTGTAGATACTGCCTGCCCTTAGCAAGGATACCCAGCTTCTTAGCAGCTAGTTGATCTCTGGCTTCGATATAAGTGTTGAGATTCTACAGGGTAAAGTCAAGTAGCTCAAGCTTGTTAGCTACCTTGTGTTTGAATCACGAACTTTTCAATGTTATACGAATTAATACATAGTATTCATTGTGATTATCTACATAACGATTTAAAAAATTTGCTATCTTACATTATTTGTGCGAAAACAAATAATCCGTGCTATTATCAAACGATTGTATTCATCGTATCAATAGCAAATTAATGAGTACCTTAATCACGTGTTGGAATATATTAATCTTAATAGGTTTTTATACATGCCATTAAATTAAAGTGAAAAATACCAGTTACTGCAATCTAAATAGTCCCGTTCGGGCAGCTCTCGTTTAGGCAGCATTAATGACGTCATTTTTAGAGTTTGCCTCATTGCCTGGATATTTTAAAGAATACAAAATATAATAATATGTATCCATATATTAGTGGGTGTATGTTTGGCACAATCTCTGCAATGTAACCAATTTGCTTGATATACTAGGCTACATAGGCGTGACTACTTTTTATTTTGACTTAAATAACTAGGACACAGCGATTCATGGGTAGGTTGATTACCAAAGATCTTCTCGAGTCACCGACACGTCTTTTGACACTACGAGGTCTACGGCCAATCAGCCGTGGAACAGCATCGGGCACTATAATAATAATCATCATCATTTATTCATCAAGTAACATAGAGTCATACACACAAATTCATTACATAATATGATATAATGTCCAGCGATCTGCGCTGAGAAAATTACAGTTCTGTTCAGCCTTTTTTCACTACCTCAGTGCATTCATAATCCCACCAGTGGAAGAGGGAATCTTTTTAAGAGCAGAGTTTTTCTTTTGAAAACTGTCCTCAGCTACTGAAATCATTGATTATGTTAACTGTGAAGTTGTTCAATTATGTAGTGGTGGCTCTAGTTATCGGTTTGAATTTATAACTCAGAAATGAGGCGTAAAACCATGTCCAGGACGCCAGAAATGAGTACGCCAGTAAATATAAAATAAAATTTGTTTTTTTTTATTTCCTTGCAGGCTCTTTGATCTATGTCAGCTTTTAATTTTGGACGTGAAAGTGGCTTCTGAGTTACAGTTTTCTTATACGAGTGGTATTCAGTTGGTACCATCGAGATAGGAAACAAACCTACGGATTACTTTAGCTACAACATCCATGGTTGGTACTGATATTTGACGTTGTCAACTGGACAACTCCTATTTTTTTTTTATTATTATTTCATGACCATGGATGCATAGTCCTTCAGTCGAAATATTAAACAAATATTAACAATTTCTATTTTTCATAATAAAAGTCTTAGTCACAAGTCACAGTCAAAGTCAAGTAGTCAGTCATAGTCAAGTCATGCCCTAGTAAAGTGGTAGAAACTTTACTAGAACTTCTATTGGAGTTTTGGAGCGAAGGCGAAAATCACGTTTTTCAACTTTGTATGACTTGCCTACACTTATGCACATTTACTAAGTATTAAAGGTTAATAATCCACCATTATTACACATTAACACTCGAAGAATCACAGGTTTTGGAAAATAATACAAAATCAACAACGCCATTTTTTCACGTTCGCGGCAAAACTCGACAACTACCTATTTATTGCAAAGTGTGGCCCAGATCAAAACAGACATAATGCTTCTTTTTCTCAACTAGACATTACTCTTCAAAATGTTGAGCATCACATTTGAAACACTGTACCTTTGAACGGCATTGTGTGCGAGCATGACTTTACCCAAAACAGTTATATAGCTCTGTATTGTTGGAAAAAATACTGTTCAACCGGGAGTAGTGTAAAACAGCGTTAGCTTTCTGGATGCCTGTATGTTTTAATATTTTTTCTTACATCACAGCCCGACATATAGTTTCCTAATTGGCCCAATCTATTGGGATGCCTAAACCCATACGGGTAAAATATTATGCTAGGGGATGTATTCTTTGTCCTCAGGATTTGTTTGGAATATACGATGTCCAATAATATCATTAGCATCAGTAGCTGATTTAAAATCAATTGCTAACCTATTCCTAATAATGTAAAAATCATTTACCATTATCATAAATGTATTCCAGGAACATTTACAGAAAAATAACTAGTGTATAGGATAACGTTATAACAGTTCGATCTTTCTTTTGGTAATGAGTTTTCTTTCCAAATTGTACAAAACAATTGCTCATTATTCCAATTTTTTTTTTTTTTTTTTATTATGTATATTACAAAGTAAAATATTTGATCTTATCTCTTTTATATCGTTGAGAAACGAGACTAACGAGTTACTCGCCTGATCGCTCTGCTTCACGCTTGCCCATTACAGCTTAGTGCCACCCAAAACATTGGGCTTATACAATTCGAACTCCTGCGTGACAAAGCACTGCGTTTGTCACCCTGACATATTAGATGTTAAATCTCTTTAAGCCCTGTAATTTTAATAAAAAATACTTCGGTGGATTTATGTTACATTAACTAAAATTAAAGAATTTTCATACACTATTAACTCTATCATGCGGTTAGTTTTTTTGCTCTATATTTGAACAGATTGATATTTTTTTCTACATTACTCTGGAAAAGTCTTGTGTAATTACCTTATTATAATTTAATGTGCTACCTGTATGGAATACGGCAGTCGTCTCTGGGACGGTTCAGCTAGTATATTTACTAAATATTGCCTGCGTCATAACTTAAGAAATATTAATGTTTTTACGTGTAGGCGACCGACCATAAAAACACTTATATCTTATAGATAAATAATATATAATATATGTGGTTTCCGCTATGTTATCTATTCTTATAGATTATGCATTACTTTGAATTCAGAATGTGATTAATTTGATGATAAGAGAAACAATAATTTAGACTTTAGTGGCCATATAAAACCAGAAGGTAAATAATTTACATGGACTTATTATTTGAGTATACGATTGATATGATACACTATAAAAATTCAACTCTCCTTATAAAGTAAGTATTCTTAATATATCAATGTTTATATATTATAGATTTCAATGATTATCGCGTCATTATCCGTGGTTAATGGGATATCCAATTCCAGGTTCATCGCTATGATGACTATCTACATACCTAATCTCACTTAGATTTGTCAAATTTTACAGAGAAAATTTGTTTCAAACTTACAAACTTTCACATTTATGGATATGCATATGCCCTGCACGACCCTACTTTTCAGCTGTTTCATACTTCGCGTGGTGATAGCTATATATTAGGGGAGAGTCGGGTAGCCCCGGCCACTTTAATAAAACTCAAGATATCTTGAAAATCAACGGATATAGACATATATTTTTTAACTCTAACTTCAACTGAACATATATCTTATAATATTAATTAAGTTACAAACTGATAGCTTTATTATCTTAGCTTAAATGAAGTCTCAAAAGCAGTCTTCAATATTTGTTAAAATAATTTTTGGAGGGTAGGACCTATAGTTACTGATGACCAAATCGTTGTTTAGCCTTGCATACGTCACAATAGTAGTAAGCCAGCGATGGATCAATATCCACACACACTTCGTGCGCCCAGTTTTTGCATCTATGACATTGGATCCAATCTTCTGAGAAGGTATGTTCTCATGTCCCTAGTTTTGGCTTGAACTGTGTTTCTTGTCCACTACCGACAGCTTTTATCCGATCCTGAAGGGTGCTTCTCGGCACGTCATGTCTCTCAGCTGCATCTCGACATCTTTTTTTCCAGTACACATATTATAGCCTGTTTCATTTTATTTTCGTCCCAATTTCTTCTAGGCGTAATCCTTCCTTTGAATTTTGGCATTATCTGCAAAAGGCACAAGATTTTATACACTTGTGTCAATATTGTAATAAAAAAAGATTGTAACCTAGAGATGCATAGACAAACAGACATGGTGAAACTACCACGGTTCTTAATTTCATTATGCAATCCAAGAAACAAAACATTTCGTCATAAAAGAAATGTCCGGGGGTACCCGACAAAAAAGTGTCCGATTGTACCCGACCGCCTCGATCCTATGTTTTTATTAATATCTGCAATATCGATAAAAACAACGTCAAGTATTTACCTAATTTGTTAACTAGTAATGGTGAAGTACTTACATTGTATAAACAATAACCGCACTCAAAAAGTAAACGGCGCACACAAAAGTATAGGTACTGTTAAACAAACGAACTTAACGTGTTGTTCGCACAGCAGTCGCAGCCCGTTTGATATGAATATACGGCTATATGGCGCTGCGATCGCGTTGATGTGACACTTGTACATGTATGTATGCGAACTTTCCTGTAACTGCCACTGGCCGAGGGTACCCGCCGGCCGGGGCTACCCGACTCTCCCCTACTACCTTACGAATTCAGTGCAATTATTTATAGTACCTGCTGGGTAATAGAATAAAAGGCAAAAAATCAATCTTGCTCGCCAGCGGGACCCTAAGTTAATATGAATCTACAGTTCAGATACCTATATTCTCAAGTAGAACTGTATTAGTACCTACCAAAACAGTCATTATTAAAAATAAAACTTAATAGTATTCTTAGTCTATTTAGGTACAAAACTACCTGTGACCCAGTGGGACCCTCGGCTATATTGGCATTTACGGAAATTTTATGTTTACAGTTAGCATTATATTAGTACCACCTAAATATATACATATGAAATAAATATACGTACTGTATATTTATTCTTCCACCTTCCATTAGTTTTTCTAGGTTTCTACATTGATTTAAAATCTTAACCTAAAATGAGGGTAGTTTGAAAAAGTAGGCGGTTAATGTTGCAAAATATCATGATGAGTTGTTCATTGTGAACGAAACATAACAGTGCAATGACAAGGTTTAATATCAAGATTTTTTATATAATATATTCATAATAAATAATTACATGTTAATTTAGTGTGTATATGATTGTGAATATATAATGGCTGGAAAAAAACCAGCTGTTAGTTATATAGAACAAAAAATTTGTGATTCAAAATAAATCAAAATAATCCTGCTAAAAAAGGAATTCCACATAAAGCTATATTTAAAATATTTATACATAAACAAGTTATAGGGGTATATAATCTAATTCCTCCTATAAATCGAATATCTTGTATGTCATTTATTAAGTGAATAATAACTCAGTCAATAAATGAAAAAAAGCTAATGATGGTATTCCTATTCTTAAAATTCTTATTATTAAAACCTAATTGTCTCAGAGTAGATAAAGCAATATTTTTTTTTATATTATTATTTCGTAACTAGAAGAAAGTCTAGAAAATAATAATGATAATTTAAAAAATACTGTATCAACCAACAATAGATTAAAACGAATCAATAAATAAACCCATGCTATAACTAAAGTTGAAGAATGAACTAAAGCTGAAACAGGGGTTACGGCAATACGGGGAGAGGAGACGCTCGGCCGCGCGTCTCGAACGCTTTGTATATCAAGGTCCCTTACGCGCCATACATTTTACCTTCACAGCGCCCGGGGCCGGGCGCATGCCTCGGGCGCTTTGTACATCATGTTCCATATAAACAAAGATGAACAGGCCCGTTTCTTGTCTGAGAGAATAGTTATTTCATGATTATTTAATTATTTTCATGTAATATTTTTTGTAAAACTATTATTCGATGGTGTTAGGAAAATGCTACACTAGTCACAATTTTTTGCCTCAACGACATAAAAATATACTTATTACGAATCATTTACATTGACAAATCATTTCCGATTGGGTAGTTATCACTTTTCATTTACACCTATCACGTTTTTATTATACCTACTGTCACAGCTACTGGTTGCATATATATTGCACACAAATGATAGTGTACAAACTATCAATGTTGCTTTCAGTTTTTTGAAACTCGACTTGATATTTTTTATTTATCTGAATTTAAAGTTATTTTGATTGTATTCAAAATATCTACACTCTGTTAAAGCAACAAGGTAAAAAAACTAGTGATGACGGAATAAAGGAGTAACTGATTAAACGTAACATGAGAATCTTCTCAACTTAAAAATAGATATTTGTAATGTATGTGTGGCGTAACAAGACAAAATATTAATATGCATTGTATTTTAATATGAAGATAGAGGAATTTTTAATAAAAAATATATTAAGACGATTATTTACAAGGTTGATGTAAAGCATGTTGGAATGGCTGGTTGATAAGTCTTCAAATTCTGATATATGGCGTCAAAGAGACATGATTTGTTAGTAGTCATCATTACTTTCATATTTACGATGACGTAGCACATTAATAGCTTAGCTTAGAAATATAAACGTGTCCGACATGCAACTAATTATTTTAATTTAGTGACGATAAGGATATCAATCTAACGATAACAATGTTTTGGCAAAAGTAATACAGTAAAATATAGAAGTACCCCACTATCATAAGGTTTTTATGATACTTGTAAACATGTTGATATCATAATCAATAATATCATGGACTCGGATGGATAATATTACAATAATAATTATTAATTGATAAATGTTTTGTATTTAAGCTAGTTTAAATAAGATGCCTCGTCATAATAAATGGATACACTAAGACAAGCAGCCAGATAATCAAATAATATTAAGATACTGTAGAATAAAAATCAGAAATCATGAGTATGCAACACAATGATGATTTAGAGGAAAAACCCACGATGTTGCAGAAGTTTAAGAAAATAGTTAAAGCAATCACAGTGGAACCGGTAGCGCTCCTCATGCTGACGGGAGCAATGTTGGCTTCCACAGCTACGCAAACACTTGCCCTGGACAAAACTTGTCGTGTTAATATGCAGCTTCCAGATGAAATATGTGACATATTGAGACACCAAGAGAGTGACGAAATGGCTGAATATGAAAGAATAGTGCAAGCATACGTTGCCAATCTTTTAGCATATCGAAGCATCATTATGTCTGTACTGCCGTGCATTCTTTTCATATTTGCAGGAGGGTGGATGGATCTTACAGGTTACAGAAAACCATTGATGATATTAACTGTTTTGGGAGAAGTCCTCGTACAGTTGAGCAACATCTTGAATGTAATCTTCTTTTATCAACTGAAAGTTGAATACCTTATTTTTATGGATGCCGTTGCTGGATCTTTATTTGGAGGATGGAATATCTTATTTCTAGCCATATTTAGTTATATTGCAGATATCACTACGGAAGCAAATCGGACGTACCGGGTGGGGCTGGTCAGTGTTTGTGTTTATATAGGAATGCCTATTGGGATGTCGCTTTCTGGATATTTACTGAGCAGCTTTGGCTACCTTACCGTATACATCATTGCATTGGTTCTGGCGCTGACAAATATTTCATACCTTATCTTTGTCTTGACTGATCCTGAGAGGACAAAAGAACATAAGATGGTAAGTGATTTGAACAGAATATGAGTACTGTACAAAGTTATCTATAATTTAATTAACTTAGTAAAAAATACAGAGACTAGTGTTGTAATTTTTCTTTATCATTGATATGTAGGATGTTACCACTATTACAAAGAGTAGTAAATGATGATGTGGTCGAGGGTGATAAACACGGCTCGTACACGCCATATGATTTATACGCTCATATGGAGTGGAACTCATTGCCTTCGTCTTTGTTCCCCGAACGGTACAATCTGGGTGTCTTCAAGTCGAGAGTGAATAGGTACCTTTTAGGCAAGCATGCTACATCTTCGGCCGCATCATCACTTTCCATCAGGTGAGATTGTGGTCAAATGCCTGCCTATCAGGCATAAAAAAAAATACTAGCAGAGTTCACGGCTACGCCTGCTATTATAAAGTTAAAAAGTAGCCTATATGTTAATCCTAGGTATAATTTATGTACGTTCCAAATTTTATCCAAATCCGTTTTACCGTTAGAGCGTGAAGAAGAAATAAACATACTTACACACTTAAACACAAAATTTCCGATTTATAATATTAGTAGGATAGGATGATTATAAATCTAAGACAAAAACCAGTTTTGTGTTTTGTTTTGTCTTTACAACGTATGCTATTAGCATGATTGTATGGTTATAAATGTTACTGACTAATCATCATCAGAAAATAACTAAAACTAAAGAAATGTCACAAAGCTATAAATTTTAAAATTGTAAATGTTCCGATGAGAAATCGGATTAAATATATTTTGATCCAATGCTGCTGCTGCTTGATGAAACCATTTTAATTAATAAAGTTTTATTAGAACGTTAGTACACTCAAAATATTTGTATTAAATTTATTTTCTTTTCTTTTAGCACGACAACCGCGGCTTCAAATACTTTTTGAAGATTTTCTTTAATCCAAATCACTTTGTGAAATCCATAAAAACTGTGTTTAGAAAAACTGGTAATAACAGACCGGTGCTGCTTTGCCTGTATATCATAATTACCTGTTTCTTATTCATACCAATGCAAGGTAAGTACCATTGTAGTAAAGCCATTTCAAATAACTTACCTTTATTTACTTACAATTAAATACAATTTGAACGATTTGATACTTACAACATATTTAGGTACTACTATACATCTTTTTACTACTTAGAACCCTAGAATTACCACCTGGTTTTCATGTAGTGGCGTAAATTTTTATCTGCCCTTCAAAAAGAAGGATGTTAGTAGGTATCATTATGTTTTTGTGCTTGTACACCACGTTTTAATACTATGCATTTTAAATATTTTTAACAGTAGTACCCAATGCTTTTTCCGAAAAGTTGAAATTTTTGAAGATGAGAAGTCGGTATTTTTTGTGAAACATAAGAATAGACGAACCATAACAATAATTATATGGTAGGTATATATTTATGTGGTTCAAGGTTTTTGTTTTCTTAGACGCTAAGTATATTTCTTTATTTACAGGTGAATCGGCCATTCTATTGATGTCAGTGAGGTATAGGTTCAATTGGAACGAAGTCCAGTTCAGCATGTTCCAAACTTTCAATCTCATACTGAATATGATCGGTAAGCGAATTTGTTTATATCTATAGTCTCACGGACAAGGAGAATAGGCAAATAGTTATGAACTTTGCCGGAGATACTTATATATTGAAATACATAAATATTCTACATCATGGTTGCATCTAGACATTGACACTATAGTATGTTTAAATGGTATGACAACATATTTTTACATAATTAAAATTTTCGTGTGCCAAATTATGGACATATTTTGTTATATGTGGATATTTAGATTTAGACTACTACTCAAAAGAAGATACATACTTATCGGCGTAACAAAACCAAATAAGCATGAATGTTTCACTTTTAATTATAATTATCAAATATATTACCAACACTACTCGACAGATATAAATATTAGGTAATAATCAAAGCATGATTGGGGTCGCAGATAATACCGATTACACCTCCTTAAAATATTTCATTTTAAACATGACGAACGAACAACACGTGTATATATTTGTCACGTGTATATTTGCCATCATCGAGCACTTTGTTTCTTCTTTTATAATAAGTATGTATTATAAGTATTGTTTTGGTTTCTGTTGCTCTCAAAAAGAACCAGTATAAGTTTTGCTGCAATATGTTTAATGTGCAGACATCAACCTGTTACAAATTTGTTATATGCATAGACTAGCAGTGCCCCGCAGCTTCGCCCGCGTTATTTAAGTTGATTAGTTAATTTCTAATTTATTGTATTTACTTATTAATAAAATCACCTTTCATTTTACTACTCAGATACAATTTACATCACTTTAACTGCAACACTAAAACTTCCCATATGAACTTTAATTCCCCATTGCACCACCTTGATGCACCCCTGGCAGAAAATATTTTTTATATTAAATCAACTACTCAAATACTATTTCCCATCGCTATAAGTCCAAAAAAAAGAACTTTTATACAATTTTTTTCACCCCATTTAACCATCTTAGGGGTAGAATCCAAAAATATTCTCTTGGTACACCTCTATGTACTAAAATAAAATGTACCCTCTAAATTTCAAGTCTCTACGACCAGCGGTTTAGGCTGTGCGTGGTCTCTAAGTCAGTCGGTCAGTCAGTGAATCAGTATGTCAGGACGAAAGATTGTTATAGTATTAAATTATAGCTTACAATTTAATGTTTCAGGTATAGTATTTACGATCCTAGTGGTAAGCAAGAAGTTGGGATGGCACGATTCTGCATTAGGAATTATTTCTACAAGCAGCAAGATTGCTGGAGCATTCGCATATTGCTTTGCTGCAGTGGGATGGGTGTTTTACTTTGGTAAGTTTTCAATAAAAAATAAAATAAACAATAACCGGTATAATAAAACATATTTGTCATTTACTTTTTTTTTACAAAACTTATTTGTCATTATAATATTAATTAAGTTACAAGTACATACACTTGCGATATATATACCTATATATTTATGCTGGATTGGCAAGCATTTGACCGCTATCTCACCTGATGAAAAGTGACAATGTGGCCAAAGATGGAACATACTTGCCTAGAAAGTACCCTATTTACTCTAGACTTGAAGACACTATAAAATATAAATGTATAAAAATCATGTTTAAAATCTTCTTTGAGGTCATCCGTAGACGGATTTACGACAAGTGTGAAAATGAGTTTGGTTTCCGTAATGAATTGGGTACGAGGGATGCGCTTTTCGGGAATCAAGTATTAGTTCAAAGGTGTTGGGATATGAAACAGGATGTATTCGTTTGCTTTATAGACTATAAGAAGGCATTTAATAGAGTACATACAGCATACGAAACTGAATGACATACTAGACTGGAACAAAAAGCGAAAGTACAGGTAGATAACAAACTAACAAAGGAAGTAGACATCTTAAAAGAAGTCCCACAAGGATGTATATTATCACCCTTGCTTTTTGACCTCTACTCCGAATACATACAATATTAACCAGAGCGCCCGATCTTTGTTTCGAGCTGCGGTGTCAAAAGTCCAAATCGCCGACCTTCATGAGAAGATGGCACAAGAAGAAGAAGATAAATGTATAATATTTTTCATGTGACTTAGGTATCTTACTACTTACCTATGGATACCACATATGGATTACCACAGATCTGAAAGTTCTATACGTTAATCTTTACATTAAAAGATACGGAGTTTAAACTGACACTAGCTTGATATATTATGTGAAAATTTTAATAATTTCTATTATGTGATATTTTCAGGGCCTGTTTTGGACATTCTAAATGGAACTTCCGTCATAGCGATCAGATCTATCGTTTCAAAGTCAGTGGAGCCTTATGAACTAGGTAAGAGATGGTGCCAATAGTCAACCCCGTTTATTTCCCACTGCTGAAACTCAAGGCCTTTTCATATAGAGAAAGAGTCTAGGCCACAATTCACCAAGCTAGCCCAGTGCGAGTTGGTGGATGACACTCATCTATATATAACATATATATGAGTTATGCAGATAACATAATATGTAATGGCTATTTAAGTCCAATCATAAGGTTTAAAAAGTTTTATCAAAGAATTCTACTAAGTAGTTTTGACGAATAAACAAACAACAGCACGATGAGTATAAGTAATAAAACTATAAAATATATTAACTATAATTTTATGATTAAAATGTTGTAACAAAAAGATTAATATAATTTAAACTGTACTATTTGATGTTACTACTTTAAAAAAAAAAAAATGTTGCTTGGAAATGGGTTTGAACACCGTACCGTTACCATGCGGCGATGTCTTAACTTTTAAAGCTTTACATTAGTCAATCGCTCGCTGCCGATGAGTCTTTTGGCTCTTCGCTAAATCATGTTAGCTGAACCGTCCCAAAGATGGACTTTTGCTTGATATACAAAGTGAGCTGCTCTCCCGGCCTGAATTACTGTCTCATCTGTGCAAGGATTCCCAGGTTCTTTGCAGCCAAAATAATATACTCAATAAAATATTCAGTGGTTTTAGAAATACCTACTAAGCGCAGGTAACCAAATAAAATAAACGCATATATTAATATTTACGTGCTGCGAAAGTATATGTTAGTCTAAAAAAATTACCTTGGAAATGTGACATGTGTAATATATATAATATTGTATATACCTAATCATAATAATAAAAAATAATAACGTTTGGAGGATAGGATTCATACAAATAGTGGATCATTGCCCACTTTTTGCCCAACATTTTGGTCACGTACTGACTCAATCGCTTAGACAATTTTTTGATAATTTCACAGGCACTCGGTCCCCATGGGCCCCGTGTGTCAACCCCATACGGCACAGCTATAAAACCTTTGTCAAGTTTTGAATACTTGTGCCGCGCGCCATTTGAGATATTCAGCTGCCAGAGGCGCGCCACTAGATTCTTGTGTAGGTTCAGGAAGATGAGGTGGTGGCAAAGTGTGAACTCACTAGGAATCCCCCACTTAAGGCCAACCCATCGGAATGGGTATATACCATTGCTACAAGACAAGTGACCGAGGCGGTCCACTTTCTCATTACATGTGCAACGGTGGGCAACAACACGAGAGCCGATAAGTGATAAAGCTAACCTGAATGTGTTGTTATCCAATAAATTTCCCAAATGATGTGATTTACCTGATATTAACCCTAGAATGTATAAATGTAGTGTTATAGTATGAACATTTGGATTATTTTCTAATTTATATTACTTTACAGCAAAAATGAATTCAATAATCGGGATAACTGAGGTTTTGATTCCACTAGCCGGCGTTCCTCTCTATACACAAGTATACACTGCGACCTTACAGGTCCTTCCAGGAGCAGTGTTTTTGATGGGAGCTGGTCTGACGATACCACCACTGGCTTTGTTCTTGTAAGTATAGCCATACATAAAACATAGGAAGTGCATTTATTTTTTCTAAGTTGCATATTTTATATTCTTACTTTTTTTCAGATGGCTATTTTACAGACACCGTAAAAACATTAGCAAACAGTTAAGCGATACGGAAAAATCAACACCGGCATCAAACAAAGTTACTACTGAATTATAACTTCAGAGGAGACCAGAAAAACTAACAGTACCTAACGTGTTCTCTACTGTCATAGTTATTTTTTATGACTAAAAATAACGTTATTGTTACATATCAGATTGCCTTACGATCACGGAATGTCGTTAGCGCTGTGACCTTCCGTCGTGAACTCGCGTGATGGTGATCGGATATACCCGAAACCTAGGTTGCAAGAGTCGACCCTAAATCGAGAGTAAAGCCGCATTATTTATAAATTATTATGTGTCAAACTCATGAAAACATAAACTGTGAGCGTCGTAACCTTGCGTCGTTAACTCGCCTGATGATGGGGATCGGGCATCCCCGAAACCTAGGTCGCAAGAGTCGACCCTAAATCATTAGTCAAGTCAAGTATAAATTATAATGTGTCTAACTCATGAAAACTTAACCAGTGAACGTCGTGACTCTCCGTCGTGAAGTCGCTTGATGATGGGATCGGACATCCCTGAAACACAGGTCGCCACAGGCGACCCTAATTCGTGAGTCAAGCCGTATCACTTATAAATGTGTAAAAATAATACCGAGTAAGATTATTGTAGATTAAAACTCCAACTATTTATGTAAAAGCTGTAAAATACACATAAATATTTATATGGTATTATGTGGCTTATGTAAAATGTATTAATTTAATATTTACTGTATATTTACAAAAAAAATATGTTTTACTGTTGTATAGTAAGCTCTTATTTGTTGATAAACCATTTTGTATGGATTCAGGATAAGTATTAGGAATTTTTAACGACTTATTATTGGTCTGGAGCTAAATTAACTAATGTATTTCCAGACATATATTTAAATATATCAGCTTACAAGTGTTATATATAATAATTAATTTTAACGTTTTCATTAATATTGTTAACTCTAAGGATTCGTTTATGAAGATATATTACGGTAAGCGTCATGTCTAAACACTAAGCCATCCAAGACCGCATTTCTAGCATGAAATTACTTTCCCTTACGGGGGACGCATTACATCGTCCATCCGGTAAGTGAAAATAATTACTAAGTTAACAAGCCGAACTTCGATGAGCATTATTGTAAAGCATTCTGTTTTGCAGCCTGAAACAATTAATAAGGAAATTAAAATATCGTTATAACCGAGATTCGAACCACACATATTTAAATCACCAGCTCAACGCGCGCTTCGAATTAGTTTGTTATCTTCGTAGACTCAGCAGTTTTATAACATTAGTTCTATTGATGGTACAAATGGTATATTAGACTTGGCTAGTGTCAGTTAGGAAAACACAATGTCTAAGCTGCATCGAGATAGGAAACAAACCAACGGTTTTTAAAAGGCGATATAACTTCGCTGAAAATCTGTTCCTAGTGAAAGGTCACAAAGAACCTCTGTGTCCCTTTTCTTTAGGGTGACTCTGATTTTAAAATTTGTAGGATAACCTTTTGAGCCGTTTGAATTATGAACTGACTTGAATGATGTTTAACCTGTAATCATGCTACAATATGACATCTAATTAAAAGTGTTCTAATTTATTATAATTTTATTCCTATACAAAAACTGAAATAAATATTATTCATAATTAAAATCCACACTCTAATGTTTTAAAATGTATTTGAATGTAATAAAAAAAAATTCATTGACATTTCATATATTTACTAGTAGGTATCAATCCGCGGCTTCGTCCGCTTATCCGACGATAAAAATATATGCGTATATTCGTTTTTTTTTCCCCGGGCGACGCTGGTTAGGTCATGTTGTAACTGTTATGAGAGAAAAAGTTACTTTCGGTTTAATTAACCGCGCAAGCGCAAAGCACATACGAAGCAATTCCATTTCGGTTTGGGCAAAATTGCTTTCGTCCGGATTTCCGGTTGTTCTCCTCTATAGGTCGCATTTCTCAACCGATCCTCGTGATATTTTGTGAGCAGGTTCAATCATTTTCAAAATGGCGGAGATATGGGGTTGTTAACGTAAAATTTAACATATTTTAACCATTTCAAAAAACACGGCTGAAGTTTTGCCGCGTTAATGTGTAATAATGGTAGATTATTAACCGTTAATACTTAGTAAACGTGCATAAGTTTAGGCAAATCATATGATGTTGATTGACTGAACTCGATTTTCGCTTTCGCTCCGAAACTCCAAAGTTCTAGTAAAGTTTCTACCACTTTACTAGGGCATGACTTGACTATGACTGGACCTTGACTCTTTTACTTGACTTTGACTTGTGACTAGGACTTTTAATATGAAATACATTAAAAATATTACTTGACACTGGTTAAACACAAGATTGCGAAGGCAAAATTAAAAGAAGAAAAAAGCCATGGGTGTAAGCAATGTAGAAGGAGTATCATAGTTGATAGACCACAGAATATTAAATGAACTGTTTTTAAGCTATTGCAATCGCGGGCCTTGAGCGTGGAGACCGAATCCAGAAATTCCGTAACGAAAATAACCTAACACCCCCCACTCCGACCGGCACAGCGGTGATACTTTTTAGTTTTGCCATCTATCGATGAATAGCAGAACTTTTAATAACTTTTTTAAAATATCACGCTTGTCTCTTTAGTTCAGCAACTCGCCTCTATGTGGCAGGAAAAAAAATACTGCATAAATAAAATAAATAAATATTTATAATTGCATAAGTTGATAAAAAATGCTATGCAATAGCTTTACCGCGGCAGTCCCCGAGTGCCACACGTCTTTTTATTTGTTTAGTTTTGGCTCCACAAAGGATGTGCATTTAGCCAGATTACATGCACTTGGCGTGCTACAAATGTCACTTTTCAAACTTTTTTTAGACAATGCATAGAACATTACAAGTTTATTATCTGTGAATATAATTTAATTATAGAAGTAATATTTTCGTTTTGGAGTGCCTTTAAGGAAAATATTATTACACCAAATTTGAGTACCTTAAATTTAAGATTTTTAACGATTTCTAAAACTATAATTAAAACCTCAAATATCGGGCCCAGTATATTATTATAATCCATTAATCATAGGATTTAGATATATGCTATTAATAAATTTAATCATAAAAACAAACAATAACACTACAAAATGTACATAAAATTAATAATCTGTCACGGAAAATAAAATAAGGATATTCTGATAAAATGATAAGTTGATTTAAATTGTGTACAACAAATACCTGTTTGTAATAAACAATGAATCATTATGTACGACGCCGATATGATTTAGTGGTTTTTTTTAGTTGTTACAATATTAACAGTACAATTAGTGACATGTGACATTTTTATGAATTCATTAATTTTATCGGATGGTGGAATTATAACTTTGTGCCTTTACTCTTAGGGACATGATATACAAAAAAAGCGACCGAAGCGCGCGCCCCGGGCGCTGTGAAAGTTAAATGTATGGCGCGTAAGGGACCTTGATATTTATTACCGACTTCCCAAAAAAAGAGGAGGTACTCAAGTCGCCTGTTTTTTTTTTGTGTCGGTAACCTCATAACTTCTCTCCACGTGAGCCGATTTAGATTTTTTTTTAGTTTGAAAGATGTTGTTTCTAATTGGTCCCATTTAAATTTGATCAAAATCTGATCATTAGTTTTTGAAATATCGTCAATAATGCCTATTTTGTGGACTACTTTGACGATGTTCCCGTTTAACCGACTTCAAAAGTTACCTCATAACTTCTTTCGTTGTAAGCCGATTTTGATGATTATTTTTTTATTTGAAAGCTGATGGTTTTCATGTGGTCCCATTGAAATTTGATCAAGATATAATCTCTAGTTTTTGAGTTATCGTCAATAATGCGTGTTTAATACATTAAATCTGATCAAGGTTCCAAAGATAACCGGTGAAGTTTTTTTAAGCTTTGCTTGCGTTTAATTATTTATTTAATTATTCACACATGATATACAAGTATTCTTACGGCCTTTAGTGTGGGATGCAACTTGTTTCGACACTTAACTCCGTCACATGTTCCTGTAACACACAATGGGGCTGGCGTCTTGTGTTGAGACATTGGGCCCGTGGGGACCGGGAGGTCATTCTATTTTCAAAAATCTATCAGACCACCTGGTTGAGGCAACGCGTGATCTAAATGCTGGATTATTTGACTCAACGTATTAGCATTGCAATTCAGAGTGGTATGTCGCCAGCATGATGGGTACGCAACCCACTGTTAGTGGGCTTGAGCAATTGAGTTAGCTTGATGTCTTGTAGGTAACTTAGGTCTTTGCTGCATATAGTTTTAGTTTAGTTTTAGGAAATATAAGCAATTAGCCCGTAGATATTAGTATCAGGAGATAGTATACTTATAGTTTTAATATATAACATTATAATAGATGTATATAGCGCGGCGGGCGGGCACACATGAGTCCTCCCCCGCGCTGCCGTGTTGTATTCTCCCGTCACAAGTAAAAAACACGTATCTGCATTTTTGTCAAAATCGAATTTTATACATCACCGGAATTAGAAAAATTTACGCATCTACTATTAATTTTTATTTTTAAATATTCAAACTTAACCTACTTTAAATTTAGACACATCTGCTACAAGTCATAACATATACCAAAATAGTAAAAAACATTTTTAATGTATATAACTCAATTTTTACCAAAAATCGTCTTTTTACCTTATGACGACAGTACAGAGCGCGCGCCTCTGGCCATAGATAAATAAGCCATAGATAATATCAAAGTCCTCTGGCGTTTTTAGTAGAGGTTTTCATATTTCGGTCATTTTCGGTATAGTTACAAGCCTCACGATCACTCACGAAAGTTGGAGGCGTTTTCATTTTCCTATAAACTAGATACTAGTTTCAGTACGACAAAAGTATGGATCTTGATACTTTTATCATACCGAAACTGGCATGATTTTTCTCTGTAACTTTAAAAATAATTAAAGTAGGTAACTGGAAACAGAAAACTTTAATCTGTAAGTAGGTAGGTAAGTTGGTAGGTATCTAGTTCCCTGCTGTACATAAGCGCGACAAACGACTTCAACTTTAATTCGAGTACTGTGAGCGCTAGGCTTTTGACGTGATGAATGCAGTCCTCATTAACGCGTCTGCAAATTTTAATGTTGAATTCCCTACAAAGATTTATATTATATCCCTCTAAATGAACTGCACGAAATATTGAACTATCTACGGGGCAATCATCAAGTCTTCAAGTCTTCAAGTCTAAAGTGAATAGGTATTTTCTAGGTAAGCATGCTTCATCTTCGGCCGCATCGTCACTTTCCATCAGGTGAGATAGCGGCCAAGGGCTTACCAACCTGCCATAAAAAAAAAACGGCCGATTCGACTAGGGCGCGTATAATATAACTAGTCAAGTTAAAAAGTATGTAGGTACATTCCAAATTTCATCCAAAACCGTTCAGCCGTTAAAGCGAGAAGAGGGAACAAACATACTTACACACAAACTTTCGGATTTATAATATTAGTAGGATATAATAGAAGCAATCTTTTTTAGTTCTATTATATCCTATATATTATATGCTGGTGATGATTTTAGCATCGTACGTATGTATGTTTGTTTATTCCCTCACATCGTCCAAAGTATTAAACTGATTGTAACGTATATAGGTTATCAATTCTTCGAGTGTCATAAGTTATGTTTGTTTTATATAAAACAAAAGAACGTGGTGCTCCATAAAGTAGTGAAAAAAAAAGTCAATTACCATTGTCATGGGAATGAAATGAAATGTAGAGTATAAGTAGAGTATAAGTATAGTAGTAAATAATAATTAAAACTACGTGGAATTCAACAAAGATATTTTTGTACGCCAGTCCTTTTATAAAATGCTTAGTAAAAATACGTTTAAAAAAAAAATAAACATTACAAGAAGTACAAGTCTTGCAATCACAAGTATTAAAGCTTCACTGCGCACCTACTTTACTTACTAAACCTTGGAACGTATTATTAAACGCAATCGGCTCTGGATTTCTTCTTATCAAACAATTGGTATACAACATCTCTTTAAATATTAACTGGAATTATGTAATTATGTTATAAGCATCAGACAAATACTCAAAACAAACAATAATAACGCGTAAGAATATCTCATAACCTTTAGTTGATTGACTACGACATCTTGGTTGACTTCTTTTGTTTTATAATAGTGGAAAATTTATTCAAAAATTCAAGAAACTTATTTTTGAAACTTTTAATCGATATTGTAGCAGTAAAAAAAATTAAGCAATGGGTTCTAAAGGAGAAAAGTCAAGAAATGAGCAACAAAACGAAAAAGACAATGATGGTGGCGACGAAGCAACGGAACAGTCACCACTCCAGGACCAACCAACTGAGAAAAAAAATGAAGTCAAACATAAGCTCTCATACAGGGACAGATTAAAACTGATAAAAGATAACATCACCGTAGAACCTATTATGGCATGTTACCTTATGCCTAGTGTTCTCGCATCGCTGGCCATACAAAACTTGAACCTAGAGAAAGCTTGTCGCGTGAACTTGAATTTAAGCACCGAGATTTGTGACGCTCTTAGCCTGAGACAGACAGAGAATTACACGGAATATGAAGAACAAGTTCAAAAACTAATCGCCAGTATACAAGTTTGGAAGAATGTGGTTCAAACAGCCATACCAGTTCTTTTAATTCTCTTTGTTGGTGCTTGGAGTGATAAGACCGGTCGACGGAAAGCTTGTATTTTGTTACCAATTGTAGGAGAATTCTGCTCCTGTCTAGGTTTCATTGTGAATACGTATTTCTTTAATGAATTGCCAGTAGAAATGACTGCCTTGACAGAGTCTATATTTCCAGCGATAACTGGAGGCTGGTTCACCAATTTCATAGGAGTATTCAGTTATATAGGCGATATAACTACGAAAGAGAACAGGACATACAGGGTGGGAATAGTAAATATGTTTATGTCACTTGGGTATCCCATAGGGAGTGCACTGAGTGGAGTTCTTTTGAATTTGATTGGATACTATGGGGTTTTTGCAATTTCTGCTTCACTATACTTATTTAGTTTGATCTACGGATACACTTGTTTGGAAGACCCGAAGAGAGTAGAGAAGAAAAGTGTAAGTAATAGTAATAATTGATTTTATGTGTTACCAGCCGTACCTCGTGGCTTTGCCTTCGTTTAACATCAGGATGATGATAAATCAGGATACATATTAGTAGGTATTTCGTCGATACAATCTACGTGCAAATGTTCATCCTATTTTTTTTAAGTATTGACGAGAAGAAGGTACAAAGAACGACACATAAAAAAATACTTTTATATAATGCTAGCTGTGTTCACGACTTTGCGTCAGAATATAAAGCAGCCAAATTCCTAAAACTTGCACTTGAAAATGTTACAGATTTCTTAAATATTTTATTATTATTGACACACACGCAAACTTTCGGCTTTATAATTTTATTAAAGTGACGTATTTTTGGGCGATTAGTGAGAACTACCTGTAGCCCGCGGTTTGCCTCGCATTTTTCGGGATAAAAGATAGCCGAGGTAGTCTATATATAGGAGGGAGATGTGATTATTATTAGGAGGAATAAATGTATACATTTCGCAATTCTACAAGCTAGTGTACCTCATTTATATAATCAGTCCTTTGACGTATTCGAATAACTTGATTCATCTCTTCTTAATTTATTTTACAGAACAAAACTGGTTTTAGACTATTAAACAACAAATTTGTAACACACCCTGTGTATTCAGGAGAGAGGAAGAAAGAGATATTGCAACTTATAAAGTTGCAATGTCAATAACATTGAATATAACCAGACTAAAAATGCAAGCTTGAACCTAAATGTTCTTAAACAAAGAAGTTATTTTTGATGAATTCATAATGCACCACATAATGTTTATGTCACGTTGCAGATTGTTATAAATCACAGCTGACACTACTAGGTACAACAATGAGTCAAACAAGCTACTATTTATTTAGAGAGATAGCAATAGTAAATTTACTCTAAGTGATACAATAATCATACTATAAACATGCATTACTAAATTAGGTATTCTGTGACGTGCATGACTCTTTATCAGTAGTGCACCCCTGCATTCCGGGGCACCACCACTGCTTTTTTTAAATTTATTTTTTATGCTCGATAGGCAAGCTTGTCAGCACTATCGCACCTGATGGAAAGCGATGATGCGGCCGAAGATGTAGCAAGCTTGCCTAGAAGATACCTATTCACCCTTGACTTGAAGACTCCCAGATTATACCGTTCGGGAAACAATGACACGGGCAATGAGTTCAATCAGTGTCCCAATTAGCCAAAACAGCTCCTACAATTTCGGCATTCCTATATCATAATATCTTCTCGCAATAGCATGAAAAATATATTTTATTTTTATTTAGTTACATATATCTCAATTTTTTTTTATTATTTGCCTAATGAACATATTTTTAATAATAATATGTTATGATCCCACCATAACAAATGAATGTTTGCAATCAAGTCTACCAAGTAAATAGGTACACTACATTGATGGCCATGTTAGATCACACCTGTGTTTCGGTCACTAAGCTCCTATTCCAATGCATACTATTCGCTGATTCGGTCTACAAAACCAATCAATATTACATTAGTAATCAATAGCCAAATTCCTTGTGTGGTTTTTTTAAAGCACTATACCTAACATCGTCATAACTCATAACATAGTCCCAACGAGTCAGTGATGCCGACCGCCAGCTTTCCATCAGGCGCTGTGACTGCATGTTTTTTTATACAAAGCACTAGTGGTCGTAGATTTTTATACAACCCGGAGAGCATTTGAAAGATATAATTAATACATATATTATTAGAATGTAGAGATGTATTATTATAGAATTTGTTGTTGGAAAATGCTCTAAATAACTAAGTTGCTTAAACACTTTGTCGGTCTGTCTGTCCATTTATTAAATACAAGGTGGCTAAATGTACGGTAATACAATTGATCAAGCAAAGCAAGATGACTCAGAGAGTTCAGCACTTTATCCGTCCGTCTGACTGATGGTTTAGACCATACGAGCAAAAATCATTTTTTAAAAGATCTATGTTAGATAATTAAACGCAAGCAAAGCTTTAAAAAACCGACTTCACCGCTTTATCTTCAGAACCTTGATCAGATTTAATGTATTAAACACGCATTATTGACGATAACTCAAAAACTAGAGATCATATTATTATATGATCAAATTTCAATGGGACCACAAGAAAAGCAATCAAATAAAAAAATAATCATCATAATCGGCTCGCAACGAAAGAAGTTATAAGGTAACTTTTGAAGTCGGTTAAGAACGAGAACATCGTCAATGTAGTCCACAGAATACGCATTATTGACGTTATTTTAAGAACTACTGATCTGATTTCGATCAAATTTCGATGGGACCAATTGGAAAGCAACATCTTGCAAACTAAAAAAAAATCGAAATCGGTTCACGTAAAAAGAAATTATGAGGTAACATGCATAAAATTTGTAACAGGGTGTATCTCAAAAACAGCTGAACATTAAAATCAGAAACATATACATAATATCCGTTATATCCTATGAAACGCGTTATATAACTAACGTTTATAACATATAAATAAAGTGATATAACCAATGTTTATAAAATGGAAATATGTGTACATATTCCCAACGGAATGTTTCTTTAAAAGCTATATTTTTACTCGATACCTATCCAAAAAGTTAGTGATGCCTCGGCACGGGGCGAGCAGCTGGTTTATTGAATTGAATCGAACAGCAATCTCCGTTATTTATGATAATTGAAACTAAATTGAGATAGTAACATACTCTTTCCGAGATAATGGTACGAAAATATTATTATGCCATTTATATGCCATGATAAGATTTATTAATTGATAATAAAGCAATGCGCAGCAAAATTAATTACGTCGTAGACTTAAATAACGGTAACGTATTTCAGTGCGTTTCCTAAGATTTAGGCACTTAGGTACGAGTACCACTATTTTGCTTGAGTAATCGAATAAAAAAATAAGAAACTTTTCATTTTTTTTCATCACATCACAGCACACTTCATGTCACATCACAATATCATGATTATAAATAAATAGTTTAGGAAAAAAATGCAAGCAGTAGTTGATTGTACTGTATCTGGCTGGTTTTGATACAATTAAAACAAATTACTTTCTAAGAGATCGATATAATATATTGAAAACATCGTCCAAATGGCCCTTGGGTATAAAACAAGGCTATTTCACTAAATAAGTGTCCCTATACAAACGTTCACATGTAGGTGTATGATAATAAACAAACTAAAACAATGTAATTTATGTCTAATGTCTATTAAGGCACGGGTTACTTTTACTTGCAACAATTTATCAGCGTATTCAGACTTCGACTTTCGACTGACGACGACGGTTGCACTGTTTACACCTTACAAAACCAACGCGTGACCAAACGCTGTTACCTACCTAAATAAATCTATACAAACGGCATCTCATTAAAATAGGCATCTATACAAACGTTAATATATTTAATCAGAATGTAGCTAACAATTTAATTTTACATAAGTAAACATAATTAAACGCAAGCAAAGCTTGAAAACCTTGATCAGATTTTATGTATTAACACGCATTATTGTCTATAACTAAAAAAATAGAGATCAGATCTTGATCAAATTTCAATGGGACCACATGAAAAGCACCAGCTTTCAAATAAATAAAAACATCAAAATCAGTTATGAGGTAACTTTTGAAGACGGTTAAACGAGAACATCGTCACAATCGGGTTGCAATTTTCACATTAAAATTCCCGGACTGAAAACGCTGAAACCAACTTTGTGCTTCTCTTACCACGGACCAAATGCAGAATGTTTACGGTTTCAGAATTTATTTTTGTTATGAATTTACGAATTCACTTACAGAGAAACACAATTTTAAAACTATTATAAAGTGCCGGTAAGCAAAGTCCAACTAAGATAAATTTAAAAGTAATCACTTAAGTAACATTATTTTACACCGACTTCCTAAAAAAGGAGGAGGTACTCAAGTCGACTGTATTTTTTTTTTTATGTGTGTTACCTCATAACTTCTCTCCACGTGAGCCGATTTCGAAAATTTTTAGATTCGAAAGCCAGGCGAGCAACTCATAAAATGCTCTACCACCTCTCAAATTTGATCAAGATCTGATCAGTAGTTCTTGAAATATCGTCAATAATGTCTATTTTGTGACGAACAATGCGTACTTTGACAATGTTCTCGTTTACCCGACTTCAAAAGTTACCTCATAACTTCTTTCGTTGTGAGCCGATTTTGATGATTTTTTTTTATTTGAAATCTGGTGCTTTTCATGTAGTCCCATTGAAATTTGATCAAGGTCTAATCTCTAGTTTTTGAGTTATAGTCAATAATCTGTGTATATACATTAAATCTGATCAAGGTTCCGATGATAAAGCGGTGAAGTCGGTTTTTTAAAGCTTTGCTTGCGTTTAATTATCTCAATTTAATTGCTCATAGGTAACCCGACGGCATGACTTTAATTCCATGGAAGATGCCTTGCTTGGACTACTTTTAGAGTGGGCTGCAACTTTTGTCGACACTTTATCTCCTTCACATCTTCCTGACACACAGAATGGGGTTGGCGCCGCGGCAACTTCGGCAGAGCACCGCAATCGGCGAAAATATGAAAACCTCGGCAGTGGTTACATATTTGAGCCGTTTGGTTTTGAGACACTGGGCCCGTGGGGACCGGGAGCTCATTCTATTTTCAAATACTTATAAGAGCGCCTGGTTGAGGCGACGCGTGATCAAAATGCTGGTACTTATTTAGCTCAACGTATTAGCATTTCAATTCAGAGAAGTAGTGCTGCCAGAATGATGGGGAAAAAACCCACTGGTAGTGGGCTTGAGAACTTGAGTTACCTATAAGCTCGATGTCTTGTAGGTAACTTGGGTTTTTGCTGTATAGATGTACATAATTTTAGTTTAGTTTTAGGAAAATAGGCAATTGGCCCGTAGATAGCCTAATTTAATTACTTAAACACACGCGATTAGTGTCGACGTGATGTCCGACTCGGAAGTGCAAGACTAGTAGCGATCACGGTAATTACCTTGAGCGCTTCTAGTCAATATAAATTGAGGCACAAATGGTCTACAGGTAAAAAATCTTAGCCTCGGGTATATTTATAGTAGGTGGTACATGCTCTTTATAATTAAATTCTAAGAGCAACAGGGTAGCCTCATCCTCGTAATAATATCTAAAAGCTAGAATATGTATTTCCTGGTTTGTTTTCAGTAATTGAAGACATTAATATTCTAGTAGGTTGTCTAGCCTGCACTTGGTAATTTTTTTATAACTGTCTTCCGCCTTTATAACTTTTTTTATAGCTTTTTATAACTGTCTAATTTAAATGTGTTTCCAATTATTAAATTCCCTGGGTGTTTGAAAGTGTCACTGTAGTATGTTTGAAAACCACAGCTATTACTGGTTTTGACTTTTAAACTTTTTTTTTTAGGAATCTATAGGATGTATTGGATTCCTGCGAGAGTTCTTTGATGTCAAACTAGTTAAAGAGACGTTCAAAGTGGCCTTCAAGAATGGCACAGGAAATAGGCGGCTCAGGGTCAGCCTACTTCTTATTGTTGTCTGCGTAGTCTTTGGACCTATGCATGGTAAGGTTAAATATAATAATTAAATCATGTTTCAGCTCCCGTATATGCGGGGAAATTTGATGACCATTTATATGATCAAACAAATTTTGTGATTAAAATCATGTTCACTGAATGTACCTACGCAATTTCTTTAACTTGTTTTGGGATCAATTTTTAAAAATATGCTTTTTTATAAGAACAGATTTATTGCGATGCTTGAGCAAAAATAACAACAGAGAACCAAATTAATATTCAAATAATTTTGACAAGTGATTCTGACAGCTCATGAGGCACATCTTCTTTTGTAGGTTTGTAACCCGAGTGTTATAGGGGCACCGCAAGTATTTATATGGATGCGCTCTTTACTGTACACCATTGCAGAAAGAAAAAGAAGAACAGTGTGAAAAAAATAATATAACTTAGGCTAGTGCATATCCCTTAAAGCAATCCCTTCCAGACAATTTAATATAATACTTTTATATGTTCAGGATAGACTACCTGTCGTATTTTAAAGTTGAGAAGCACCAAGTAAGAAGAAGTTCCAAATTGTCTAAATACTTAAAGAAACTTAATATTTTCTTTTGTACTGACAAAATTTCGCTTCAGCTTATTTAAATAATTTTGTTTAATAAAAAGGGATTTCGTAATTCCGTTAAGTCCCCGGCGCGTTTTTACTATTCAGGGATAATAAAAGCGGAAAATTGAGAAAGTTCAAAGAAAAGGTTCCATTTTGAATTTACAGGGTATGTTAAATATTACAAAAACTTATAGAAATCGGTAAAAAAAACATCCAGAGCTTATCCAACATCGCATTGTTAGGCGTGACACATGCTAGATATTTTTTTAAATCACTTTTTTACAGGTGAATATACAATAATGTACCTGTTTGCCCGGTACCGATTCTCCTGGGATGAAGTGCAGTTCAGCATATGGTCAACTTACTCCATCGTTACCAATCTGTTTGGCAAGTTTATATTTATACTTCGCAGTCTTTCATGTCATATATTAATTACTTTTGTAACTGAATTTATCAAAAGAATAAATATCAACGCAATTTTAGTATTATAGTAATTATAGTATGGCATAAGAACCACCGAAGAAATTATATCCAATTCAATATTTGCATCCCTGACGCAATCTAAAGTAAATAGAATACAAGGAGCTATTTATCAAAACGAATTCATCTGAGCTCGATAAATTATTTTATCAGCGTACGACTTAGCGTATTCAATGGTCATATAATTCACTATAATTTGTTTATTCAATTTAAAATTTCCTTAGCGATTTACAGACTACTTTGACAGATTGGTATAGAAGTGTTCCGTGTTAAGTCATTTTCAAGTGATATGGTATAATAGTTTGTTCGCCTTTCGTGTTTAATGTTTTGTCGACCCAGTTGGCGCAGTGGGCAAGTCTCTGTATCATGGGTACTGTGTTCGATTCCCGACAGGAGCAAAATTGTCCCATGGGACATTTGTGCTTCTAGTTCTGGGTGTGATTGTGTATGTAATGTAATTGTTCTGGGAACAACGATATAACTCTTTGAATTAAGTGGATGGCAGTGAGTGTGAATGCGTTTTAAAAATAGTGGGCATGGATGCAGGGTTATCAGCTACAAGACAAAATTGTTTAGTTCTTAATAACAAATTGTCTTGGATACTGCACGAAGACAAATTGTTATTAAGAACTAAACAATTTTGTCTTGTAGCTGATAACCCTGGAAAAATAAAATCTATAAATGGTTTCTCTATAATTTTTAGGTACACTATTCTCAATCAGCTTGTTCAGTAACTATCTTAAGTTGGACGACACCATGCTTGGCATAATATCATGTACCAGTAAAATAGTTGCCTCCTTTGCCTACGCATTTGCTAGGAACAACATGGAGATATACATCGGTAAGCATATTATTTATATTCAATATTTCTAAATCTAGTAAAATGTTTCTTCTATAGTTCATCATAATAATTAATCGAGCGAAGCGAGATCTTTTAGTTGACTTGGGTCGTTAAGCACTTTGTCCGTCCCTTATTCAGAGGCATCTAGTGTCTAAACCATATAAGCGAATGACTTCAAATTCTCATACAATATGTTAAACTACGGCCCAAAGCCAGACATTTAAAATTATATAAATTAAAGTATTAAGGGGCCTGCGGAGGTTGTTTTGCCCATACAATCGTAATACTGAAATTGTATATAATTCAAGCATATTACCACCACACTGTGCTGTTATTCAGACTAAAAACATATTAATCTAGGTTCCTGGATAGTTTTTATTCCAAAATAATTACCTAAAACGAAATATAAACCAATTGATTTTCACACATTATTACGACGTAAATGTCGCATCTTTAACTTATTCGTTTTGTATTAAAAACTAACACATTTCTTTTGTCATTACAACAGAAACATAGATTATCATTTTAAGGTACTATTAATGCAAAAAATGATGGCTAAACATTACATTTTCATTCATAATTTTTGGTATTACGGCACCTATCATAGTTTGTTCGGTCGGTAGTGCTATCGCATCAAGCATGGGCACAGTTTGCCAGTTAAACAGAGACAGCCTATAGATCGTTTCACAGACTACCCCGGCCTCTTAAGGGGGCTCCCATACATGTAAGTGGGAAGAGCAAAATATATATGTGGGCATATCGTTAAAAAGGCCTTAACAAGTAGAGTACGAAACCGGTTAAAAAAAATCTATGTTGGAAAATATCGATTTCTTAGGCCACCAAATCACTGTTTTTAGACCTATTTTGTCCCGGGGTCTATCTCAAAAACGGCTTTACACTAAACGCTTAAACTTACACATAACATTCTTTATATCCTGTACTTGAACCACAAATACAGAAATCTAACAATTATTATATAGAATATTGCCTCTTTATAATATTATTATAGATGACGGATATGTTGGCCCACGATCTTTATAAAACATTCAATAATGTGATGCATTATATTTTAGTGCGCATAAGACCAAACTCATACTTGATACAGGTAATGAAAAAACTCTGTATAATTCTTTAAAATGTTGATTTATTTCGAAAATTTCGAAAATTATATTTTAATCCATTTAACTTGGGTCTCTTGGGCACGTTGCAGTGTAACTCGCCAAGTTGGAGTATAACTTGCAAAGCTAACCCCGGTCACTGTTTACGATCAACACGCTACCTTGATAACTTTATACAACCTACCTTAAACGATCATTACATATATCAATGCTACCTTACTTAGTTGTACTTATAGTATGTTAATACCTTTTTATAAAATTACCATACGTACTCGATATATCTACGAATACCCATATATGCATTTATCTTTTATAATTTTATATTACATTACCTAGGTCAACATTTTACTATTAAATCAACATCCAGGAAACTTTAAACTAAAACTTAAAATAATAAATATAACTGAAGTACTTGCATTGTTTTTTTTTTAATCACATGTGGATAATGCATAATCTTTCTTCTTATATATAAAATTCTCGTATCCCGGTGTTTGTTACCAAACTTCTCTAAAACGGCTCGACCGATTTTTATGAAATTTTGTGGGCATATCAGGTAGTTCTGAGAATCAGTCAACATTTATTTTTCATACCCCTAAATATTAAGGGTGGTCTAACCCATTTTTTTTTTTTTACTTTTTGTACAATTATTTTTATTCTTTTATGATTCAACATTGAAAAATACATACAACCGTAAATGTTCACCCTTCTACGATCAACAGCTATTTTTTTATTGAGAAATAATGTATATGGCAAAACAACGTTTGCCGGATCAGCTAGTAATATATAAGATAATTTTATCATACAGAACACGAAAGTAGAATGAATCCTTGTCAATCTGGCCTCAAATCCAACCCCTCTTCTCTGTTCCACCCAATGGCGGTGGGAAGATTTAAAAGTAAAGGTAAACTATGTCCTTCACATATATTTTATTCCAGCTCCGCTACTCGAGATCCTGAATGGCACGTCATTCATCGCCATGCGCTCCATTGCGACTAAACTTGTCAGCGGCGAGGAATTCGGTGAGTAGTTCAGATATACCAGCTTGAAACTTAATATAAAATGCCTTAAATAGTTACATCAAAAATACTAACAAAAACCTCGAAACGTTTGCATCATCGCGAGGAGCAAGTTAAAAAAAATACAAACCATTTTTATTATTTATTTATTCATAAAAGACCATTCCTAATTATTCCATCTCTATTACATGGCTATATCTGCCATGCATTCATTCATCATCATTCTGCACATACTGATTAAGTCTTGTTAGGAATTTTGATAACTAAGATATGACCAAGATGCGTTGCTTACTACGGACGCATATATGTACGATATGCAAGGCGTATTCTTTTATATACGTATTCTTATTAATTTACACGTGCACTAGCAAGAGCTGGTGTGGTAAGACGACTCATGATAGCGCATTTGCGTTAATAGCGCAAAGGTTTTGTTTGTCATCCTTAAATTTAATTGAGTCCACATTTTATGTTTATTTCTATACAGGAGGGAAAATACGCAATAAGCAATTAAATTATTTTATTATAAAATGATAGAATGATATAAAAATTATTAATTTTATATTGCAGGCAAAATATATAATTATACTTACTCCAAATATTTATCATTGCAGGCAAAGTAAACTCCCTGTTCGGGCTGGCGGAGGCTTCGATGCCTTTGGTGTACGGGCCCCTGTACTCACGGGTTTATATCGCCACTTTGAATGTACTACCAGGAGCAGTTTTCCTACTGGGAGCCGCGCTCACTTTCCCTGCTATTCTGATATTTGGGTGAAACTTCTTATTTTACTTTGTTTTTTGAGGAGTCGCAGCTTAGCGGTGAGCACAATTTTTATCTGTGGGCAACCGCTAAGCTGCAGCTAACGTTTACATTGTACGACAGTTGTACGAGGCCCATTTGTTTCTCTAAAAAGAAGTGAGGAATTTTTCTCTAACAATAACCTCTAAACAAAACGTATAACTACTGGTCCAAAACAACTGCAAAGCAACATTGTATGATACAGGAATGAATTCGGATTGTAAATCATAAATTTAAAATTACTTGGCTTATTTGTTAGTACGTTGGTATTTCAGTGAATGCTCCGTGCAGTGCCCCTCAAGACTATGTATTCAAAGTTCTGGGACCATTGCAAGTGTTATAGATTGATGTCCCGCATATCATTACACCAACTATTTGTATACGAATAGATTTTTGTTCAAACCGTTTTCTAGTATACAGTCGTATGGCCTAGTGGTAAAAACACAATAAGGCAACATGGCCAAGTCGCCATGTTCATAAATAGAAAGCTTATCGCTTAGAGTTGTTTAATTGCTTACACGGGTGCTTATACGTTTAGAAAAAATATTTTGCGTTTTTTGCCATGAGAATTTTTTAATTACAATACATTCCCATGTTTATAAAATACCAATACATTTTTTTTCTTAAAAAATATTGGCAGTACATAATAATAATTTTATAAATAGTAACTTAAACTAGGACACAAAGTACCTTCGTGAACCTCTGTCCCCGACACTAGGTCTCTTTAGAACCTGTATTGTTAGGTTACAGCGTCACCGAAAACACTACCAACTCTTCCTAAAAAAAATTATGAGCACGCTATATGATTAAATATCTTGTCTTACAACATCTACACTGTGCTGACTTAGGTCTATTTCAGTGATGAATGCCTACAACATATTCAAATGAGATACCAACATACGACTTAATAAAAACGTATTCATTACAGATGGCTATACTCCGAACACAAAAAAGACAACCTGAATACAGAATCTCTTAAGAGCCAGGACGCCGAGCAACAAATCTGCAATTAAAATTAGAACAATTTGAACAAAATTAGAACAAAAAGAAGTACTGAATTATGATAAAGATGACTAAGTTCGTCATCATTTCGACATTTTGTCATTATTTGATAACTATGTTCGTTTTATTAACATCATGTGATTATTTAAATATATTATTAATAATTAAGGCATTCTGATATTATTTTATTTATTTATATTAGTGGTGGCGCGAGTAAAATCGCTGGCGTGTAAATAGCCCACCATTTACGTATTAATATTTTTAATGATAGCGGTAAATTATTTTGAACATTGGCAAAAATCAGTAGGGATACACGAATCAATTTACAGTGTTTATTTAAGCCCACGTACCTTAGACCGCTTCGAAACCGCCTCCGGAGCTCCCCAAGAAAGGAACTACAGCAAACTGTATGTATGCCTAAGCGCACACACACAACTCCACGTCGCGCCGGCCGGCGAGTTTGAATCCGAAGAAATCCGAGAGTGTACGAGGCACGGAACACTCAATCACCTCACAGTTCACGCGGTCGATCACAACAGACACGATGAAGTTTTTATTTTAAGTCCTGGTTAATTAGATGATAATTATTTAATTAGTTTTCTACGTCACAAAATTCAATAGCGGAGGGTTTGTCAACCACACGGATCAGGTGACACACACGACTGAAGTTTCTCCTTTTTAAGTCTGTGAAGTTAGTCGCGAGTGCAAAAAATGTCACTCGATACAACTAGCGCCATCTCTAGGATCGTCCTTGAACGATCTCTAACAGTGTTCAGCAGAGAGCCCAATACACTGCAAATGCATTCAAACATCCAAAGATTCTTGCCAATATGAATATTAGGTATATAACGTGAAGTATTTATTCACAGATGTATAATTTACATTTATTCTCTATATTATAAAAGGCAAAGACGCTTCACCAATTAGTAACGATACAAAACGCGAATACCTACGCCAGCTGTAGCTGTTTAAATTTATCACTTTCTATCCCTCGGACTAAGCTCTAGCTAAGTAAATAGTATCTATTTACAGAGGTTTATATACCTATATTATGCGCAATACCTGCTATGCCCATTGCTTCTGCCTAAATCAATCAAAATAAAACGAGGTAACTAATGTCGTATTCGAAGATTAAGTAGTCAATTTCAAAAGTACTATCAGCCATACAAATGTATCTATCAAGATTATACACACAAACTTTCGCATTTATTTTATGACATTGTATTTATAGTCACATACAACATACCTGTGTAGTATCGGTGTTTCCGGATGAGTACAATATGGGAGTCTTTAAGTGAGTGAATAGGTATCTACTAGGTAAGCTTGCTCCATCGTCGATCACATCATCGCTTACCTCCAGGTGAGATCATGTTATGTTTTAAAAGTTATGTTGGGTAAATTTTTTGAAATATTGCCGGAAATATTTAAAATTGAAATATGGTGAAATAAAAATGTGGTTCGGGAACCTTAAAATATAGGGTTTTGAAGTGATGATAAAACATGGAAAAACAAAAATAAGTTAACGCCTTTTTACACTTAAATTAATTTTATGAATATTAAAAGAAAAAAATAGATATTGGTAAATGAACCTGTTACATTACGTTTTGCGTCACATTAATAACTTACCCAATAAACGGGGACTATTGTGACGCTTACTAGTGGCAGAACTTGTGGAGGTTTTGTGTTCCAAGCTGTTATAATAATTAATAAAATTGATTTATTAAAAACTATCCGTGCCCTGCGGCTTCGCCCGCGTTAATTAAGTTAAAAAGAAGCATGTCTGTTATTCCGGAACGTAAACTATTTACATTCAACATTTCATCAAAATCGGTTCACTCGTTACGGAGGTACGTGGTAACAAAAATTCACATACAAACTTTCGCATTTATAATATTAGTAGGATATGGATTTTTATGTTTACTAACGTAAGAAATGTGATTCCATCCTGCTTTTTATTTCTCGAAGATTGATTTTTACACCCTATTACAAAACAATTCGGCATTTTTGTTAAAAAATTACGAATTATTATAGCGTGGCACTCCGCGCGCCGAAATAGTTCGACTGATAAGGTAAGGCGTAGTTTCGCTATAATTATGTGTGTGCGCGTAACGATGTATGTACACGGCGAGGCGTAGTATTACCGGCCTCAGTACGTTGTTCGGCGGGACTCGGTCTTGATTTCTTATTTAGTCTATGGGTACAAACTTAAAAACTGTTTTCAGATGACACAGCTGTCATGGCAACAGAAGTCAGACAAGAGGTAGGAATAAAGCGCTATCAATTTGCGCTTGTACAAAAATGAAAGAGGTAACGGGACAAAATAACACGTACAGATTTTACCAAGATAAGACCAAATTATCATCCGGTTTTTATAAATGGTCGACGAATACCATATGAAAATAGACGCCTATTGACGCCAAGCTTCGCTGGAAAGCACATGTCAACAAGTCAATTTACTAAAAAATATAAAATATTTAAATACGTATTCAATGGTACTCCACTTGACACAGTTCGACATTATTCATTTTTATACATTTCACAAAATAGCGTCTGTTCGTCGCTATATTTAATTTTGATTACTAACATGGATTTTGTGACACTCGCAAGTTTCACACAAGTCAATAAACATAAAAATCATCAAAAATAATAATACTCCTTGTAGGGCCCTGGCCGTACTATTTAAATCTCCCGCCAAAATGTGTGTCGCGCCAATCGCGACGTCGCGCGCCCTCTATCATCTCCGCGTGAAAACGTCACTGTGTGAAAAAATAAAATCAAGACGCGCGCGCGCTGAAGTTAAAGAATTTATCTAAAAACCTCGCTAAACTGTGCAACAATAATTAATAGACTTAAAGAAAAGCTAGTGTGGTGTCGACTACGACCAGGATTCATCACAGGCACATCCTGTCTGTGAGATTTGCGGCGGTGTGAAGCAAGGGTGAGTCGGCCTTCAATTTTTTGGGGAAATTTGTAATATTTTATGTTTTTAAATCAGTATCACCAAGCGCAATGTGTGCACGATCGCACATAATGATCCTTCGGCCAGGATTTCTCAGTTATAACGCCAAGATATTGCATAATTTCATCCATCCATTGTTGTAAAACACGTGCTTGTGCGAGAACAAATTTTGAGTTTATCTAAGAACTACACAGGTTCCAACATCAACTACTATTTATTTCATACATTACACAACATATTCTACATATTTCTATTGTTCAAATTGTTTGAAAGTTGTTATTTCCGTGAAATCTTAGTGAGTACGTTGACCTTTAGTTGAAACTTAAAGTGTGTTTTTCGAGTGTTAATTTCATTTATTTTACGCATTTCTATAGCAATCTCGTATTATACAAGTGTGTATTAAAGAATTTCAACTTAAACAAGTGTTTAGTTATTGTATTTCTTGTGATTTTTGTGCATTTTACGGTCGCGGTAATTACCTATCACCTACCTCCATTACGCCGCATTCAGTCGGCTAACGTATCGGGTCAGCTGTTGGTAGGCTCGTGTATACATACATACCTATACAGGTAACGTAATTACCTCTTGCATATTGTTGTCATTTTATCCGTGTTTTATATCGCGTTCGGTCCGGAATTGATAGTTATAGTAACTTAGGTTATTTAATCTCGTTATCGTATCGCTATAAACATGGCTCACAGATCTCGTAAACCTGCCGAAAGCGTCGAAGATTTAGATGTCACGGATCTTACCGACTTATTACAGCCATTGCTGACGTCTAAGGAGATTTGTTTTCTTCGTGTACAACGCATATGGGAAATGTCTAAATCGGTACAGTCAGATGCATCGATGCATGAGGTATTTTCGGCTAGGATTGAGGATTTACTGAAACTTCGCGTTGAATACGATCGTTGTATTACTGAAATTAATTCATTATCACGTAAATACAATCCTAAGTTCGTTCCCACGTACAATGAGATTGAAGCATTCGATGAACTGTACTATGCTATTCGTAAGGTCGCAAACAGTCTTAGTCTACCGGCGTTTCCCGCCAAATCGGAACAAGGTGACAAAGACGATTCAGGCAGATCTACGAATAAGCGGCGCGTCAAATTACCTGAATTTAGCCTTGTAAAATTTGACAGTAAGCTTGAAAATTGGGTAACCTTCCGGGATACGTTTCAAAGCATTATTCATGATAATTCGAGCCTCAGTGATGTCGAGAAGTATTATTATCTGTTATCATCAGTGAGCGGTTCGGCTCTTTCGCTCATAAAGTCGATGCCGATTTCTGCCGCTAATTACTCTATCGTATGGAGTGCGTTAGTAAAGCGATTTGAAAACAAACGCGCACTTGCGACTGCTTATTTAGATAAGATGTTTAACTTCAAACCGCTGACTAGCGAGTCTGCGTTGAATCTGAATAATTTTCTTCAAACATATCAGGAAAATATATCGGCATTAGAACTTTTGAACATACCGGATCTATCCAGTTTCATACTGTTCCAAATATCGTTACGTAATCTAGACCCCGCTACACGACGTGAGTTCGAACAAACCGTGGAACCGGGCGATATTCCGAACGTTAGGCAATTACTCAACTTTGTAGAAAAACAGACGCGAGTCTTGGAGATGTCAGAATGCAAGTCGGGGTACGTCAAACCGTCTACGCCGTCTTTCAAGCAGACTATGTCACGACAGACAAACAAATACCAGGATTCGACAAAACCTAATAATAAACCTACACTTACAGCAGCTGTGGCCGGCACGGATAGGGTTGTCGACCAACGGAAATCCAACTTATGTCCGTGTTGTCAAATGCCACATCATGCTATATATAAATGCACTGTCTACAACGCTCTCACGCCTGAGCTTCGCACTGCCAAAGTCAAGGAACTCGGGTTGTGTGAAAACTGTTTGCGTGGCAGTCACACACAGGGTGACTGCGCGTCCAAATTTTGTTGTACAGTCTGCAAAAAAAGGCACCACACTTCTCTTCACGTTGAATCAGCTACATGTCAAGAGAAGGTAGTGGCGCTTACGTGTTCCACGGAACAAACAGTTTTACTTGGCACAGCTGTTATTCAGGTCGCGGATGTGTGGGGCCAGTTCCATGACATATGTGCCTTGATTGACAGTGGAGCTATGACCTCCTACATTACTCAGGAATGCGCTCGGACGCTAGGTTTGGCTCGCCGCAAGTGCGATTTCAAACCTATTGGTCTAGGCGGGAATCCAGTTCAAAACTTCGGTTTAACTACATGTAAGGTCAAACCTCGACACGGTACTTTGCCGCTTCTGTCTACGGATGCCGTTATCGTATCAAACATAGCCGGCAACCTACCGACGACGTCTATACCTCGCGCGGTTTTCGACCAATATCAGCACCTTGATCTGGCGGATAAAAACTTCCACCGCTCATCAAGCGTGAGTATGCTAATAGCAGGAGATCTCTTTCCTTACGTATACGACGGAAATAAAATACTACCCGATCAGCCCGGTATGCCCGTGGCATTAAGTTCTATTTTCGGCTATGTCATCACAGGCCAAGTTGACTTGGCACCGAACACACCAAGGTATATCGACCATAGCGCCAGTACCTTCACCGGGTTTTCGAGTGCCTACAACCTGGATCAAGTGATGAACGCCTTTTGGGAAGTGGAAAACATACCGTTTGAATTACCGCAGAAACCTGACGATATATTAGCGGAAAAATTGTTCGCGCAGGAACATAGCCGTGATCTGGAAACGGGTAGGTTTATCGTTAAGTATCCTTTTCGACCGGACCACAGTCTCGGTGACTCACGTCAGGCGGCGGTACGTAGACTCATTAATTTAGAGGCGCGACTTAAGCGCGACCCTCCTTTGAAATCAGAATACCACAAATTTATGTCGGAATACGAAGCCTTAGGTCACATGACGTGTTTAGGTGAAATGCAAAACGTCGAGTCCAAGTATTTAATACCGCATTTTTGCATATTAAAACCTACGAGTACTAGTACTAAATTACGTACTGTGTTTGATGCGTCGACGAAAACCTCGAATCATAGATCACTGAATGATGTGGTTCTTGCCGGACCTAAACTTCAGGCAGATATTAATAAAATATTAATACACTTTCGCCTTCATGAAGTCTGTCTATCGGCTGATATATGCAAGATGTATAGGCAAGTACTTATAGATAAGGACCAGAGACCTTATCAACACATATTGTGGCGTGTCTCGGTAGACCAACCGATTCTAGTCTACGAACTAAACACAATCACATATGGCGTAGCCAGTAGCCCCTACCTGGCAATAAAAGTGTTGCTGACGCTGGCGCAGAAAGAAGCTGACACATATCCAGCTGCAGCCAGAGTTCTAAAATGTGGGTTTTTCATGGACGATCTACTATGGTCGGAGCCCACAGTTAATGATGCGCTTCAGTTGCAGAAGGATCTACGAGCCTTGTTAGAGAGTGCGGGTTTCGTTCTGTGTAAGTGGGCGAGCAACTGTTCACAGGTTCTGGCTGCGGTTCCAGAAGACCACAGAGAGACACCAATTGAGTTCGATGATGATCAAAATTTGTCACTCAAAGTATTGGGTCTCCAGTGGCAACCGGCTACAGACTGTTTCTCGTTTCGAGCCCTACCCTCTGACAACGAAGTCACAAAACGAACCGTCTTATCACAGATTGGGCGTTTGTTCGATCCTCTCGGTTTTGTCGCTCCTTGCGTATTTCAAGCTAAGTGCTTCATGCAGACACTTCACGCTCTTAAGCTAGACTGGGACACAAAATTACCAGTGGACTTGCAGTCACAATGGTTGGCGTTTGTGGGAGAGCTGCCACTCCTGACAGAATTTAGGCATGAACGGCATGTCATGGTGAAACAAAGCACCTACTGTCGTATTTTAGGCCGCCTCTACTCGAGGTTATGCCGCTATTCTGTACTTGAACACAAAGAATGACGACGGTGAGAGCAAAACCAGTTTGCTCATGGCAAAGTCCAAAGTCGCTCCTTTGAAGACAATATCAGTGCCTCGACTTGAACTGATGGCGGCTCACTTATTAGCAAAACTATTTAAGTACGCGCTATCTGTTCTTCAGGAGCGAGAGATCACTGTCCATGATACAATGCTTTTTACGGATTCATCCGTCGTACTAGCCTGGCTCAACACACCCAGCTATAAACTCAAGACATTTGTAGCTACTCGCGTGACCAAGATACGGGATACAGTTCCCAGTGAGAAGTGGTTCCATGTGAGTGGCGAGAGTAACCCGAGCGATGTTTGCTCCCGTGGCGCATCCCCTTCTGCGTTACTCGCTATGCCTGAGTGGCTGGACGGCCCTAGCTGGCTATCAGATGAGCAATGGCCGGTTCGCTCCATAGACGAATTTATACATGAAAATCCACTTGAGCTAAAATCGTCTCACGAGATGGCGGTGATGGTATCCGCGGAAAAATCGCCAAACATGATTTACGAGCTTTCCGAGAGATATTCTAATTACTCAAAATTAGTCAACGTTGTTGCCTGGATTCGTAAATTTATCCAAAACTGTCGTACAGCCAAAACAAAAAGGACTACACTGTCTTTAACGGATTTACGAGAAGCTCGCGATACGATCATAAAGTCAGTACAACAACAACACTTTTCTGACGATATCGCGGCAATTTCGAAAGGTCTCAAGCCTAGTCAAGCTTTGCTAAAGCTTAACCCCTTCGTTGACCCCCGTGGGTACCTTAGGGTGGGGGGTAGACTTGCGCTGGCCAACATTCCTTTCGACAAAAAACATCCGCTTCTGCTACCTCAAAAATGCCACTTCACAAATTGTCTTATTGATTATTATCACCTGTTGTACCTGCATGTCGGCCCACGTACTCTGCAAAGTATACTAACTCAGAAGTATTGGATTGTTTCCGCACGCAACATAATCCGATTGCGCGTCCGGAAATGCATCTCGTGTTTCAAGGTCAGGCCAGCTATTAGACAACCAATCATGGGTCAGCTACCGAAATTCAGAACTCAGGACGTGCACGCATTTTACGCTGTAGGTATCGACATCGGCGGTCCTTTTTTGACCAAAGAGTCTACTCGCAAAAATGCTCGTATCACTAAAGCATATTTATGTGTTTTTGTGTGCTGTTCAATTCACGCAGTACATTTGGAAACATTATCCTCACTCAGTACGGAATGTTTTTTAGCTTCTTTTGATCGCTTTACTGCCAGAAAAGGACTCAGCAGTGTTATAATATCTGATAATGCAAAAAACTTTGTCTCGGCTGGGAGACAGCTTGCGGAGGTCTCAGAATTCCTTAAACATAACTCGGATGAGATCTCTCGTGGTCTGCTAGTTCGACAGGTAGAGTGGAAACATAACCCACCTACAGGTAGTCATTTCGGTGGCCTTTACTAAAGCGCAATTAAATCGGCCAAGTCTCTTCTTAAACGTACAATCGGAAATAGATCGTTAACCTTTGAAGAATTAACAACGCTTTTTACACGCGTAGAAGCGGTATTAAATTCGCGACCTCTGTGCGCCCTGTCTACGGATCCAAGTGAATTTGAGGTGCTCACTCCAGCACATTTTCTGGTAGGACGGCAACTTTTAGATGCGCCAGAATATGATCTAACTAGCGTCCCAATTACGCATCTCAGTCGGTGGCAGGCGGTTCAACAGATATCTCAACACTTTTGGCGTCTGTGGAGAAAAGATTATCTGCACACTCTCCAGCAGCGACAGAAATGGTGTAAAGGCTGTCGAGATATAAAGGTTGGAGAACTTGTGTTGATACACTCGGATGCTCCACCCCTTCAGTGGGTAATGGGCAGAGTCACAAAAGTGCATAGCGGACCCGATAACGTTATCCGGGTCGTAAGTGTACGTACAAAGGCCGGAGAATATATTAGACCGGTAGTTAAACTTAGTCCTCTTCCTTTGGAGCAGGACTCCTAGATATTTCTACTAATTGTCAACGCATTTAAAATTAATTTTAGTAAATACAGTCCACTCTCTTATATTAATTATGTATATCTTGCCTAGTTTTGTTATACTATATATATACAATATACACACTTAGTTATTCAACATACTTTTCAACTCTGTGTCATATAACCACCTGTAACTATTTACATAAACCTTAAACATAACCCTACAAACATTTTGTTATTCAAACATTATTCAACAAAATATATATTTCATCATGGAATTGTAACTGGGAAATCCTGTCGGATTTCGGTGGGGGGAAATGTAGGGCCCTGGCCGTACTATTTAAATCTCCCGCCAAAATGTGTGTCGCGCCAATCGCGACGTCGCGCGCCCTCTATCATCTCCGCGTGAAAACGTCACTGTGTGAAAAAATAAAATCAAGACGCGCGCGCGCTGAAGTTAAAGAATTTATCTAAAAACCTCGCTAAACTGTGCAACAATAATTAATAGACTTAAAGAAAAGCTAGTGTGGTGTCGACTACGACCAGGATTCATCACAGGCACATCCTGTCTGTGAGATTTGCGGCGGTGTGAAGCAAGGGTGAGTCGGCCTTCAATTTTTTGGGGAAATTTGTAATATTTTATGTTTTTAAATCAGTATCACCAAGCGCAATGTGTGCACGATCGCACACTCCTACTTAGTCAGTACCACATTAATTAGAAAAAAAATATTAAAAAATATTCAATATACAATAATCTGGTTATAAATGGGTAGGCTGTGACAATCCAATACCTATTATAGGTATTGGATGGTCTCAGCTATCCATTCCATCCAATGATGGTCACAGCTATTCGATAACATAGCTATATATATTAACAGATGAGTTACATCAATAATGAAAAAAGTGTAGCTAAAGAGTTTGTTCCAACACTCTCCAGATCAGATAAATGAGATATTCAAATACACCACAAACATGTATAATATTTTTAAATGGTGTGAATACTTCCTATATTAACATGCGACGAATTTCCATTTATGAAAAGCCTTTCCAACATTCCCAATCTCTCCCACCTTCTCCCGCCGTACAATGAGCTCCATCCTCTCTCTGGATGAGCGACAACGACATGAAAGCCGCACATTATTCATCCGGGTTCGTTAATTATTTTCAAAACAGTATTCAATATTACGAGAAGCTTAAACTCAGTTAGGAGGCATGGGTTCTCTTACCGCACAGCATTTTATTAAAAGCTGTTTAGCGTTAGCAAAGGCTATTTTTTACCGACTTCAAAAAAAAGGTGGAGGTTCTTAATTCGACTATATTTTTTTTTTTGTGTGTCAGCCGATTTTGATGATATTTTTTTTTATTTGAATACTGGTGCTTTCCATGTGGTCCCATTTATCAAGTCCCATTTTTCAACTTAAAATTTTATCAAGATCTGATCACTAGTTTTAAATTATAGTCAATAATGCGTGTTAAATACATTAAATCAAGGTTCCGAAGATAAAACGGTGAAGTCGGTTTTTAAGGTAAGCTTTGCTTGCGTTTAATTATTCTGTGTTAGATGTTGATTAGATATTTTTATATCTCACGAAACTATTAAGCTGTATAGACTTAATGTTTTAATTGGTATTAAAACATAAAATCTAAGATTATTTTAAATGGTTACTCACGACTAACGTTATTCCTTAGCGGAGAATTCCGTCAAGACTCCCGATCACGGTGTCAGGTGGTAACAGTTTCTGGTCCTACGCTACCGTTCTACTCTGTACTGAAAACTTGCCGTAGTTTACCAATCTGAAGTAGAAAACCAGACGACAAGCTGTAAGTGGTAATCCGGTAGCTATCCTTGAGAACCAGCATTAATACACAGAGCAACAAGAAACGCTGGCAAATAGAGATAAAAAAATTAAGGAAAAAAGGCTTTCAACAATATTAATATTATATCTCGATGATTTCCATGAAAAAGAAAAATGTTTACCTATAAGTAACAAATTGTAAAGCCTTTAAAATTACAACTAGAACAAAAGCATTAAAATCTAATTATATCCAATATAGCAATCTCTAGCACCATTTCTGCGCGGAACTCTAAATTCAAGAACCTCATTAAGATACGCGACGCGGCACATAAAGGGTTTTGAAATAATACAGAAGGTAATTTTCGCTTATTCATTTAACGTAATTAAAGGCTATAATGATGGAAGCTTATTTCAGCAAAGTAAAAGCAACTCGGTGTTTATTATTTTAGACTATTCTGATGGCAAGTTGTCTATTTATTGCTTGTACCACTTTATAGTATTAATAATATTATAATGAAAACCCTTCATGAGATTACGTGATCATTTTATTTAAATAATTCATAATGGTTACATGTTTATTTTCAATTCCAATGTTCGCCTGGATATCAGTTCAGTCTTTAGGACATACACTAGTAAAAAATTTATCGATAAGCATTCATTGTTATTCCGGCAGCTATCCTTGAGAGTGAGTTTCCATTTTAAGCCTGCGTGTTTCTCATCCTTAACCACATTACTAATTACTTACAAGAACAAATGTTATTAAAACTTACAAACGCTATTATGCATTGAAAATGTTCATTTAAATCTTTAAAATTAAAACGATTAGGTATTGACATAACGTACGCATTTTAAATGTCTAGTCGAAATAATTGTTTATGTGGTTATACCAATAAATAACAATTAAAACGTGCCAAGCAAGTACCAGCTTGAAGCTCTCGAGTCCATCGACCGACGAGCAAAAAGGCGTTGATAAGCTATAATTGAGTCCAAAATGCAGAGTCTCGGTCACCGTCGGCGTAAAGTCGCAAGCCTATCGGTATTCTATCTTTAATATTTTGGTGAATGTGCGCAGGAATTACACGAGTTAATTCCCCCATACCCGTTTTACCATCTTACAACAAGACAAACTGGCAAACGTCATACATTTATGGTTGACATACCTCCAGTTCGTTCAAAGCGTTTCGTTTCTACGTTTGTCATCCGTACTGCGAAAGAGTGGAATTCATTGCCCGCGACTTTGTTCTTCGAACGGTATAATCAGGTTGTCTTCAAGTCGAGAGAGAATAGGTACTCGTATCTTCTAGGTACGCGAATTTTCGGCCGCATCGTCACTTTCCAGGTGAGATAGTGGTCGAATGCCTATCGAGCATAAAAAAATAACTCTAGCTTATATATTACAAAAACTAGCCCGAGTTAAAATACCCACGAACTTCATTGTTTAGCTCGCAAAACTTGATGAATTCGTAATTCGCAAACCATTATTTAGATTTAGGTAAATCAGCCCCCGCAAAACATCCCTTCTCACTTACCTACACCGACGACGTTTGTCGGAGTTTTTGGTCTTATGTAATTTAAAGAGGACGAGACGGTGCTGGTGCTCCACATAGCTGGACGTGCTATACTATAATGAAGCTACAAGCATTCATTAATATGATTAACCCTTTTTTATATTTAGGGACGAGAGTTTGGACTTAACGTAGTAGTAAGTTAGCAATCATGCTATAAGCATTATATAACCCGACTTTGTTATATATATATATATATATATATATATATATATATATATATATATATATATATATATATATATATATAGATATCCCTTTACGGTAAATGTAGATCTGACGCGACTTCACGCGAGCACTTTGTTGATCCAAAAATTCATGTTGATCCGGCGCCTTTTGTTGATCCAATATGCATCTTTGGTTACTAATGTGGCTCCGACCGGATCAACATCTACACTCACGGGACTGCTTACTAGCGTTCGCCGAAGTTGATCCAATATACAAATCCACCTTGCGATAGTTACGGAAAACGTTGATCCGATTTAAATAAGCCAATCAGAGCACAGCAAACGATAAGATTGGCTAAAAGCAGCTGCGACGTTGCCGTTTCGTATCTTTGTCCGTCACAAGCTACAGATTGAACGGATAACTTAACAATTCGACAACGCCACGACTTGTACCGAATTTATGGTGGTCAAATTGAATGCCAGCCCATATGAAAATAAATATGAACTAGGAATAACTACACATAAATGAAGTCGAGGAGCTTGGTACGATACCACCACTACCTCCGCTGCTTCCGCCTCCACCTCCATCATGCACAGACTCCGCTCTCCACCTCCACCACTGTCTTCACCAACGGAGACAGTGGTGGAGATGGTGGAGGTTGGAGGATGGTTGGTGATGGTGGAGGTGGAGGCAGCGGAGGTAGTGGTGGATGCACTGGAGTGCAGTGCAGTAGGGGGAACCCGTGAGGACAAGCGGGGCTTACGTTAACGGCAGGTGATTATAGTGGGGGATAGTGTGGCTAGTAAGTCAGTATCGATACTGACCATAAATATGTTACTACTTCATTTTACCAAATATCCACTTGGCTACTTAATGGTAGGTACTAGGGACAAACTGAACATAACTTTTGTTTTGTGACTTTTCTAACTCAAATTTTTTCTGTGAGATTCTATTGTAATTGTTGTGAACTGCTCGTTGGCTTAGTTAGGTGGCGTTTGCCTTCTAAGCAGGGGCTTAGAAGGCAAACGCCACCCAACTATCGGGTTCGATCCCCGGCGGGAACACAAGTTTTCTACCCAAGGAAAATTTGTGTTTCTGGTTCTGGTTGTATTTGTGTGTGTGATGTGAATGTTGCCGGCACCCACGACACAAGTCATCGAACTTAGTGTGGGGCTGTGATTGTGAAAGCGTTTAAAGCGTTTTATTCGATGCGGTCTTAATCCTAATTCGGTCTTCCGGTCTAAATCACATTATCACGTATCGATTACAGCTACGAAACTTCGTGCAAGTGTTATATTATTTTGATTGAACTGGAATCTTAAATATTATTTTGATTGAGCTGGAATCAAAACTTCTGAAATTTTGTAAATAGGTATGTAGGTATGTTTGGTTTTTTTAGGTAGGTACTTACTAAAATAAAATAAAATAAATAAATATCCTGGACATTTCACACTTATGTAGTCCCTGATCTCAAACTAGGCAAAGCCTACTGTACTAGGAATGGAGGCCTGAGAAATACATTGATAATTAGGTAGTTGTTTAAGACCAAGACACAAAGCAAATATTCGTGTTCGTCACACAAATGTTTAACATGGTTAGAAATCGAACCCACGACCTCAGGATCCGCATTCAGAGCTACCATAGAGTGAGACTGATCACAGAGCCAAAAGGCCAATCAAATTGTTGGTTATCTATTTTTATTATTTTGATTCAGCTTCTGGCAGGCAGCACTGGTGAAATGATGGCGTTTTTGCTGGTCCTTTTGTTATTTGAAACGCATAGTAAGTAGGTACTACGTACACATACCTAAACACAATCACAACTCTTTTATCCTCCGAGGTTAAAAACTTTTAGCTAGGTACTAGGTATTTAAGTAAGTCCTTATTAGGTATTATAAAGTGAATATCTATTTATTACCATATGTATCGATTATGAATGAGGTAGCGCGATTCCACTGAAGCGGTCTCTAATACGCCCCCTTCATGAGAGCCGATCACATCCGGCCGGATTAACTCATTAATACAATACCATACAATAACACCCACATAATATCAAGTTTCTGAATAGTTAAATAATCAAATATGGATATGGTTAATAAAATACTCACCATCATCTTCTGATTTGTCCATGACAAATGAACAAAATAACACAAATTCGCTCGTAACTAACGCATCTTTCTTACCTTATTAGTTTATTACTCTAACGAAGTAGTCTACTAGGTTCTCTAACACACGCAGAATGCGACGTTGCCGCTTTTTTTTCGAGTAACTATTAGTCAAATTTGGCTCCGGATCCACTTAGTCTAAGTAAATGTCGCATATAAGTTAAATATACACTGGATCTAAGAAATCATATTCAGTATGATTTTTTCGACCGTTGATGGATCAACAAATGTTGGTCGAATCGTTGACGAGCATGTTGAAAACCTGTTAGTGCAGATCCACCGACGTCACACGCGCATTAAGGACGGATCAAAGTATATCAGTTTGCGCGACGCGGAGCTGAGTAAACAAGTAAAATAGGCGGATCAACAATTGTTCTAACTTCTCACTGGATCAGCATTTACCGTTAAAGGTTGATTATATATATATATATATATATATATATATATATTCGAACACTTATAACTCGAGAACGGGTGGACCGAATTTAATAATCTCTAATTTGTTGGATTTATGTCCATCCCGAATAGCAGAATAACTATTAAAATATCGGGAAAATTTACGAAAAATATAATCATTTTCTCTTACATTTTGTAACGGACTGGGGTTTTGATGATATTTCGAAATTTAACGCAGGCAAAGCCACGGGGTCATCTAGTTAATCTATATAAATCAATTGTTCTACGTTAGTCTCGCAGAAACTCGAGAACGGTTCGACCGATTTGGCTGATTCTTTTTGTGTACTTTTATCTTAACTAGCGATCCGCCCGGGCTTCGACCGGGTGCAATTTCCAAATGTTAAATATAAAAATAAATGAATAAAGAAAAAATGTTTAAAAACCTTGCCCTGACAATTACGAACACGCCAAAATATAAATTGGTCAAATCGGTCGAACCGTTCTTGTGTTTTTGTGGGACTAACAAACGTCAATTGATTTAGATATGTGTATATATATATATATATATATATATATATATATATATATATATATATATACATATCTAAATCAATTGACGTTATTCGTTATACGTCTTTATAAATATATTGACGTTTGTATATATATATATATATAGATAATGATCATCAATAAATATTTATAAAGACTATTCATTGATTTATGCTAAGTAAAATTAGTAACGGAACGCGAAATATCCACAAGGAATGTTCTCGGAAAGCGGAAAAGAAGTTCTGAATATTTTCCCGCAATTAACGTGGCCACGAATGTGAAAGTCTTCGAGTTAGCTATTTACTGAGCAATCAACTTTTAAAGTTATGTCTGTTTGATGTTTAGTAACCATTTGAACTTGAAATTAAGATAAACGTAAAACGTAAACGCTTTCACACTCACAGCCCCACACTAAGTTCGATGACTTGTGTCGTGGGTACCGGTAACATTCAAATCACACACACAATCACAACCAGAACCAGAAATACAAATTTTCCTTGAAGAGAAAACTTGTGTTTTCAGTCGGGAATCGAGCCCGATACCCCCTAGATGCTAGAAGGCTAACGCCACCCAATGAGCACTTTTAAGATACAAAATAAAAAAATAAACAATAAACGAGACTTTCAGTTTGCTACTTTGGTATATTGTTTTTATTTCTTCAATGGAATGTAAAAATATACAGTCGTCTACATGTTACATAAGTTTAAATTACTAACAGTAAGACAAAGACGTACATTTTCATTCCTTTTCCCTTCATGGGTCGCTGTTCATACACGGTAACAACTAAGTCCCAGAGACATACTCGTACTACTATGCTATATAGAGCTAGAGTTTATAGTTTTCATAGATAAACAAGGTTTAAACTACTCACTTCACCAAGTAATTATTCCCATACTCAATCCTCGAGTTAACGCACATTCCATATATTTGCTGATTACCTCGCCACCGCGGCGCGAACTTCGTCTACATTGCGAATAATCATATTTAAATTACTTGAGTGAATTAATCTTGATTTAAGGCCTTCAAGTTTTGATGAAGGGGTGTCTCTGTTTGAACACGTATATAAATATGCTTTACCAATCAGAGCAGAGTTAATTTAATACAAATTAATATGTCTTCCTGGTTTAAGATTTTAGTCTTGTGGTTTTTTTTTTCAAATGTTCTGTACGTATACTGAATATATAGATAAGCTATGTCTACAGTTCCACCTACCTTACTCAAGACAAAAACTCAATCTTCCATATCTACGAACCAAATTTCATAAAAATCTATTCAATCCAAAATCCAATCAAAGATTCCTCGTTACAAATATACAAATACACATTAAATTCAGATCTATATTATTATTAGGGTTATAGAAGAACCTAGAATTTAAAAAATGGAGAAATAATGTAAGTATTTTATTTAATTTGCAATTGTCTTTAAATAACTTATAATTCACCACGTGACAATGTGATCAAAATTAACCTAATTATTTAGTGAAAAATTGATTTATTTTGCTTAACCCGATCGACGCTTGGGAGCCGAGTTAGGGGTCATTTTATTTACAAATAATAAAATATTCTCAGATAGCAGAAACGTTGACAAAATGATCTTAACTAGACTATTCCTTTTAAAAATTTCATTACACATTCTAGAACGAACTTTAAGCGCTCTCTATTTTATTACAAAGGACAGTGACATAAACTAAATGACGAGCAACGCCGAGGCTCCTCAGACGACATCTTACAGGGCGTCATACGGCATTGGATTGGACTACGGAGGACCGGAAAAGGTTGTGTAAAACGCTTAACCAAAAAAAAGATGAGACTGATTATAGAGTACCCTTAATAATATATATAATCCACTTACCATTCTATGGATTTTGAGTCAACGGAGCATAGGCGACAAAATCCTGCCACGCTTCAAACTTCGGGAAATAATGTGTCTGGCGTCAGTAAACAGTGTATTAGTGGAGATTACACTTTATGGATATAAATACATTATTAAAAATTGATAATACATATTTATATTTACATGTTATACTTACATCCACGTTTGTATAGGTTAATCGGTTCAATTATTTTGAGAAGTTTGTGTTAGACCAGAGGTTTATTTTACCATTGGATTTCAACGGATACATCCGTTAAAAGTTGTTTTATTACAGTGTTGGACACTCAATAAATAACAAATAAACTTAATATCGTTGTTGATTCAATAAATCTAGCTGTTCTGTAGCTGAAAACTGTAGTTAAGCAGGCGATCTACGTACCTACATAAATATTTTCTTAATTGGGCAGTAAGCTTTACCCCATTTTACACACATATAATCTAAACTTCGTTAAGAATTTAACAGAGAGACCCAAACATTTTACGACCAACTAGTTTCTAGACTTCTCCATCAAAGTCTAAAATTACTGTGAAATAGGTTTTAGACCTAGTTACAGACGAAACTGAAACTGATTAAGTTGGAATAGATATTTTAGACTCTTAAAGTGAAAGCCATAGGTAATATAATATCATACAAATACAGACAGCCGAAAAAAAAAACTGTCTCAGTGCCTATTTGGTACCACTTCACGACTTAAAATAATAGGGTACATTTTAACTTACTTCACAACCAATACGGGCAAAGCTGCAGGAAACAGCTACTATTAGCTGTTAGCTGTACCTACGTATCCATCAGGGCAAGTCCACGAGAGTTAGAGAAAAGTCGTAAAATGGATCATGCCCTAAATTAATGAGAAAACAATATGCATATTTAATTTTCTTTTAATCTTTAATTTTGAATGAAATCGACCTTGGCCTTCGGACTTGGCCATCACCGCCGCTCTCAAAAAACCATCCTGTATATAACGTTCAAACATTTTTAATGTAGTTTTCAACGTGGATAATGCCTTGCTAAACAAACTACGGGCAATGACCATTTATCTCTGATAGGCTAGTGTTTAACCGATCTAATCTGTTGGTAAGTGACTCGAGGAAGAAATCATGCTAAGCCTAGAATGTAATTGAGATTGTGAGAGCTTAAAGAGCTTAAATTGATTAGTGCGCGTGTAAATATATGTTGAAAAGTAAAGTTTCGATACAAATTTACGGAAACATAGATTTTTAAGTAATCCACGTATACCACGGTGCGTGTAATAAAAATAGAATAATCTTGAGAATAATTTAATAATATTTGCTTATTATTATGATAAAAAATGCGTAGACACAATTTACTTTTCGCAATTTAATTCGATACATGAATATAGATAATATAGCTCTACCGGTAATAGTAACAATAATTGTCATCCATGCCGATTTCGGCTACGGCGTCTTTTCATCTGCTAAAATTACGATTAGGATGTTTTATGTGCTCTACCGGTATCATAGTAACAAATGTGAGTTATAAAAAATATGTTCAAATTGATGATCGACTTTTGAATGACACACAAAATAAATAATTGTATATAAGATGTACAAAATTTAAAAAAAATACAAATTGAATGTGTGGGCACCGATATTTTTAAAACTTTATTTCCCTACGTATTTTATGTTTCAGTTTTCGACAGATTTTCAAAAAGACGCTTTTTTTAATACATTTATTTTTTGATGTCTTGCTAGTTTTGCAGAGTACAGAGGTAATTTATAAGTTATTATCTTGTTATTATTTAATATCTCGTTCCAGGTAAAGCACTTAAATACCTATATATTATTACTCAGATTTAAACATGAATACAAACCTAAATAATAATAGTACACAATCTTCGAACTAGTGTTGTCAACATTAACATACAATCTGCTAGTCTTTTTTTTTAATTTTCATTCATAACAATATGTTAAAAAGATCTCATTAGGGAGGGCAGGCGGAAGGTTCTGGCACTGGTGGATTAAGTCTTATGTCTCTTCTGTCTTTCTTGTGCTCGTGGTAAAACCATCTAGAATACGACAAAATACACATTAGACTCGTTACTCTAGATAAAAGCAGCCGAAGATGTAACATGTTTGCCTTTAAGAAACATATTCACTCTACACATTAATACACTTAGATTATACACGTAGAACAGACACCCAGGCAATACTTTTGGTTTTGTCCATAATTTTTTATAACGACGAAGTTGAGATTTTTGTAACATGTCATGTTATATTTCTATACATAATAATGCTATCATTTCCTATCATTTGAGCACTATCTCACCTGCCACCTGATTCAGAACGTTATGGTTACTTACCAAATCGATACGATTGGATAACTTACTGTTTAAAAATACATCTTATCGTACAATAACTAACCGAATCGTACGGTAACTGAGTTATCGTATGGTTCTGAATCTGGGGGTTGAAGGTAAGCGATGATTTAGTATGTTTAACATGTACACTTAAACATTAGAATGTATTATAAAAGTATAATAGGTAGCACAATTCTTACGAAAATATCCCGAGTGCGATCATGGTGGTTGCTGCACTCATCAAGAATACAGCCCCGGGTAAGACGTGGAGTGTTGATATGTATATCCTCGAGTAGAGCGGTACGAAGATCAGAGGCATTGTGGTTTCTGCCACCCCGAATAGTGAATACACCTTTCCTGAAAATTACAAAAAAATAAGAAACTGAATCATTGGATCATTAGGTTAATTAGTATAAACATACACTAAAAATAGTAAGTTGCAATACAATATACAATACAAACACTTTATATTGGCACCAAGCAATGAAAAGAAAAAATGTCTTGGAGGTAACTTAGTACTTTGCGCTACTCACATGTCTAAGGCGCGGTAAGCTTGTGTTTCCACCGGGAATCGAACTCGATACCTGCTGCTTAAAAGGCAAACGCGCATCCAACTAAGCCAATGTGCAGTTCAAAATATACGTTACTTATTAGAAATTTCATAAACTTACCAAGTTCTTGATATGAGACTAGCTTCGACGCTATTGATCTCAATGCTATAGCAGAAGTTCCATTCAATATCTCTAGCAGAGGAGCTGAAAATAACATTTATCGTTTGAAAAGTTTCAGCGTATCCAATTAAATTTTATTTTCAATGTTGTGTTTTTTTTTAAATTGTAATAGGATGCATAAATGAAATAACTGTTCGAAATTTGAATTAATGTACCTAGTACTTTGTCTTCATCTTTCAAACCCAGTAATTATTTAATATTGATTATTATAACTATTTTCATATCCATATGATTAAAATGACTAATCAGAAAGTGTTTAAGACCACTTCATCACGTTTTATCAGGTGAGATAGTGGTGAAATGCTTACATTACTCGGTTACATTTCGGAGAGTGTCATCGGTCAACCAGACGAACTGTATTGCGACATCGCTATGTAATTCATATCTTTAGCAAAAGACGTAAATAATAAAATATAAAGAGCAGTTGGCGGATAACATTTTAAATGAAGTCAACAGATTGGTTACTTACACATGTAAACTTCATAGTCGTTCCTAGCAAAAGCCAGCACCAACGCCCCGCATATCTTACTCGTAGTTGATATAATACCCAGCACTGCATCATCCGCTTTCAATTTTCTACTGAATACACTTATCGAGAACAAAGTTCCTGCAAATTATATTAAGTTAGGTTATCATTTCAAAAGCAATGCTTTTGGTTGTTTTTTTTATGTATATAGATTTTCTCATGCTAACCTGGCTGGCTACTCAAAATACAACTAATTAGTGTATCGAAATAAACACCCAAGAATAATTTTCCGCCAAGCACTAAGCATGTTCCAGCATTCTTGGCTAAGCGTGGAAACAACATCATCACCTGCCAGCTGGTGAGACAAAGGTTAGACGCTAACCTACTAGAAATAAAAAAAGTGGGATCACTTCCTGTGCTACGTTTTTATTTGTTTTCATTTTACGTTTTTAGACGATATGCCTACAAAAAGCAACGCTCTTATAACATTAAAGTGTTAAAAAAACCGACTTCACCGCTTTATCTTCGGGTCTTTGGTCAGATATTTTAAACAAAAAAGAATTTTCAAAATCGGTTCACGTCGAGCGAAATTATGAGGTAACACACATAAAAAAAAATACAGTCGACTTGAGTACCTCCTCTTTTTTTGTGAAGTCGGTAGAAAACTGTCAATTTTCTTGAAATACATACTACCTTCAGTTTAATTACGAGTGAAGCTGTTCTTGATTTTGAGTTTATTTAAACCAGACTTTATGCTAACATAGTCCTGAAAATATTGCTTTATCAAACATTGACTTACCCATAGAGTGCGTGATAAGACTGTATGTGGAGTATATACTGTACTTGACTTCGTCCCAGTTGAATCTGTATCGTGCGAATATGTACATAATGCTCAGTTCACCTGAAACAGAGGTGGTGCAATAATAAGGAATGTGCATGAAATTGAAATATATGTTAAATATTACTTTATTTGAAACTTTATAGCTACAGAATTTATACCTATAACATAATATTATATTTTGTTATAAATGCTTTTTTAATTAGGACGGTAGCCGTGATTGGATCGGATGTCACAGTAAGAACACACATATATTTAAATCGAAATGGACGCGTTTAAAATTGCTGCAACCTGCTCGCATTTTCAATTATTTATTTCTATATGAAATGTAATATTTTATGAATTACATTTAATTTGCGGTAATTTAACAATCGCCTCGTAACAAATGTACAAAATCCGTAAAAAATATGCATATATATTATTGAGATCCGCCCATGCACTGCAGCTGTCGCTGACTAATTCTAACAGCCCAAACATTGACAGCCCCGCAGAATATAAAAGATTTACTTTAGACTGAAATTTGTCAATAAGAAATCACACAAACTCAAGTGGCTACCAGTCATAACCGATGCATGTTAAACTTTGTATTCATAATGCATATCTTATAAAATAATATATTGTAATAAATAAATAGTGTAACAAATGTGTTCACTGTGAAATGACTACAGTGCAAGTGATGTATATATATCATGTATAATTTGTAAAGCTATTGCATGTCTGAAATGAAGAGGTTGTTGAGACATTTTTAATTTAAGACCAATATGTACACAGTAAGAGCAATAAAGTATATTTCTATTTCTATAACTAGATATTTTTTGTTCACAAAATATTTTCCTTGCCCATTGAATAACATACTCGTACCTATTTTTATCTTGCATAGTTGTGAGCATATATTAAATGTAAATATAATTAATTTTGTGATGCTCTACATTGGTAGAGCATCACAAAATTAATTATTACCCTGATTAGCTGGTAAAAGTAGTCATTAACTATTAAAAATGTATGCGTCCGGCAATTACATACTGTACGACATTATTATGTTACTTGAACCCGTAATCTTGTCGCACTGGCGCCCTGCAGGCGCCTCATTAGACATACCGCAACAAATTCATGTGAAGAACAGTATCAACATTTATAAAAAGATAATGTTGAGTTCGAAAACAACGATTCTCAATAGTGCTTTCGTTGTTTCTTACATATCTTATACCGTGACAGCTTTTTGAAGCTGTAAAGACAAATCAAAACTTAGGCTTTGTTATCTAATGAAGTTTAAATCAATTATCGATAACATCTTCATGAGATGAATATGCTTCTATTGTCAATTAATAGGTACAATTTTATGTAATATTTATTATCCAAGTCATAAATTATAGAAACAGAAACAATACGTTTATTTACCTCCGTATATACAAAAATGTGATGGACAGCAAGTAGAACGATTTAAACCAGCTAAGAGACATTACTTATCTAGAAGGGTGAAATGGTCTTTAAAATATTTTCCATTTAATAAGGCATTAGTCTATATCAAATATTACGCAATATTAAATATTTATCTTATGGATGCATGAAACAACTTCTTCAGTGTTTGGAAATTACTGGACTATTACTTGTTAGGTCTTCTCTTCTTAGTATCACAAATCACAATTACTTGGACTCTTGTACATAACACACGTATTTCGTCTAGACCCCAAGCAGCAAGCCGTGACAATACTCCTCTGCCCGTGCCATCGTGCGCCTGTCACTTTTCATTCATCAAAATTCAAACTGGCCTGTAGACGATTATTTAATTCAGAGAGAGCCTACGTCATGCTGTAAATCTACAATACAGTAGCATTGTTTGTCTGCCTGTCTGCTTGATTTATATTAGTGTTCCGGTGTGTACAGCATTTGTCAGCGTTGTAGAGTACGACTGTTTGTCATAATCACGATGTGTTCATTCGAACATAGGGACGTGATGTTACATCTATGAAAACGACGACTTTTATTAAGGTATTATATAATATACATATATTAAATGCTGCTAGATGGAACATTTTTTTTATTTAATGTTCTCTGATCATTACGTCGTCACGCATTTATTATAATTATAAGTTATTCATTGTCTATTATATAAAATTTTAAGTATCCATATATTTAATGATTTGTATATATAATAATTTTTTTAAGCATTATTGGCATGTCACTTTTAAATATTTCTTTACGGCTCCAATATTTTTTCCACGTATTTTTTACTCTTCTCTCTATTTCTAATTTATTGCTGTTTCTATTGAAACCAATTTGTTTTCCTAAATATATATATTGCTCCACGTATTTTAAGATATCATTTCCAATTTTTATGTTTTTTTTTGTGTGATTTGTCATAATTTTCGTTTTTGTGATATTCATTTGTAGACCTATTTGAATACTAGTTTCGTGAAGAGTTTCTGTCATATATTGTAGTTGGCTGCTTGTTTCCGAGAGTAAAATTAGGTCGTCGGCGAATCTTTAGTGACTCAATAATTTCCCTTGAATATACAAGCCTTGCTTTTTCCAGTCTAGTTTGCTGATGATAGACTCTAGTATAGCGATAAATAATTTCGGAGATAGCGGGTCGCCCTGTCTCACGCCTCTACTCACTAGAAAGCGTGGTCCGATTGTTAACTTAACTCGACTAGTACTCTTCTCATATATGTATATGTTTTAATATTTCTATGTTTTGAGCTTTTAGAGTGTCCCATATACTTTAGTGCGAGAAGGTTCCTGGTTTCTTTTTTCAGGACAGAGAAAGGTGGCAATCTTTGGAAGAGGCCTTTACCTGAGAGGGGTTCCTGTTACCAAATTAATATATATAGATATAAGTTAGCATATTTTATCATCATTTGATTTAAGTTTAGTATTATATAAAATGTTTAAGTGTTTATTATTGTAACAGAAAATAAAAGGCTTTTTTATTTATTATATATATTAATTATGCATTATTCTATCGGTAATTTTAATTAATCACAATTGCCTCCCTCTCTACACCATTTTGATCTCATTTTTCGTCTACTATGCGTCGTCTAGATAATGCCTCATTTTGAATTTTTTCTTAAAATCGAATGAAGGTTCTTTAATAGTTTTGTGTGCAGAAATCTTTTGAACTATGTAATTAAGTCAGTCATTATAGGCCTAGCGTATTTACCATCCTCGCCCACATTATCACTTACCTTTTTTTTATCTGTGATAGGCAAACATTTGACCACTATCTCACCTTATATTAAGGGACGATGCGGTCGACGATGGAGCACGCTTGAAATGAATCCTATAAAATACCGAGAGGCTCGTGACAATGTCCTAGGCTCTGAAGCCTAGCATCTGTCAGCTGGTCTTAACCATCAAGTGATATAGTGACCATAGGCTAGCCTATCAGATATATAAAAAGAATGTTACCGCCAGCTATCCTTTTTTGCTACCTTTCTATTTTTGATAGTCCTAGAAACCAATTTAATAAATTAAAGATAACTACTCCGTTGCGTAGAGGTTGAGTCACTAAACATCTACGCCGTGGATGTGTTATGAACATAGTAATGTTAAATATTTGAAAATAACAATTTTTTTCCTCATCAGGGGGAATTCGAAGCATTAACAAAACCACCAGTTGGTATTTTGTATTGATTTTGTGCGGTCCGAACACACGGATGTCTATTTAACAACAAAGCAACGTAAAATCCATTGTTTGTAATAAGATGTTTGTTGGTGACAACGCCGCTGTATTGTCAATATACAGCCATTGAGGATAGTAAATAATATTTTTGTACCACTTAGCACTTCTATATTGACCGTAACTCATTGCTATTGGACTGTTTTTACGAGACTCTTTTATGTTTGCCTTATATAATATGATATATGTACTATTTTGCTTCTCTGAGTAGGTACGTATAATGCTCTTATGAATACATCTAATCTGCATCTCAAATAACAAAAGTTTGTTTATTAGACTTCATTTGTTTGATGAATAGAACAGAATAAAACACTTTTAAATTTAAAAGAAAGATAATTTAAATTTAAATGTTTAACGTTTTTTTTATCCATACAAACCACGGGCCAATTGCCTATATTTCCTAAAACTAAACTAGAACTATATACAGCAAAAATCTAAATTACCTACAAGACATCGAGCTTATAGGTAACTCAAGTGCTCAAGCTCATCATGCTGGCGACATTGCCTCTCTGATTTGCAAGGCTAATACGTTAAGCCAAATAATTGCCAGTATTTTGACCACGCGTCCGTCGCCTCAACCAGGCACTCTGACAGATTTTTTAAAAATAGAATGAGCTCCCGGTCCCTACTGGCCCAGTGTCTCAACCTCAAACGGCTTAAATTGTTTTTTTTATGCCTAATATGCAACATTTGACCACAATCTCACCTGATGGAAGGTGATGTTGCGGCCGAAAAATATGTAAATATGTATATTTTGCTTAAATACCATGAACATCTGCGAAGGTTTCATATTTTTAACCAACTTCAAAAAAGGAGGTAGTTCTATGTTCGACTGTGTGTTTTTTTTATGCATGTTCACCGTTTTCTCCCCCATTTGTGGACCGATTCTCAAAATTCTTTTTCGTTTGGTAGATTATTCTTCAGAGGTGGTCATATATATTTTATCGAAATCGATCAAGACAAAACCAAAATATATCGGCGAAGTCGGTTTTTATAAGCTTTGCTTACGTTTAAATTATCGCCATTTGCGGTGCTTTACTGAAGATGCCGCGGCGCCAACCCCATTCTGTGATTCAGGAAGATGTAACGGAGCTGAAGTGTCGACACAAGTGAACATATGAACATAGACCATACATTAAATATTAGAATGTTAAATACAAACTTCGGACCAAAAAATACTGTTTATTAATTTCTCAAGCATTTTTTCATATAACTTGGAATAATAAATAGGCTCTGTGTAAAACGTTTCTTTGCTTAATTCATAACAACAACACAGCAAAACTGTCCTGGGTAAGGTGCGCAAGACCTATGTAATCTTAAGTAGTGAGTGTATGGTGTTATACAGTTTTATACGAGAGAAACTGCATGAGTTAAATATTAATATGTCATGTTCTGATATAAAACTAAATAAAACTTACCCCACATCGGTCCAAAAGTTAAACAGACGACAGACAAAATCAAACATATCCGGAGTCGTCTATTCTTAGGTCCTTTCTTAAAAGCTATTTCCATGGTTTCTTTCAAACTTTTTAAGTCAAAGAACTCGGCAAAAAATCCAGTGAAACCAGTCTTCTTTACCTAAAATCAAACAAGAAAATATATTAAAACAACTCCCGGATCAAATAAGTAAGTATTAACACATATGTCAACGTAAAATGGTATAAAAAATAAACGACAAAAAATATATTGTTGAACTCACTTTTTCCTTGTTTTCGAGCCACGTGTGATCGTCTATGCAGAATAACACATAACAGAAATTGATTAACTGTAGTGATCCCGAAACTGCAAATACTCCATAAAATCCTAATACCTTCAGAAGCACTCCACTCAATCCCATTCCTATCGGGAACCCTACCGTCATGCACAAGTTGAGAATACCGAGGCGAAAGGTCCTTGTATCCTTAGAAGTAATATCTCCCAAATAGCTGAATGTACCCAGAAACATGGTGTACCAGCCTCCAGTCAACGCAGGGAATATCACTTCCATGAATACTGTCCATTCGACGGGGATTTCATTAAAAAAGTAAGTGTTCACAATATTTAACCCGCAAGTCATGAATTCACCAAAAATAGGCATTAGCATACAGATTTTCCGCTTGCCGGTTTTGTCGCTCCAGGCGCCAATAAACAGCATCAAGAGTGTTGGCACTGCTGTGTGGACCACGCTCTTCCATGCTTGGACTGAAGCTATTAGCTTCTGAACTTCGTCTTCTTCGAAAGTATAATTGGCACGCTTGCGCAGTCGAAGAGCTGTGCAGACCTCTTCAGAAAATTCCAAATTAACGCGACACGCTTTATCCAAATTTAAATTTTGTGTCGCGAGCATTGCCAGCACGCTTGGCATCACAAACAAAGCCAGAACCGGTTCCACTGTGATATTTTTTCTTATGAATTTTAATTTCTCCCAGAAGGTCAGGTTATGCACGTCACTTTTTATTTCGGATTTTAAAGGCCGTTCTTCGCCGGCGTCTCGCTTCACGTCTTGGTTACCCGGATCGTCCATGTTTTATGTTTGTTTGAAAATTCTGATTTTTACCATCCGGTTGATGTCTTGAATATATATGTCGCGGATTTTAGCTAACAAAGCTAGAGATCTCGCGGTGAATCCTTGGTAGAATTACATAGTTATTATTGAAGAACGCAATAACCAACCGTCGCTAGATAAACACGATCTAATATTGAATTACTGGTGAGCCGTCGTCGTCGACGCGCCACTAGTCTCCTATTGTTCGGCTTTATGTATGCAAACACTCTTATGTTGGCATATCAGTCTTTAATGCATCCTCAAACACACTCGAAGAAATCGAAAATAAACTTTGCCGATATACAATTCAAACAATCCAACGCGAGATCCTCTCAACAATCGAATTATTATGAAACATGCCGTTGTTTTTACAATAACAGTCGATAAAATTAAAATGCACTTGGAAATACTATTTTATTGCATTCTCACATGAATCACTACGTTCACTTACACATTCACTGTTATAATTATGTTAAATAGTCAATTTTACACTTCCTTACTGACATTTTCCATTTCTTCGACTTGGTTGTTATCATCTCTTTGTTCGAAGTACATCCATCTGCAACGAAAGAGTGCAGTTAGTGATCAAATCGAAGTGAGCTGTGCCACTTCTATTTACCAATCGCACGTTACGACTGATTGAATTGATAATTATTATGAGGATGTTTATCTCGACATGCAAACAAATTCTGGGTATGCTCATTAGCATATTCTATTTGGCTTGTCATTAAAATCAATTAGGTAATCTAGGTTATTTGTGGATGTGGGTGAGAAAGCGACCAGTATAAGATTATATTACTGTGATGTAAAACTATAAGGATAAAAGGGCGATATAACTCATACCCTCCTGTCGATCAAGACAAACGAGGTTCCGGTGAATCACAAAAGTATTCTCAAGTCAAGCAGACGGTTGGTACATAATAGCTCATTCCAAATCTATTTACAACATTTATCACGAGTAACTAACAAGACAACAGAAGCAATGGTCAGTTACTGGTAGGGATACAGCAGGAACAGCGTTGCAGAGATAACCGACCCTTGAAGAGCCCCGGCATTGATAGCCAATAGCCAACAGAGAATATGCATATTTTTTATGCTACTCGATTGTTTTAATTAGTGAATTTGAGTGAATTTGACAGCCTGCCCTAAATTTCCCCTGCACTTTTATTATATTTTATTATTAATCAAAATTATAATTATAAATAATATTACTTATATAAGAAGATATTATAATATGAACGGAACCCTTACATAAGTGTTCAGGGTTAAGGGTTCACTTAAGAAGTCTTAGTCTTAGGTTCACTTAGAAGCCAAGAGCTTGTGTTCAGAACACATTCACTAGTATTGTAGTCATCGTCACATACCATCAGGAGAGATAGTGGTCAGACGATATGCTATCAGAGATAACTGCTACTACATAACCCATACATTAGTAAGGGTTCAATGTAGTAATTTAGGTACTATTTGGAATAGTGCCAAAATATTAGAAGCAAGCTAACGTGCAGCCTAAAAGAGGCAGTCGTGCTGAGTTCAGCTTCTACCATAAAAGATGAAATTTGTTCCGAGTTCAATTCCTGGCAGAATCAAGAAAATCTGTGTTTCTCCTTTTGATGCGACAAGAATGTTTCTGGTAACCACAACACAAAATATATTTGAAATTTGTGCGGAAATGTTGAGAGTCAAAGCGTTTGTACCTACTTATATTACGTTTTTTTGAGTTGAAATAGTAATAAAAATTCCAAATAGAGACAATTACATTCAAAACAATATATTTGTAACTCTTTTTAAATGACATGGCTGTCAGAGACTAACATATTCATATTTTTATTTTAAGTCACGATTATAAAGTATAATATTGCGATTATCTGGTGTATTAGATATCATTAACACTTGACTGATTTTGCCGCACCTATTCACTTGACATTGCTACTGACACCAAAGTGAATGTTAAGGGTGATTAACTACAGAAGAGAAGGGCTACGCTTCACAATGCTGAGGTTTTATTAGGTTACTCAAAACTATTTCAAACCGATTAAAGTTATAATAAATATGCATTTTTGTTGTGTGACAACAGTCTTCATATGTAGATAAATATACTATTTAATTAACTGTAGCAAAAACATAACAAGAAGTAAACTATACAGCGTAGTTCACGATGCAGGGTAGGTACGGATTTTAATCATGATTTAAATTTTAATTACATTGATTTTATTAAATTTATTTCATTACAATTTAAATATTTATTTGTATATATATTTAATTATATATTTATATTTATCATTATTTATAATTAAAAGTACTAGTTACAAAATAAGAGTAGAAAAGGGGATTAAAACAAATAATACTCAAAAATTTTGTAAACCGCTTGCCAAAGGAAAAGTGCCCAGAATACTGGCTACGTTTCCACGTTGAATAGCGATGCTAATTTTTTGTGCTAAATAAGAGCCAGCATTCTGGTCATTTGTCGCCTCGACTAAACGTTTAGATAAAAATTTAAATATTTCTTGTGCTCCTGGTCCCCACGGACCCAAAGTTTCTACCCCAAACGGTACAAACATATAACCTCTATCAAGGTTCGAATATTTACGCCGTTTGAGGTTTTCTGCTTTGTTTGCAGCCCCGCCAGCTTGAACACTAGTCTCTAGAAGATGAGACGGCGCCAGTGTATCGACACAAGTTGCATCCCACACTAATGGTCGTCCCATCTTTCAAGGAATTAGCGTCATTCCATCAGGCCTCTTGCCATCGTCACGCATTAAACCGTTTGGTTCTAGAACTGACGGTAAGCCAGCACTAACAAAAGCCCTACGGATAATATCATTCAGGCTGGCGTGACGAGAAAAGCGACCTGCACTTTTGCTGCAGGATAGTCCGTGGTGACCCAATCGATCTACCAAATCACCGCAGTGACAACGGTGAGGGACTTGGCAATATGCACCCAAACGTAAAGATACGGCTGATCGGAAAGTATTATTATCTAAAAGGTTGCCAATATTTTTTGAAGGTAAAGCTTGCAACCAAAGACCCGATTCCCATTGCGAAGACGCAAGGAGACGAGCTCGCTCTGCTGTACAATTGGACGTATCGACTAATTTGTTCCGTTCAATCTCGCATAGCGGCCCGTCCCATAACCTCTGCGAAGGAGGGATTTTGGGCAAACTTTGATTCGGACAGGCTATTTGCCAACTTGCCTGTGCCTCACTCATAAAAGAAATTTCAAATGTATCCAAACTAGAAGATAAAATAGAATTTATTAAATTTTGTGTACTGTACACTGAGGACAAGAAAGCTGGTAGAGATACACTTGAAATTTTGCGAATACCAAGACCTCCATACCTAATAGGTAGAGAAGCCTGACGCCAAGTTCGGTCATCAAAAGGTATATTAAGAATGGCGGTGAGAGTATCTTTTAAAATATTGTCAAACTGTTGTAATAATAATGGATGATTCCAAAGTTGGCAACATATTATTATATTTATTATATATATTAATCGAGGCTTTAAATTTGCTCGTAGTTTTACAAGCATATTTAAAGCCTCGATTTGTTCAAATTCAACAACACTGGAAACCTAATAGTTTACATTTGTTTCAAACTTACCTTTGTGAATGTAAGATACCACCTTAAAATAGAATTAACCAACGTAATTAAATATATTTATTGGGTCAGTTATTTTTAAGGTTCGGTGGCAGCTTTTCTTAAATTTGCTTATTTTGCAGTGACCGCTGTAAGACTAACACTATAAAATATAAGTAGAACAATACTTTATAGGGTTTATTTGATACACTTTTTAACACGGTAACTATTCATCTCATGCCGAACACAATGAAGAAAGGGTAATGATGATGATTGTTTAAGGAGTTTTTTACAATCGCATCTATAGACTTTATGAACGTACCACGACTTTATGAATATCAGTAAAGTTTTGCTTTTGAATAGATATTCTATCTAAGCTAAGGTAATAGGAACAAAATGTCTGAGTGATGTCATAACTGATTGTAGACGAGCAAAATATATTTTTTGCTCGTCTACAATCAGTTAGGACATTGCAGTACATTTTTCAGAGTTTTCACAGATTGTGCAAGACAAATGAAAAATCTTTATTCAACCTCTAGAGATATGAGTTGTAAGTGAAATAATACTAAACTCCCATTATGTCCTGAAACAATCCGTGACGTAAAGAATATTATACTCTCGCGCAAGCGGTCTTTCTTCTTCCTGTACCTTCAGTTTATATAGCTCCCTCTAGTATTTTTTTTTGTAGATATGATTGGACGTATCGTATAGCTATTTACTAAGTAAATCGCCCGCTCCCGCTGGTTTATTGAAAAGTCTCAAGATCTATTAACCTGTTATAAAAAAACTTAAATTCAAAATTTGTTCTCGTAAACTGGATTCACTCTCACCCGAATATAGCAACAGCGGGTACGGTCATGGCAGCGCCCAGCAAGAAGACGGCCCCAGGGAGGATGTTCAGGGTCGCCATGTATACCCTTGAGTACAGCGGGCCGTAGACAAGAGGCATCATGGCCTCAGCCAACCCAAACAACGAGTTCACTTTACCTTGAAACGATAAAATATGTTGAGTTCTTAGTAACTCGTTAATTATATTCAAGACATTTTTTTGCTTAGCATTATATTATGCTCCGTATGTGTACATTCTATATACATGCTATTTTCTGTCTAAGAAAAATTTTCAAGCATTTGAACATAAACGCTTTCACACTCACAGACTCACGACACTTCAATGTCATTGAACTTAGTGTGGGGACACTAAGTTGAATGACTTTTGTCGTGGTGCCATAAACATTCACATCACACACACAATCACAACCAGAACCAGAAACAAATTTTCCTTGGGGAGTAAACTTATGAAAAAAGGTACATTTGATTATTCACGTTCGGATTGAATAAATATTTTCCAGGCAAGCATCGTTGACCGCATCGTCAGAGACATCACCAGGAGAGATGGTAGTCAATATTTTTTTGTCTATTTTGGATGAACAACAAATAAAAAAATATAATTTTCTATATAAAATGAAAACTGCCTTTTGAGTTAGTTTATTATTTCAGAGAAATATTATTTCCTAAGTAAATAGTTACAGTCCCTCTGTAGTTCCATCTCTTCCCCGTTAAATACTAGTACGGGGGCCGTCGAGAACGATAGAACTTGATATGTGCCATCTGCCCCGTTACGTGCTTAGGTCGATGTTACAGGGGACGTTAACACTTTTTCCCCATTGTCAACGTCTCCTTTACATGTTGGCGCCGCGGCTACCGGAGATGTGGCATACATAATCTTTGACCTGGCAAAAAAACTGCTTAGTTCCATCGGCCTCAGTGTCCCGGTACTAACGCCGATGAGACTAAGGACCGTTACTTGTCAGGTTCATCTTGCTGTAATCTTCGCAATTCTGGCAATAAGAATCATAATTTTCTCGAGTGCCTCTTTAGGACCATTGTTGGACACACTATTAAATATTCAATTTATGAAATTTCTTTTGAAAAGCGACTTGTTCCAGATTGATCTTGGTTATGTTTGGAGTAAATAGGTGTAAACATTCTCCAGGCAGGTCGTCGCCGGTATTTTCATAATATAAATTTCACTACTTGTCTATTAGATATACCATATACAGGTTAGCGATTCTTTTTATTTACTATTTATTTTTATGAAATAAAGAAAAAGTTAATGAAATAATTAGAAAAGAGCTGTAAAATTCAAACTGAACGCAAAAAGGTTTAAATCGGCATTAATTTGAGCTAAGCACTCGACACTGGTTTACATTGAAATGTTTCCCACTTTAATCGTAAATAATAATTTATCAGAAATACGAACAAAAAACTGCAATAATATATGAATATAATTAAGTTTCAAATATAAATTAACATAAACCTATACTTATAAAACAAGAACTTAAACAATATAGGTACATATATAATAACTATGTGATTAAGTTGGTATATTAATTATAATATGACGGTATTGTTTTAAATTATGTCATTTCAAACAATAGACAATGATTAGGTATTCGTAATGAAAACAACATACGATCATCGAGATAATTATTATATTACCGCACTCGCGTACCTAATCTGTTGTGACATAGGTAGAGTACATTATAATATTATTATGTGTACATTATCGTCATGATTGAATACAATGTTGTACTTGTCTCGAGAGGATTTAGTGTTCTACAAGTGAATACTGTATTGTGCATTGTGTTACATGTATTGTGTATATATATATATATATTATACTTTTTGTTCCCCGCGGCTCCGCCCGCGTAAATAAAGTAGTGTTAATCCTAGGTATAAGGTATGCACATTTCAAAGGACATTGTCCACTTGTATGGGCATTTTGGCCTGAGGTGAACAGTGACTTTACATATAAGTATTATAAAGGCTTATTAGCTTATATCAGTAGGTAACAGAACATTATATTAACTTTGTATCAATATTTATATTATAAGCTATTTGCCCAGCTCAAATACCAAATTACATTACATGAGCGCAGCAGCCTACAGTTCTTCGGACCACAATACAGTCATAATAATATTGTTGTATTGCTTCTTTGATAAATTGTCTATTATTTACGTAGGTATAAAATATAAACAAAATATATTTTTCGGCTAATGTGCACTTTGAATTTTCGCCCGCAAAAATCTGTCATTTTCGGCAAATTCAAAATGCCGAGAACAAAGTGAATGACTTGTGACATTAACATTCAACCATTTCACTCCTTGCAGTGTTACCATTATATAAAAACATCTATAGTCTAATCGATTCTGATTTTTATATTTAACGTCGTACCAAGAGTTTTCGGCGGGTAATAATGGCACACAGTTTGAGAAGGCTAATTATAATAATAATAATAATAATAATCATTTATTCAGAAAACATGTACAATACACATAAATTAAAACATCTCGTTGAGTGAGAGGTAATGCATACAAAAAAAATAATGATAATGAATTAATGATATAAAGTCTACAAAGCTATCCAGCTCTAAGCGTCATTATTAACGGCAATAACATAGGATACAGATGTAGCCTAAGAATTATTAATAATTATAATGAATAAAAAAAGGTTGAAAACTAAAACTAAATTGTATAAAACGGATTTCTGTAACTGTTACATTTTTGTAATTGTTGGTTTTGCGTTGCTCTTACTGTGGGTATCCACCAAACAACTTAAAGGAGTAAAGACCCATAACCTATCATGATTCAGATGTCACTATAAATCGATAAAATAGGATAGAATGGGTGGAACTAATACTAAACGACACATTTTTGTCCAGAATCATTGCCTTTGCCAACATGTGCCAGGAAAGGGTAACTGTATTTGTTTTGTTGCCATAGCATTCTTCGACTGCATAAAACTATAAGTAGAAAACAGTGTCTTTTCTGCAGTAGGATATTTATAATTTGTTTATGGACGTGGCACTTGATTCTTGACGTAACGATAACTAAATAAGTTTCTGATTATAAAAGGGAAAAACCGTCTATACATATAATAGTCTTTGACGCTACTTGCAGCCTAGTGGAATTTAACCGTATTGCGACATCGATTAATATCTACAGTGTTAATCGATAAGTAATAATTGATAATCGATAATAAAAAGAAAGTTAATGGCAGCACTGGTTTCTTGACGACACTCTCTAGGATATTATCAAATTAACAATTAATTTAATCAACTTTTGATAAGTTCATCTTGATACAAAAATACAGCACAGTAACTATTGTTAATAATAAACTGATTTATTGACAAAATAGTTTTTTTTGAGCATCCTGTTCACGCAGAGCCGAAAATGGACAAAGTCCTTTCATTCACATCCGTTACGGGGCGATTAGAGAAAACAAACATACACACTTACACACAAACTTTCGCATTTATGATGTGTCATGTGAGATTAAATCCTCCTACTAATCCTATTTTTCTTTTTTGTGCTAGTACCTGAGAGGAGAGACTATTCAGACATTGACGTGATGGTAATTAAGTGACTCATCTATTTATCTATACTAATCTATACTATACTATAATACTATCTTTTCTAATATTATAAAGAGGTAAAGTTTGTTTGTATGTAAAAGGTAATCTCTGAAACTATTTATCCGGTTCTGAAAATTATTTCACTAATTGATAGCTAGAATATCCCTGAGTGTCATAGGCTATGACACTCTTTTGTTGGAATACAAGTTAGCTTTCAGTTCGAAATAATAATATTCGTAAAACAAGTCGGAGAAAAATTTGCTAACTGGCCGTTTTATTGGCGTTTATACGCTGGCTAAACAATTAGACAAAGGTGAATACAATATATGGCAAAAATGATGGCCTTCGTAGTTTCACAAAAAAGTCTGTGACAGCATATATCTAGCATGTATATTTAGCTCAGATAAAATATACTTCTTTGTTAAAAATCTGAAAAAATAGTAACTTTTGTTTTGTTGGCTTTTATTCAATATTAATCCTTATCAAGATAAACTATTTCATCGTCTTACGTTGTTCACGTAGATACAATTTGCCCTTTACTGTACATAATTTGTCTAGGAGAAATCGTGATATTTATTGAGGGTGAAAATGATGGGTAACAGTTACTACATAATACGGCATAGGGGAGAGGCGTACAAAATGACATAGGCGGGTAAAATGACACACTTGTTTTTCTCCAAAACCACTGACATATTAGTATTCGCAATAGCCTGCAGAGGGCCGCTTAGTAACAAATCGCAACCTGTGTTGACGCCAGTTGCTTTCGTTTGACCGTGTGATGAGTATTCGTGTTTGTTTGATTTTTGTAGTCACGAGTTTTACTCAGATGGATTTTGTTTCTTCGCAAAAGTAAGTATTTTTTTAAGTTATTTTGTTTTTATTGACTCAAGTTTATAGTTATTTTACTAAATAACTCAGAGAATGTGTTGAAACCTAAAAATTGTTATTATATTTTTAGTTATTGTTTTCTAATGTTTGAGGTTATAAAGTGGACAAAATGACATACCACCTGTTCGGGTAAAATGGCATAGTATGTCGTTTGACCCACCTATCTTTTTCTTCTTCAAAAATAATAGTTTATTTGTTTGAGCCTGCTGAAACAACAAACATCCTCATGCAACAAGATCGGGTAAAGCTCGAAGAAGATATAACGACAGCAAAAAACCTAATCATATCAACAACAGGTCCATCTCAGGCGGAAGAAAGCAGTTCAACGTCACTGATGGTTGAGAGTATATCAGCCGTAAACAATCCAGGTCCACTCTCAACGGCCCGATCTGTTGACACAGCTGCTGCAATATCTGCGACTCCCACATCACCTAGGTTGATACTCCAAGGCATAACAGTTTTCCAGTCAGCGTGCTATCTCCAGTGCCGAAAAAAATATATTCAATTCATCTATTTCAATGAAAAATACTAAAAATGTTTCAAAAACTTTGGAAATTAATTCCAACAGTGAAAATGTTTTTTTTTTTTTATGACAAATAGGCCAGCATTTGACCGCTATCTCACCTGATGGAAAGCGACGATGCGGTCGACGGTGGGACATGCTTGCCTAGAAGGTACCTATTCACTCTTGACTTGAAGAGGCCCAAGTTATACTTATCGGGAAACAAGAACGAAGGCAGAGTATTCCACTCCTTTGCAGTTCGCATTATAAAAGTAGAGGCAAAACGCTTGGTTCTAATCTGAGGAATATCCACCATAAAAGGATGTCTTGTTTTAGTACGCCTTGTTTGAAGATTTCTCTTCCTCACAACCTTTTCATGTGAACTCTGCAAGTATTGGGCTGATTTTCAGTACAAATTTGGTATGCCATTTTGTCCACACCACGTGTGTCATTTTACCCGCCTAGGGCGGACAAAACGGATTTTATTAAAGATTTTATAAATGTTTAATAATTTTTATGTTTATGTTTAAATTGAATGGTCTCTGTGATAATTTGGTAGGTAATAAATCAAAGAATATGTAGCTACATAAAGAGTTAAAAATTTCCAATAAGTAAAGATTTTATAACCGATTTTATAACTAGTATGTCATTTTGTACGCCTTTCCCCTACTTCTACGTTAAGACCAATTTTACAAAAGAAGGAGGATATAAGTTCGACTCTTTTCTGTTTTGTTAGTTATAACTACTACTGAACTTTGAACTGCCCGCTGGCGTAGTTAGATGGGCGTTTGCCTTTAAAGAACCCGGTTTGATTCACGGTGGGAACACAAGTTTTTCACCACGGGAAATTTGTGTTTCTGGTTTTGAAGTATGAATCTTGGATGTTGACGGCCCCACAATACAAGTCGCTGAACTGAGTGAAAGGCTGTGAATGTGAAAGCGTTTATGGGTATATTTTTTATTATTTTCTACCCGGCCGACACCGGGCGGGTCGTTTTTGAACTTTGAATTGCTCGCTGGCGTAGATGGGTGCGCGTTCGCCTTCAAAGCACCGGGTTTAATTCCCGGTGGTAATAGAAGATTTCTCCCTGCAGAATATTTGTGTTCCTGGTTTTTAGTATGTTATGAATGTTGTGTGAATCTTGGATGTTTACGGCCCCTCTATACAAGTCATTGAACTAAGTGTGGGGCTATGAATGAGGAAGTGTTTATGATATATTTTTTAACCGGGCGACCGAGGCCAAGTGGGTCATCTTTGAACTTTGAACTACCCGCTGGCTTAGATGAGTGCATCTTCAAAGCAGCGGATTCGAATCTCGGTGGGAACACAAACTTCCTCCCCACGGAAAGTTTGTGTATTTGGTTCTGGGGATGACGTGAATGTTTTGTGTGTTGTTAATGTTTAAGGCCTCACGACACAAGTCATAGTACTTATAATGTGGGGCTGTGAGTGTGAATCGTTTATCTGTATTATTATCTGTATATTTATTTACCCGAGCGACGCCTGGCGGGTCAGCTAGTACATTATATTAACGTTATTAAATCGCGAGTGACAGATATCTTCTAAACAAGCGTGCTCGATCTTCGAACACATAGTCATTTACCATTAGGTGAGATAATGGTTATTGGTCTATTTAAAATTAAAACAACACATTTGCAGTGCTACTCGGTACTTATAAAAACCAAGTTCTCAGTGGGATGTTGTTACAGATACAGATATATAGAATTGTCAAAATAATATTTTCATTTACAAACTTGATTAAAGTTAAAAATGAACATAAAAGGTCATCAAACCAGATCGGCGAGTTTTGCAAATAATAAAAAGCAGATATAATAATATGCTTCGAATAAAACAAAACCAGTACCTAATGTGTTTGTTTAAGAAAATTATTATGGTATAAATTGTATCTTGATGGTATACAATGCGTCCGGTCATCGGTGTCGGAGCCTTTAGTGGGAAATATAAGGTAAATTTTATTGACAAATCACCCCTCATAAGTATTTTCTATCGTACCAAAATAAAACGGCAGCCATTTCGTTTCTTAGCCACTCGAGCACGGGCGCTTGTACTAGTTTAGCCACACCTACCTATGTTCTTCTACATCCTATAAACACAAAAAGGTCTCAATTGACACTTGAGAACGTAGACGATATCGATTGCAAAAAATACGATAAAAGGATAAAAAAAATACCAAAAAACTCTGACCCCGGTGACCGGACAAATAGTGTTAACATTTACTGCATATGTATATATAGTAATTAGGTATACATAAACATAATATACCTATTTTTTTTATTGCTCGATAGGCAGGCATTTGACCACTATCTCACCTGATGGAAAGTAATATAATAACGATGTGCAGAATTATACTCACTCTTTTTTTTCTTATTTCTCGTTAGGCAAGCATTTGACCACTATCTCACCTGATCGATAGTGAAAATGCAGCCGAAGATGTGAACTTATCTTCACTCTAGGCGAAAGATCAGTTTTAGAAGCAGCCGGCAAGTCCAAGAATATCATAATGTAAAAACGTGATAGATGCTTATGTAAATCTTACCTAATTCCTCACTGGTCACCAATTTCGAGGCTATTGATCGCATGGCAATGAACGAAGTTCCGTTGAATATTTCCACCAAAGGAGCTAGAACAAACAAAAAGTTTCAAGTATCAAACATGTTTTTTTCCATCAAGATGTGCGTGATGATGTTAGAAGGTGGCGGCTGAGGAATGAACCAGATACGGCAACTCACCCAAATAAATTTCTATGGTGGTTGTGGCAAATGCGAAAATGAACGAGGCGAGGATTTTACTGGTGCAGCTGATGATGCCAACAATCGTGTCATCCATCTTCAGGAAGCCGCTGAATATGCTTATAGAGAACAATGTACCTAAAAATTCAAATAAAAGTATTGATTTGTGTTAAGATTGTTGTGAAATCTGTATTTTATACAATGTTATTTATTACGTAGCTTACATAGGCTGTGATCTACAAATCAGAAATTATTTTACTGCTAATTTTGAAGTTATTGCTACGCGCTTTAGACAAGTTACATATTTACACGTGACAAAATATATGCTTACGATTATAAGACAACCATGAAAATCATCATCTCAAACAACGACTACACTCCTTCACCATTGTTCTCAACAGAGATCTAATAACAAATGATCCCTGCACACTATGCCCTGAATACAATGATTTCGTTGGGTAATTAAATATATATAAATATAGTCATGGGTAGTAAGTATTATTATGACTTGACGTGTTGCGCAACAATTTTAAATACGTGATTTATTACCACTTTAAACTTTTTTCATTAAACTTTTGAACAACCCTTAACAATCAGTCCACAACATTAAATTAACACTCAACGAAAATGCAATTGAAAATATAGAAATAGTTGTTATGAAGAGCCAAAATTAGACAGATAGACGAAATTATATCTCAAAGCTTAGAATTACATTTTTAATATAAATTTCATTAAGTTATTTAATATTTATTCTTTGCATCGTCTGTTGCGATACTTGTAAAGGTACTTCAAACGAAAACTTTAATTTTCTTTGGCTTTGAAGATAACTCGCCACAATGCCCTCGAGAAATCTATCTCACTCGTATTTCACGCAAATGTCTCATCTTTATAATAATTTGGTCATTTTACTGGAAAATATTGTATGTGACAAGCTTTGTAATGTATCGTCATAATATTAATCTTGACAGCTTTCGCAAAGGTTGAAATTATATTTTCAATAGAAGAAATGATGACATTGACGCATATATATGTGCTTTCTTGTTACGGTGGCGATACCATAATTTCAACTAAAATGCGAGTTTTTGTAACCGTTTTACTCGGCATTCATAATAAAACCAGCTCGGCAATCATAGTTTTCGTAATCTGTGTGATACAATAATTGACGCCTTCTTCTTAGAATATTCATAACTTTCGTAAATTTAAAGGAAATAATTATCAAATCTCATGCAAATAACATCAATTTGAGTTTTTGTAACCATTTCGTTCCGCCATTGTATATCAAAACACTGTGAAAGTTATTTCATATACGTATATTTACTAAACAAATGATGTCTTCAGCTTATTTTTTTTTATTTGAGGCGCATTTTCACGAAATTTGAATAAAACCATTAAAAATCGAAGATTGCCACGCGCGACCTAGCGTAACCGCCACGATGTAATTCACGCAATATACACCTTTACGTGCAAAAGTGTAAGGGGGATAATTGGCTGTGGTTAAAAAAGGTGCTCGCATTGACGTATACCAGCCCCTTAACATTACTGTATTTTACCTTCTTATTATTTTTATGAGATTAAATAATATTCTACGTCTACTCATAAATATATATAAGCGTGAAATATTAGTGAAATAAGTAATTTTTTTTTACAGCATTACTGTAAATTAAATATGTATCTGGTACAGATCACATACATTTTATTTGCTATATAATATTTTGACAATAATATCTACTGTAACATAATTTCGGATTATTCTTTACTAATGGTTCTACCATAATCCGTTCGTCTCAATATTTTGATTTTAATTTTCCGTGATAAAAGGTTCCAATCAAAAACTTTATGAATTCGTTCTGGTCCTTACCCACAAGGTTGGTGATGATGCTGTATGTACAAAACATACTGAACTGGACCTCGTCCCAGTTAAACCGATACCGCATGAATAAGTACAATACATTCATTTCACCTGCAAATAAAAACAAAATATATTGAATTTTAAATGAGAAATTCATCCGTTAATTATATAGGGGTATCGGGTTCGATTCCCGACTGAAACATAAGTTTTCTCCCCAAGGAAAATTTGTGTTGTGGTTCTGGTTGTAATTGTGTGTGTATTGTATATGTGATTGTTTCCGGAGCCCACGACACATGTCATCGAACTTAGTGTGGGGCGCTGTGAGTGTGAAAGCGTTTATGTTTATTTTTTTCTCAATCACAGTTCCCCACTTACCCTACTCTGAATTCGAAAATTCGTGTCGTGGTGCCGGAAACATTTAAATCACACACACAATCATGCCCAGAACTAGAAACACAAATTTTCCTTAAGAAGAAAACTTGTATTCTCACATGGAATCGAACCTGATGCCCGCTGCTAAGAAACCGAACGTGGCCAATAATTTATTATAAAAGTAAGTTAAGTATAAGTAGGTACATAACCGAATACGTAAAAAGTAAATAAAGAATAAGTACCTAACAAACCGAATAAGTAAAATGTTTAGGATTGTTAATTGATCAAACTTAACTCAGATGAGATAATGATCAAATGCCAAACAGAGTTAAGAAAAAAAGAATATTCCGCGATCCCCATTACAAACAGAACACGAATACTCATGGCGATCGAAATGCAGCCATAGTCAGACACAACATAAGTACCTACTCGCACAAACTGTATAGATAAATCAAATCAGCGGATATTACTAAATCGCTTCATCAAATTAGTATTAAACTGATAGCAGCGGAGTTCGTTCCCTCCCGCCAGTAATTCTCCGGTGCACTCGCCAGAAACCCAGAATGCCACAAATATCTAATTTGATGAAGTTAAGCCGCACTGAATAACTCAACCAAATCTCACTAGTGAAGTTGCCGATTTGGCGCAAACTTCTAATTGAACCATGCGGAGTGATCAGCTCTCCTACAATTGTGAGTGAAGATCAACTTCACTCTGCGTTAGGCACTATATCTCTCAACTTAATCATATTATTTTTTTCACTTTGCGGTGAATATTTTTAAGTTAAAACAAACTGCTTTGTACATTTTGATAGAACAATTTCGTCAGATTATTATGATAAAATTTGATTATGAATAAAAGTTTGGGATTACTTTAGGTTTATTTATGTCTGATGGGCTAGCGTTTGACCATTATTGTCTCGTAAATGATGTCGTAGACGAATGGTAAGCACGCTAGGTGAAGAAAATGAACTTGTCCCTGTCGTGTCGCTGTTGATTCCATATATCATATATAATATTTAAAGACAAATATTTACTGAGATTATCTACGATAAGAATTCTACAAAACATAAAAAAATAATCCGCTAAATACCGTTCGGTTATCGTCGCATGGTGGCGAGTCTCTCGGTATTTTATCCGATACATTTGGAGAATGTGCAACGGAATTATGCGAATCGCAAAGGAATGGAACTCCATGCCTGAGTTTGTGTTTCCTGATAAGTAATATAGGAGTCTTTAAATCGCGCGTGAATAGAAATTTTCTAGGCAAACGTGTATATACATATATAAACTATCCTGGAGTTTCATACGTTATGTTTAAAGGGATAAAAGTTAGTTTTCAATACGAAATAACAGTATTCGTAAGACAAGTCAGATAAAAATTAACTAATTGACTGATTTATCTGCGTACACTGACTAAACAGTTAGACATAAGTGAATTCAATGTATGGCAAAACATAGGCCTTTATTAGCTTTATAAAATAGTCAGAAATAGCAAATATCTAAAATTTATATTTAAACATACAAATTGCTATTCTTGATATCGGCCTATGTTTCTAGCTTTTTGAAGCATTAATATTAATTATTATGAAAAACAAACGAATTTATCGTCTTATGTATTTCATGTACATACAATTTGCCCTATACTGTATATAATTTGGACAAATGGTCTAGGAGATAAAGTAAAATTAATGTAGCGCGGCAGCGACAGGAAACATGTATCACAGATTGAATAACAGATACTACGTAATCCAGCGCAATGCTTGTAAGAATAAGCAGTTGGAAGCAACAAACCAAAGCGGCCAACAAACCGATACGACTCGTACCTACGTTTGAATCAACTATAAGAAGGAGGTTCGCTACGAGAAGTAAGGAGATTTCATGTTACTTACTAATAATAATGTGATCTAAACTGGAACTGCCACAAATTATGTACATACTTTAAGGTGTCACAATTTTTGGTTAGATCTACATGAAATTTTAACAAGTCAATATATCCACTTGAAAATTAAAAAACCCGACTGCACAACCCATGTTTTCTTTATTTATTTTATACTTTTCGTTTATAAGTCCGATATGTTATTTAATATTTAATATTATGCGATTATGTAAGAACTTTATCAGTGCTTTAAAACAAGTATTGGGAATTTCAATAAAATGAGAATGGTTGTTAACAAGCAAGCAAGCAAAATTAAGACAAATCGATTGACGTAAGCATGGAACAAACATACATAGAACAAAGGAATAAACATACATAGAAACATTTATGCAAACATAAGCTGCTTAACACATTACCCTACTTTTCGTCGCGCAGTAAGGTAAAAATTGAACAGAACTTATTAGACAGTTAAATAAAAAAGACGTGTGGCACTCGGGGACTGCCACGGTAAAGCTATTGCATAGCATTTTCTATCAACTTATGCAATTATAATTATTTATTTATTTTATTTATGTAGTTTTTTTTTCCTGCCACCTAGCGGCGAGTTGCTGAACGAAAGAGACAAGCACAATTCATCGATAGATGGCAAAACTAAAAAGTATCACCGCTGTGTCGGTCGGAGTGGGGGGTGTTAGGTTATTTTCGTTACGGAATTTCTGGATTCGGTCTCCACGCTCAAGGCCCGCGATAGAAGCTATGCAATAGCTTAAAAGGCACTTTTCAGAAGGCTATGAAACTGGCACTATCGCCATAAAATATACTTTACTAACGACGCAACGATTTTTCTTTTCTCGATAAATCACAAAGCAAAACTACTCATACGATCTGCAATGACAGAATAAGCTAACTTAAACCGGCTCGATCCAGTGAGCCCACTCTGAACACACCAAGAGGATTACACTATTACGTAGAAACGAACACATATTGTAATTATATATTATTACATTTCTACAATTGGTCACTGACACAATTTATATGTCACACACCACAGCCACTTACCTAAGCTGTTTATCAAATTAAACTGTTAGTTGATAGAAGAGATTGTTCAACTTTTAACATCAAAAGTGGCACTTTAGAAAGGAAATCCGCCGGATGATTTAAATTCCATAAAAAAATACATAGTGAATCTTAAAATAAATTACTTTCCGATTCACCAGCTCGACACAACTTGGAATTTAACCTAAATTCTTTGCAAATTAAAACGAAATTATTTAATAAAATCCATGTTGTACGTATACGGAATTTGTTTGTTAGTAAGAGACTATGAAATCTTTTAATTTACATCCTTCCTCATAATACTACAGTACGACCGTATTTAATACGTACAGGGTAAATATGTAGATGAGTATAAGACTAGCCCTATCCCCATGAATTTATTCACTATGTTTTTACTTGAAGCTCAACCCTGACATGCGCTTCGAAACCACCACCGTTCGATCGGGAGGCGCCGTTACGGCTTTGGTAACGTCTCACTGTTGACTCTTACCGTGCAAAGGTCCAAATATGACGCACACAACAACGATCAGCAAGGAGACCCGCAGACGCCTTCGCCGCGGGCCCGTTCGAAACGCCACGGTCAGGGTTTCCCGCACGTGACGCGCGTCGAAGAACGAGCCCACCCAACCTCGGCAGCCCACGGGTTGTTCCTGGGAATTAGAACCTAATTATACATATACAGAACATTCAAGTTTCCGTAGCATATTTGGATATTAGCAATTATGCTGCAAACTGCCATCATTATAACAAATACGTACGTAGCAATGAGCATCTCTACATATTCTTTATCAAAATAGCACAAATTAGTATTTTTTTGTAATGAGTAATAAGTATTAAAGAAACATTATTGCAGTTTCTATGAACAAAAGGCAAAGATTATATTTTTTTATTGTAAGTTCGTAATACGTTTAAATGAAATGTGTGGTAAACCTACTACTGGAATACAATAAAAAAATGCGTTTCACCAATAAGACTTGTACTCCGGTTCGCTCGAAGCGTTTCGCTTTTACTTTTATCATCCGTACAGCGAGGGGGTGGAACTCATTGCCTGCGTCTTTGTTTCCCGAACGGTACCATCAGGGTGTCTTCAAGTCTAGAGGGAATAGGTATCTTCTAGGCAAGCATATTACCGTCTTCGACCGCATCTTCCATTAGGTGAGATAGTGGTGATTTTATTTATATAGCATTAGCCATGCTAGGCAGAACTATAGTGATAAATTTAGAAAGGAAATCAACACAACGTTGAGCTAACTGCAATGTTAGACTCGTTGGCCGTAGTAGTTTCTATAACTGTTTCGGTAGATGACGTCACACGTCCCCGTAAGACGTTAATAATAAGGAAAGGTTAATTTCGTCGCTTCAGGCGGGGCTTGAGTAGCTCAGCGGTTAGAGCAATAGGGCATGAGACCCTATGGCCGCGGGTTCAAATCCCGCCTCAAGCGATAATTTTTCCTTTCTAAATTTATCGAGATAGTGGTGGATTAAAAATGAACGATTTGACCATCAAACGCCTACTTTATGCCGATGATCAGGTCATTTTGGCTTCATCAGAGGAGGAATTGCAGTTGATGGTTGTTGTTATGCATAATGCCCTAAAAAGCAAAGGAATTAAAATAAATGTGAGTTAGACGAAAGTTATGATTTTTGAAAGAGAAGAAAGAATCACAGGAACCGCCGTTATGATTGAAGGTGAAAGAGTGGAACAAGTAAAAGAATTTGTGTACTTGGGATCAAAGTTTACAAGGTAAATATGCCAGTAATATTGTTAGCAGAAGTTGGCAGTTGGCGGAGAATGTTGGCAGGGAACCGAGTGAATGGGGCCCTACATACCTTTATGAACGAAAGTGGAAAGAAGAGAAAGTTTCTAAAAAGGCAAAACTGGCTGTCCATAGAGGGGTGCTATAGTGCCCACACTTATGTATGTTAGTGAGTGGTGGGTTTGGCAGAAAAACCATGAAAGTAAGATAAGTGCCGTGGAAATGCTAAGAAGTATAGCTGTAGTGACTCTGATGAACAGAGTGAGAAACATTGTGATAAAAGAAGATTGCGACGTGGTAGAAGACGTAGTGACAAAGATTGAGAAAAGGATGCTTAAATGGTTTGGACATGTAGAGAGGATGGACGAAAATAGATTGACGAAGCAGATTTATATATAAGGCCAGTGTGAATGGGCAAGTTGGTAAGAGTCGATCTAGGCGAACGTATCACGACCGTTTACGAAATGTTTTATAGAAAGGCCAGGTCAAAAGTAATCGCATCCAACGAGCATGTATGAAAAGACTCAAGAACGTAGGAGGATCATAGGAATATAGTAGGAGGATAGTCAGGATCGTAACAGGTGGATAGATGTGATCTCTGCCTACCCCAATGGGAAAGAGGCGTGACTATATGTATATGTATGTATGCGATAGTGGCTAAATGCTTTCCGAACTAGCATAAAAAAATAAAAAAAGTTCGTCTGAACTGAAATCTCGCGATAACTAATTGACAACTCTCTGACAATAGGACTTTCAAATCTATATATATAAAAGAAAGTCGTGTTAGTTACTCCACTTATAACTCAAGAACGGCTGAACCGATTTAGCTGAAAATTGGCAGGGTGGTAGTTTAGAGCCAGGAGAAGGACATAGGATACTTTTTAAGAACGTACATTTCTTTAAATTTTTTTTTTTACATTTTGACATGCTTTCCATTTTCTCATACGTCACTCGGATTTAGTAAAGTACTAGGCAAACATAAACATGAAGGTTGTAATAATATAGTCACGTGACATTGTAACGCATGCCGGGTATGGCTTCCTAAATATGCAAATTCATTGACTGTTAGGCGGAACGAAGGTCGCCGGGACAGCTAGTAAAATATAAAATCATATGTTTTTTTTCTTTTTATCATGTCAACAAAATGCCCAATTCTCAAAATGGCAACTAGTTCTCAAAATGGGTAATTCTACAATGGACTAATTCTCAACAAAGGAGTTATTATTGTCAAGATGGCTATAATATTGTAATTAGGAAATATCAATAAAAACTTTTAAATATTTCCATTTTGTTTCTGGTTCTGGTTGTGATTGTGTGTGTGATGTGAATGTTTCCGGGACCCACGACACAAGTCATCAAACTTAGTGTGGGGCTGTGAGTGTGAAAGCGTTTATGTTTACGTTTCATTTAATTTAATTTAATGATTTTAATGATAATTGGGCATTCTGCGTCTAAACCAAGCCTTGACTTTTGGTGCCGATATATAGTTAATGAAACTCTCGCACACGTCAAATTTATCTGTGACGCTCATCAAGATAGGAAACAAACCTACGCTTTGTGTAATGCCACATAATGACAGCATATAAAACTAATGTTGTTTTTTGCTTTATCAACTTTCAAGTATCAACAAAGCTCGGTCATCCAGGTACTATATATATAATAGTACCTGGATGACCGAGCTTTGCTCGATTATTTCTCGACGTTTTTAAAAATGAAATCTAGCTAGATCTATTTATCGCCCCTGAAACCCTCTGCATACTAAATTTCATGAAAATCGTTGGAGCCGTTTCCGAAATTCAGATTATAATATCCGGATGACCTAGCTTTGCTCGGTTTTTGTTTTTGGTAGAATATGTTTGAATTTGTAGCCTCAGAATGCTCCATCTAGTGTCGAGTAGAAACAGTTTTTTACAGTTTTTTGGCGTAATAGATGGCGCTGATAGTTTCTTAAACCCGGTTTTTTTTTCAAATACAGTTTGGGAACCGAGCATTTCTCGGACCTGGAACGTTGATAAATCGATTCCTTGGGCCGAAAAACCCCTAATCTGTAACTTTCATGAAAATCGTTGGAGCCTTTTCCAAGATCCTGATTACACATATATATACAAGAATTGCTCGTTTTGAAGATATTAGATATATATAATTTCGATTGTCATTATTGGCTTTTGTTCAAAAATGGTTTTATAATATTAAAATGTGTATATATTTCATACTTTTAAAACGGTAACGGATGAAAGCAACCAAATATGGAATAGTATCCATAGTTTGGAATACCGACTAAACAATGACTCCTAGATGCAATAAGCAGTGATCATCTATCTCTTTACATCACTGTACAGTGTACAGGCGTACAGGTTTTGATGTGTCACTCGAGTGGATTTGTCTGCGGTGAGTGTGTTTTGTTTTGTTACAGTCAGAAAACTTTTTCACGTGCGTAAAAAAAATTTTTTTTCGTACAATTGAATTATTGATCCAGGTTTCAAGGGGAAACCTGGATCAATAATTGCGCTGGTGCATATTAGGACTGAATTATTTGACAAAAGTTTTTAAAGATTTTCTTGTGTTACATATTTGAGGTACCTATACCATTTTTATAAACCTTAATGTTGATTATTTTTTTGAGAAATTATAATAGGTAATTTGGATTTAATAAATATGATACACGACTATTACTTTACAAAACGTTAATATAATATGATAGTTTATGTTATTTGAGCTTTAAAAACAAAACAGTATTTCATATTTGGTTACTTTTCTCTATATGTATATTCTTTGGTCATGGCTAATGCTAGAATATAGGCTATAAACAAAACTTATAAATGCTATAAAATAAAATTATTATTAGACTATTAAAATATAATTGTATGTTCGTTCCTTAATATGAATAAGTTAGATATTTTAACATTTTGAGAGGCTTATGCATTAGACTGCAGACTGTGTACCGAATTTACATCCAAACGTTACAAAGAAACTTCATTTCAAACAATCAAACACTCAACGCACTCACACATTCAAACAAACTTTCAGAATTATAATATTAGTTTTGTACTGTATTATCTAAACAGCACAAAATAATTATTATATATTATCATGTTTATACTCATACTTTATATAGAAATTACGTTACGATCAATCCTTGTAACACTAACATCGTTCATAGTATTAGCGTTATTACAATATTAAAGTAACATTAATACAATATTATGTGATTTGTTCCTAGTATAATATTTGAGCAGAGACCAGGGTCAACCAACCCGGAGTCATCGATTGAACCACACATACATGCAGCAAAAATATTATCTTTACCTTTTGTTACATTTTGAATAATAATAATGAAAAGCAAGCAAAGCTTAAAAAACCGACTTCACCGCTTTATCATCGGAACCTTGCTCAAATTTAATGTATAAACACGCATTATTGACTATAACTCAAAATCTAGAGATCAGACCTTGATAAAATTTCAATGGAACTACATAAAAAGCACAGTTTTTCATCTTTGCCAATTACCTACTCCAAAACTTAAATTTGATCGTAGAAAATGAATTAACATAACCAACGGAATTTATTATTATACAAAACCACACATTAAATTATACTGTAGGTACGGAATACAAAGTCAAGTCGCCTAGAACAAGGTAGCTTTTACTCTTCCGGCGCGTGCACCTAAAATGTGTTATTACCGACTTCCCAAAAAAGTAGGAGGTACTCAAGTCGACTGTTTTTTTTGTTTTATTCGCAATTTGAATATCAATACTTTGATTCTTTCAGAATTAATTATAGTTTGATGTTTTATTTAATTTCTATTCGGCACTAGCAAATGCCTAGACATATTATCAAATATGATATTAAATAAACTTGCCGTTACTAACGCTCATTTTTTAAATCTCTAACTACCCTATACAGCTGAGCTCTCATTCTACCTTGTGTTTGTTCTTTCAAAATCACGATAACACTCAGTCGAAAATCACACAAAATGTATCAACATTACGGACGTACTAAAAGTAGCTCAATATAGTCAATCTATTAAAGATGAGATATGAGTGCTACGATATACATATATACCGCAATATTGCAATATAATAAAAAAAAACAATATTTCGTTTCGCTTGCAGCGATCTATATCAAATCTGTTGTATGTTTTACATCATTTCGTTCATAGGACTAATAATCCTATATATAAGAAATTCATACAAACGAACGAACAAAAAACAAACCAACGATCACTTCAAATAGTAATTAAATTTCTACGTCTAGAATCAAATAGTTATTTATTAAATTCAAAGAATAGGTACACTTAAGTAGTTCTGAGATGTGCTTCAGTAACTACAGAGCGAAAAGTCGAATATAATTGAATTTCAGTGAAACTAATTTAGAACCAATGCACCGTGTCAAATATTTTAATTCTCATGAAAGTACTTCGGTATTGAAACATTAAAATGCCGTTAGGATAAATAAATTGAATTAAACGAGCTCTAGAATAATATAATCATATTCTTTATCATCAACTTTTTGATTAATTTAGGCCGTAAATATTTATGAGTAATTTTCGTTTTTCATCTGCATGTTTTCGTTACAAATTATGAGTTACTTTCAAATCTATCGTAAAATAACGCAAACCTCGTAAAAGTAAATTCGAAATAACTTCGTCGAAGGAGTTACAAAAATGAAATATAAATCGTAAAAGGCAGTCCCATTTACGTTTGATCCAAGATAGTGTAGCGAGCGTCAAAGCAGATAGATCAGCGCGACATAAATCGCGGAGGACGGTGTCGCGAGCCCGAGCCTCGCGTAAAATCGCTGATTGCGTTACGATGTCCCCCTCCGTCGAATTTGCGTAGTGGGTGCGGCAATTTATCACTTAGACATAGGACTAACCGGCCTGTCGCTCTACACTGTAAATGATGTACGACCCCGACGCCGCGCCTTATCGAGACACCTCCTGATACTCGATTAACCTCAGACTTTGATCTAACCGAATTAATGAGCGCAGCCCTAACCTTTTTCACCTAATCAACTCTGTTTTAGACCGAATCAACCCTCCGCCGCTCGAATACTAATCGCCCTAATGAAAACCAATCGTAAAATTAAACTTACTCGCTGTCTGTTTTGAGCCACGCAGGGATCCTTCAGGCGAACGTACCCGTAAATCAAACTCGTCAGATACAAGCAGTTTGAGATCATAAATATGCCATAGTACCCGATCTGCTGCAACGCGATCCCGCTCAGGGACATGCCTATGGGGATGCCGAGAGACATGCACAAATTGGCCACTCCGACTCGGAATGTTCTCATTTCTTTGGTCGTTATGTCACCGATGTAGCTGAACACACCGACGCAAACCGTGATCCAACCACCGGTTAGTGACGGAAATAAATCTGAGAGGGCCGTGACCTCCAGAGGTAATTCATAAAAGAAGTACGTGTTCAGAATGAAACTTGTACAGCACAGGACTTCGCCGACTATCGGCAGAAGTATGCATGCTTTCCTTCTTCCGGTCTTGTCGCTCCACGAACCCACGAACAGCACAAGGATGCATGGAAAAGCAGTCTGAACTATGTTCTTCCACGCCTGCACTGAAGCTGTTAACTTCTGGACCTCGGCTTCCTCTAACGTATAGTTCTCGGTTTGCCGTCGATTCAAAGCAGTACACACTTCATCACTATATCCTAAATTAACTCGACACGCTTTCTCTAAATTCAAGTTCTGAACTGCCAGTCCTGAAAACACGTTTGACATAATATAGCACGCGATTATCGGTTCCACGGTAATGTTCGACTTGATCAATTTAAGTTTTTCCCGAAAGCTGCAAGACTTCTTGACTTCATCTTTTGCGTGTATATCTCCACCGTTGCTCGGTTTTTCGGCGGTTACGCTTATTCCATTCATGATTTCCGCTCTGAGATTACCGGGATTGAGTTCATTCGATCATCTTGATTCATATGATTTTACTATCTCCCTGAGAACTTTGAGAGCATCACAGGCGGATGGCTAAGCGCATCCATTGTAGGATTTTGATCCCAATCACTTGAATCACCATCACTCACGATGTTACATTGATTTTGATTAAAGGGGCACGTAAACAGGACACAGCCGAGGCGATCCTGAGAGCAGACTGAAAGAGTCCTGTTGTCTTAAGAGTTGATTGAACGGATACGCCTTCGAGTGGAGTCATTAGAGACAATTGGCAGAGGCGGCTTGGTCGTGGAGGTGCGGAGCGACGCGCGCTGCACGGCGAGGCGTGGAGATCGCGGCGGACTGCGGCTCGCTCCTGGCACGGCGTCACAACCTTGCGACGAGCACCCGTTTATCCCATTAGTCCAATGCCTGCCATGCCATTATATCACGCAGTGGGTACGCGCAGCCGATTAGTGCACGGTCAAGGTACTCGAGAACAGCAGCTCGTATCACTTCATTTCGTGCTAGATGCCACCAGACATGGTAGTAAGAAATTTATTTCGTGATAATTGATTCAAGGTAACAGATACTAACTTGTTGGTTTAAAATAATCGATTCTGTGAGAAAAAATATCTGTAAAAGGATAATTCGCATATAAGGGCGTCGAACCGAAGCTATTTTAGCTTCAAATGTCTTCCAGCAGAATGGAGGTACGTAATAAAGGGGCAGCGAGGAAACATTACTCAATATGAATGGTTTCCTCTCACGGGCTCATGCCAAAACTATTGGCTAACTACTTTCGCTTCGGCGAATGCTGAGTTCAAATTAAGGGCACCATCATATGTTACTGTTTTGTTCCTTGTGTTCGTTTCTTTTAGCTGATAAATAACGTTATTTTCGAGATTAGTGGGATAAGTAAAAACGAAATGTGACGTAATGTTATTGATTAATTTTGTGGTCAACATAGTCAAGTTATTCAATCAAATAATTCATTTGCGCACTTTAAATCTATACTAATATTATAAAGAGGTAAAGTTTGTTTGTTTGTTTGACGACCCAGTTGGCGCAGTGGATAGGTGCCCGCCCTCTGCGCCGTGGGTCCTGGGTTCGATTCCCGGCAGGAGCACAAATTCCTTCCCAAGGGATATTTGTGCTTCTGGTTCTGGGTGTAATGTGTGTGTGATGTGAATGTTTCCGGCACCCACGATACAAGTCTTTGAACTTAGTGTGGGGCTGTGAGTGTGAATGCGTTTGTTTGTTTGTTTGTTTTTTGTTTGTCACCAATAAAAGTATTTCCAAATTAAGGCATTGTTTAGAATACTGGAGGAATGTATACATTAATAATATAAAAAGCCCCGTGAATAAATAAAATCAACGTAGGTAGAAGTTGACAATGGACGTGATATTACGCCCTTTTTTCCCATAGTCGTAAACAAAATATAATGCATTCCAAACGTTTTGGGCGCTTTTTGGGCGTGACACCGCTGTTTGGAGATCAGATGAAATAGCTTTATCAAGCTGATTTATTCAGCCATTTAAACTCCCGTAAAAATGATAGATCTACGGTTTTTACCTAAATTGTTTTGTTACATTGTTTAGGAGTGTTAATGTGAGATATACGGGATGTGTTGAATATATATGGATTACCGAGGTGATAAAAGTTCTTGAATGTGAACATTAGGATTCTGTTTTGAATAATGTTATGGTTTGGAAATCGCTTCTGGTTTACAGACATACAACATTCATGTATTAAATTCTCACATTTGATTTTGTATTGCTTACCCACATACATATATATGTGGTTCCATATTAAAATAGTAACGGGGTCGATTCCCGGTGGAGACCCAAGTTTTGGAGAGAAAGGGAAAGTTTTGTTTCTGGTTCTGGGTGTGATTGTGTATTTGGTGTGTTTTCGGCACCCACGACATAAGTTATCGAACATACTGTGAGTTTGTAGATATAAAAGCATTCAAACCGTTTAAAAAGGTTAACCTAAATTTTATTCATAAATACCTAGAATTATTTCAATGTATTTATAATTACGTGCTTACCTACATCCGGTAAACCGAAAAACGCGAAAAAATCATTCTCATGGACCAATTGATCACCATTTGTCATATATTATAATAATAACAAAGTCAGATAAGATTGATTGATACAAAAGGGGATTAAAACAAATAGTACTTAAAAATGTTGTATACCGCTATTCGTATATTTAGCTTTTTTTAGTAACTGTACTTTAATGAACCCATATATTTAATGGAGAAATGGAGTTATACTTGGCAACCTCCAAACCACGCGCAGACATAATACCTAGTGCATATTCCTTCCAGTATTTTTGAATGCCGTGATCACTGGGTTGGACTTATTAGCTCGAGACTTCAAACATAAAACTAAAGTTTACAAACAAATTTGTTTTACTTACTTTGATATTCCTTTTCACTACTTAACTTTTTTTTTTTAAATGCTTACGTTTTAATTATTTTCAATTTTCTCCCTTGCATTGCACCTAAACCCAGCAGGTTATTTTAAATTCCATAATTTAATTTGGTCGTTGAAATAATTTAAATGAAAGGAATAAATGTGGGGACTTGAGCCGTAATGCAGGTGAACCGCACCTGCGAACTGTTCACTAAAGTTATTCGGCAATTTTGGCGGCACTATAATAATGAACACCTACAGTATATGTAATACATTTTGGTACTTAGTTACTTTAATATACAGCAACTTTTTCGTAAGCATCACTGACTGTGTGCATCACACTTGCCTATTAAATCTGCTTTTTTTAAAACTTTGAATATTTCGTTGTAAAGTCTCGCTTGGCACTGAAATAAGTAATAGAGAGGAGCTGTCATTAAGACTTACGTTGTTATATCTCATAAATTCAGTAATTACATTGGCAATTTGCCCTTTCAAACGCCGTAAGCGGACTCTTAAAAGTCCTACCACGTGTGGTATTTTATTTTCTGAGGTTGATCGTGATCAAGAAATTATAGGGCAATGTCTGTTCAATTCATTAAGTAGAAGTAAAAGAAGTTCACTACCTTTTGCTTGCAACTTTAATATAACCAGTGTGACTTGTGTGATCTCACCGCTCCTAGTTCATAAAAGCAGCACCTACCCAAAACGTAAATCTCCACACCCACTCAATACAGCCAATCGAATTTGTATTCTGTCATCCCTTTTCTAAAGAAGGGCGAGCATAATTTCCACCGCACCACATCCGAGAGACTGAAACGTAGCCCCCGAACACATTTCAGGATTACAAAGGATCCGCCGCCAAATGGATTGCTTACCTGCGCCACCCTGTGCCTTACCCTGTGCGGTGTTTGTGCCTCTAAGTGCGTCAACACACAGTTACGGTAAATCCAGGCTTGAACTGCTTCGGGAAATGTTTAAATGGTATGAGATTTTGGAAGATATGGATCACGTTTTACGGCTGTGAACTGACATAAACGGTAGCATAGTAGTAAATGAGAAGACACAGCTACACATCTGAACTTTTTCACGTATTTTTGTGCTCGATCATTTTAAAATATAATTTAAGGTATTTTTCATTTCGTTTTTTCTAGACAACATTTTTGAAAATAATGCGTGTTTTTGGTCCTGCATGTCATTATTTATTTTAAACTAGCTATAAAAAAAAGAAAACGCAAAAGAAAATTACGTTACTTGAACTTCTTTTTCAGAAATGAAATGAAATTAAAAATTAAATGAAATGATATTAAAAATTAAATGAAATTAAATTAAAAATTAAATATATTTTATTGCAGTAACTGTGTTATAAATATTGTTATACTTTGAATCAATTTTATTAAATCAACAGCTTATCCAAACTATGAACGTACAATATTAACTTATACAGATTATTCTCTAAATGATTGTCGAGAATAAAATCGTTTATGTTTTTTCTTAATCGCTGAATATTTTTTTATCTATGACTTTGACTTTGACATGGTTTAACCAGTACTTTGTTACTGTCAACCTATGTGCATTTATAATTTGCTGGAAGTGGTAGATTAATTTTAGAATATATATAGGTAATTTACCCGTAAATAAGTAGCTAGTATATTAATACATGTGGAGTATAGATAGATAGATAGATAGATAGATAAATTCTTTATTTGCACACCAAAATAAATAACACTTACAAAGAAATCTTAAATATAACATAGGAGCACAAAGGGCGGTCTTATCGCTCAAAGCGATTTCTTCCAGACAACCAAAGGGAGATGATAAAAATATTACAAACAGGGACGGTGGTGTACCTCGACACGTATTTAAATTAATAAATGTACTTATACATACTTATTAATATTACATACATAATATACATACAAAAACCTACATAAATAATAACAATATATTATAAACATACACAAACTAATATATATTATTATATATACATTTTATGACTAATAAGGGACATTCATAGCTTTAACTTAATTGAGAGTGATACCATTTTTTAATTTGTTCTTTAAAAGTGTGTAGTGATTGAGAGCGTCGTATAGAGACCGGTAAACTGTTCCAGAGGCGAATAGCTTGTACAGTAAAAGATTTATTATAAAATGTAGAACTGTGGCTTGGCATTCTCAATTCTAATGATTCAGATGACCTCAATGAGAGTGAGTGCCCAAGGTGAAGAAATTCAAACTGATCTTTGAGATAGCGTGGGGAGGAGGGATTAAACAGTACGGTATATAATAAGGAGAGGATGTGAGTATTCCGGCGAAAACGTATGGGAAGCCACTTGAGTCTAGTGCGAAATTGAGAGACATGATCATACTTACGCAAGCCAAATATGAACCTGATGCAAACATTCTGGAGACGTTCAAGCTTATTCAGCTGGTCCTCTGTGATATCTAAGTAGCAGGCGTCGGCATAATCAAGAATTGAAAGTAAAAGAGATTGTGCAAGCGCAACTTTGGTAGCAGTCGGAAGAAAATTACGCAGCCTTCGTAGTGAGCTTGCAGAAGCAAAAATCTTACGACTAACAGCTTGTAATTGTGGTTTCCATGACAAAGTCTGATCAATGATAATCCCAAGATTCTTGACTTCTTTGCTGTAAGGGATTGTAACACCGTTAAAAACTACTGAAGGCAGGTTATTTTGGTCAAGTTTGGATAACATTTTAGAGCTACCGATAACAATAACCTGAGTTTTATCAGGATTCACACTAAGTCCATATGATTTGCTCCATTTAACTATATGTTCCAAATCATTATTAATCATATGAATACAGTCAGGAAGGTTCTTAAGAGTAGCTTGAGAATAAATCTGGAGATCGTCAGCATAGAGGTGGTAGGATGAAGAAAGGTTATCAGATATAGAATTAATAAAGGTTGAAAAGAGGAGTGGAGATAAAACGCCGCCCTGTGGTACACCAGCATTTGTGGTACACCACGAGGAGTATAGGTCCTCGAGACGAACACGCTGCCGGCGACCGAACAGGTAAGTACGAAAAAAGTCGATTGCAGAAGGAGATATGTTAATAGAGCGTAATATACCCAGAAGTAGGTCGAAGTCGACGGCATTAAAGGCGTTACTGAAATCAAGGAGTGTTAGCACAGTTAACTTGCCGTTTTCCATGCCAACTCTAATGTCATCAGTGATTTTTGTTAAGGCTGTAACTGTGCTATGAGAAGGACGGAAGCCAGATTGAAAAGGATTGAGGAGATTGTTACTTATTTGGAATGAACTCAACTGATTGTGGACAAGACGTTCTAGGACTTTAGAAAGGAATGGGAGAATGGATATAGGACGATATTCAGAAAGAGATTTAGGATTAGGTTTTTTGGGTAATGGAATAATTTGTGCGTCCTTCCATAATGAGGGAAAATTTCCGCTCATTATGGAGTAGTTAAGGATGTGGCATAGGATGGAATCAATAAGATCAAGGATAGGGACTATCATGTTACGACTAATACCGTCGATTCCGACAGCATTGGATGCAATCGATAATACGCTCTTCTTAACATCACCAGCTGAGAATGGAGTGAAACTGAACGAAGAGAAAGTGGAAGTTGGCAAATTGGAGAGGAGACTGAGAGTATTCCCTTTATCTAAGACATTGATACCTGATGTTGATGAAAATTGATTGTTGAGAGAGTCTAAATTTAGATTTTGAGGAATACAATTTTGTTTGGATTTGCCAATTCCCAATGATCTGAGGAATCTCCAGACTTTCGCCGGTTCTTCATTATCTATAGATTTGTGAATGTGTCGGCGTTGAGCGTCTCTACACACCCTATTGCAACGATTCCTTAGTTTAAAGTATTTAGATTTATTGAAATCGTTAGGAGAGCATCTGTATTTAGTTTTGGCAGCAGTTTTTCTATGCATTAGCAGTTTTATTTCCGGTGTCAACCAAGGCGCAGGCAGGTGTTTAATTTTAACAGGCTTTATTGGAGCGTGGACATCATAAAGCTGCAGTAATATGGAGTTGAAAGCATTAATCTTGCCATCAGTGGAGTCTAAGTTAATAACTGCTGACCAATCCACCCTTTCAACATCGTCACGAAGGCGTTCTAAATTCATGTTACCAAAGTTGCGTTGGAAGAGAATTTTGGTTTTAAGTTTTGGAGGACGAACTTTGTAAGAAAGGAAAATTAGATCGTGGTAGGAAAATGCATCAGCATTGCATTGCCCGTGCCTTACGACATGAGCAAGTGATGAAACAATGAGCAGGTCAAGAAGCGAAGGTGTTGAATTGGGGAAATGATGTGTGGCATTTAGTGGAAGAATGTTCAAATTAGTAGATTTTATAGCGGATTCAAAAGAAAAAGAACGAAAATCTTTCTTAAGAAGGCAAGTATTAAAATCACCCATTATTATAGAATGTGTATAAGATGGTACAAGTTCCTCTAAAAGATTTTCGAAGGAAGAAAAGAAATTAATACTAGAAGAAGGGCAATAGTAGACTCCGAGCAGTACTTTTGTATGGGAAAGTAGTACCTCAATGAATAAGTGCTCACCAGCATGAGGTGGTGGCGGTTGCGCAGACATATTAATGATCGAGTAAGGGATGTGAGCACGCAGATATATTGCTACACCTCCACCAACTCTACCGGTACGATCGTTGCGTATGAGAACGAAGCCAGCCAGAGGATAAGAGAGAGAGGAAAGACAAGGTTTAAGCCATGACTCGGAGACTAATATCACATCAATATGTTTTTGGTGTTCAAAAGATGCCAGCAAGTCGGGAAAGTGGGCCAGAATACTCTGAGCGTTGATATGGACAACATTAAGGTTCTTAGGTACATCAGAAAAATGAGATTCTAAGCTATCAGAAAGAGAAGGAATGCTAACAAAGCTATCGTCATTGTCGCTTGAATCACTCGATGAAGAAAAAGATACATATTCTTCACTATCACTATTTGATTCGTATAAGTTAAGCATATTAATAATATAATATAATACCTTATAATATATAAAAAAAAATTAAATATAATATAAATATTATGTTTTAACAATAAAAATAATAACTAACTAAACAAAATTATTTTATATCCTGCCAGTTGTGTTTCGTAAGAAATCATTGTTTATACTAGACACACGATTTGGTTAACAAACGCTTTTACACAGTAAGCTGTATAATACACATAATAAACCTAAATATTTCAAAAGTATATTCAACGAAAAAACAACACCATGAAACAAGAATACTATACTACGTACAGAAATATTAGTTCCACGGTGTAAATATAAAGACAATTGGCAATTTAAAGTTGTCAAACAAATACATGATTACTGACAGATTTGCCAACTGTCACTGTCACTAACCTGTCACAACAATAATATTATACAAATAATTTTTACGCCTACACTCAAAAATTAAAGTGAGAGATTTTAAAAGAAACAAATAAATGGGTAGGCATATTCTGAACAAATTATAAGAAGCGTACACAAAGTGAAACACCTACGGAGAATGAAGACGCAAAAGTTCTTATTTTTTCACAGCAGCTTGGGTCCGTTTTGTGCCTTTTTTGCCGGCTACAGCCGGCTGTTTGTCAGGCTTGACAGACTTCAGGATACTGGTTAGCTGGTCCAATTCCTTCATGCAAGTCACACGATGACGCAAGCCGGTCTTGTCGTCGAGAAGAAAAATATTTCCATCCCGTGACCAAACCTTGGTAACTCCGAAGCGTTCTCGCGCAGCCATAAACGCCTCATGGCGCGGTTTGGTCAGAAATTCTGATACGGTCGTTCCTGAACCTTTGAACTTAGTTTTGGAAGCCCATACTTTGCTGCGTACTGCCAGATTAGTGAACTCAACAAGCATAGGCCTGGGCTTATCAGGGACTGACGAGCGGCCCATACGATGGCAGCGAGTGATACTGCCGCCAGTAAAGTCACTCAACTTGAGCTGATCAACAACTGTTTTTGTGATAACAGCAGCTGCATCTTCATTTTTACCTTCAGGCAGCCCATGGAATAGAAGAATATTCTGCCTTCCCCTCATCTCTAGGCTATCAACACCCCTATCCAGCAAGTCGAGTTGATCCTGTATTGACCGTAGGGCGGTCAAAATAAATGACTTGAAAGAAACATATTCAGTTTCTAAATTTGTATTTGGATTCTTTAAATACTCACTCTCAAAGCTGTTCATCTTTTCACTAAATAATATTGATAGTTGTGCAACAGTTTCCTTCATTGCCTCCATCTTGCAAAATGCAACAACTATGTGCAGTGCAGTTTCAGTGATATGGAAATTCTTCTGAATCCTTGGTGTCTTGTAGAAGATAACACACAATGGCAGGTACTGACTATTAAACTCTAATTTGACACATTAATTGATCTCGAAAGATACAATTAACTATATTTATTGTAATTTTAAAATTGAGTTTACTTTTATTTGTGTTTACTTTAGGATTACCCCCGACCAAAAAAGATACGCGAGGTTAATAAACCAGTTAGCTCACGTCCAGGCAATTTGCGAAAGCAGAAGTCGCACAAAAGTTGCCGTACTGTAACGAACCGATCCCAATAAATTGGCGTCGTTTAAACGCTGCTACGTGCTCCTTGTCTAGCTGGTTATTGAAAAAAATCAAACTGCCAAATTCGGGTACGACTCGCTTGTTGAGAGTTCCGTATTAATCTCGCCAGAAGGTTGCACAACTTAAATAACATACGTCAAGTTCTACTATCCGTTACGTTTTTAATAGTAGCAACAACGATGGTCTTATCCGATACCAACTCATATGCATAAACATGTAGTTTTTATTATTCGTCCGTAACGACCACTACGTCAAAGATCCCTATGTCCGAGTAGCAATTGCACTAATGAGAGCCGTCGTGTCGTGCATCTGCAGTCACGTCAAAATAAAGAGATACAAGATTGCGCGGCGTGTGAGAATTGGGCGCCCAGGACTAAATTAACTCATCTAGTAATTTAATTTCTGGTAAACCCACGACGACCGCGTAGATCTATTCTGACCAATCGCCATAGCTTAGGTCGAGTGAAACGACAAACTAAGCATCGGTAATGGTAGTAAATATGCCTCAATCGCATATTATCAATGTCTAATCATTGGCATTGAAAAATAAATTACGACATAACTGAACTATTTTAAAACACTGAACACAGAACCGCTGGGTACTTTAGGCGTCGTCCTACCTATGCTTCTGGATATCATTTAAACCGTAAAATATCACTAACTATTTTAACCGCAGTGAACGAAGCAAACGTAAACTATTTATTACTTCTCGTAAATGTACTAAGAAAAAAAATCACGTGACAATGTAAGCAGATTGAGTTATTGAATAATAAGGATTTCTGTCTACGGTTCGGATACGGTACCCAGAAAAACGCTAATACACGCTGATTCAGATGGCAAAGCTCAGCTCTACGTGTTGGTTGTAAGCAAGACTCTTAGTCGTTTTGCCATACTTGTCATGCCTACAACCAAAATATATTCATATGTATTGGTACATAGCAAATTCTGGTAAATATTTGCAGCTTAAATACATTCTAAGCAAAATTAAGCTATAAAAATCAATACGTCAAATGCAAGGGTAAGTAACAATGAAGACCAATACACCTTTTATTTGTGTTGACAAACTCGGGCCTAGTAGGAAAAGGAAATAAATATGACGAATTATTTAAGCACACACCCGGTTGAGATTTGTGCCGCTACGATCGTCTAGCACATACATGACTTGATTGTCAAAGTTTAACATTTCAATGAATTTTAGTTTGGAGTGGTTACGACGCGACGATAATGTAGCCAATCCTCTCAAAGCAAAGGGCATTGGTTTTGCCTGGCGTTGCCTCACGAAACCTAGGCGATTAAGGTCTGGAGTGAATGTTAGGATCGCTTTTTTTTATGCTAGATTTAAACAAACAAACGCATTCACACTCACAGCCCCACACTAAGTTCAAAGACTTGTATCGTGGGTGCCGGAAACATTCACATCACACACACACATTACACCCAGAACCAGAAGCACAAATATCCCTTGGGAAGGAATTTTTACTTCTGCCGGGAATCGAACCCAGGACCCACGGCGCAGAGGGCGGACACCTGTCCACTGCGCCAACTGGGTTGTCCATATTTGACCACTATCTCACCCGATGGAAAGTGAAGATATGGCCAAAGATGTAACATGCTTGCCTAGAAGATAACTATTTACTCTAGACTTAAAGACACAGATTGTACCTTTCGGGAAACAAAGATGCAGGCAACGAGTTCCACTCCCTTGCTGTACACTCTGTCTGTGTCGGCAGTTGCTGTCAGTATAAGTAACATAATGCAGAGTCATAATCGTCCTACAACATTTTTATGATAATCTTTGCCTTTTTATGTATAATTCTACAAACGTTTACGACTAGATATTTACTAATATAAGGCTGCTCATACATCATTTAACAACGATTAAGTATCGTTACAAATATTATCAAAAACACCTCCTTACTTAGGTATGTTATATTTATACATTTTTATGGATAAGGAGCCGTAGTTCGCCCATGTTAATCCAGTTTAAAAGTAGATTATTCTTTGAACCTAAATAATAACCATGCACATTCCATATTTTGTCCATATCCCTTCATCAATTGCAGCTTGAATATGTTACAAACATACACGCAACCAAATTTTCGGATTTATAACATTCGTGATAATATATAGAATAAATATTATTTTCCTTTTAAATATAATTTTACCAAACTAGGATGGATAAAGGAAATATTAAACAATTATGCTACCTAGCGACACAGACCCTATTGTCTCACAGCTCATGCGTAACAATACACGTAATACTTAGTTAATATATCCTCCGAGATAATTTCATAGACGTTGTCTAAGCAGCGGATTAACTGCTAAGCGCCCAATCAACTCGGCTGAAGGCAGATATCATCGTTAACACTCGCACCTCGTTAATCGGGTGCTAAAGTTGCGTACATACTGTATGAAATTATAGGTATATACACCAAAAGTGAACTGAAGAATTTCCACATTCCACACATAATAAATATAGATATATAATTTTAATATTCTTTTTTATTACAGACTAAGCAAACGTTTGGCCACAATCACGCCTGATGGAAAGTGACGACGTAGTCTAAGGTGGAGCACGCTTGCTTAGTAAATACCTATTCACTTTACTTTTGAACGCACCCAAATTGTACCTTTCGGGAAACACAGACGACGGCAAAGCGTTCCATTCTTTTGCTGTTCTATAAGACGCGAAACGTTTCGTCCGAATGAACAGTATCTCAACCATTAATGATGCAGGCAACGAGTTCCACTCCCTCGCTGTACACTCTGTCTGTGTCGTGACGCGACGCCGTTCTTCTAGATGTAAGGTGGAAAAAAGGTGAAGCGGGAACAAGGTTGTGAACTCTTTATTGTACACCACATATAAAGGAAAATACATGAAAGACCTAAAATCTAACTTAGGCTAGTACAATGGGCGGTCTTATCGCTTAAAGCTATAAGACCGCCCATTGTATCTCTTCCAGACAACCTTTGGATGGAAAGGAGATAGCAAAATAATTTGGGACTCAGGTGTACCACATAGTTACTCAAACTTTATAATAGTGCATTAAGATACTAAAAAAATATAATTACTATTAATATACTAAAATAAATAAGTCCAAACATTATGTATTATAATAATATACATTCTATACACATTATAATAAACGCATAAACAAAAATATATATCTATAATAATACACATACATACAATACATATAAACTTGCTTAATGTGTTGATATTTATGTTTTAATACCGCTTTAAGCAAATTAATGTTTCTAGAATCTCTCTTTGAATACACATAGTGATGGCAAGTGTCGAATACTAAATGGTAAACTGTTCCAAAGGTGAACAGCTTGCACCGTGAACGATGTATTGTAAAAAGAAGAAGTGTGAGATGGCATTTTTTACTGTAAAGTATCAGAGCATCTCAATGAAAGAGAATTTCGTTAGAAAAAAAATAAAGCGTTCTTTCGGATAGAGTGGAAAGGAACGATTGAAAAGTATACCGTAAAGCATGAATACAATGTGAGTATTTTGACGAAGACGAATTGGAAGCCACTTGAGCTTATACCGGAAACTGGAAACGTGGTCATATTTACGTTACCACCAAATATGAACCTGATACAAACATTCTGGAGAAGTTCAAGCTTATTCAGCTGGTCTTCTGTGATATCTAAGTAGCAGGCGACGGCATATTCAAGAATTGAAAGTAAAAGAGATTGTGCAAGCGCAACTTTGCTAGCAGTCGGAAGAAAATTACTCAGCCTTCGTAATGAGTTTGCAGAAGCAAAAATTTTACGACTAACAGCTTGTAGTTGTGGTTTCCATGACAAAGTCTGATCAATGATAATCCCACGATTCTTGACTTCTTTACTGTAAGGGATTATAACTTCGTTATCAACGTATTCGTGAATGTAGCGACGCTGAGCATACCTGCATACTAATGCATACGCATACTCTGTTGCAAAGATTTCGGGCACGATAATATGAAACTTTATTGTGGTCATTAGGACAGAGCTTGTATTTTGCCTTTGCAGAATCTTTTTTATTCATTAAAGCTTAATTTCCGATGCCAACCACGGATCAGGCAAACGCTTAATTTTTATTGGTCTCATTGGAGCATGGACATCATAAAGATGAGTTAAAGTCCAATTACATAGATTGATTTTGTCATCAATTAAATCAAAATCAATCACAGAAGTCCAACCTATCACTTCGGCATCCATACGTAAATTTTTCAAGTTTCATGCTTAAATTATGCTGCAGTAGTATTCACTACTAGTATTAGGTTTAGGTTTGGGAGGTCGGACTATAGTATTAGGTTTAGGTTTGGGAGGTCGGACTTCATAAGATAGAAAGAAAGATGAAATCATGGTATGAAAACGCATCAGCTGTACACTGTCAAAATTGGTTAAGGGAGGATACCAAAATTAAGTCGAGAAGTGAAGGTGTGGAGTTCGGGAAATGGTGCGTGGCATTGAGAAGAAGTACATGTTAGTTGTTGGAATTAGTAATAGATAGAAAGGTAGAAGCACAATAAGCGTTTTTAAGAAGACACGTATTGAAGTCACCTATAAAAATGTAATAACTATAAGAAGGAATCAGATATCCTAGAGTCTTATCGAGAGAAGCGAAAAGAATGGACACGTAAAGAAGAACTGTAATAGACACTAAGAAAATCTTTTGAGCGATAGAGAAGCACCTCGATAAAGATGTGTTCACCTGCATGGGAGGGTTGTGCAGATATATTAACCATAGAGAACGGAATATGGGCACGAGGATAAATGGCTACACCGCCACTGCCACTACCAGTTCGATAAATTATTTTCGAATATGGTAAAAACCAGGTAAAGGATTGCATATAGAGGGGAGGCTAAAACTTGCCTCCTCTCTATATGCTATCTATCACTATTCGGATACCAATATTGCGTCGATGTGTTTTTGCTACTCAAAAGTTGCCAGCAAATCAAGGAAGTAGGCCGGGATACTCTGCGCATTAATTTGAATAACATTCAAATTAGTTGGCACATCTAAGAAATGAGAAAACATTGAGTCAGAGAGAGATGGAATACTTTAAAAGTTATCATCACTAGACAATGAGCCATCTGACGGAAAAAGAGAAACGAAGTCAGCTTCATCATCGTCAGACATACTATATGTATTAAAAATATTCAACATATTTAAATACAAATATATATATTTTTTTAACTTACGAGTTTTTCTATCAACTTAACCCGCCAGTTGTGTTGGATTAAAAAAGTTGTAAATACATAGTAAAATGATAAAACACAAAATAACATTACTATAATTAATTATTTAAATAAATATTTAGGTACTAGTCAATTTAAAAAAATCTAACAAGAGCATGAACGAGGCCCGAGATTACAAAATACCACCACTTAAGACTTCGATTAGGTATGAAATGACACACATGAGGTAAAAGTTTACTGAATGACGGAATATCAGAAATATTGCGTAAAATGGAACGCAATGTTAACAAAAATGTTAAAGTCAGTGTCAAAAACTGACAAATGTCAGTTTGGTGTCAAAAAATAAATAAAAAACAACAACACATAATTTACAATATACATCATCAAAATTTATCATTCTACACACAAAATTTGAGAAAAAAGAAAATACAATATTAAAAGACACTACACCGACAGATTCACAAGAGCAACCAGTAGGAATACAACTCACTCGGCCGAGGACATTATGCTGCTACGCCAAGTCTCTTCCAAAGTAGTTATGTCTTAATGTCATAATTATGTCTTCTAAGTTTTAAGGTTTAGGAACCTACCCCAACTTGAGTCACGCTATGTTTTCAACGCTGAATTTGAACTGCTGGGACACCGGTTCCCTGGCAATAATTTGTTAATTTGTGCAAAAATTCAAATTGATTATCCGAAATTCAAGATAATTCATTGTCATATGGACCAAGTGACAATAACTGAAATATCTTGGGAAAAGTCTGCATAAAAAGAGAGTCAAAGAATGCCTTTTATTCTATAATATAAATTGTATGAAGTCTTGTTTCTTGGTTAGAAATCGCCCTAATATCAGGCCCTGTACGCCGGATGTAGATATCCGAAATTCGGAATCTATCGGATTTCCGACGCCCGACCCCGACCGGATTCGTATCCGATATAATTATTTCGGGATCGGAGGCATTCCCATATATATTGCGCATTAGCTGCTTGCTCAGTAACATCTTCTTGTTATTATACGAACGACAAGTGTTTGATTTGATAAAAATATATTGTACGGATTCGTCTCTGGAGGATTCGATAGATCAAAATTGGCTCTTTGAGAGATATTTATCAGGTACACCGGGAGCTAAATCGGGGTGAAAGTAGACCAATCTTTATTGAAATTGACATTGACGAAATCATGTGACAAACAGACTACACACAACACAAAATAACCAGTTGAACGCTAGTTTCATACTTACGAAAATAACATGCCTTTTGAAGCATCAATTCAGTCGTTATGATTGGTCTATCCACAATTGTCCCCGCAGTAGGAGTATCCACAGTGCTCACTGATCTCAACGAATTACCGAAATACGCGGATTCTTTCTAAGTTTTATTTTGTTTACATAAACAACACAACATATCAGATGCTAGTGCAGTGCATAACATTTTAAAACGTATATGAATTCCTCCCTGCCCTATCATTGGCAATAATCTTCCGGTTATTATATACTAGGTGTTCCTAAAGTACGAACATGTTAATTTGTGTGCGGCAAATGGGGACTGCTGTCGAACTGTATTGTCAGCTAAGCGCTGCGCCGGTGCAACTAAACCCCTCCTGCTACAGAGCCTGGAGCGCTGCACCCTATACACAACCTGCTGGACAATGCTGCACTCCATGCAATATCATTAAATCCAAATTCATCATCATCATTATTAGGAAGGCAGAAAAAGTCGCAGAGCACTGATATTCCTAAATAAATATAACCACAGGTAGTAGTAAGCTCAAGGTTTTGCTGTATAATAAATATAATTCAGGTATATATCGTCCAAATGTTATTCCCAGTATTTTTCGTACACATAGTCATAAAGAAGTGTATTGTTATTCGAGTAGGTACTTTTATTTCTTATGTTATGTAGGTTATTTGTCTATATCGTATCTTGTATACTTTACAACCACATTATCGTATAACTAGAGTATTGTAGACTTGTCTTTAAAAACAATTTAGAGTTATCCTTTGTTCACATATTAGGTCATAAAAGGTTGACGACTATACGATAGAATGTTGAAGTAGAAATCCAAATTCAATTAGCTTTTTCAGACATTCGTCGATGTAATATTTACATTCGATAGTTATTTTTCAGAGCATGTTCGCTGTTTATCGCTGACTAATCAACCAACATAAAAAATATGCTAACAAAACTTAATTAGGTCTGAGACTAGTGTTCTAGAAGTAGGAAGATATTGTTATAGTATGAATTTTTTTGGTTTAGTATTTTGGTTGTAGGTATATAGGTATCCTTTAGAGCACACTCCCTAAATGTTATGATATTTTGCAATGATATCCTGAGTCAATCACTTATCCTGTTTATGAGTTATATTCAATTTTCCAGACTTTTTTCTTTCCTCCATGTTTCACGATATTCCAGTTTCACGTTTGAATGGGTTGCATTCGATCGATGTTTCGTTAAAAAACATGCCTTTTTGAAAATCGCGGAAAGTAAGACACATATAATGAAAATGTTGGCCTTAGGAGCGAGCAATAAACTATGTTTTTGACAGTTCGTATTTATTAACGGTATAAAGCTAAAGTCAATTAAACTAAAAATGCTAAATATTTTTTAGTTTAATTGGCCTTACCTGTATACCGCTAATAAATGCGAACTGTAAAAAAACATAGGTTATTGCCCGCTCCTAAGGCCAACATTTTCATATGTTTCTTACTGTTCGTGATTTTAGGAAAAACCCAAAAAATCTGAGTACGTCACTTGCGTAACCACCATATTATTTAATTACTCCCCTAAACGCGCCCCTATAGGTTACAACAAACTCTCTATGACATAAAGACATAAAGACATATATTTATTTGTCGCAAAAAAATTCAATTGATAAAAGGGTACAAATGGTTTTTTTTACCTTTTTAACTTTTTTACCATAAAACTTCCTCAACTCAGCATAATGCTGGTTTAAAAAAAACCAGCGCTGGTCTTCCGTACTGAAGTGCAGCCTGCTCTATAATATTTATATAAACATTGTAAACATGGTTATCGAATAATTAAGGTAACGTATTCTTTGAGTAAAGTGTCAATTGTTGTAAAAAAAACCATAAAAACCTTTAGACATTTGTATATACATATAGCTGCTTATAACAAAGTGTACCATTTAAAATGACCTATTAACGGGAAAACGTCGAGTTACTAATAACACACCAGTTTTAATTAACAATGGTTTTACAACCATTCAAGTATTCCAAGACCTTCAGTACGAGCAATAAACCAGTTAGGACTGTCCAATGTCCATCAACAAGGTCCGAACAGTAAAGCATGTTTATGGGCTCGCAAATAGGTGGACTTCCTTATTCCTCGTCCGTAGGGTGATAGACCTCTTACGGCCTATATTATAGTCATGTGAATTGTATTTCAAAAGATTTCGTCGCGTGGAAATTATTTCTGTTAATTGAATCCAAATGAAAGATTATAATAAGAAACATATGCAAACATTATATTTTAATAATTAAGATCTCGCTTAGGGCTTATTCACTACAAAATGGTAGTTCTTTCAGGCGTTATACCTACACACAAACGCATTCATAATATATAGTTAATTCACTGCAATCACCGAGAAATATAGAAAAAATTACTCATATAATGTACTAGCCGTGCCCCGCGGCTTTGCCCGCTATTATCAAGTTAAAAAGTAGCCTATGTGTTAATCCTAGGTATAATCTACGTACATTCCAAATTTCATCCAAATTCGTTCAGCTGTTAAAGCGTGAAGAGGAAACAAACATACTTACGCGCAAACTTTCGGATTTATAATATTAGTAGGATTACTTATATTATAAACGAATCACTTAGAAGTAATAGGAGGGGTAAGTTTTATTTTTTTAAGTACCTGTTCCCTACCAATTAGGTAGAGGAAGCAAATGACAAGTAAGTAAAGCACGAAACAAAAATTAAACTCTGCCGGACTATTTACAAAATTAATACGAATATCGACAATTGTAGGTATCTAAAGCATCAAATATGTAAATGCGAACATATATTTCTATTATTATTTTAGTTTTAGCAAGTGAGTATTTTTTTCTAATCAGTAAATGTTTGCCAAATATCGTATCTCGTACACATTTATCATAATTTAACATTAATGGGTTATTTATCATATAACAATATGTTGGTGTGTTGATTAAAAACGTCGTTAACTTTAAGTATTGTCATATCTACACATAACAGATATTTTCTAGGCATTTACGATACATTGCAGGTTCCTTGTGTCCTATCACCAGGATTGCCTTGAATTCTACTTCTGGTGCTATAGTTCCTATTGTATTTGTTATAAGGCTGTCCATGATCTATGAGGTCCATCTGGGCTGGCCTCGTAAAGCATGTTTAGTGACTTGCAAATTGGCGAGCCTTCCTCCTTCCTTCCTCCACTTAGCGTCCCTAACGTCCACTTGTAGACAATATGTGTCAGACTCGGGACAATCGCAAAGAGGTGGTGGACAAGTTAAATAAGGTTCACAAACATCTAAAAATTAGATAGAGGTATGGCATTTACTCGTGGTTTACGGAATGTATATGTATTGTATTTCCTTCATCAACCTCAAGCCGATAAACTTGTCGTCAAAATTACTAAAAAATATGTCCTGGCTGTTATCCTTTAGCGATTGACCACTATTGTTGGTGTAGTCAATGATACACACTAGGTTTAGAATTCCTTTCTCTAAAGGATAACTGCTGTCTTGGCATTTTTTGTAACTTTGGCGATAGATTTTTCTCGACGACTGTATTTTAGTGCCCTGCAACCATGAATTCTATCACGAAGTTACCTTCACCGGAAATTCAAACCCATCGTAGGATTAGAAACCCCCCTTGATTAGAAGGGTAGACGGCAAGATATAACGGCACCATCACAGCTTAAAAAAAACACACTGGACATTTCACTGGTAAGTTCGATTGAAGACGGAAAATTTCGGGAACATTTTAGTTCAGTTTAAATTTGTTGTTGGATTAAACGCACTTGTCTTTTGATTATTTTTAGGTTTACAAAGAATATAAAATGTCTAGTCGACGTTAAAACTATTTTAAAATCCTAAATATAAAGTTATAAAAGTATACATGAATGAATAAGTAGTACATACAATTAAATAGTACCCTAATGTTCACAGTTGTCAGCTCCCTGCACTGTCGAAGTTTATTTACTGAACTCCGGTCGAAGGTTGGACCAATTGCGCGTTTTGATGGCCCAGGATTTAGGACCGTGAGAAACTTAGACGTGCATGAGTGTGCTTCTACTTACCTAGTGTATGTTTGTGTGCGTGAAGTGGTCGGTTTATGAATATGGCTGCGTTATGGAATGGAAGGGAAACGGTTATTTTCAAATTAATGTTACGAGCCTAATGGTATGGATATGGGGCAGTGGAGTGTATGAAAATGTATTAGATAAAATACGGTAAGATACTTTAAGCGCTACAGCATACATAACTTAAAAAATGATCTGTTAATAAAGACAACTGTGAATGCGCAGGAAACACGCAAAAATGGTGCATTCACACTACATGCACACCAATTTATTGATCCATTTCATTCATTTGCCTCGTTATGTAAAATTATAGTAAAGCGAGATAGTGCTAAAACGCTAGCCTATAGGACAACTAAATTAGCCTTGATCTTTTAAAGTTGGCCAATATCTTGAGATTTCGAGATAACCCACAATCAACTCGGCAAACGCTAACTGCATTACCAATTTAGAGGAGCCAATCGTCCATCAAGCCAAAACCGATCCAGGCTACGTCCAGGCGCGTTTTCAATATCTAAATGGGGCTGCATGAAACACTTAGCTAAATGGTTTACAGGTACAGTCAATGTTACGATGTTTACGCGACGCCACGTCCATATATTTGCAAGTGTAGTGCGCAACGAAATAAATTAAGCTACTAGCGGACGTAATCAGGAGAAGGGGCATTTAGAAGCATGAGTATTTTATTATTAGCTGTTATTCCACTCTCGTGATAATAAATCTTAACCATAAGCTAGTCTAGAGTGAATAGGTATCTTCTAGGCAAGCATGTCACATCTTCGCATCTTCACTTTCCATCAGGTGAGATAGTGGTCAAATGTTTGCCTATTAAGCGTAAAAAAAGGAAAAATACTCCTAACAACAAGTAAATGTGTATACTCAATGACAATACAAGAAAGAAGATGCGGTCGAAGACAGATTATTTAATCAAGATCTATTCTTAACTACCTTTCAAAAAGGAGACGGTTTTTTTAATTTGTTGTAAATATTTTCTTAGATAACGTTGGTAAGTACTAATAAATGTTTTTTGAGAATTTATCGGTGATTAACCAGTTTTGATGGCTGAACTGGTTCATCGCGAGATTAATAAAGATGCTAAAGTGGGGCATTTTTTAGGATTAGTCCCAATTACTCCCATTTTCTAATAGGGGGTGAAAGTTTGTATGGAATTACTAGATGGAAATCCCATTTAGGATCAGCCTATAACGGGGTAACAGATACTTGGGTTGAGATTCACGTGTCTGTTTTAGTTAAGTATAGTTTAGTTGGAAGAATCAATCAACTCCAATATTTTTATATTTTTTGACTTAATATTTTTTTAAATACTTATCTTTATTCATTACATACATTACATTAAATACATTTCTTAAAATCAGAAATGAGGTTTCAAAGGGCCCAAACTGTATCTTAGGAACCCCAGCAGTGAAACAGTAACAAGACAAAGTTACTACGAACCTGTTAATCTAACCGGACATAATGTGTTCTTTATAATAATAATAATAATACAGTGTGTATTATTATGTAGCTGAATCTAAATTTATATATGGCATATGTTCCATTCGTACATAATGGGGTGTCGTCGAGTGTCACGATATTATTTCAATTGGCAATTTTACTATTAACTCTAGCGCGGCAGTACTGCCGCTCGCATATTGACCTTATTAGTCGATTTGGGAAGTTATCATCTCATACTCGTAGATACAGGTTATAATACTGTACTCATGTACTGTAAAACAACTATTGTAAGCGTTTTCTGTCAAATCATAACTAATGTTGTAATAATATCTTAATATAAAACAAAACGTAAACTTTAATCACGTAATGTATATTATTTAACGCAACACTTTTTCACATAGTGTATTTAGTTTAATTGGTTGTTTATTTGACTAAAGGCCGCAAGATGGCGGCGAGTCAGTTTTCCTTAGATTGAACGTTCGAATGGTATCGATAGCTTTAAGTGTTGGATTATTATGTGCGCGAGGTATTTCATGTGTGTGTGAAGGGAGAGGAACCGGGTGACGGGTGAGTGTTGACATGTTGTTGAAGGGCCCTGTAAACCGACATGGAGTCGCAAGTTCCAGACACTTCCGAGTTCCTCCTTCTGTAACACGATAGACTCGCGGCATCCGCACGGTTATATTGTTTTAGTGCCTTACAGTATGCTTTGTGTTGTTTAGTAATCGCTTCCGATACCTGATGATATGGAAAGGGATAATCTATCCTACTTAAATCTTATTGTTACATGTTCAGTATCTTCTAATTATGTGTATAAATACAAGCTGAGTTGTGAAATAAATAAGTCATTGGATACCTACTTTATATCTTATTCTTCTTGAGTTTACTTTTACAATAAAGAAGAAAATCTCTACAAATGTTGACCCTATCAATTAAAGAGTATTCGATCAGATGACCAAGATGATTCCAATTATTACCATTGATAAATAGTTCCATGTAAAAGCAAATTACTAGAATTCATCCCAAGGCCTTTTCCCCACTGTAACCCTCCGAACAGTGACCAAATGTCTACGATAGATATGGTTATTTGCAAAGATTGAATGAGGCGGGTTTATTTGAAAACGAATAACATCGCTTGACACTTATCTAAATAGCATAAAAAAAATTATTTTGCTCGATAGGCAAGCATTTGACCACTATCTTGCATGATGACTTTAAACATTAAGTACTGATGCTGATAAAATTAATGAATGAGGTAACTATAGGATTTAGCTATAGACAGTGTTTTTACTCATACGTTATCCTTTCAGAGATAAAAAGAGTGAAAGTCATCTGATATCAATTGAACACAATTACTTTATCATTAAATAAAAAGGCTTATTTTTTCAAGACTCTATTTTTGAAATTAAGAACCACCATCACCTCCGATTTCACTTTAATAGAGCATGCTATTTACTGACAACCCCTTACCCCAGGAATCATGGACATAAAGAGCATGTGTATATGTGGTCTTAACATAGATGGTACACTCCACTTAGCGACGCGCTAGTAAATAATTCCCGCGTAAATTCGGCCGTGTTGCCAGTAAGCAGATTATTGATTTAGGTATGGACAGCGGGCGAGGTGCAAAATTGGAATTTATATTTATGGAGTGCTCCGTTTCGTAATTAATGGATGACTTTAAGTGAAAAATGTGGTATGTGGGTGAGGTTCTAGTTACGAGAGAGGGTACTTAGGTGTTAATGGCCTGTTTCTGTTAACGTTTGGCCCATTACAAAAGAAAAAAACTATCTTTGCTATAATTATCTTTATTATTTATGTGTGTTTTCATAATGTGTATCTGATACTTAAGTAAAAACATAATTTGTTGTGGTTTTCCTAGAAGCCACGTCCCTAAGAGGCCTATCCTTCTTGGGGATGTGGGCGCTTGTTGGGAGTTTAATATCTACAGGTTAGAAGTGGAAGAGAAATACCACTCGGTGTCCACAAGGACATGAAAACACGGAAACTCTGCTTACTTCTTTGCTAAATTGCTGTGCAACAGAACTGGTTTCGGCTACAAAGTTTAGTTGCCAGTAACCACCAAGCATATGAAACGTTATGCTTAAATTAAATTTAAGTGAACGTGGTACTTTGATACTTTGATTTCAATGTTCCTGGTTGCACTGCAGTTGTTAACGGCAGGAGTGACGCTAACCATCATTCGAACGACTTGATTGTATTATTTCTTAAAACTATATAAAAATTGTCATGTAATAGACATAATACGTACGATATAGTATACTAGCGATCCGCCCCGGCTTCGCCCAGGTGCGATAAATGAAGACCCGCTCGACCGATTTTATATAATAGTCCGAACAAAGCCTAAACATTTGGTTTGGATAGGTGAACCCATTCTTGAGTTATAAAATAACAACGAAAAGTGGCATTGATTTTTATATATATAGATAAAAGAATAGATAAGTTTATGAAAGCTTTTTAATTTCATTCCTGTTTTAATTTAAAGCAAATAAAATGAAATAATATATTTACATATAATATAATAATAATATTACATAACTTTCTATAAAACATAGGTTTCGAAGTCGCTCATCCAAATGATTAAAACGAAAGTTCCTATTTCCCAAAGCAAATACTTACTCCGAACACTGACAAAATCAATCGCGACAAACCCGAGATTCTGAAATCGATCTCATTTGTTCCAAGGTCTTTTGATAACTTTTATGTATCATAAAAGTGACGGTTGACAGCCCTGCGGCACACGCGGCCGCGCACGTAACTTGTTGCTCTCGGAGCGGCGGTACGCTAGGGTTGCCGCCTGGGGATTGTAGGGAGGCGTGGAATCCTTAACTGTCTTTGTTCTGGGATGTTTTATCCTAATATGTTATTTGATTTGGGGTAATATATTAATATATCGCGTGCGTATTTGGTACAGACTGTATCAGATAGATACAGCAAGATTTTGTTTTTTTTTACATTTGACTATTTTTAAACTTAATGTGAATATATGTAGTATATTCTTAAACTTAATAAACATGATATTTAGGGAAACAATAAAAAAGTATTAAATTGGAATTTGTGAATCTGTTGGCATTCTATTGACTCAATTGAAAATAAATCGCAATATCAAAGGCACAGGATCGTAAAAATAATATTTATTGGTATCATAAAAAATAAGCGCAACTCTATCGCGGTAACCACTAGCCGTGTCGTATAAAAAGCGCCTCCTTTGACCCGCGCCTGCCGTAACTTTATAAGGCTTTTAACCACCCCTCCTAAAAAATACACTGGCGACTATAAAAGCTATCAGAATTCAGGAGGGCTCGATAGAAATCAGTCACTCCGCATTCTCTGGACGTAGCCCGACCGGCTTACCCTCGAGGTGTCCACCGGGGAATTATTAACCACTGCCAACTGTCCAGTCAATATTCAATCTTACACCTAACAATTTACGGTTGGAAATATCCACTTTCTTACGGAGAAAGTATTAAGGCATAAACTCAGTTCTCATGTAAACAATTTCGATCTCAATCGCTTCGTGTTCAAGGTAGAATATGCAGCGTCGTAAGAGGAATTCGACAAGCAGGCGTGAGTTTATCTACTTGATAGCAATATTCCTGTGTCGGGAATAGATGATGCTACATAAACAATATTTGCCACTATAAGGATACTTGAAGAGGCTACGCTTTCACAGAATTACGTGATAATGTTCGCATAACATGAACGTACAATAACAACAAAAAAATAACTATGTGCTGTGAATATTTTAGTGCAAATAAAAAAAACGTGAACTTCAAAAGCTAATTGATGGGTTGATTGCACCGCATTTATATAAGATAGAATACCAACTAATAGTATCGAGCACCGCCGGCCGGTGCGAGCGAACTGCTCCAATTCTAGATGTTGTCGTTTAACTTTTTCAATTTCACAGCGAAATTGGCCGGACCACCTCCCGTCCCCTCACTTATTAAAACGAAACTGCGCTAATGGAATGTTTCCACTTGAAATTAAAAACTTTATTGCACGGTAAATCATCAACCGCTATAGATTTCGACTGAACGGGATTTAGGGAGGAAATACCTGCGCAAGAACATGCCATATTAAATTACTAACGGCTGCAAAGTTCCGAAAACAAAAGAAATTGAACGAGCGATAAAGATTGAAATTCGGAAATATTTTCTTGCATTTTATTATAGTCAGTGTAATCGGCGCGGCGCACGCTCTCTTTATTGCACGGTAAATAAGAAACAAAAACAAAGTTTTGGAGAACTATACTGCGACATCTATCAAGTCGTACACGGGTCGATTTTATTCTCCACGGATCGCATCAATTAGTATCATATGCCACAAGAGGTAGCGTTAGATTTCGGAAAGTGGTTGGCATTACCCGCGAGTTATACGACGTCATCCGGGACGGACGTGGATCTAGAGATAACTGGAATATTCCAATTTGTTCCGAGGCAATACCGCCGGGATCCGGAAACCAATTCGGAAGCGATGCTCATAAGAAACAGAAATAGCATGAAAGAGGATACAGCACGGCTGTAAAATTCCTTATTTATTGAGTCTCGACGGTCTAACAATAAGCTGGATAAAGTCCAGGACACGACATTATTTTGCGCTGTATTTCAATTCTACCGTCGTTATTGTAGTAACGTTTGCACGAGTACGTGGAACTTGAACTGTAAACTAAACTAGATAAGGAAACACGTGTATAAACGAAACACGAGCTCACGTAGCATCCGCGCAAATTCTAAAAATATTGCGGAAACTAGGGATTTTGTTCATAAAATGAAAATTTAGCAATTGGCTTCGTAGAAGTTGGCTACGAAATCCGTAGCCGTAGCGTTAATTTGTAGACAGCGTGCTAAATACAATAAGCACTACCAGTTACAAATACGTATACAAGTATATGTATATAAATCGTATGAGTATGCCTGTTAAACAGATTTTATTCAGACGGGATATATCTAATATCTTTAAACGAGCAATTCTTGTATATATATGTGTAATCAGGATCTCGGAAACGGCTCCAACGATTTTCATGAAAGTTACAGATTAGGGGTTTTTCGGCCCAAGAAATCGATTTATCAACGTTCCAGGTCCGAGAAATGCTCTGTTTCCAAACTGCATTTGAAAAACCAAGATTAAGAAACTATCAGCGTCATCTATTACGCCATGACCGATGTAAAAAACTGTTTCTACTCGACACTAGATGGAGCTTTCTGAGGCTACAAATTCAAACATATTCTACCAAAAACAAAAAACCGAGCAAAGCTCGGTCATCCGGATATTTATTTATTTATATGTATATAATCTAGTATAATAATATGTGCTCTCGTGTGAATCTAGCCTCCAGTGGTGCTTAATGGGAATTTTAATCCTGCTGGGCCCCAATGGGCACCTACTAAATGACATAAATGCTGTATGTCATCATGTAAGATGATTAAAACGGCACACGTAGAACTATTTAGTTTGAGTGCCGTTTGTTTAAGGAAGTAGTCAGTGGTGCCCAACAGGATAACAATTCCCATTTAGTCTCAGCGGAAATAACCCAAGTAATGTATGGCGTAATATTTCAATAGTGTTAAATCTTATGACTCTTCATAAAATCCTACATCCTTCAGGTTACATGCAACTTATTAAAATGGTTGCTTTAAAATATGTCCCGCTAGGGCGGCGAGTATAAATAATGTGCGCGGATGAGGCCGCTGGGCCAGCGTGGACACGCCCGCACTCAATTGCCACCCTGAATCAATAAACATTCCTGTCTCGGGTTTTATTAACAGCTTAAAAAGATTTGAAAATAGATTAAATGTCTGGCGTGTTCTAGATGTTCATTGAATGAAATATGGTGTTTGAGGGTTTAGATTAAAACAAAGCATTTATTGTTTTTTATTTTGCAAATATTTTAAAGTGGCTGGCAGCGGTTGGAAGAGAAGAGCTGAAGATCGAGCTCAGTGGCGTGCATTGGGAGAGGCCTATGTCCAGCAGTGGACGAATACAGGCTGATGATGATGATGATGATTTTGCAAATTCATGTTTTTCTTAGTTCTAGCTAACCAATACTTTATAAAAGTGTCTTGTTTAACTTATGAAGCAAAGGAGGTGGTAGTTTATGGAGAGTAGAAAAATAATTTCTAAGCTAAGAAAGTGTTTTTCATTAGCGTTAATAACATGTCCACCCGGGCGAATCCAGGGCGGGTCAGCCCTTCAGTCAGTCAACGTTTATATAGTACTATATTTTAGCCAAATTTCTTGCCAGGTTCTTCTCGAGAAGGCTGTAATTTTGCCAATCTAGCAGTAGAGCATAGTAATTAACTTTCATGAGTGCCTCTTTTAGGACAATTTGATTTTTGTTTATATCAATAAACAAAAATTTCGCGTAATATTTGACTTTTCCAAAGGTATAATATATGTTATTTAATCAGCCCAGGTAATTAATGATAATGGCTCTGAGAGAAATGTACTGCCACATTATTAGGGCAGGCTCTAATGGGCCTCGAAACCACTATTCGCTGAGAACTGCTGACGCGACTTTTCTTTTCTCTACGCCAAGGCAAGGTGAATGATAAATATGTAACAAAAGAGGAAGCCCTAGTCATGGTCAAACGTTTTGGCAACGTATCGCGTTTTCATATCTCAATCAATGCCATACGGATGACAGGTTATGAAAGGATATATTATGTGTATCTTTTTACGTGGGTTTCATAGTCAATATAACAAATAGTCGTAATGAAAGACGCAGACTGTTATTTCAACAAATTTTACACGAAAGAGGAATGTGCATGTACCCATTTATATTGCACAAGTAAATAAAAAAAACAACATTTGACCCTGATTTATTACTCGTAGGTGATTCATTAATCAATCTTTTCAAAATGGGTCAAAAGTGTTTTGTGGTAAATCCTAAGTTATTCAGCTTTGTCTTAACAAAAATGGCTCCGACTTTATTCGTAATACTTATCAGACTCAGCAAGAAGATGGACCATGTCCACACTAGCCCCACATCGTAACGCGTGCTTCCAATAGCCCAGGCACGGTAACCGCGACTAGATTTACTCGCCGGCTGCATCGTTACATAAAATTCGATCCTAACCCGAATTATGGAACCTATCTTCTAGTAAGTCTTTATCGTCTTAATAACGTATCTTCTGGGCAGTTTCAATATCGTTAAGGAAGTGCTTGTGAGAATTAAGAGGGTGTGGTGTTAGGGAAAGAGTTTCCTAGTTTAAGAGACTCTGTCTAAACTATCTATTCGTACATTTTATGATAAGGTGAACTATTTAGAATAACTAATCAGAGGCCCTCTACGCCGACAGAAATTAAAACTATCGAGTGTAAAATATACATATTCGTAAAATCAAGCGAAAAGTATTTTTTGAGCTATACCAAAATTCTACATATTGCTATAACTCAAAGCAAACCAAAGCAAAAGCCACCTTTATAAGAGAAATATTTATGTAATTGCCCGCCTAGCAAGTCAGAAACGAAAAACTTATATGGACCGACTGAGATCTTATATGGAACTCGCAGACTCAAAAGCTCGCTTATTAAAAACAACTTTTGCAAAGATTTCCTCTTGCAGGCATCCGTTTACGAGATACGTGAATAAAGATAAAAAGTTTAATGTTGTTTGTAGCCGTGAGACTGTAATGTGCATCGGACTGAGAAACTAGTAGACTCTCTTGGATCGCCCGTGCCTGGGACCGGCCAGTCTAGGGTTGGTTCATAAGTTTAACCCATCTATCATTTTAGATTTTAGTGACATATTGCATCAACAAAAACAAAACAAGACAAAACACTGTTTAACTAAGTGGCAGGAAGCAATGATTATCAGAAACGTGCAATATATCAATTCACGTTTAGTTCACTCGCATTATTTGAACGAAATTGTAAGAGTAAAAAATAAAGCAACATGTCATATAAACATGAAACACGGAATATTTGCTGTATGTTAGGGTATTTGTAAATGGGCGACACGTTCATACACTCATTATATGCCTTCAGGTAGCCTAAATAAACATATCAACGACCCTGTTGGCGCAGTTGGCTGATATTTGCTTTCTACGCCGCGGGTTTTGGGTTCGATGCCCGGCACAAGCACCTGCTTTTTGTATTGGGTGTGATTGTGTATGTGATGTAAATATGCCCTGCATCCACGATACAAGTCTTTAATATAATGTAGAGTAATACAATACAATACAGTAACTCTTTATTGACACCAAAAGATAAATACAGCTTACAAAGAAACTTATAAAATATAGGTACAATGGACGGTCTTATCGCTAAGAGCGATCTGTACCAAACAATGAGTGTGCATATCTTTATTTCTTTGTTTATACTATTCAGAAATTCTCTAGTAGTAACTTAGTGAACCACTGACCAAGAGATTTGGTGGATTTTATAATGTACGAGTACACGCTATGAGCAAATTTTACGTTAATTTGAATCGTACACTTCCCTTGATTACTTCTTTGAAAATAAACTCTCTAATTGGAATGTTTGATAATAAAATGATTATTGATAAGGTGGATATAGCTTTAAATTTTTACAAATTAAAAGGAAGCGATTGAACTAGTGCTGGTTAATCCATAGTTAGACTGGAACTAATTTTGATTGATTAATGTGTAACCTAAGTCTTTCTGGCAGAATTGTTTAAAACTGTGTTGCGCGACCTATGCAAAGAAAGATTATACTTCGAGAAGACTGGTGCGGCCTTAATCATTCTGACTTTACACTACCAGAGTCAACTTTGGATCACAAAATACTTAATTTCTACTTTTAAGATTCGTTTTGTACCATTATTTAAAACAAAAACCTTGAGACTTACAATAAACCTTGAAAACAGCAATATTTAAGTGTAACATTAACAAACAAACACCACAACAGAATCAATAAAATGAGAATGCGGCAACCCTAGTTGGCTATCTTAAGTGCACAACAGCGGGTCGTATCTCGACGCGGCGATACACCGGACTTCTTCGATGGAAAGAATATGCAGCTCCTCCAGTCACTTCAAATTCCCTCTTTGTGCCCGCGAATACAGTCCAATTTCCAATAAAATAGACATAAAGGTAAGTAATGTGAACCTAGGAAACGTGGAATGCAGGAGAGAATGGACCTTTGAGATGGGGCGTATAGTGGCGACAAAAGGCTTAATTTCCTGTGCACAGTAAAGGCTATGAGAGCCATCTATAGCTATTAATTGAAGCCATTTGAAGCACACGGCGGTGTATTATTGCCGTGTTTTAGTCGCATAATTATTTTGAGCGCCCAGACTTTGGTCTTCCAAGTCAAAACCAGTATTTTATGGCGAATCGTTAAAATTCTGAAAGTTATTTGAATGTAAAATGAGATTAACGTGTTAGGTGATGTTTCTTTTTATAAATGCGGTTTCAACTCTTGCCTTATTAGAAGTACTTTTTTATCTTTGTTTTACGGTTCATAGTTCTGACAAAAATGAATTACTAGTCAGATAGCGGATCTTCATAGGGCTAGTTGATGAACTTGAGGTATTTTTTTAAGTAGTTTGGGGGATAAACTTTACTGGGCAGTAGCCATAGAGTCTTTAGGACAGAAACGTATTGCAATGTCGCCCGACACTTCGTTAAGTAAATATTTAAAGTTCCAGATGGCACTGCAGATGTACATAGGTATTCTAACCGTTAACATTTTGGAGAGTGTGCGCAAGAATTACATGGTTTAATTCCTCCATGCCCTTTTTACCACCTAACAAGACAAACTATAAAACGTCATCTTTATTTGGTTGACATACCTCCGGTATAACGAGTAAGTGTAACTCAGTGCCTGCGTCGTTGTTTCTCGAACGGTAAAATCTGGGTGTCTTTTCAAGTCTACCGTGAATAGGTATCTTCTAGGCAAGCATGTTACATCTTCGACCGCATCTTCACTAATCATCAGGCGAGATAGTGGCCAAAGGCATGCCTAACTAGAAAAAAAAGGCTGATGTGTCGCTCTTACCATCATGTGAGTTTTTTCTTGTTTTCTTTCGTAACATAAAAATAACATATCCATTAGATACTACTCGCGATTAACAGAGGTACTATTTTTGTGATAATGACAGCAATCTTGGATCGGGTTAAATTTTATCAAAATCGGTGTTGCCTTTTAGGAGAAGTTCAGTCACATACACACGAACAGAAGAATTATCATATATCATATAGTTGTATATCTAAAGATTTATTTTCGCACAGTTCACTCACAATATTTATCCTGAACACAGTTGGTTTGATATTTAGTAGGTGAAGCCCGATTTTTTAGAATGCCATCGCATAAAAAAAAAAATATAGTTTAAAAATATAGTTCATGTCATCAAATCATAACCAATAATGAATTGGTATTGGTTCGGATATTCATTCATCAGAATCGCATGCATTCAATATTTTAAAATACGCATTTAACAGAGATTTAATTCCAAGCCTCTTTAAACAAATGTGTATGAGAGAGTTTGTACTTTGCGCATATATGGGATTTTGTTCGCAATCCGGAATACACTGAATGGCTTTTAAAAATATTTCTCATTGTTGAATTCGCTTACTTTATTATAAAGTAAATTTATTTATTCCAATTAAATCATTATACGGATATAAACCAATGAAATAATATAACAATTAAATAGTAGAATAGTCTCCCTTAACAGCTCCCGGGGTTACGAATTGTTGCCCGAACTATCTTCGTTTCAGCTTGGGCAAAATTGCTTCGTATGTCCGGATTTCCGGTTGTTATGCTCTACAGGTCGCATTTCTCAACCGATTCTCGTTCAAAAAAGTGTGCAGGTTCGCATTCTCAAAGTTGCATAGCCCTTAGACACTATAATAATAATACAGAGAGTATTATTTAATTTAGGAGCACTTTTTAATTTTAGAAACTTATTAAAATATATTTACACTATATTATTATTTTGTACACAATTATATAATGTAACAAATCTTTGTCAGCTTTGATATATTATTATATCTTAAAAAATTTAATCAAAAAATATACATATATATATATTATTACATACATGTACTAATCTGCTTATACCAGTAATATATAATATGCATACAGAACACATACATTACACATACACACAAATACTACACAAAAGGTCCACAATATTTTTTTTTGTATTTATGTTATATATATATATATATGTTATTACATACATGTACTAATTTGCTTATACCAGTAATATATAATATGCATACAGAACACATACATTACACATACACACAAATACTACACAAAAGGTCCACAATATTTTTTTTGTATTTATGTTACGCGATATCTCCGCCAATTATGAATTGATTTTGATGATTTTTTTTGTTTGGTAGATTATACTTCAGAGGTTAGGTCCCATATAAATTTTATCGAAATCGATTCAGCCAAAACCAAAATATTAGCGTTGAAGTCGGATTTCAAGCTTTGCTTGCGTTTAGCATATTTTACTAGAGTCGCCCCGAACTGAGATCTCTAGCCTACATTTTTCCTAATATAAGAAAGCTTTTATTGTTAATTGCTTATAACTTTTTCTCTTAATAATAAGTACCTGGATGACCGAGTATTGCTCGGTTTTTTTTGTTTTCTAAAATGAAACCTAGCTAGATCGATTTATCGCCCCCAAAACCCTCTGCACACTAAATTTCATGAAAATCGTTGGATCCGTTTCCGAGATTCAGATTATAAATATACGTATATACAAGAATGGCTTGTTGAAAGGTATTAGATTAGATAGGATTGATTGATTTTTGGATTTGCTGTTCAACTACAGGATATTATACTCAAGTACTTCAGCTTAAAATTTGAAGTCGTTTTTTAAATACGTCAAAAATCAGTGACTTATGTCCACCAAAATGTTATTTTCCAACATAGAAATTTCTTAAACGATTTCGTACTCTACTCGTAATTATTTTTTCAAAAAACAACGACTGCCATCAAGCAAAGGAATAATCGAGATATCAAATGAGTGTGAGAATGGTGTTAGCGTCAGCGTGATGAGCGCTCATTTTACGGGATGGCCAGTTCAAAAGTATACCTACTCATATAAACAGTCACAACTATAGTCGCCCAGCTTTCCATCAACCATCATAATGGAGTACTAAAGCTTCATTTAACTGTATATACAGTTCATGTAAAGTCCACTCGACATGTCGATGCACGCACAAAGCAAACAGTTTCGCAATAACTCCGGGATTGATGCACATGACATGACGACACAAGCGCTGACGTCGCGTTCAACGAAACGATACTCGGAGAGGTACTGTCGCGGCCAGACATGCTTTGAAAAACAATATAATATTATTGTTTAAATAGAGTCTGTCATATACCACTGTAAAGAAATACACTCTTTTCTTTATTTTTATTAATGAGTTACGAAATAGTGGAGATATTTTTTCTATCGAAGCTACGAACTTTAATAGTCAATTCCCAAATCGGACTAAACCGAAACAGATACAATTTATATAAATGTTGCATACATTCGATAAATTGTGAAAGTAGGCAAACAGGGAACAGGCAATTGATTGGAATGATCTTTCGGATTTATAATGTTAGTGTGTTAGCAACAAATTTTTAGTTTGATTAACGCGGACAGTGCTGCGTAAGACATCTAGTATCCTAAAATATATAATAGTAGCTGACCCGGGGAAATTCGTACCGCGAATAAAAGTTGTCTGAACTTTTTAAATTATATAAACATATAATAATTATGTCACATCTGTCTATGGTCAAATATTTATAGTGCGTTCAGAAATTAATTTTGTGTCTAATCCTATCAAAATAGGTACAAACAGTTTGTATGGGAACATAAAATAGTTGTAAACAAATATTTTAAAACCAAAATTAGGAAAATCGGTTCAGCCTTTTTATGAGACTAACAAACATCAATTCATTTTATATAGATACATATTTATATATATATATATAGATGTGGTCAAGTAAATTGTAATAAATGCTCGGCAAACTGGTCGCTGTCAATGAATCCCTCAAAATAAGACAAAACTCACTGATAAACTCATGACCCTTGTCGCACTGTATAATCGGATATTATTTTTGTATGGACTTCCAAGTGGCTTCGGATGATGAAACGGAAACGAATTATTCCGGCAAATAAATCTACACATGGAGAAAAAAGTTATTGGCACTAGTATCACCCATATTATTAGAAGCAAGTTCTGTGCATTTGTATTAATTATTTAAATACCTAACGTCATAAAGGTTTGATATAAAAGAAACATGGACGATTTATGTATATTTATGATGATTACTGTATGTGCTGCGAAGTCTGGGTCAGATTTTGAGTAACTGTGTGCCTTCTCTTCGTAACACTGAACAATTACTTATTAAACACACAATGCCAGCACTACGCAACATCTTGTAAGTCCAATCCAAAAGCAATATTACAAGTCCTTTTACACGCGCCAAAATAATAGAATAAATAAATCAATTAATGTCCTAAAATAATGCCTGTAAGTATATAAGAAAAAAAAAACAAAACGATGACATCGAGTTATAGGGAATAGAGTTATTTTGTTTGTTGTTCGTTAAACAAATCCGCCGCTCGTCTACCACTCCGCCCCTCAAACGCCTGTAGTGGCTATCTCTTTCTGGATTTGAATAATACAAAACAAATAATATTATTATTATTTATTGTTAGTTATCATTAACTGTTAGACTGTACAATTCTCTCAAAAATAGATATACCTGTATCAACTTAAATGTTATAAAAACCTTAAATTAATAAATGATCTTTACCTTTATTGAAAAGCAAGAAATTTTGTCAGGAATCCTTAGGTTGTCACCTGGTAACCCTATATAGAACCATAGGCGGACTGTCAGATTTGTCAAAAAATTATACTTCACAAGATGGTGGCATAAGTTCCGATTCGGACCGAGTGCCAAGAGATCGTGTCGCAATATACATGTGAAGACGCCGGAAAAACTAGTACAAAAACAAAATAGCTTTCGTCCTCACCTGTACTTATCGTGCGACCGCGACAAAGGATCGCACTCGGTAGTCGCCAATTAGCCACGTATACTAGTGGCGATGGCAGTCCCGCTCTCATGGCTGACAATATTTGGGCATCACTCATTGAGCTCATTCAGAACTACGCTGCTACACCGAGACGCTTCCGCTACGAAAATATGTAGAGGGTCTACGTAGTTAGATCGGTCGTGCGTGTCTCAATTTTATATAGCTGTCCAAATTGTGTAATGTAATGCGGATTATAATTTAAAGTATTATTAATAATGCTGTTTTTTTTAATATATAACTGCATCTAACGATTGAATAGGATTCAATTTACAACAAACAATGAGCTCAAAGACGATCATTGTATTAGCAGAAATTTAAAATCTTCGGGGTGGATGTTGCAGACTCCTCGTGAAGTTGAAAGATACTGGTTTCATCGATACACTTTTTAGTATATAAAATCAACCAAGAACAATGGGTGCAATAGCGCCGTCGTGATCGTCGTAATAACCCCGTCTCCCGATCGGTTGGTCACGGTTTTGAATCCTACGACGAGTTCGAGCTTCCGTTGAAGGTCAGGAATCACTGTGGTGATGTTAATGGTGATAGGCAATATTGTTATTCAACGTGGGAAGATATCTAACTCCTAGCACATAAAATGCTTACAAGTATTTTTTATTTTTGTTAATTTGAAATAAAATCACCACCCTGCACTTTAACAACATCTACAAATAGCTCAACTACTAAAAAAAATTTTATGGTATGTAATATTTTGGCCTAGTAGATACATCTGGTCTTTTTGTTTACTTGATGTCAGAGCGTACCGTATCTTCCCACTTTTAATAACTTCATTGGTGGTAGGGCATTTTCTCAGGCCAGGCTTGATACCTTTTATAGAAATAAAGTCATACTCATCCTGAGGACGAAAAAATCTTGATATTTTTACAATCTCCAATGAATTTAGGCCTGATTGTTGCATGGAATTCAACATTGTATTGTTTTAAACTCGAAGAATTTTTTTGTACTACCGTCGCGACTATTGAGCACAACAATATCGTAGGTAATTATATTATTTGTGTCAGTAACTCCATCTAAGGTCTGGTATACGGAAATCGAGGTAATTAACGAACTGATCAAATTAACATCAGCCGGTAATCCATGTTATACAACTGATTACAGCGATCACTAGAGTTCAATGACTAGTGAAGGCTTAATTAAGTCAAAGGCTATACTAATACTAATACCATGAGAAAATGTATCTGAATATAGGTAAGATATATTTCACTTTCGAATGGATGAAAACAACGCAATGAGATAATTTTATAGATCCATATGAGTGAAGACGGGTAAGGAGATAAATTTGGTTGATTCCTAACTTCCCAAGCTACCTTTGTATGCACTTGGTGGCTCTCCCGGCGTTCGGTGATCGCCGAAGAACGCACAGCATACAAAATCTTAGTTTCTCCTCTTTTTGTTTTCCTCATATGCATGGGTTTTTATTATGGAGTGAAGTATAATTGGCGACGCCTAATAAGACGTCGTCAATTCTTTTAATTTTGTGAATACATAACACGGACTCACGAGGAAAAATATCTATATTTCACTCCATAATAAAAAAAATCCATGCAAATGAGGAAAACAAAAAGCAGAGAAACTAAGATTTTAAGACGCTAAAAATATTCGAGATAGGGTTTCGAAACAACCACGCATGAACAGCGTGCTCGACTATAGTTTGAACATGGGTAACATCAAAGATTTCGAATTAGGACTTACTTGCAAGAAATTGAGTAAAACACATATTTTACGTATGAATACAGAATTTATTACTTAAATTACCACAAGCGTAACTAGCTGTATTAACTTAAACATACCTTAACAAAATTCCTAGAGCATATCTCAAAATGCTATCGCTACAGATATGATAGAAGTGTTCGCAGAACTTCCAGCAAAGTAAATTAAATATTTCACCGAATTGTGCAAAGAAAGGAACTTAAGATAACGAGGGATTGTTCCCAATCTGAATATTTGAGAAAAGACAACTAATTTCGGCTTCTACGCAGGGTTCTCGATGTTATCTTTTTAAATTAGGGAAACAAGTGGGCCCTTAAAGGACGTACTTTAGCCTGATTAGGGTCAAGCGGTCAATGTCTACGTAGCTAGTACACAAAGCAATATCTTGTACTAGAATAGCCATGAGTATGTCAACACACTACACAAGCTGGGTGTGTGGACGAGGCCGCTAGAAATAGAATCAAAACTTTCTTTTATTTCCTTAATTTAAAGCGTGACAACAACCAATCAGCCATTAAGAAAAAGCTATTTATAGCAATATGTTATATTATCTTAACCTATTTCTACTTCTTCTTTTTGCCTTTCTTTAGTACGGTGACAGGTTTGAGAAATTTGACAGAAACCGGCCTGAGTGGTGGAATTGGTGCTTTTTTTTCGGGCCACAGCCTGCGAATATATTCTACCACGTCTATTGGAGAAAAAACAATAATGGGTTAAAAGCTATTTTATTATTTTAGATTCAATGACCTTTGGATTTCATTTTCCTTATATTGATTTCTTTTCAGGGACATACATTATTGACGTTGACATTACACAATTAAAATTACAGGGTTATATAAAATGTTTGGGTTTAAAAAAAAAAGTAAAGATTGGCGTGTTCATATCAATCATGCTTTATCTCTCTCTGTGTGTATGTATGTATGTAACCGATTAAATGTGGGATATGCTCATAAAAGATTGCAATGAAGTCAGTATTTAATTGGATACGTTTTAGAGAATTTGCCGCGTGGAATTATACAATCTTCCCCAACACCATTCTAACATCGGACATCCAGACAGCAAATTGTTATCATTAGGAAACCGTGATACATCGTCAGACGAATGGCGTGTCGCTAAATATTTGGTAAGTCAAACGTTTCACTATATTAAATAAAAAAAAATACAGTCATTTTTTCATCCTGATTCATTCTCATAAACGCTACAGCCGCAGGCCTTTAGATGAAATAATAAACAGATTTACTAAGAAGCTCTGCAAATAGTACATAAGCATAGTATTATTTCATCATGATAAAAATCTCTAACTTACCATCGAGATTGATACTCTTTTTGCCCTTTTGAGTCAAAGGCCCTGGGAAGCAATCAATAAACTGGTCCATGAAGTCTTCATCAATCTGAATCGAGGCCAACTTCAAAGCGTTCTGCATTTCACACGCCTCCATGAATTGTTTCGTGGTGCGAGCTTGAAGAAAATATTCTCTGCGAAAGAGGTACACTATTCACTTAACCGCAGTCCATTTTTTTTAATGCTAGATAGGCAAACATTTGATCACTATTTCAACTGACAGAAAGTGAAGATGCAACCGATGATGTAACATGCTTGCCTAGAAGATACTGTAACCTAGAAGATACCTATTCGATGAGTTTCTCTACTTCGCTGTACGTATGATAAACGTAGAAGAGAAACGCAAACAAAACAAGGTACAGTGCGACAAGGATCTCTTGGCAGTCGGTGATAGTTGGAACTAACGCCGCTATCTTGTAAAATGACACTTTTGGATAAATCTGTCAGTTCGCCTATGGCGTATACCTGGTAACCTTATGGTTACCAGGAGTGAATCTGAGCATTCCTGACAAAATTCCTTACCAATAAAGGTAAGGATCATTTATTTACGGATTTTTAATTATAGTCGAAATTGGACACATATGTTAACAGATTCATATAGACTACTTTTTTTATGCTGGATAGGCAAGCATTTGACCACAATCTCACCTGATGGAAAGTGACGATGCGGCCGAAGATGGGACATGCTTGCCTAGAAGGTACTTACTTCATTTAATACCGATAGGCCTGCTACCTTAAATGCTTACCTATCTGGTTTAAAAAAATAACCTTTAGGTACATCGGTAACCGAGACTGCATTTTGGTTAAGCTATTCGCCAATGCGTCTTTCGGTTAGCCGGTATTGACCGGCTAAACAAAACGCGCATTGGCGACTAGCTTCTATTGAGATTCTAGTAAGCTTAGTCAAAATCATGTCAGAGATAGCCGCAGTACTCCACATACGATTGGACTTAAGCTTAATACAACTTGAAAAGTTGGTCCGGTGTGAAGTACAGCCTGACCTTTGCGAGAATATCCAGTATCTTAGCAGCCAGCTGAGCTTTGGCTTCGAATATAAGGTAACGCCAAAAGGCTCAAGTTTATAAAATTTGCTAATGGTATTGGCACATCTTACAAAGTCGGTGACAGATGGAAAGATCTCCGTTTAACGATAAACTTTTTTCGCTTTTGCACGAAAACCAAAAGAAGTGAAATTGTATGTTATCACATTACAGGATTACTGGAATTACAGGATAAGGGCTCAGTTTCTTTTAAAGTGTAAGAAAAGTTACTCTTCTATCACAAAGTTTGACATAGCTCTTCTTTATAACATGTCCCAAGCATGTTCTATGGGATTCATGTCGAGTGCTGAGCATGCCAGTTCATACCTCCGATCTGACCGTTCTGACCAGCCTTCAGCTCTGCCGTATGTACGCGGCCATTATCTTGCTTAAATTTGAACACATTGGAACACATCTATACGAATTCTAGCCCCAATTATAACGATCACGCATTGATGATGATGACTGCAAATGGATCTCTTGCAGAGGGAAAAGTTAATGTAGGGATAAATGATGCAATAAAATTAATAACAAACACTTTGTTTTGACTACATAAACATTATATTCCAAGAATAATAGCATAATACTTTGAAAATATATAATAAAATAAACTTACATACAATAAATAAATAATTACGTATAAGTTCCTCTAATACATATTATTTCCTTTATTGCCCGTGTTACTACTAGTCTTACTACCAGTAGTAACACGGGAAATTAAATCTTCCTCTGTTACTACCATCAGGTCCAGTAGTACGATGGGAAGTTTATTTTTACCCGTCATACTACTACAGCCATTTTCAGATAGATACCTGTTTTATTTAAACAGAAAAATGACATCATTACTTTACTTGTAAACTATTTCGGTACATTTAACACTGATCTTTTTGATAGACACGACGATATATCATCCAACAAGACGCCCAGTCACCCATAAAAACATGGCAACATGGTCCATAATAGCATGGTATTTGAAAACAAGGCTCGAAGCAAAAAATAGCCTTGCTATCTCTCAGTCGCTATGTAACCGCGTCGATGTCAGGATGCCGACGTGTGCCATGAAAGATTGTACATTTATACGAGTTAAAGTACTATCTTTCATACGACTTATATACGAGCTTATACTTACATACGAGCTATTAGAGAGCAATAAGTTAAAATTCAAATAAAATTTTATGTTTTAACAAATATAGGTATTGTTACGATGCCGCTTTAAATTTTTGGTTGACACGTTACATCTATTGGATGTAATATCGTTAATCTTACACCCATAATTTGTATAAAGTAATGTTTATTTATTAGACATATAAAAGTTTTTGACTTGATTTTTTAACGTCGTGAGATAATAATTAAAATAATACACTACACTTAAATTACGATTGAAGTTGGGTTTCGGTTTTTGAAACATATGATTATTTAAAGTTGCCAAATAGTTTAGACCGTACAACTAGACTTGATCGTTATTAATCCTATTTTTATTTAAGATGATTACTATTTTAAGTTAAGCCGTATCATTTATAAATCATAATGTGTCAAACTCACGAAAACTTGACAAATAAAATATTATCATTTACTTTTTTGTTTCGGCTAAGTTGAATTGCTATGACCTCGAGAATATAAGACATATAAGTAGGTACATATACTGATATCACTATTTTAAGTGATATATTATTATAAGGGCGGTATAACAACTACTCAAGACCTCACCTGACATGTTTGATTAGCGAACGAGGCTTATTGAAGAGTTCAATATTTATTTCTAATATTTTTACTCTTCCTCCACGATGAGTCCATGTTGACCAAGTCCAGTTAGAGGTAAAGGGAAAAGATATAATGATTTATTTTACTACAAGTATTGTAGTACGAACCTTATATCCATGCGGCACTTCGTATTGCTAGTGATGAAGTCAAGCCTCTTCATCACGATTACCTTCAGATCGGGGATCAATAAAGAGTAGTCCTTCAGCACCCTGCCGTACTTTACAGTCGTTTTTTTCTTTCTGTAGCTTAACGATAGTATTTTTTCAAGAAGCTGGTAAAAGAAAACTTATACGTAAATCCTGTAGTAAAGTATTCAATTTTTCATAGACATCTATTATTTTTGTAAACGCTCTTTACTAAATTAATCTCTAGGTTAGAATCCATCGTCGGCGATGCAAATTAAGCAAACATTATATTTTCGAAAATTTATTTGTGTGGGTTAGTGCGATGTGCTCTTATGAGTCGAACAAAACTATCTCGGCAATTTAAAAAATATCTGATAACTAAATCAACAAAAAAATAATCATATAATTATCGGACCTTTCTCAACCGATTCTTTGTAAGCACAAAATAACACGAGAATCGGTTGAGAAAGAAAATTCGACCTGCAAACAGCCGAAAATCTGGACATACAAAAGCATTTTTGCCAAAGCTGCATTATAACGAAATATTATTAAAAACAAAAATTAAAATTTACAATTACTACATCCTACTAATATTATAAATCCGAAAGTTTGTGTGTAAGTGTGTAAGTATGTTTGTTCCTTCTTCACGCCTTAACGGCAGAACGGATTTGGATGAAATTTGGAACGTACATAGATTATACCTAGGATTAACACATAGGCTACTTTTTAGCTTATTAATAGCGGGCGAAGCCGCGGGGCACGGCTAGTACAAAAATAAAAATAAAAAAACATCGACAGGTCACAAAATTATCAAATTAATTAAATTACATTTTCACATTATGTCAGACAAATGGAGATGACACCTGTCTTCAAATAGGTCACTAGGACACTTTTCTCTAGGGAGTAGATAAATCTTTTCGCCTCTGTCATTTTTATTCTCGCTCCGAGCATGGACGCACAGTTGGATATACGGTGGATAAGGAGGGAAAAGCCATGTACCGTTGCTACGTCACAATTAACCCCACATCCTACGAACCAGAATAATTTATCTGTACGAAATGTCAAACAGAGCAGTTTTATCCTATTTTCGTTGCGCCCATGATATGAAGGAAGAAATATACAAGGTTACTTTGAATTAGCGCTCCATGCTTCACAGGGGGGTTATATGATATATATTATATATATCAACAATGCAACACAAAAGAAAAAAAAAACTTTTTTGTTTTTTTTTTTTGATAAGTTTGTAAAGTGCCGAGCTACGATTACAACTAATTATCCAACACGTAAACTCAAAAATAAAAAGCAATACAACTAAAACGGCTGTTATTGTTCGCATGCACCAATATGTTAACGCAGGTGACGCTGCACGGCACCACTATCATAAATGCGTACGCTTTGGGGCGAGTGTCGGGTCAATGCCCGTCCGCGTGCAGTCGAGCCTAGTAGCCTATTATACACTGCGCTTTCAATAACCAATTTCAATGAGTGAACAAGACCCAATCAGTATTTTTTAAAACAAAACAAACACTTTTACACTCGCAGCATTACCTACACTAAGTTCGAAGAGTCATGGTCATTCATAACCTACGAACTCCCCAGTCACATTGACAGCCGAGTCACACTTAGAACGAGAATTTACGTGTTGAATAATTAGTTTTAATCGTAGCTCGGCACTTTACAAACCTACAAAAAAAAAAAGATTTTTATATATTTTTTGTGTTGCATTGTCGATACCCTTGTGGAGTATGGAGCGCTAATTCAAAGTAACCTTGTATATGGCTACGTCAAATGTCACTCAGGGATATACTTTCCCTTTCCACTACTGCCATGCTTGGTATGGTGGAGAGGATAATCTTGTCTCTTGTCAGTGGATAAAAACAGGGGATGCAATTTATATCCCTACGCCATGCTAGGCCTGCTGGAGAGCATTAAGATGGGCGCATGGAGCGACACACGGGAGACTGAGACCGGGCCATAGTCCGACAGCTGACGGATTAGGATACAATTTGGAATGTACATAGCATATACCTAGGATTAACACACAGGTTACTTTTTAACTTGATAGCGAACTAGTAAATGTGGGTTATGTGCTGTACACAATATATTGTTTTCCTTATTTCTTACCAATTTAAAGGCTTTTGTGACTGGTGTGTCTTGCATGTACAATTTCCGCAGTTTGACATCCTGGTTGCTCAACTTCTTAAGCATCATCATAGCATCAGACGAGGTCATCGGGTTGTAAGAAAGGTCCAGTGTACGCAGCTTTCCGCGTTTTAGATTGGCCGCTATTAGTCGTATTGTATCTGTTGATAGTCTAACAGAAAATCTCACACTAGTGGTTCTGTGAGATGAAGACCTAGTTATTTTTAAAAATGGCTTAGATATTTTTATTCTTACGTTTTCAACTCCCATAACTCCCATATATATGCCATTTTGACATAAAATCCAAAAACTAAATCGACAAATTAATTCTACATAATTATCAAACGTGCTAAAAAAAATTTATGAGAATCGGTTGACAAATGCGACTTGTAAAGGAGAACAACTTTCTTTTATTAATAGTTTCATATTTTTACCACTTTATTATTTTTGATGCATGCCTACAGCTTTCGCTTTTCAACCATGAGTGGTTGACTGGTAGAGAATGCTTTTAGCGTTAAGTCCACCCTTTGTACCTTTTTGGGCAATAAAGAGTTAAATAAATAAATATATAACAACCTGGAGTCCTGCTGTAATTTTGATTCGAACACTTGTATTACAAATATAAAATCCGGGCGTCACAAGTCACAAGTGAACAGGTATCTTCTAGGTAAGCTCTCATCACCTATATCAATACTCATCGACGACCGTATCGCCACTTTCAATTAGGTGAGATTATATCCAAATGTTTGCCTATACATTTTAAAAATACTTGATCTACTTATAGCTAAGGTTCCGTTGTTTCTACACTCTATCTTCTAGGCAAGCATGCTCCATCTTCGACCACATCGTCACTTTCCATCAGGTGAGATAGTGGTCAAATGCTTGGCTATCGAGAATTAAAAAAAAGCCGTTGCATCGCCCACACAACTTGTAAGTAGGTACAAATTTAATCAAAAATGGCGCTGCGCTCGTTATAGAAATAATACTCATTTGGCATAATAAGGAAACGGATAATATGTCTCCACGACTGCTTCCGCACCTGGTCGACGATAGGAAGCGGGTAATAAAGTATTCACGTGTGGTCATGTGATTTGTCAAGGTTCCGAAAGAATCGCGCAAATAAAATCATGGCATTTGTATACGTCTCGATCTTTTACACTAAGAACACTATGACTGCTATAAACAAATAATAATATATTATAGCTTTACGATATTAATTTGACAAGATGTGCACCGCAGCTTCGCGCGCCGTAATTTTTTTATGTAATTGAGAGATGAGACAAGCAAAACGCTCGCCTGATTCATATTAATTTATTCATTGCAGTGACAGGTTATAATTATAGATCTTATTAATAACAATAGAATCTCTGTAACTTACCCTTTAGGTATGCAAACATATTTTTACACAAAAAAAATATTATAATAATACAATATTATTAAGTGAAAATAGTGGAACAATGTCATCAACTGGTATAATAGATTAAAAAAGTAATTAAATCAATTTCTGATCCAAATAATCCTTAATCGTATAAATGCATTTACTAATCAGGAGATCAAATAATTCTTTTTAAATAAAATTGTATTCATTTTCTTAATCCTATCTGGTAAATGGTTGAAAATTGTAATTGGTTTGTAAAATGCACTCTCTTTGTATTTTGTACATTTTGGGTGTGTTGTTACAATATTGTATTTTCTTCTTGCTTGGAAACGATCTGACGTAGTCTTTTTGATATAGTACTGCTCATTTTATTTTATAAACAAACACGATTCATAAATGTATAGTGCAGGTAAGGGAAGAATTTTGGGTTCTACGAACAGCGGTCGACAACTTTCTATCTGTTTAAGGCCACATATAGCTCTTAAACATTTCTTTTGAGTTCTTAAACATGATTCCTTTTCTGTTGAATTTCCCCAAAACATTACACCATATCTCAAATTCGATTGGATGTGTGCATGATATGCTTTACCATTACACTTCAAGGCTATTCAAATTTTTAACATAATATATAGGTCAAAATCAAAAATCTATTTAAGCTATGTAATTAATTATAATGGAAACAAAAACGAAAAAATACAAAGTATTTATTTTATGTCATTCTCCAGGTTCCCAAATGGCTTACCAAATGCCATCGGAATCCGTCCAACCGTTATAGTGATACCTCGTTTACAATTTTTAAAATCTAGCCGCTTGAAAAATAGACCACCATTTATATAATAATAATATTATTGACGTAGTTTTAAAATTTTATTTTCGGTAGTTTTTAATTATTAATATTACTAGCTGTCCCGGCGACCTTCGTTCCGCCTAACAGTCAATGAATGTGCATATTTAGGAAGCCATACCCGGCATGCGCTACAATGTCACGTGACTATATTATTACAACCTTCATGTTTATGTTTGCCTAGTACTTTACCAAATCCGAGTGACGTATGAGAAAATGGAAAGCATGTCGAAATGTAAAAAAAAAATTTAAAGAAATGTACGTTCTTAAAAAGTATCCTATGTCCTTCTCCTGGCTCTAAACTACCTCCCTGCCAATTTTCAGCTAAATCGGTTCAGCCGTTCTTGAGTTGTAAGTGGAGTAACTAACACAACTTTTTTTTATATATATAGATTTTATTGTTTTATTGTGTATTCATTTTGACATTCTAATTTAAATTTTTAACTTTATCAGTGTGTAATATTGTTTAATTTGTAATGTTTTAAATTAATCATAATATGGATGACTTTCTGAAATAAATGCTTTGATTTGATTTGATTTATCCCGATTAACGCGAGCGACACCGCGGAACATAGCTAGTGGGCTTGCTATACCTGTTATTGCTAAGATCGAGAACCTGTAACGTCGGCATACAGAGGATGTTAGCCAACGTTGTGCTTGTACTCAGTCCGTTCCACGAAAAGTTCAGCTCAGTAAGAAAATTGCTGACTGACAGAGCGCGAAAGAGAGCGTTCGCATCTGAAAATTAAATAACGAATCAATTGTTAAGAATTATTGTGAAATGAATAGTCTTTGTAAATAGCTCGAAAAAAAAAAGTTATTACGAAAAAAAGGCTTATTGGCGATGATAATTTAAGCTAGTCGAGTCCAAATTGCTATATAAGCGATTAATATAATAAGTTAATTGAGTCTCAGTCACCGATGTAAGGTCGCAAACCTATCGGTATTCTACGGTTTACATTTTGGAGAGTTTGCGCAAAAATTACACGAGTTGATTCCCCCATGCCCGTTTTACTATCTGATGACAAGACAACTGTCAAACGTCATCCATATATGGTTGAAATACGTCTAGTTCACTCGAAGCGTTTCGCTTCTACGTTTATCATCCGTACTTTGAAGAAGTGGAACTCATTGCCCTCGTCTTTGTTTCCCGAATGGTATAATATGGGAATCTCTAAGTCAAGATTGAATAGGAACACATGCTGCTTCTTCAGCCGCATCATTACTTTCCATCGGGTGGAATTGTGGTCAAAAGCTTGCCTATCGGGCATAAAAAAATGTGTATTTGCAGTGAGAAAGATAGCATAACAAAATAGTAGACATAAAGTTAAATTTGCTTCTAATTATTTTCGCAAATAACCAATTAACTATATAGAATAATATACAATGTAACATTTTACACTGATCATTAGAAAACTAAAACAATCAAATTATCATATCTTACAACTTGAGTCTCACAAAGTTATACAATATTATTGAACTGCTCGTTAGCTTAGTTGGGTGTGTGTTCGCCTTCTAAGCAGGGGGGTATCGGGTTCGATTCCCGGCGGGAGCACAAGTTTTCTCCCCAAGGAAAATTTGTGTTTCTGGTCCTGGTTGAGATTGTGTGTGTGATGTGAAGTTTCCGGCACCCACGACACAAGTCATCGAATTTAGTGTGGGGATGTGAGTGTGAAAGCGTTTATGTTTATGTTTATTATAACCTTCAAAATATTCTGTAAAATGATATCCCAAATGATAAGGACAACGATAATAAGCCTTTTGGCCCCATGTTATGATTTTTATAATTTTATCTTAGAAACTTGTAACGGTTTACAAAAGATATCTTCGTACTAATTCAAAATAGAATCGAAATCGTAGCAAATACGACTTCGTTATGAAGGTGAAATATACAGACGGACAGACATGATTAAACTATAATGCTTCAAATTTGGCTATGTAAATTTCAAAACCTATGAAACTGTGATCTTACTGTAGATTTGCCCTAATCTCAAAATTAATATTAAATAATATTTTTTTTATCTTCCCCAAATCGATAACGTATTAAATATTTTATCTTAATCTTGTTAAATGTATTGTTGTATTATTGACTTTAGATACATCCTAGACGTTTGTCTAAAATTGCAACGTAAATATCTAATTAGTAGGTAAAAGCGACCACCCATTTCGCTAATAAAGATTTCTACAAAAAAGCAGTTCCACCTCAACACATTCGTGACACACACCCAAGCGATAACCGAAACATTAACTCCTCTATACCGCTACTCAAGAAACCGACACGCTCTCAACTGCAAATACTGCAATCGCATTAAATCGAAACCGAGTTTAGGTCCCTTAACTCTTGAACCCGATCTCGATGGATATCATTTAGTCTAATTCAGTGTACGGGTGGTCAAATTGGATAAAGACATTGCACCGGAGATGCCAGATGCGGGCTCAAGTGCCATAGATGCAATAATTTTTCATACCTGGCATGATCTTCGTCTAGATCGACGTGAAATTTATAAAACCTGCTAAGTGATCAAATAAGATCTAAGATTGATAGCTATTGTGTCTCACCACTATCTAAATTATGTTGTGTGTAATGGAGCTTTGTGTTTGATGGAACTTTTCTTGTAAAGAATCGAATATAAATAGAGGATTTAGTGGAAGACCTTGAGAGCAGAAGCCATGAAATTGCCTCTGCGCCATAGAGTCGGTGTATAGAGAGAAGACTCTAATACTAGCTTAAATTTGAAATAAACTGTTGACGAAGTCAGGGTGTTGGCCTTTTTTTTGGATTTTGAGTTTTATGAGCTATGGGCTCCAATGCGGATAGAAAGGGATCTTTCGCACTTTCACAACCCTAGTTGTTGAAGTGCTAATAAAGCTAAAGATGAGTTCCGTTTCATTACCGGGATTCGATTCAATGCGAGAGTCAGCACTGGAATATAGAAGCAACAGCGATCTCCTTATGTTACTTATGTTTAGGCCCGGGAGCTGTTCGAAGGAGGATAAATATATTAAAGATTCCTGTTACAAATGCAACTTTTTTTAATGTAGGTTCGGCCGTTCAGTGCCAGGTTCACATGATTACTGGCTATGGGGCTCAAAATCTTTGGTCTTATCGGATTGTAAACGATTACACCATTAATTCAGGCGCACGGGTTGGATATCAAAATAAAGTCTGTTAACTACACAAACACGAACACTTTATTACTACTATTATGATACAGTTTTTACCTAACAAGTACAAATATATCTATGATACCAACACTTTACGACTACGAGTCACTTTAAGAGCGTACACGCGCACGAACCTAAAATATACCCCGACGCTTCAATGCCCTCACCACACAGAGTGCCAGGCCTTATATGATAGCGACGTGTATCTATCGTGGGAGACACTCGCGGAGACTAGCTACTGAGGTGTAAACTCTAGCTACGTCAATATAGAAAAGACTTTCATTGTTCCCGTGCAGCTGCTTTAAATAGGTACCTGGCAAGCGCCCGCCCTTCCCCCGCTGGGAGAGCCGATAAACAATGGATTCCTCGACGCCCGCGCAGCCCTTATGGCCGCTCCTATTAAAGCAGCCACGGGAAACTATTTTATACAACGAGAAATATTACTCATTTATATTGTATTCTACTCTACACATTATCACACAGTATTCTAATATTATCTCTAGACTACCAACAACTAGTTTACAAATAAATCCCTAGAGATACCTAGAATTACAACGTCATAAGATATAACTAACAATTAATCCTTTTTCTTAATCATGAGGATATTAACAATATCGATACAAACTCATCAATACATAAACACTACGATGGCATATTGCCCTAAAATACCACGTTGACATGACTACATAATTATGATAGAGCTATCTAAAATAACACGCTAAAACACAAACATAGAACGGACAAGACACGCCGTGGGAACCCCTAATAAACCCCTGTTTTAGCTCTATCTCTACAAGGCCAACTTTCCAATTTTACAACACTATTCTTATCCTTGTTGCCTTTAAAATTACTATGGCCATTTTCATTTCAATCGTGCCATAAAACACGTGTGCTCATACAAATCGGCGTTTCTATACAAGGTTTACCAATTATCTTTACAAATACTAAGTTAACAACGTTAAGCGTTTACAGTCTGCCCATTATTGTATGAAACATAATAACTACGGCTTTTTACTAATTGGGAATATCGCGATGCTCCGTAACATTCTTCCCCCTGTAAAAGGGTTCAGCCGATTACACTACCATGCAGGAGCAACACGATTCTTGTCAAGGGTTGATGTAGTCTGGGCTGGGATTGTGTTGCATCCACTAGATCACAGCGTCGTGTGGCACAGTCGGACCTTCCGCGAATTCTTTGACCCGCGTTGTATGCAGCAGACCAGATGTACCGTTGTCGTGAACACCTCCCAGGTCACACTTCCATTTCCCGACGATGAGACTTGTCGTCATAACCCAGAATAGCACATCTGTCAAATTCACATAAAACTTAGTCTTTACACTTGTCCCTCAAATGAACTACACTTTTCTGAAGGACACAATCAGTTCCCTAGTCGCTTTAACTTGCACTAGTTCAGGCACTATCATATCATTTTCACACTTTAGTTCAATTCTCGGGCCGATGCCTTGCATATCGACCGACAAAAACAGGAAACTGGAGTCCGATTCAAGTTTCTCACTTTGTGCTCGCTAAGTGACCCACAAACGGCTACTGTCGTTGTCCTAGGGACGGCTGGCAGGCTGAACTGGCGAATCGATGTAAACCCATCGGGGGGATTGCGATCCTTCAGCGCAGTTATATTACCAGGCTCGCAACTAGACGTAGATACCACGGCGAGTGCTCGATTGAACGATGGTAATGATTTTCGATGCCAACGATGTCTGCGCTCCCGTGCATTACTGGATGAAGACTCCGATGACACTCGTTGTTGACGATCTTCATGTTGCCTGATCGTTCCGCTGTTGCAAGACGTAGGCAGCACACGCGGCACACGCTTCCGACTTCTGCGCGCCTCATCATTGATTGACGCAGACTCGGCTGACCCCCGTTGTAGGCGAAGCGACTGTCTACCCGCCCTGCCACTGTATGACGCAGGCTGGGTCAGTAGTTGTGGTTCCCGATGCCACCGACGTCTGCGCGCACTATCATTACTCGACGCAGACTCGGCTGGCCCTCGTTGTCGACGAAGCCACCGTCTGCCCGCCCCGCCACAGTAAGACACTGGCTGGGGTCCACGACGCCACCGACGTCTGTACGCCTTAGCAATGCTTGACGCTGACTCGGTTGTTCCCCTTTCTTGACGATGGCGATCACTGTCCGCGTCGTCGTTGAGCGATGCAAGCTTGGGTAATTCCCGTTGTCGAAGATAATGATGATTGTCCGTTTCACCGTTCCACGACGCAAGTTTGGCAAGTATAGGTGGCCAACGCCACCGACGTCTGCGCACCTTTCCATTGCTCGACGCAGACTCTACTGGCCCTCGTTGTTGACGATGGCAATAGATGCCCGCGCCGCCGTTGCATGACGAAGTCTTAGGCCGCATACGTAACTGATGCTTCTGACGTTGCACCTCATCATTGCTCGACACAGAATCGGGCGGCCTTCGTTGTCTACGACGATGATATCTACCGGCCGCCGCTCCACGGTGGCATGGCGCAGTCTTGACGATCATACATGGCCGACGCCACCGACGTCGGTGCTCATGGCTCGACGCACGCTCGGCTGGCCCTTGTGGTTGATGATGGTGATGAGTGCCCACGCCGCTGTTACACGACGTAGTCTTGGGCAACAATGGCGGACGCCACCAACGTCTGCACTTCCCAGAAATGCACGACACAGACTTGGCTGACTCTCGTTGTCGCCGATGACGATGAATGGTGGCGTTGCGTGGCGCTTGCTTGGCCAACGCTTGTAGCGTTCGCCGTCGATGATGGCGATGAGTGCCCGCGCCGCTGTTACACGACGCAGTCTTGGGCAACCATGGCGGACGCCACCAACGTCTGCACTTCCCAGAAATGCGCGACGCAGACTCTCGTTGCCGCCGATGACGATGAATGGTGGCGTTGCGTGGCGCTTGCTTGGGCAGCGCATGTAGCGTTCGCCGTTGATGATACCTGGGAGCGCCTGTAACGGTTGATATAAACAGTGCAAGCTCACACAGTTTAGGATGCCTTTTATTAGACGCTGTAGCGACGATATACACATGTTTAGGCAGCGCGTTTGATACCCAGTGCTTACGGTTCGACACTGCCACTTCGGGTGACGAAAGCTCAGACAGCGCACTCGTTCCAAATGTTTCGATGGCTGGCAGCGCACTTGATAAACATGGTTGGTGGCCCCGCATTGCTATCTTGGTAAAGGTGCATATTTCATCATTTAGCTGTATTGTCGGTTCGGGTAGTGCAGTTGGTCCATCTGGCTGACGATTGGACCCCTCTATGGAGTTCCACACTCGTTGCTCTACTGCTTCTATGACCGACGACTCTCTCAGCGCAACTTCGATTAAAGTTACATCATATACCGCGCTCGAAACCGTTGATGTTATCGCATCAACTGGCGCTGCTTGATTGCAGGTACCATCTCCTAACGGTGACTTTTCGTCGTTCAGTGTTATCACTGGATGCGCTTCTTTTTGTATCTGCGGAACAACCTGAGATAACTGTGCAGGCGCAGGTATGCGTTCCTTTACCGGCGGCGTAACTGATACGGTATTGTCTACTACCTGTGAATTAACTGTTTCATCGATCAACTTCGCACGTTGTTCACCATTATTCACACGATGTTTCCAAGTATCTGCGTATGTCGATCGTGGCTTGGCGTCTCGGTTTGAATCATGATGGTCCAGGCTAGTAGTTTTATGTTTGCCGTCAGGTTCTGGCAATAACGAGACATCTGTTGTTTTCCGTGTAGCGAACCTTTGCATCTCGGGCTCGTTCGGTTTCAACAGAAGCCGTTCAGTTACTTTAACGTTTGGCTTACTTGACTCGTAACGAGTATCTGCCTCGTACAGTCTTACGCCTTTTTTCAAAAGTTTTCTTTGCGACTTATAAAGAATCTCCTTTGCGTCTAATTCTTGTTTCGCAAACTCTATTTCTGCTTTCTTCTTCGCATATTCTATTTCAGCGACCTTTCTCTTTCTCGCAATTAGTTCCAATGCCAATTGATATTGTCGCTCGTCTTCCAACATCTCCTGCCGCTCTGAATGTATGCTCCTGAAGCTTAGCCTTGAATCAGCGCGACTCGAAAGCTTTCTGTGACGCCATACCTCACTGATACACCCCGCGGCTGGTTCTAAATCTATCTCACTATTACTCACGTTGAGACCAGAAGTACCAGCCCATTGGCCGTCCGTCTTGTTTTCCATCTCGGAGGAAACGCCCGGAGTCTTTTCCAACAGACCCGCGTCGTGTTTATATCACTTACTGCACTTGCTTTAGCCAACTTACAAAGCTGGCCCCGCGTCAAAACTGTATTTTATCCTTGTTCATGTTTCTACTACACCAACGAAACTTTATGTCGAGATCCGGCTCGAAGGACCACTTTTGTAAACGATTACACCATTAATTCAGGCGCACGGGTTGGATATCAAAATAAAGTCTGTTAACTACACAAACACGAACACTTTATTACTACTATTATGATACAGTTTTTACCTAACAAGTACAAATATATCTATGATACCAACACTTTACGACTACGAGTCACTTTAAGAGCGTACACGCGCACGAACCTAAAATATACCCCGACGCTTCAATGCCCTCACCACACAGAGTGCCAGGCCTTATATGATAGCGACGTGTATCTATCGTGGGAGACACTCGCGGAGACTAGCTACTGAGGTGTAAACTCTAGCTACGTCAATATAGAAAAGACTTTCATTGTTCCCGTGCAGCTGCTTTAAATAGGTACCTGGCAAGCGCCCGCCCTTCCCCCGCTGGGAGAGCCGATAAACAATGGATTCCTCGACGCCCGCGCAGCCCTTATGGCCGCTCCTATTAAAGCAGCCACGGGAAACTATTTTATACAACGAGAAATATTACTCATTTATATTGTATTCTACTCTACACATTATCACACAGTATTCTAATATTATCTCTAGACTACCAACAACTAGTTTACAAATAAATCCCTAGAGATACCTAGAATTACAACGTCTTAAGATATAACTAACAATTAATCCTTTTTCTTAATCATGAGGATATTAACAATATCGATACAAACTCATCAATACATAAACACTACGATGGCATATTGCCCTAAAATACCACGTTGACATGACTACATAATTATGATAGAGCTATCTAAAATAACACGCTAAAACACAAACATAGAACGGACAAGACACGCCGTGGGAACCCCTAATAAACCCCTGTTTTAGCTCTATCTCTACAAGGCCAACTTTCCAATTTTACAACACTATTCTTATCCTTGTTGCCTTTAAAATTACTATGGCCATTTTCATTTCAATCGTGCCATAAAACACGTGTGCTCATACAAATCGGCGTTTCTATACAAGGTTTACCAATTATCTTTACAAATACTAAGTTAACAACGTTAAGCGTTTACAGTCTGCCCATTATTGTATGAAACATAATAACTACGGCTTTTTACTAATTGGGAATATCGCGATGCTCCGTAACACGGATCATTGCAGTAATGCGCAAGCTTTCCCATAATCCACTTATCTTCGAGCTGAGATCACTGATACAAACTTCTCGCTGTTATAATGGTTACAGTAAAAGAAAGAAAGAATTTGTACAAAAGGGTATATGTACCGAAGTTATTTTGCTTAGGTTATATTAATTTAAACATATGTGATGGAACCTCATGGCAATCGAGATCTGGTTCAAAAGTTGGGGTTTAGATTCCGCCGGGCGACTAACGGTGGCAATCGCCGACCGCACCCTCATATCATACACCTAAGTATGGAAATGGCAGCATCAGATCGCACATGTTGAAAATAAAACGGCACCGACTAACCCGTGTCCTGTTTAATATTTATGAGAGCTCGCGAGCCGCCTCGGGAATGGAATAGCCAACTAAAAGTTTCAAACGGTGAACGGTTCTGAAACGGTCGTGTGCCGTTTTATTGCAACTTTCCGCGTATGGATCACATAATCTGGCGTAATTATGCATCTCGCGTTTCAAACATCGGCTTTGAGATACTATTCCCGTGCGTATTTTCTTTTTATGTTTTCACTTTTGCCATCTGTGCAAAGTCATAATTCATTAAAGTTTTTGGATCAGTGAATTGGTACCAAGCTCAATAAGTCGATAGGCTTCGGATTTGTTGACTGATTTCAGCGTGCCATTGTCATATACAAATGGAAATTACTCGCTGAAAACGTCACCGTCATTTTATGTCTTCTCATTGGACACATGCCTCGGAAAATGCCGGTGTCATCATTGGAGCGATTTTAAATTAATTGGCTGTCAATATTGTGCTAATTGATTCCTGAAAATTTATTTCATTTTCTTGATTACCTGCATTTTGATGCTTTCGCAGACTAGTTTGTTTATTTTATTCCAAAGACTAAATGGTTATATTATCTTTGTTTTTATACCTTACAAATAAACAATCAGTCTCTAACTTATCTACTTGTCAAATAAACTTTAAGATAATAGTAAATATAATCAGTAGAATCCAATGTAAAAAGTTTTAACCAATATGTATACAAACAGCTAATCGCCTCAATTCTTACTTGATCATTCGAGCAGGTCATTTAGACCTCTTATCTTTTTCAAGCAATTTTCGGAGCGTCCAAAATAAAGTGTCACAATCGCGGGATGAGGTCAAACGACAGGCATTTTGCGCGGAAACCGGCGCAATTAGGGCAAAATGTCTCGCGCGTAAACTGAATGTGCTTAAATGACAGTTATTATTCTTATTCTTTCTTTGACGACGTTATTTTAGACGCCTTTATCTGAGAAGGAACGTAAAAAGTGAAACTAATTTCCGATGAAGAAAGCGGTGACAATGTAAACGTTTGTTGTCGAGCCTAAAGCACAGATTATACATTCATAACCTAAAAACTTTTTATGAAGAGTGTTACGGGTATACTTTTTTATGCGTCACAAGCTTTGACGTTTGGCCAGTCTCTCGCCTGCAGTTAAGTGATGGTCAATGGTGGTAAGTAACAATGGAACAATACACTTTTCAACATAAATATCGAATCAACCCTGAAGTTTGGTTTTGAATGAGTCCTATGATTATTCAAGGGGGATTTAAATAAAAATGAGGTTTGATATCATTAAAAAAAATCAGTTCCGCTGGCAGTTTAGGCTACACAATTCCAAATTTGATTCAGGTTTTCGAATTTTCATCGAATAAATGAATGTGAAGCTCAATGTGTAGATTGCAAAACCTTAGGTTTGTTTTCTATCTCGATGGTAGATTGTTTCCAATGTGAATCGGAATTCTTCCATTTAATCACATGTTTTTTTGCCATAAATATCGTTTTTTAAGCTATTGTATAACTTCTATCGCGGGCGTTGAGCGTGGAGACCGAATCCAGAAATTCCGTAACGAAAATAACCTAACACCCCCCCCACTCCAACCGGCACAGCGGTGATACTTTTTAGTTTTGCCATCTATCGATGAATAGCAGAACTTTTAATGACTTTTTTGAAATATCACGCTTGTCTCTTTAGTTCAGCACATCGCGTCTAGGTGGCAGGAAAAAAATACTGCATAAATAAAATAAATAAATAATGATAATTGCATAACTTGATAAAAAATGCTATGCAATAGCTTTACCGCGGCAGTACCCGAGTGCCACACGTCTTTTTTTTTAAATAGTGATTAGTAACAAAGTTTTGTTACACCTTGATCTTACCAAAGAGATTTTTTTCCTTATAAATATGGATACCTCGCCCACGGAAGCCGCCCAAGACTGGTATGTTTACAGAATCTGGAAGACATCGAGTCACGTATGAACAAGATGACCGGTACATTGTGTCAGTTTCTCCAAGAAATCGTCGATTTAACTCTATTCAACTGCAGCAGCGGCTGCGTTTGGTTCAATAATTGACTGTGAGCGATTCTACCATTAGAAGAAGATTGGCAGAGCTGAGCGTAGCCTGAAACCTCATAAACGAAAAAAAAAAAAAAAAAAAAACAGCTAACCTAAAATTTACGGTAGACCACCGAAGAGCGCGCCTTAACTTTGGACGTAAGCACTTAAATTGGTAATACCTTCAATGGAGCAATGGTGTATCAAGGACAGGGAGAGCGTTTTGCATAGTGCTGCATTGTAAAAAGATTCAGGTCCGAACTTGCTTTTGTATGGACCTCTCTTACCGTCAAATCGGCCACGTTACATCGAAGAGTATTTGGAGCCTCATGGGGTACCTTATGCACATTTTATTGGCGAAGAGTTAATTTTTATGTAAGACAATGCCAGGGCTCATACCTCATAGTAGGACATACAGGCCAACAAAACGCCCGGTTATGAATCCCATAAAACAGCAATGTGATAAGATGAAAAGAAGGTAAGAACGAGAAATCCTGTTTCGGAGACTCTTGGCTACAGAATATACGATAAGAATCAATCAAAATCAAAATCGTTTATTCACATGGGCCCCAAAGAGGCACTCATGAAAGTTAATGAATCTATTGCCAGATTCGCAAAATTACAGCCATCTCGAGAAGAACCTGGCAAGAAACGCGGCGGCGCATTTTTTTTTCAAAAACATTCTTAATTTCTAATACATAATTTTCTTATCCTAGGTGTTATTATGGTAGTCGCTAGAAAGAGCCTCTGCAGTTTGCCGCCATGCATCCTTGTCATTAATATAGTCTGTGGTCTTATAATAAGCTTTCTTAATTAATGCCCGTTTTATTCCAGCCGATTTATTCGTTTTGCTTAATCTAAATACGCGCACTGTAATTTTATGCTTATGCTTATGTAATTCTATGCGTTTTATTACAACCGATTTATTCGTTTTGCTTAATCTAAATGCGCGCACTGTAATTTTATGCTTATATCTAGTATTAAAATTGTGTGCGTCGCTTCTTAATTTATATTTACTAATATTTTTGCGAACATGCATAATATTTTCAAAGATAAATCAAAAAAGAGAATGGGATAACATCCCACAACACAACATTGTGACTTTCATCCGTTCCATGAGGTATCGCATGGAAGCAGTCATAAGAGCACGGGAAGGAAATACGAGATACTGAATAGACTTTTTTTTAACATTTTTTGTCTTACATTTACTTTTAACATTTTACAAATTCTTCTCAAAGGATAAAAACATACCTGTGAACAAAACACGCCAGCTAAAGAAATTTAGTTGTAATTTTAAACATCAGTGTTCATCTAACGATACCTTATAATATCCGCAATTAACTGGCAATATAATATCTTTCTTTTTTTTTAGCGTAAAAAAATCATAAGATATTTTTTTTACTTCACCAAATCTACGATAATAGTGGCCAGGCCAACATTAATTGTTTATTAATTAATACCATACCACCATGGATTCCTACGCATAATTTAAATAAGTAAAATAATATCGGGTTAAGGCTGTTGTAAGAATAAAATAGCACGTGATCTTCATTAGCCGACGATTTTAAACGATCTTTTTATATAAATTTTATTATGGCATAGGCTGCTCTAGAGCAGTTCATATTTTGTGGCTAGTTTTTAATTTATAGTAATATACAATTTTGAAATATTGGTTAGTAGCGTAATTTTTTTTATATCTTGTCATAGCTGTTAGTGTCCATACATTTTTTACACCACGATGAGTGAAAGTGGACTAAAAGTAAAGAAATAAAGAAATAAATAATCGGGAAACAAAATATGTTGATTGATTTTTGTGTAAAAACTAAAAGCATTCTGGGATTCAAGAGAGCTGTGGTCGATAGAAGTGCTACTTAGGTTGCCGATACGATAAAAATTAGGAAGAGGAGGAAGCATTAGAGGAAATTTTAGATCAAACGGACCTATTGACAAGGCGGCCCGTGTTGTAGTATCTAGATACTTCTTAATTTAAAAAGCAGCCAGCATAACTAGCTGGGTACGCACCTACTATGAATGCTATTAAATTGTTTAAGTTATATTTTAATTTTATTCTTAAATAACTTTTGCGATGTTGTCGTTGTCGGTTCGGCACTTGCAAGTACGTGACTAGTAGCGCATAATATATTTGGGAGCAATATTTACAGGACATAGCTACAGTTATGTGTAAGAGACTTTCCCTGTTTTTGTGCTTTATGAACGAGTTGTCGTTTCTATTGGTAGAATTACATTGGTTCTATTTCTGGCTCTATAACCTACCGAGATATCCCTACTAGTAGGGATAGCTAGTAGCCGTCTAATAAAGTCCAGTATGATCTCTGCTAAGTACATTATGTGATTAATACAGAAATATTTTGTATTATATACCTTTTGGGTGAAATATCTTGTTCCAAGACAAATTTAAGTGGGTTACGGTGCCGTTGTATTCGAAAGCTTGAGCCAGCACTGAACCAGATTCACTGGTAAGATTGTTACGGCTTAAGTCAAGCCTGAAAACAACAAGACGACAGTTTAAAACAAGCTACTAGTACGAAATGGTTTCTTAGATTAAAACAGATAAAGATGATATGTATGAGCTCTTTAATTCCAAGAATTCTGCATACAAACCGTAGATTTTTCTCTCCGTAGAGTAGTTAGTGAAAGCTTTCATTTACTACCCATGACGATGGTATATGACTATTTTTTCTGTCAATACTTTATGGAGTCTCAAGGACACCATTTTGTTGACCGAAGCTCGTAGTATTGGGACAAATTCAAAGATAACCTAATCGCTGGGTATTCCCTATATATTACAATCGGTTCATTCCGGAAAAGGAAAGGGCTTATTAAAGTGATAATAACCTTTTAATTATTGTACCCTTGAGTAATGTATTAGCCAAGTACGGGATCCCGGCATCGCCAATATCATTGTTTGACAGGTTCAGGTTGAGAAGTTCTCGGTCCATTCGGTTAAGCAGTCGTAGTAAACCTTCAGGTCCGATTCTGTACCGAAAGATTTGGGTCAAATTTCAAGAAAATGGACTTACATTGTAGATGCAGATCATTACACAGACAATATAACTAGTTGACTGCTTATAGTAGCGTCAGCGTCATGGACCTATTGAATTGTGAAGATTAGGTGCAAAAACTAATAAAAGTTTATGATAATCATGTCTTTCTGTGGTGGGGAGAGCGTGTACTTTCAAAAATAAAAAAAAAAATCACACCCTACCACTATCCATTTATCCGTCTAGTTTAGTATCTTAATGGTACACAAATGATTTAACTAGGATCACAAGCATACTTGCATCCAGCTAGGACCAGCTCCTGAAGTGCAAAGCTCTCCCTTAGCAACTGGCCCAGGTGGAAGCACGCGTCATGATCCAGCCAGTTGTCCGTCAGGTCCAGCCGTAGGACGCACTTGTTATTGATAAGAGCTAGACACATTGGTCTTAATCCAGCTGAGTTCAAGCCGTAGTACTGAAAAAGTGGTGACACCTGAGGACTGTTAGTAATCATCTATATCTATACTTACTAATATTATTATATTTTTTTTGTTTGAATTTTTTTTCACTAATAGACAGCTACACTATCGCTGAGTGTCTTAGGCTATGTTTTATTGAGACAAAAGTTAGTTTTCAGTTCTAAATAATAAAATTCGTAAGACAATCGAAAAAAAATGGCTAACTGGCCGCTTTGTCGGCATACGCTGTTTAGCAGTTAGACATAATGTATTGTGAATACAATGGTGCTAATTCTGTTGAGCACCGAACTAACCTAAACTAAACTAAAAATAAACTAATTTTAGTCAAAGAATACCTAAACGCTATTCTGATTTTACGTTGAACTTAATTTAAAAGTTGAAATGACAGGACTAAAATTGATTTTGACAGCAACCAAATTGAATTGTATTCACAAGAGCCGCAATCACATATTCCTCCATTATAGACTTTGTAGGTCAGTATTTGCTTCATTAATTGCACGTGTTATTCTTTCAAGTATAAGATCACATTTAAAATAATCCAGACCTTTTTCATACAGACTAATTTGAGTTCAAAATTTCTATTTTTAGTCTTAATTTGACGTAAAACATGCACATCAGAATAAGAATTTGGTCATTTTCACCAAATAGAGTAACTAAACTAACTTAGTCCTGTCAAACTTAATTTTAGTCTAATCTTGCATTTTCTGAATAGGTTTAGGACTAAAGCAGGACTAAAACTAATTTTAGGCTAGTTTAGTCTAATTCTGGACAACAGAATCGGCACCATTGTATGGCTAAAATGTTGGCCTTTAGGAGTTTTACAAAAAAGTCGGCACACATTGACATGTACTTACTAATAAAGAAAGTTATAATGTTAAACAGTATAACTATATTTACATATCTAAAATTTACTTTATTTATCTACATTATATCCATAATTATGCTAGAGCATATGGAAATCTCTAAATCACTGCCTCTCGGGTCATATTTCACAATCCATAAAACAGTAGCATTCGAGCAGCCACTTTATAAAAGCAGAGGTTAAAGTGGCAACAGTCGAAAGATACACGAGTATCACGTAACACGATAAATAAGGTGTGAAATATCATACATGTCTGCGAGAAAACGCAATTACGAGTTTGAAAGTCGCGCGATAAAAATCCACAAAACATTTTTATCACAAAGGGTCGTATTATTTGATTTGGACAGGCGAAAAGTTGAGCGAATTGTAGATACGAACGTACACGTATGCTGTCTACGTGCTGCTAGTGGGGTGACGCGAAGGCACGCTTTTTGTAGGACTGATAGTAAGGCATTCTATTTTAGGAAGAAGTTAAATGCATCAAGTAGAATTGACAAGCTTATTGTGGTTGTCGAAGTTCGCCAACAATTATTCATGATCTTTTTACTCCTTAGAAATGCCTTATTAATTTTATCGATTAACTGGTCTTACAGGATTACAAAACCTTATTTGCAACTACAATGTAGATGACTTCATAATAAAACAGAGACTTTGTTTGATATTGTACTCGTATCTACAAATATGGAATGACATTGACAAGTCGATTGCAAGGTCCTATACCAGATATTATCATCATTCCAATTCTTTCTTCCGGTTAAGTGAGATTCGGGACAATCTCATAGGGAGGCAATGCAGTTGACTCAGTGCGGGTTGGTGAATAACTGAACATGCCCTTGAATATTGTTTTACTTGAACATATATTTAAGTAGTAGTTCGCGCTAAACTGAGATCTCACGCCTACATTTTGCCTAACAGATAAAAACTTATGAGATTAATTGCTTATATATTTTTTCTTTGTAATAATTGTTTGATTTTTTTTATGTTGTTCAAGTAACTTACTTATAATAGATATTATAAGTAAGTTTCAGCTATAAATGTGTAGCCATTTTTTAGATAAACCCCGGGACAAAATAGGTCTAAAAACAGTGACTTTCATACTCTACTTTCCAAGCCCTTTTCAACGATACCCCTCAAGAGTATAAAATATTTTGCTCCCCACTTACATGTATTTCATTTATATCATTTTCAAAATCACCAGTGAAATAATAGACCAAAAATCTTTCAAAAAGTTATAATAAAAATCGTCGTTTGCGACTTAAATAAAGTAAAAACACAATATGAAAAAACAATGACATCTGCAGTAGTGTTTAACTATATCGAATCTTCTATCTCCCTCGTACGAAAAATTGTTCACGATTTTCAAACAAAAATAATATATGAAACAGGGATAATTAATTTACATTACGAATCTTTCTGACAAAGTAATATATCGTGAGGTACGTATCGTGGTCACCCCATCTTCACAAAATGCAATAACACTCCATCACAAACTAGTTGGTATCGGTTGCAAATAAATATCTAGCTGCTGCACCTTGTGTATCGCTAAATAGTGCGATTTTGTTCAATAGAGCTCAATAAAAGTTGTTTTTAATAGGTTGATGTGTTTATGATTTCAAATTCTAATTTTAATGAAATCTAAAAAAAAATGTGTGTTCTAAAACAGATAATCCTACATCACTAACATAATCCCTCTCTACTAAGATAATATATTATATTATTTTATTCTATATTATATGTATAGTCAATATAATATACTTGATGATTTATTCTAAAATAATGAAAGCCTTGATTGAAAACAAAGTCAGTGAAACGTTTCTCGATATATTTTCTATAATAGAGGTTTTGTAAGTACTAAAGTCATTGAATCTCTAATTCTAAAAAATATTAACAACATTAATTAATATAGTTTATGTCAAGGTGTATCAATGCCAGTATAGCATAGAAATTACATACTAACCCAGTCTTACCGAAATAACCATCGAGATACGACACACCTTCTAATTGCGAAAAAATAACTGAACTCTTATTTTATGTATGCAAGATATACAAAATGTTTTAACCACTAATAGGGATTTTCATATGCATTTTTTGTCTTTAATTGATTATTTACGTTAATACATTGTCGAAACAAAATTTTATCATAAAAACATTACATTTCATTTCTAAATAAATATTTGAAAATGCGAGCCAAGAAAGTTAACTAATTATTACCATAGTAATCTAAAATGTGTGCACCGACTTACGTCGCGAATCAGTCAACGGCTATTTTAAGAAATAAGCATTTAAAAAAGAAAATAAATAGATAGGTGTAATTCTATTGCTATAAAGCTTTAAAAATCTACTTAACCTACATTTAAATGTCATCCATATTACCAATTGTAGCCATTTCGTCGATAATGCCGAAAGAATCATTTACATTTTGTCACCAAAGCAGAAAAATTACAAAACATCATTTTGACATGATTGGAGTTTCATTTTAATTCTGACAAAATCGGAATTTGGTGGATGTGATCTAAATCATATTGTTAACAATAGTATTTATCAACTAAATGAATACCTTAAGATTAATCTCTTTATTTAGCAAACCCCTGTAAAAACTTCTCACGGGGGCTATGTTCATCTCCTTGCACAGGTCCAAATACAGTTCCTGACCATCACCCGAATACTTTTTCGTGGGCTCTGCAAATAGTACTGACAGTAGTTCTTTTGCAACAAATTAACCATGCCAATTAAGTGTAAACAGTGTGATACATGTGTAGGTATATAATATACTAGCTGCACCCGGCATGCGTTGCAATGCAACGTTTAATAATAATTTAAACAAAGCTTAAGAAACCGACTTCATCGCTTATATTTTGGTTTTGGTTTGATCGATTTCGATAAAATTGACATGGGACCACCTCTGAAGTATAATCTACCAAATAAAAAAATATTTTGAGAATCGGTTCACAAATGGGGGAGAAATCGGTAAACATACATGAAAAATAAAAAAAAATACATGCAGAACATAGCACCTCTTCCTTTTTTGAAGTCGGTAAAAAAAGTGTTTTACCTCGGTCGCCTAGTACTTTAATACCATACAAAAACTTTATGGATATTGTTTATACAAAAATACTAAAATCACGATAAAAAAATGAGGGGTAGGAGGGTAAGAAAAAAATTATTGGGACGTTTTCTCATACCTACCAAATATACAAAAAAAAAACATTAGTCTCTCGATCCGTTTCGAAGGAGTTCGACCACAAACACCGTGACACGAGTTTTTATATATATGAGAAAGATTATAACCGATTGCACGCTTTTTATCTTAGAAACTCTTTATTCAATCTCTATTATTTAAGGGATCATCTAGCTCTAGACATTAATATATTCTTAACCCAATAATACACCGATTTAAAATATGTGTACAGTTGATCCCAATTAGTTCAAATCAAGATCTGATAAAGTCTGGTCAGTATATCAGTTTGATTTCAACGGATCTATCACAATATCAGGGTCCCTTATAGGTGGATAGTTGTAGTAAACGTCTTAGTGGACATCGGCATCGGACACGTCGACACGAAGTCAAAGTCAAATCTACCAACCTGGCTTGAACAGAGCTGCTGCAATCCCAGGGTCCTTGATAGGCGGGTAGTTATAATAAACATGCTTAACAACATCGCTATCAGACACAGCGACATACTTTGCACATACTTCCCCACTTCCAGGGTCGTATAAGCCGCGCTCGTATAAAACCGACTTTGAAGTAGCTGACTTATTGGTCAGTTCAATTAAAGACGACCATAGGTTAACCGCCTGCTCCGAAGAAGAACTGCTTGACAATTTCTCGAATAATAATGTAGTCGAGATACTCGTCGCCGACCTGCCATCGGTTAAAATATCAAAGTCAGGTTTAGTTGAAAACGGCAACGACGTGGTAAAATCTGAGGAATCATTATGTTTGATTAATTGAATAGAGAGCATTTTACTTGCATTTTACTATCAACCGACGCAAACAAAGACAATGTAATCACTCAAAGATGTGGCAATCACTCCGCAAAGAGCATTAACTAGTACACTCCTAGATGCTACTAGTTACTCCTAAACGGAGTGATTACATTATCTTTGGTTACTCCGTTCGGTTTCATTAAAGCCAAAGATAATGTTATTTTATGTAATTACCATCGACATAGGATACAAACCTACGGCCAATCATTGATTAAAGCAAAGATAATGTATAAAAAGTTCCTCTCAAGGATTTTGTAGCTGTACTCGACTCTTTGTCTATGATCACTCCGTTTTACTTCGTATAGTGTAGGTATATAGTCTAAGGTACAGTGCGACAAGGATCTTGTCATCGAGATAGAAAACAAACCTACGATTACTTTAGCTACAAAATCCCTCAGACTAAATAAGAAGTCAAGACCGAGCCCCGCCGAACAACGCACTGAGGCCGGTAATACTACGCCCGCCGTGTAAATGCGTCATTACACGCACATATACGAAACTACGCTTTACCTTGTCAGTCAACAAAAAGGCCTTTTAAATGAAACCAATTTTTTTTATCACTTTTTGCAAACTTTTCACCACAATCTCACCTGATAGTAAGCGACGATGCGGTCGATGATGGAGCAAGCTTGCCTAGTAGATACATATTCACTCGCGACTTGAAGACTCCCATATTGTACTCATCAGGAAACACCGACTCGGGCAAGTAGTTCCATTCCTTTGCAGCTTGCACAATGAATGTGGAAGCAAAACGCTTCGTGCGCATTTGTGGAATGTCTACCATATAACGGTGTCGCTTAGCAGTTTATCTGCTTGTCCGATATTAGAACGGGGATGGGGGAACCCGATCGCGCAGTTCCTTAGCACACTCTCAGAAATGTGTCCGATAATAAAACTATGATAAAACAGAGAGACTAGCTACCATGCGGCGATGACCCAAGCTCTGAAGCTTTTAATTCGTCAGCTGCTCGCAACCAATGAGTCTCTTAGCCCTACGCTCAATGGAGTCAAGAGCCTCATCGCCTTGGTACTTAGCTGAACCGTCTCAAAGACGAGAACAGTACTCCATACATGAACGAACTTGTGCTTGATACAAATTGAGCAACTGTCCCGGTGTGAAGTACCGTCTCATCTTTGAAAGGATTCCCAGCTTTTTTGCAGCTAGTTGAGCTTTTGATTCTATGAAAGTTCCAAAATCGAGTTTTGGCGTTAGAGTCATATATGGTCAGCGGAGAATAAACACGCCTTTGTTTGATATTACTATTGTTTTATTTTTCCCCTATCTAGTCGGAATATACATACTTACATACTACCTCTTAAAAAGTATAATAAAATTATCTATTTACTAATCCATTCATCCTGCTAGTACTTAGACAAAAAAATATTAGGGTAATAAGTTTTTACTGCACGGCAGCACTTACTAAGTGCACACATGTATACAAAACCGACCTCACTTCATTGTTGACAGCGCTCCGTCTTGACTGACTTATTTAGTCTATGCAAAATTCTTGGATCTTGAACACTTTTTTTTTCTTTTAATATTGGCTTCGCAATCATGTGCATTTAGCCAATGTCAAGTAATAATATATATCAAGTGTATTTAAGATTAAAAGGACCCTGAGTCCCTTTTCTCTAGGGATACCAATTGCAACTGCAAACATGATTGGTTCTTTATTCTATTGATAAAACGATTTGACATTGTAAATACAGTCAGTTGTGATAAATTTCGGCATTTTAAGTTTGGCAGTTAACTATCCTAGATTACTTTCAGCTACAAAATCCTTCCACCGTCGAGATAGGAGACAAAACTACGTTAGTTGGAAAATTCTTAAAACTGGATGAGAAAAGTATTTGTCTTATAATTTTTTTTTACCTTAAATTTGCCGATGTTTTAAGAAAGTCGTCAATACTCAATTAGTTGTTTGTAGTTAAAAAGTTAGTAACTTTTTTACCAAAAGGTCATACACGCCAAAGCAATACTAAAAAATCTATCTGTGAAAACGGAACATGATTTCAAACAGTCGCAGCGGGAGTGCAAAAAGCGGCATGTGGCGGGCAATATCGCGCTCAGCAAACATTTGCGAAGCCACTCGGCGTACAAACGACGATGAGTTTCCACAACGCCTCGCTGAGCCCCGCTGAAAAAATATTTGATAACTAACTCATGACATTTGAGTGAAGTTGTTAATTAATATGATACGAAGCTATCAAACTCTACAAGATCATAAAAATATGTTTATACATAAACACAGTAGGTTATTTTAAAGTGAAGATGAATCGTAAGACTTTTCAAATAATATCTAAAATAAAAATAACAAGAAGCTAAACACTCAATCATAAATTCAAACACGTCGTGTAATGTATGGAAAAATTAAATCATAAATACCTTGATTTCCTCATTCTTTCCTTCCAATCCTCCTTTAAACACCTCGCACATCCGGCGCGTGTAAATAAATCACGCGGTGAAACAATGGCGGCGGTGGAAGCGCGGGATAATCATAAAAACACCATTACACCGCGCGTTAACGAGCCCTCGCGATCCTACCGCGGAATGTGGCTAGATGGGGAGACACTGGCTGGAAAATGTTCTTAATCTTAAAATCACTTACAGTTACGATTCAGATGTCTATGAACAATTAACATCAACATTGCCATTATTCCGCAATTGTTATATAGGTATATAGTCTAAGCCTTGCACCTATTCGGTTCGAAGTTTATGGTAATAAAGTGTAGTGGCATTTAAAACCAAAAATACCGTAATAGCATTTTAGAATTGCTATCAAATAGGTTAAATTTGGTGTTGTTAACTAAAACTTGTAACATAGACACACTATGTCGTTATGCTATTGCCAGAATAGGTACCGTACAAACACTTTATACCTACTATTACTATAACTTGCACTATAACAGCATAAATCGGGTTTTTTGTCTCATGAGTAAGAAAATTGAGCAGTATCTCCTCTTTAGCTCGATGGCTGGATGGCGCGGTGCCACACGAAGGATAACTGATGGAATTGAACATTCCGCTTTGATGGGCGACGTCTTTATCATGCTGGAGCGGTAATGGACTGTTTTATTGTTTATCTATGTGATTTGGCTTATGCCACGACGATTGGCTGCAGAGCTATTTTGTTGCTTGTGTTATTGTTTTGAGTAGATATTAATATCTACTCAAAACAATAACACAAGTCGGTCATCTACTAATTAGTAGTAGACCGACTAGGTTATTTTATCATCTAATACGGAGTGATTACATTATTTTATCACCTTGTAAGTAACTAGTATTCTGTCATAGGTAGATAGGCATAAACTTATTTAATATAATTAAACGCAAGGAAAGCTTGAAAACCGACTTCACCGCTTATATATGGTATTGGCTTCATCGATTTCGATAAAATTTATAACGGACCACCTCTGAAGTAATGTATCAAACGAAAAAAAACATTAAAATTTATTCATAATTGGGGGAATTAACGCGTAACCTTGTATCTATATACAAAGAAACATACAGTAGAATTGAGAACCTCCTTTTTGAAGTCGGTTGAAAATGTAAAGCGCGCAGTGATAGCAAGTAGAGACGTATACTAGAGTATGTAAATAAATTAAAATACCGTAGCATAGGCTACGTACTACACTTAGTTGGGTGTTTAGCCTGAAAGTACTTACCTACTAAAAAATGTGTGCCGAACATAGTATTCAAGGTAGGCTTGTTCTTATTCTAGAATAATAAGCGACACTACCAGTAAGCAGTATTTAGTCAAGAGAATTATTTATAAATTTAAACGAATCAATTTTTAACTTTTTTTTAGTCCTACTATAACGACTATATCTTAGTAATAATGCCTTGTCGTGCTTGTCGTTTATATGGATATTTCCGATATTCCCGATCCTTTATTGATTTCGCAGTTGACACGGTGTGCGCGGCCCGTTGGCCAATTTGCACAATTTATGTAATTTGTTTCACCGCCGAGTCCCGAATGTTTATTTACGTTCTTGGCGTATTTATTTTTGAATTTCCATTTCGCATAACGTGCTGAATATTGGTAAAGTCAACTCTGCAACTAAATTATGAAATGAAATTATTTGGTCGTATTGTTATTGCTTTGTGGTTGGGAAATAAAAAATGTCTTAGTAAAAACATATATAAACGACGAAAGATGTCGAGTTGGGACTAAGTTCCTCCAACGATTCATACGTTCACTAAATTAAAATTGGTAAAATGTTGCAGCAATTATAAATAAACTTAAAAAATAAAATGTACATTCTTCTATTAGAAGATTAGGCACGAGTTTTGCCGCGAAAGTGAAAAAATGGCGTTGTTAATTTTGTATAATTTTCCAAAATCTGTGATTCTTCGAGTGTTAATATGTAATAATGGTGGATTATTAACCGTTAATACTAAGTAAACGTGCACAAGTGTAGGCAAATCATACAAAGTTGAAAAACGTGATTTTTGCCTTCGATCCAAAACTCCAATAGAAGTTCTAGTAAATTTTCTAGCACATTACTAGGGTATGACTTAACTATGACTGGACCTGACTCTTTTACCTAACTTTGACTGTGACTTTTGACTAGGAATTTTAACACGAAATTCACTTGAAATATATTAAAACATAAAACATAAACGCTTTCACACTCACAGCCCCACACTAAGTTCGATGACTTGTGTCGTGGGTGCCGGAAACATTTACATCACACACACAATCACAACCAGAACCAGAAACACAAATTTTCCTTGGGGAGAAAACTTGTGTTCCTGCTGGGAATCGAACCCGATACCCCTGCTTAGAAGGCGAACACACACCCAACTAAGCTAACGAGCAGTTCAATTATATAATTATATTATAAAATTCAATTAAATATCATTACTTGACACCGGCTAAATGCACAAGAATGAGATACCAAAAAAAAGCTTAGGCACCGAAAGTCTTGGGCATGGCCGTTGTCATTTTTCATATGCTTCTTAAAGGTAGTTATTTCCCAAATAAAGCAGTCTTCATCATAGTAAATAATGGTATTCCAGCTAGTTTAATAAAAGTACGTTAAAGATAAAGTCCCATTTTGTATAATGTTGGTTTTGAAGCTAAGTAACAGCTTAGTACAATAGCTATAAACGAAACTAGGTATTCGAGGTTCGTGGTGGTAGTCATTATAGTGTTCATAAATCTAACTAGAATGGGCCTACCAATTCTAGATGTAGGTATATATTATAGGTAAAGTTAAATACTCATCCGTCATTGGTAATTTTCAACCGACTTCAAAAAAGGAGGTTCTCAATTCGAAAGTATGTTTGTTTTTTGTATGTATGTTACGAGATATCTCCGCCAATTATGAATTGATATTGATTTTTGTTTTGTTTCGTAGAATATCCTTCAGAGGTGTTCATATGAATTTCATAGAAATTGATCAAGCTAAAACCAAAATGTAAGCGATGAAGTCAGTTTTTTTAAGCTATGCTTGCGTTTAATAATTGCGTACTTAAATGAGATGTAACTGCACCTACCTATATAAGTGCCTCAGTAAGCACTTGCATACAAAGCACAGCGATCTACAGCATTCCACTGCATTGTCTACGTAAATTCCGCTTTAAATTAAAAAACTTTCCCAAGCTGCAACCGCAACAAGAAAATGAGATTTCCAGGCAAACCCGCGGCCTGTGGCGTGTCTTTGTTCAAACAACTTTGTTGCTTAATTGAAAACTCCTGTAGGTTAGTAGTGATTGCCTCCGAGACCGAGACTGATCGAAAACTAGCAACTATGAAGTAAACTTGAGGAATACCGTTACTTAAGACAAAATATACCTTCTCTCTGACCATCCTCTTTATGCGTGGCAAAAAGACCCGTAAATTAGTGTGGAAGTGCCTTTTTTGGCGAAAGAGCTTTCCGATTCATGGTAGAACCGTTCCATCTCCTCTATTTTGTACAATGGGAAAAAGTTGCTGCTCTTTAAGGTCTGCCTTTCCCGTGATTCGACGACGTACCTTACTTACACATTATTATTATACACTATACAGTAAGATAGCCACATATATTATTATTGTAGTATACGAATACATAAGGGATCTTTTGGGCCACAGCTCATGGAGCTTCAGTAAAATTGTGATATTTTATATTAAAATATAGGTATATATATTGTTAGAAACATACCCTCCGCATCAAAAAACTACCCACCGTTTGCCTATAAAAGCCGTGCGTCTCGATCAACAGGGCTTTTTTGCTTCTCGGCACTCGCAGCGGACGGACGTCTACAAGAACCAACAAGAACCCTTGTCGGTCGATTTAAGGTCACGTGAGCCACTTTGTTCCAATTATAGTTCGAGTGTTATAGCAAGTGTGTAATCGTTACTTTGTTTAATTATTGTTTTGCGCGTGTAAATCATAATTTTGTTTAAGTATCGGGTATTAAGTTTGTGATTTGAGATTAATAAAATTGTTAAAACTAATAAAAGTGGTTCTTGTTCAAGTGTGTTTATTTTTTTTTTATGATTTCTACTTCTGATTCTAACATCAGAAGCGGGATAAAGAACTAATCTTGCCCACATTAAGTAATAACAAGATAACTTGCTAGAACGCTGGAACAAGAGAACCATTATTTTTCGTGTTGTATTGTAAATAATGTAACGATTGCTTGCTTGTTTTATCACTTGCTGCCTTCAATATTTTTCGTAAAATAACTTTGGTGTTTGAGTTGTAAACGGTGCGATGCGCGGAGTGCCTCGCGTGTCCGAGATCGACATGATTCGAGTAGCACTGAAGGACGTTTGCCTTCTGAATGGGGGTATCGGGGTTGATTCCCGGCGGGAACACAAGTTCTCTCCCCTTTCTTTTTGTTTCTGGTTATGATTGTGAATATTGTGTGTGTGATGTAAATCTTACCAGCATCCACAACACAAGTCATCGAACATATTGTGAATCTATGGATGTGAAGAGAGCGTTTGTTTTATGTTTATGTAAATGTTATATTAATTTTTGTACTCGCTGATCTAATCTCTAATGAAATAACGACATACTTTAAGCGGTAGCAGTCGGATAACCAGTCGACGTTTTTATTAATAGCGGTACCCTTTGTGTACCCTCATTTCTTAAGATGTTCCCAAACATACCTATTTCAAGTCAACACCAAACGAAGATATTTTGTGTTGAAAGAATAAGTAATCTACTACGTATTGAGTCTTACATTAGTGTCACGGTAGAACTAAGTGACATATCTATTGAGGTAGATCAGTAAGTTTATTCTGGTTGTCATACTGAATTTTGGAATCGATTCGATGGTTCATAAGAAAAGAAAATCATTCGGTTTCGAAGTCGATGCAAAGACAATGGACGCCTGAAATAGATCTCCAAGTAGGTAGTGGTACCAGTGTCGTCTGTAAGCATACCTACTATCTTACAACTTTTGCACACGCGTCATTTCAGTTGAGTTAAACAATCAAGTAAACACGCCCCTTCAGGATACAAAATTGACAGGCTTTATGTCCCTCTTAGATAAGTTTTCAGATTTTCTGATGCTGGGTAACACCATGACTAGGTTCGACATTTAGCGTCTTACCGTGTCCGTCATTCCACACCTGTAGTATATAGAACATTTTTCTAGTACTGCTCATAATTAACGGTACCTTGCGAAATCTTTAAAATGGTTATGTTTAGTTTATGTTGACAATATGCTTCTTCTGAGCAATACCGTGAGTATTAAATTATTATGCAAAGAAAAAAAACTCTCACTTCGGTCGGTTTTTCATTAACATTTGCAAACGCCCTAGATACCTGTGCATAGTTATAAGTCAGGTTAGACCGAGCTCATGAGTAGTTAAAGACCTAGCCAATACAACGTCACCAGACAAAGTAAAGCGACTACGTTAGTTACTTGAGAACAAGAGGTATCTTATGCATTACATATATTCGTACATGACGCATTCATCAATGGCAATCCTGTTTTAGTTTTTTGCAATTAGCTGATACAGAAACCCAAAATCTCATTCAGAAACTCTTGAAGGTATTAAATATCACAAAAAAAAAAAAAAGTTTCTCCTTCAAATCTCCTGATCGGCACAGAAGCTACAACACCTGTTTCTTATTCGCACGTTAATACATGATGTGGCTATTGAAGGATCGTCACCCAATAGGGAGGCTTTGTCACCAGGGGAAGAGCTCGTTAGCTATTGATGAATAATCAGGGTAGACAAGATGTTAACCGACGGCGATATTCACCTCGTCAATTCAACCTTAACGACTGTGTGTTCGTTTTAAAGATCTCTCAAGCTACAGGAAAACTCGATTCCGGCATGCGCGGTCCTTATATAGTAGTAGAGGTACTGCCAAACAGGCGCTACGCACTACTTTGCTGAGCGGCGGCTACGGCACAACAACACCGGCTGTGGCTGAACACATGGTGCGGTGGCGGCGCGAGCGGTGCATGGTACCCAGAGTCTTGTGCTGCGTTTTTGAGAGTAAGTTGTCCCACAGCGTTTGTCGCTGGTTCAGTGTATGTGATAGTTCCCATGGTTCTATTCACACAGGCGTTTGTCGCTTGGCGTTTGTCGCTACACATGAGCGTTTGTTGGTATAGGTGTATGTGATGGTTCTATTCACACAGGCGTTTGTCGCTTGGCGTTTGTCGCTACACATTAGCGTTTTTCGTTTGTTGGTATAGGTGTATGTGATGGTTCTATTCACACAGGCGTTTGTCGCTTGGCGTTTGTCGCTACACATTAGCGTTTTTCGCTTGTTGGTATAGGTGTATGTGATGGTTCTATTCACACAGGCGTTTGTCGCTTGGCGTTTGTCGCTACACATTAGCGTTTGTCGCTTGTTGATATTGATGTATGTGATGGTTCTATTCACACAGGCTTTTGTCGCTTGGCGTTTGTCGCTACACATTAGCGTTTGTCGCTTGTTGATTCTGATTTATGTGATAATATTCGTGGTTTTATTCACACAGGTATTTGTCGCTTGGCGTTGGTCGCTACACGTTAGCGTTTGTCTCTTATTGGTTTTGGTGTATGTACTGGTACTTATAATACTAGTCACAATGGCGTTAGCCGCTTGCCGTATGTCACTTCACCTTGGCGCTTGTGCCAAAGCGTATTTGTACAATCCTATGGAACTGTTTTCTTAATAAGTTGTTATTTTCAGAAGAAAACACTAATAGAATAATACGCGGTCGACCCATTTGTGCCTGTGCCAGACGATGACATAAAAGCCGGACCATCTTTGGTGTCAACCGTGTCGGGTCTCAGTGGCATCATACAAAGAGCATGTGTCGAGGACGACATATTTTCAGGAGAGGCCGTGTTAGAAACATACCCTCCGCATCAAAAAACTACCCACCGTTTGCCTATAAAAGCCGTGCGTCTCGATCAACAGGGCTTTTTTGCTTCTCGGCACTCGCAGCGGACGGACGTCTACAAGAACCAACAAGAACCCTTGTCGGTCGATTTAAGGTCACGTGAGCCACTTTGTTCCAATTATAGTTCGAGTGTTATAGCAAGTGTGTAATCGTTACTTTGTTTAATTATTGTTTTGCGCGTGTAAATCATAATTTTGTTTAAGTATCGGGTATTAAGTTTGTGATTTGAGATTAATAAAATTGTTAAAACTAATAAAAGTGGTTCTTGTTCAAGTGTGTTTATTTTTTTTTTATGATTTCTACTTCTGATTCTAACAATATATATACATAATGTGCGCTGATTCGTCGGCGACGACAATTATCCACTAAACTCGTTGTTGTCGTTTACTTGAACTTGAAACATTTAAATAACTTCCCCACTATGAACGTCCATTAGAACTACTATTTTAGAATCTTAAAAGTTTTAGGGGGAAGTGGGAACCAGCCAAATTGTTACAAAATTTTGAAGGGCCATAAATTATACTTGCGAAATTGAAGATGTGCCCAAATGACCCTTACAACTTTCTTCATCATTGATGAGGCCGTATTTTAAAGCCCGAAAAGTTTTCAAGTATACTGTGAATACAGCATTTATTTATATTATTTTGCTCCAGTTCGCCAAAATATTCCTATGGGTCGGTACGCTAATAATTACATACAAAACTAAGCAGAAAGTTAAACTAACAAAACGCTTCACAGCATTCTTCCCACTAGCGAGAGCCAAACGACAGTTCTGCCATTTCTACCGCGAACTCCTTAGAGCAATGAATAAATCCACAGAACTCATTCAAGAGTTCGGCAACAGTAGTTCGGTTCGGGAAAACATTTTATTGTGTTTGGAAAATGCTGTTTCCGAACTTGAATAGACGACGTGGTCATTATCAAACTCTAATAAAGACAGCGCTGTAGTTCGCAAACTAGAACTCGGGAACGATTATTTTCGCTCGCTCTTAATTATTTTATTCCGAAATAATAAAGCGGGTCAGATCAGAACAATATAATAAAGTAGAGGCTACATAATGGCCAAGCAAAACACTTTATAATTTCTTGCTTCTTGTTTTTTTTTATGCTAGTATTAAGAAACGATAGAGAAATAAGACTCTAGCTCGGTGGTAGGCAGCGCCACGCCTGTCTTAATACACCTGCAGTGTTACACGGACCTACAATCAGAACTTTGAATGACAAAGTTCCACTTAGGACTGTAAGGCGCTCTTCCCCATGAGATTTCAGGTATGTCTATCCCCAGTAAATTCCCACATTTGGCCACTAGCTTTTCCCGGAACTGGCTCAGCAAGTCCAGTGGTGCTATTCGGCATATTATTTGGCATTTCATTAAACAAATTATGTATAAAATGTTGTCAATGAAAAAAAATCATTGAGTACGTGATCATACTCACAGACATTTAATAATATTCAAAAACTTTCTGAAATGAAAAAGAATGAAAACTATATGAGGGTTTTGAACTCTCCTGAGAGCCAATTGATTTTTGAATAAGCGTAGGTATTTAAGTCAACTCGGGTGTTCAGCACTTTGTCCGTCCGTCAATCCGTCCTTCTGTCAGATGCTTGTAGCTTTTTAACCATTGCCCTGGCATAAGGGGACATTTTTTTATCAGCTGGTGTCACTATATTTATATTATAATAATTATTGATAGTAAATGTAGGCAGATATTAATTAGAAAACAATGTATGACAATGTTTGGGAGAAGTGTTTCCTTACTAACTGAAATAATTTACCTGGCTTACCGTAAAAAGTTGATAGATACTACAATCTATCAACTTTTACGGTGGAAAGATTGCGTAACGAGATTTGACATTTTCTATACTATCTATACTAATATTATAAAGAGGTAACGTTTGTTTGTTTGTATATGAAAGGTAATCTCTGAAACTACTGATCCGATTCTAAAAATTCTTTCACTAATAGATAGCTACATTATCTAAATATAAAAGTAAGTTATCAGTTCGAGATAATAATATTCGTAAGACAAGTCGGAAAAAAATTTATGAACTTTCCGCTTTATCGGCGTACGCTGACTAAACAGTTAAACATAGGTGAATACAATGTATGGCAAAAATTTTTATGAGTTTTACAAAAAAATCCGCGACAGTATATATCTAATATGTATGAGCTCAGAAAAAATACTTTTCTTTGTTAAAAATCTGAAAAAAAGCGGCCTGTGTTTAGTTGGCTTTTTGAGACATTCAGTATTTAACGTTATCAAAATTAACTGTTTCGTCGTCTTACGTAGTTCATGTAAATACAATTTGCTCTTTACTGCATATGATTTGGACAAATAGTATATGAGAAATCATGAAATTAGTTTAACGGGAGGACGACGGTTCAGAAATTTATCGACACGTACTACGAATTCCTGCACATTAAAAAATAGCGGCTTCTGTTTTGTTGGCTTTTTTAAAAGTATTTAATATTAATCCTTATCAAAAAAACCTATCCTTTCATCGGCTTACGTAGTTCACGTAGATGCAATTTGCTCTTTACTGCATATAATTTGGACTTATAGTCTAGGAGAAATCGTTAAGTTTATTTGAGGGTGTTTTTGGTTTTGAGTATGTTGTGAATCTTGGATGTTTACGACCCCACGATACAAGTCATTAAACTTAGTGTGTGGTTGTGAATGTGGAAGCGTTTATGGGTATGTTTTTTAATATTTTCTACCGCGGCGTGGGCGTAGATGGGTGCGCGTTCGCCTTCAAAGAAGCGGGTTCGATTGCCCGTGGTAATTTACCTAGAAGATGTCTCCCCACGGGAAATTTGTGTTCCTGGTTTCGAGTATGTTGTGAATGTTGTGTGAATCTTGGATGTTCAAGGCCCCACGATACAATTCATTGAACTTAACGACGACGCAGGGTGGGTAATCTTTGAACTTTGAAATACACACTGGCGTAGATGGGTGCGCGTTCGCCTTCATAGCAGCGGGCTCGATTGCCGGTGATATCAAAAGTTTTCTCCCCACGAGAATTTTGAGTTCCTGGTTTTAGTATGTTGTGAACGTTGTGTAAATATTAGATGTTTATGGTCATTGAACTTAGTGTAGAGCTGTGAATGTGGAAGTGTTTATGTGTATATTATTAACCGGGCGACGCAGGGTGGGTAATTTTTGAACTTTGAACTACCACTGGCGTAGATGGGTGCGTTCGTCTTCAAAGCAGCGGGTTCGAATCTCGATGGAAACACAATAACACAAGTTATTTTCCTACGGGAAGTTTATGTTTCTGGTTCTGGTTATGACGTGAATGTTGTGTGTGTGGTGTTAATATTTACGGCCCCACGACACAAGTTATAGTACTTTCAGTGTGGAGCTGTGAGTGTGAAAGCGTTTATGTGTAAGCTTTTGTTTACCTGGGCGACGCTGGTCGGGTCAGCTAGTTGTTTATATAGTTACTTATAATTTGGTTATGTTTTGGCCCAAAGCTTTAAATATTGTTTGAGACGGACGGACGGACAAACTGTTGAAGAAACCAAGTCAATTTACAGACCTCGCTTTGCTCGGTCAATAATAATACAATCACTTCTTCTTCGTATCGACGATTGGTATGCTATTATAAAACGAATTTAAAACTAAAAAGTTACCAAATTGATTGTTGCATCAGTACACTGAAACAGGTCATCCAGTTTGTAGTGTTGTGGACAGGAGAAGAATTCCCGCAAGAGCGACATTGGTAAACCTGACCTGCCCGTTTACTTATTTGGGTGATTCCTGGCGGGAACACGAGTTTTCTCCCCAAGGAATATTCGTTTAGCCGATACAGCGTGAAGAGAAAACAAACATAATAATATGTACACATTAACACACCTACACAAAGTTTCGGATTTATAATATTAGTGTGATTATGGATAATTTCTGTATTAGTAATTGAAGTGTTTTAAAAAAAAAATGAAATAATGCGGCGCCGAGTTTCTTGCCAGGTTCTTCTCGAGATGGCTGTCATTTTGCGAATCTAACATTTGAGTCATTAACTTTCACGAGTGCCTCTATTTTATATTACTTCATATCTTTGCTTATCCTACTAATATTATATACTCGAAAGTTTGTGTGTAAATGTGCAAGTGTGTAAGTATGTTTGTTCCCTCTTCACGCTTTAACGGCTGAACGGATTTGGATGAAATTTGGAATGTACATAGCTTATACCTAGGATTAACACATAGGCTACTTTTTAACTTGATAATAGCGAGCGAAGCCGCGGGGCACGGCTAGTTACATCATAAAGACCTACCTAACCTGTAGGTACCCCACATACATGTTTTTTTTTTTAATTTGTGACAGGCTAGTGTTTGACCACTATCTCACCTGATGGTAAGTGACGATGTGATCGAAGCTGGTAAACACACTAGACTTGGAATACGCAGGCTCTCAAGGATAACTGCCGGAACACCGTATATGGCTTGGCGGCAGACTTTCAACTTGATGGTGGTAAGCTACTTTGGTAGCAAGCCAGGCGAGCAACTCACAAAATGCTCTACCACCTATCAAATGTCACCTGATTAGCACCACCCGGGGACCACGTGTAGAGAGTCAGACTTAAGGGGTATCCTCCTACGGACGTGGGTGACTCAGGTGATTACCGTTTTTGAAAAATCACTTACACCCCCAAGTATAGAGGACAGTAGGGGTACACTAGATTACACCTCTTCGGTCGTCTACGAAACCGTAGTTTAGTAACTGGTTTCGGACTAGGGCGGATTTTATATAAAAAAGGAAACTATCTATAACAAGGCTTTTCTTTATTTAGTTTATAATATAAAGCATAATATGCTAAATATGCAAGCATTCTATATATTTGTTAGTCGTTCGCCCCGAACAGATCTCGCACCTACATTTTGCCTATATAGAAATACTTTTGAAGTTAACTGCTTATAACTTTTTTTTAATAATACCTAATTGTTTGATTGTTGTAATTGTTAATTAAAGATATATCGTACTAGCAGTGCCCCGCGGCTTCGCCCGCGATGATTAAGTTAAAAAGTAGCTTATGTGTTATTCCGGAACCTAAACTATATTCTAAATTTCATCAAAATCGGTTTATTTGTTCTAAGCAGCCATCCACAATTACTCGAATCGACCGTTCCCTCAGTAAGTCAGATATCCATATACAAAAGGTGGGAGGAAACCATAAGCTGGAAGCTTGCCAATAAGGCTATCGTGCCTTACCCTGTCAAAGGCCTTAGAAATGTCCAGCGAGACTGCAAGCGCTTCACGGTGTTTTTCCAAGGCCTCACTCCATATAAGGGGCGGCTAAAAAGTTCTGAGCCTAAGGTACTTGTAGGTACTTAAATTACTCGCGCTAGTAGTCACTAGTTGAGTGACATCTAATTAGTATATCAGGAAAGTTTTTTCTAATTAGGATCATTACAGTCCGAGAAATCGATCTGTAAACAACAACGTGTCTGAGTCATCGCTGCATTACACGAAATTTGAACATCGCGCCGTCATAAAATTCCTTGTAAAAAAGGGAAAAACGGCAAAGAAGATTTTTAAGAAATGTCTGCAGTTTATCCAGAATCTGGACCATCGTCTGCTACAGTCAAAAGTTGGGCAAGATTATTCCAGCATGGTCGAGAGTCATTGGAAGATGACCACCGCTCGGGGCGACCAAATACCGCCGTCACAGACGAAAACATCGCCAAAGTGAAGAAAATTGTACTAGAGGACCGTCGAATAAAAATGTGGCAGATAGTAGAAGAGTTGAGCATCAGTAAGGAACGAATTGGTGATATTTTACACAATCATTTGCACATGAATACAATTAGTGCACGTTGGGTTCCAAAAATGTTCACGCCGCTCGATAAACAGCGTCGAGTTGAGACTTCTTTGGAGTTTATCGACTTGTGCAGGACAAATTGGACGAAATTTGTGACCGTATTGTCACCGTAGATGAAACGTGGATTCGACAGTATGATCCAGAATCAAAACAAGAATCAATGCAGTGGATAGAAAAGGGAGAGAAGCCGCCAAAGAAATTTAAGGTCGAAAAGTCGACTTCGAAACTCATGGCCACTATTTTTTGGGATTCGGAAGGAATTTTACTCATTGACTATCTTCCAAAAAAAACTACAATGAACGCCGCGTATTATGCAGCACTTTTGAAAAAAGTACGCAATCTTATAGTGGAAAAAAGAAGAGGGAAAATCAGCAAAGGAATTTTGTTTTTGCAAGACAATGCGCCAGTCCAATCGGCGCGAATTGCGAGGCAAGCCCTTCGAGAAACTGGCTTTGATGAAGTAAATCATCCACTCTACAGTCCAGACATGGCCCCCAGTTACTTCTTCCTCTTAAAAATTTTGAAAAAGACCTTTGGAGGCGAAGATTTGGGGATGATGAAGAAATAAAAGCTGCCGTGAACGAGCATTTTGACTCCAAAGATTCATCTTATTTTTTTAGTGGGCTACAAGCTCTTTTTAAAAGATGTGAGAAATGCATTGAAGTAGAGGGAGATTATATAGAAAAAAACAAATTAAATGTAGATTTGTATCTGCTCTTTTAATACCTTAGGCTCAGAACTTTTCAGCTGTCCCTCGTATATGCGAGAAGGTCTCGGGTTGACCGGTTTTGACGGAACCCATATTGCCGGTTACTCAAGAGGTCATTTGCTTCAAGATAGCCAAGGAGTTTCTTGTTCAGTACACGTTCCATTGTCTTGCATAGAATGAACGGGACCGAAAAAATGGGCCTATAGTTGACAGGATCGGCACTTTTTTTTTTTTCTTTTCATTTTAGCTTCGCAATCTTGTGCATTTAGCCAGTGTCAATTAATAATATATTTGAAATGTTTTTTATATTAAAAGTCCTAGTCACAAGTCACAGTCAAAGTCAAGTAAAAGAGTCAAGGTCCAATGATAGTCTAGTCATGCCCTAGTAAAGTGGTAGAAACTTTATTAGAACTTCTATTGGAGTTTTGGAGCGAAGGCGTAGAACACGTTTTTCAACTTGGTATCATTTGCCTACACTTATGCACGGTTACTAAGTTTTAACGGTTAATAATCCACCATTATTACACATGAACACTAGAAGAATCACAGGCTACAGGGCACAGGGTTTTGGAAAATCAAAATCAACAACGTAATTTTTTAACTTGCGCGGCAAAGAGAAGAGGTATCAAACTCCAAAGAGGTATATCGGCACTTCTATTTCAACGTAGACGATATGGCAAAACGTCATATCGTTTACGTCAAATCAATGACAAGTGACGGGACTGACAAGTGTCACGCACTGGCACTGAGACTTTCACATTTTGATTTTATTTTCTTTTTCTCTCGACATTAAAGTAAATTTATGTTTAAAGTTGAATCAAACGCTGCTCAGAATTAAGTGTGAATATTTTACTACCATCTACGAAGATACTGCTCGGATCTGACCTACAAAATAGGTTAGTATAAATGTGTTTTACGGATAGCTTGTTACCTTTTACTTACTATGAATTTGAGTAGTTTTCTCGCGTTTTTTCGTAGAATGACTGCATCAGCCCCCGTTGTATTGGCGCCAGTTGGCGTCCGCGGACTGAAAGTGCTCGTACGTGAGAAATTCTTGCGTAAGCTACGAGTACCTGTGCTAAAGGTCAACAACGAAAACCTGACTAAAATATCAGCAGTGTGCAAGTACTACTACCTGAAACTGGAAAATTTCAAGCCCGTGCAGAACTCTGATGATGTTCACTTTAAGAAATATTTCTACTTCAATCCTGAGAAAGTTAGCAAATGGGAAGACATTGCGGAGGAGGATCGCTCTGCTCTAAACGACCATGGCGTCACGAAAGCTAATTTGGATTTTATGGAAAAAGAATTTGGGTATGAAAACTGGAACTATGACTCAATATTCAAGGCTGTTTTACCAGAAAATGAAGAAACAGTAAGTGGATTCTCTCAGATTGGACACATAATTCATCTCAATTTACGAGACCACATGCTGGAGTACCGCACCCTTATTGGGGAAGTTCTTGTAGATAAAATTAGAACTTGTCGCACAGTAGTGAATAAAAGCAATGTAATTGATAATACATACCGCAACTTCCATATGGAAGTGATTGCTGGCGATGAAGATTTCTTAGTCACAGTAATCGAGAACAACTGCCGGTTTAAGTTTGATTTTTCCAAAGTATACTGGAACCCGAGGCTTTGCAAGGAACATGAGAGAATCCTAAGATATTTAAAACCGCAAGATATTCTGTTTGATGTGTTCTGTGGTGTCGGTCCATTTTCTATTCCGGCAGCAAAACACCAATGTCAAGTGTTCGCAAATGACTTAAATCCCGATTCATTCAAATGGTTACAATATAATGCAGAACACAATAAGTTCAAGAAGCATTTACTGAAATGTTATAACTTAGATGGAAAAGATTTCATTTTGAATGTATTTAAAGATTTTATTTTAAAATTATGTAGAGGTGAAGAAAAGATAGAAAGTGGTTCTAGAATTCACATAACAATGAATTTGCCAGCAATGGCTGTAGAATTTCTCAAATATTTCCGAGGGCTGATAGATAATGATATCAAAGACAATTTAAAATGTGACATTATTGTTTATGTGTATTGCTTTGTTGATGATGACCATATCAAGGCTGCAAGAGCCTTGGTAAATGAACATTTTGGGTGTGACATGAGTGCGTACATTACAGATGTGTTCAGTGTAAGAAAGGTTTCCCCTAAAAAAGAAATGATGCGAGTGACATTTAATTTAACTAAAGACATTATCTTCGATGCATCTGATGATAATGAGCCTTCTGCAAAAAAAATTTGCATTGAAAAGATTGCATAAATGTTATAAACATACAAGTAACACTTATTTTATATTACTGTTAAATGTTAAGTTTGAAAATAAATAAGAATAAATATTTTTATTAAATACTTTATGCATATTGCTATAAAATTAAATAGTTTAATATCATGCATGATAGAAAATTTTTCATGTTTGCAGAGTGACATTCCTCAGTGATATTTATCATATATTTAGACCCACAGAATTTTTAATATATGTTACAGGATACATAATTACCAAAAAACTGGGCAGAAAATAATTTGACATAGATTAGTTGTATAAATATTTAAAAAAATCTAAATATATTGTATCAAATCTTGTCTATGCATTCATTGTTACATAACATTCTTAAGTATATTTTTTTACTTTTAACCTTCGTGATTCGAACACATAGTTTAGGTTAATGTTTCGGGACTTCATCACCCTAATAAAACTATTTTTAAGATCGAGGTATAACATCTTTTAGAAACTGAATAGTGAACATTTATCATCTAAAATGCCAAAAATCAAACTGCTCAAATAGTAAAATGTATGCAAATATTTCAGTGTGATGTCTAATATAAAAATTCTGATTCTGTTATTAAAATGATTAATATTACCATGAAATGTCACTCTACAATATGTAATTTGCATTTTTAATAAATAAATAATCTTAATCAATTAGCAACTGTTTTTTTTACATTATTTTCCGACTCTAGCTTATTTTATTTTGAATTTCCTTAACAAACCACAAGCTGATGCTATCTGCTAACTGTATTATCATGTTACATAAACAATTTAGTATTCACATTTTGATAAAATATTATTCACAACTCATCAGTCATTAATCATAAAACGAAATTCAATGTCAAATATTTTGTACAATATACTAAATATTGATATCTTAAACTTTTATCACCTATGATAAAAGAAAAAAATATATTTGACTGATAAAACTTAACTGTGATGTGATTGATTGATTGCTTGTTAAGGTTGGTTATAATTTGTAATAGAAAATTAATGCAGAGTTATTGTTTCAAACATTTGTTTGAGTTATTAATAAAACCAGTCTACATTACAATAATTAATTTTCATCAAGATTCTAATTCTTAATTTACATTGTAACATACAAATATATGAAGTCCAATGTGTTGTTTCTTAAAGATAAACTTGAGTGTATTTTGTAAGTAAAGTAAAGATTTAATTTAAAGAAACGTAACACTGAGTTAGTAGCTGGAAACATTCACATAACATATACATCAAACCCAGAAACATAATTTTCCGGTGAGGAAAATTGTAATCCTACCGGGAATCGAACTCAAGACCCGCGGCGTAGAAAAGTAAGACCAACTGTAACGTAAATTTTTGTAATGGTATTTTGAAAGTAATTTCTTTATTTTCATAATAATTACACATTTCAACCTTGTTATAAAAAAAACTCAGTGCCTAACTTAAGACTTCAGAGAGCTCTAATCTTTAGAACCACAATTTTAACGTTCTTTATGTGACATCCACAATCCCATTGACCAATATTTTTTAAGAATTTCACATACAATTTGCAAATAATATCCTACAAAATACGAGTCTTTGAAGATTTTTTATACGGTTAGCAGGAGAATTAATGCGGTCGCTTACCATCAGGTGAGATTGTGGTCAAAAGTTTGCCTATATAGAATAAAAAAAATTAAAAAAAAACTTTACCGTTAGGTCCTTAAATTTGAAATAGTGAGTGCTGAGCCGGAAATAAATCTTGCAATACCAAAAATTATACAACCGCATAAACCTCATCGTCAATAACGCAGTCGAAACAAAATCCTAAAAGTCCCTAATACCTACATAAATGAAAAGTACTTTTTCTGCACGAACTGTATTAGAATAGATAAGTAGGTACTCTGCCTGTAAATAGCTCATTGTACCAATCCGCATTCGCCGCGACCATAGGTACCTATACCTACAGGTGAACAAAAAGTCGTTTCACCAATAACCAGACGCCAGTTCATTGCCACTACTATACCACGTCAGTCCCTTACAAATTGTATATTACCTATAGCTGTAAACGCGGCCTCGCCTACGTTTTCGGTAATGAAAATAGTGAATCAGGATAAAAAGTATCCGGTGTATTGCTTCTGGATATAAACTGTACCCATACCAAACTTCACCGAATTTAGATAAATCGTTGCGTCTAGAAGAGAGAACTGACAAACTTGCTGATTGGTATAAATATTAGTTTGATTGGGATACATTTATTTTGTCTTTTTTTATTTGGGCACATGTGGGGAAAATAAAATGTTATTATTTTGTTGTAGCATTACCAGTTATGCATCCGAAACGAAAGGTTGTGGATATGGATCTTGAGGACATAGACACAGTTTTGAAGGAAACTAAAGAGGTGAGTTCATTTAAAATTAATATGCGTCCTTCATTGTCTTTTAATTCTGTTTTTATTACCAATCGATGACGAAGCTATGTTTAGAAACCGTGCAAGATTGCCGCACTCATGTAATGTGTACATATGTACCGATTTCTGTAGTTATTTTAATTACTATTCACTCTTATCTTGTATTGAAATGTATTTTGTACTTATTGCCTTCAGTATTGAATAAATAACAGTAAATAGATAAGATCCATAAATCTTATCCTTAAATTATAACTAGTGGCTCTGTGAGCTGATGACCTCACGTGTTTTTCGAAATGGCTGAAATATGTTTTTTTTACGTTTTTAACCTCAATACCTCCGTCGTTTTGATTTTTTTCCAAAGACAGAATCAACAAAAATTCTATATAATTATCGTACCTGCTCACAAAATTTCACGAGAATCGGTTGAGAAATGCGACCTGTAGAAGAGAACAACCGGAAATCCGGACATCCTGACATACGAAAGCAATTTGAAACGGAGACGCTCCGCGCTCGCTCGATCAATTAAGAACATTTATGAGCGTGTGTGAGAATATATTTGGAAAACTATACATATGTTTATGAGTGTGTGTTAGAAATAAATTGTAGATTGTGCATCTTCATGATGCGTTAATAATAAGCAAAGGACACTTCGTCGCTACACGCAGTGCTAGCGTATCTCAGTGGTTATAGCAATTACTTAATGAACATGAGTTCAAATCTCGTATTAAGCAACATTTCTTGTGGTTCTTTGCCTCGCAGCTTTGCCAACGTAAATTAAGATGATACACAAATTAAACAGACCAGGTACTTCTTTCCTGTTTGCTCGTTTGGAAGCAAAATAATTTTCATATTTGTAAGGTACTAACCAGCTTATAGGACGTGTCGAATAACAGCCGCTTGGTAACACAAATACAATATGCCGAACAATATTATTTGATTAGATTCGTTAAAGATTAGATATATCTAATCTGCTGATTTATTCGTTTCTCCTCCTATATGACCTCTCCTAGAGGTCCTATAGGAGGTATGAGTGAGTCCTATATATACCTGTGTTACTTAAAAAAACTTTGTCTTATATTTCCTCTTTGGTATTGTAATGTTGATTCGTCAGGTACAACTTGTATTGTTCTATTTAGCAGTGTTTCTTGTTTTCAATCGTGAATTCTGTTTCCAGGTAATCCGACAATGTTTTACACAATACCAAACGGAAGAGGTTTTCCTATCATTTAATGGTGGAAAAGACTGCACAGTTCTTCTAGACATCACACTGAACGTCCTCAAAGACTTACGCGGAGATAAAATTGGCAAAGACTTGAAAGTGGTTTATATAAGGACTAACGGTCCTTTTAGAGAGATTGAGTTATTTGTAAAGGAAGTGGAGAAATATTATGGAGTTCAGCTGGTGGTGACCGACGGGGAACTCAAGGCGACGTTGCAAAGACTTTTGGAAGAGGATGAGAGGTTAAAAGCGTGCCTTATGGGAACGAGGCGGACGGACCCCTACAGTGCTGATTTAAACTTTATGCAGGTACGACATTCTAATTATTCAGACGATTGATTATGATTATTTTATTAATTTTTATGAAAGTGCACTTTTCCACAGAGTTTCTTAGACCGTGGCCTCGACGAACAGCGGACAGCGGGGCGACAGCGGTGGCTATACAGTATAGTTATTCTGCGACAATATCCTCAGTCGCTACCGCTGCCGCCCCGCTACCCGCTGTGATCGAGTCCAAGGCCTGAGTGTTACCTTCTATTGGGTGTAAACTAAAGCACCATTTTCAAACGTCGCGAATCTATATTGGTATTTAATTTCATCTAAGTATAAAACTATCAAACTGATTATCGATAACTGATAATAATCAACGCACAGCCTTAACCATAGAGGTGAAAGAAACGTTTATGTAGGATCACTAAGAATGGAATATAAAAAAAAATGGGCGACGCAAAGGATGGTAATGTGTTTATCAGTCTATGTATGGTTTTTCTTCTATGGCTCTCTAGAGACTAAACGCGTGGGCTAATTTATAATGTTTAAAAAATAAGTAGAATGGAACTATGTTGTTATTTTTATTAAACTATAATGTTATAAATTAAACAGAAAACAGACCCGAGCTGGCCTCAGATAGTCCGCGTGTCGCCGCTACTCAACTGGACTTACCACCAGATATGGAGCTACATCCTGCAACGGGACGTGCCTTACTGCTCGCTTTATGATCAAGGGTTGGTACTTTGGAACTCAGTTTTATAACTAAATGACTCAATTAGCGTAGTGGGCAAATCCTTGCTTTCTACGCCGCGGGTCCTGGGTTCCATAAGCACAACAAGTCAATTTTCCTCAAGAAGGAAAAATTTTGTTTCTTGTTGTGGATGTGATTGTATGCGAGCCGAAAACATTCACATGTTTTCGGCTTCTGCGATACAAGTCTAAAAATGTTGTCCTATGCAGTAAGTGGGAAAGACGTTTATGAATTTAAAAATATTAGACGGAATAAAATAAAAACAAAATGTGTTTCCCCTATATACGGTAGGTCCATTGTGAACTACGATCGTACTATTAGCAAGTGCTCGTACCGTAGGTGCCAGAAATATTGATTGATGTCACACACCCACACTGCACATAATATTATCAAACATTGGAAAATGTCCAATTCATCCAACCGTTACAAACATATTCACTTTCACTGCTGAATACTGCAAAACACAAACCTTGCGCTTCGGCTCCACACGCGAGGCGGTTCAAGTAAGGACAATCATCATTCTGACAAGGCGGGATAAAGCCGGGACAGAACCTAGCCGCTAAAATATCAGAAAATATTGCAAATCACAGGCGAGTTCACGTCAACCGCATGCGCATGTTAGAAATAGGTTACTATCGGTAGTTTTTAAACGACCGAGCGAGCTAGAGCGGCGCGAGCGAAGCATCCCCGTTTCAACTCGGGCGAAAAATGCTTTCGTCCGCCCGGACGTCCGGCCGGTCGCATCCACGGGTCGCAACGAGGGGGATGCGTCGCGACCCGGGCGGCGTGAATCGTTCCGGGAAGTTTCGGGAGCGGGTTCGATAAATGTATGAATCTATGCTCGATCGGTCATTGGAAAATTTTCAAAACGGCGGAGATAGTAGAAAAAATCATATTTCAGCCATTTCCAAAAATATACGAGGTGGGCAGGTCCCAGAACCCCGGTAATGTTGTGTCGTATGGTGGGCAGGTACACGTCCATAGGCAGCACGTGGAACACGCGGCCCAACCCCGCGCTGGCGGGCCCGCGCCCCGCCTGGCGCCTGGCCGACGCCGCGCTCGAGCGCGCCGGCCGCCTCCCCGCGCCCCACACGCGGGGGGGTCCCGCCGACCGAATACACGACGTGCTTTAGCGCCCGTCGACGACCCTCTTCTCCGGCGCTCGCCAAACTGTCGACAACCTCTTTCGCCGCCGCGCTCGGTCTCGCTCGTCCGATTCCATGTTTTGGATGGTGTCGAGAGCGGCGCGGCCCGGTCGCCCGGAAAAAATATTAAATCGCGATAACTGTATACTTTGCGACGTCGTCCGACTGGGCCGACCGGGGCGCGGCGTCGATTCGAATTTGTCTAGTTTGTCAAATTTATCCGTAGTTTTCCTGCTAAATCTTAAGTTCCGAGGCTGCCGGCCCGTTTGGCGGGGAGCGCTAGCTTGTGATAGTCCCCCCTCTCGCTTGTGATATCGATGATACGATGCTGTGTCCCGTTCGTTGAAATTAGAAAAGGAGGGGATAGACGATTCTAATGTAAACTATAGTGTTATTGTACGGTAATAGATACAAAACATGTCTACTAATAACGAAAGCGTCTAGATTATAATAAAAAAATTCGTCGTGGGTCTAGATTATAATCTGATATTGCACATACTCGCGAACTGCCGGAACACCAGATATTTTTTATTAGGAACAAACTCTAGAATCGGTTAAATTGTAGTTTTGAAGTTGTACGAAAATTAATAACGACTACGATTTCCACAAATATTGACACACACGAATACTTATTTCTACAAAACCGTTTGTTTCCCGTGCTACCGAGTCTTATTACCAGTAAAAAAAACTGGAAAATTTACCGTGTTTACTACCGCAGCTGGTAGTAAGTACCTAACTCTAGAAAATATTTTTGACCCACAATACTCCTTTTAAAAAGTAACAACAAAGATGAAATAAACAAATGAAAATCAATATAAAAACAAAACCAAAACTAACCATTAACGCCGCCGGAGTATTTAAAATTTTTATTTATAGTATATGTTTCTATTTTTATCATTTCTTAGTGCATTTTATGCCTGAAATACAATTTACTTTTGGCAAGTGAAAACAATAAGTACTTAAATGTTTTTTATCGTATCTAACTACAATCTAAATCTAAAATCTCATCTGTGCAAAACGAATGCCCAATCTGCTTATCATTAATATAATTATCTGTTACTGATAAAACTGAACGATGCATAGACATCGTGCGGTAAAAAGCTAGAAATGTTTTCTAGAAATATTTCTTTTGATAGCTATCATTAAATTTCCAAAGAATTCTCGAAAGTTTACACCAAAACGAAAATCCTAGAAAAGATCTAAAAATGTGTATTAATTTAAACTCGAACTGAATTAACTAACAAACGCATTATTTGCATGAATACATAGATTGATCTCAAGGTACGCAATGCATTTTAGAACTTTATTGTTGTAAAGATTGTCGGCAGACGACTTTGTTGTAATTAATACAGTTTTAACGTTCAGGTACAGGTTAAACGTTCCACTTCAGATCTTTCCTACTTCGCGTGTCATTTCAGTAGATGTCAGATAGTTATAAAATAACCGACAATTATGGTATCTCAATCCTGGTCGTATGAGTGATTCTGTATCGCGATTTTCGAATAACTAATAAAATAAACCATCAACACTAATATAAAATGTGTAAAAGGTATGTCGAAATTTATCGTTTTACAAGTTCACTACGTTGGCTCGTTATTTCAAGTTCAGTGATTTTTATAATAGGTGCCTCGTTTGTTATAATTTGACGTCAATAATTGAGCTTATTATCTTATTGTAGAAGGTATCCTCATTACCAAGAGATTCCTAAAGATATCAGGCAAACGGTGCTGTCATATTGTGTTCTCTTTAATTTATTGAATTTTATCTACACCCATACCGTAAATCATCTGTAGCGCTCAAAAACCATAATGCAGGTTACAATGAATGGTTCTAAATACAGGATTGTCGTGAGAGCAGATAATGTTGTTTGCAGTTGCCAAACACCATGTGCACTCATGCGTGTGCAATTGCGCTTAATTAGCTGAATTATATACAATGTATTATAACACTCGTGATAATAATAGGGGACAAGCCGAACAAGGTGAAAGCGAGTTCCACAATAGTTTAAACATCATATTATATATATTAATTATATTATTTAAATTATGACATACGTCTTTAATGGTCGACTGTTGCGACCTAGACGTATTATTAATTATGTATTATGATTGCCTCATTATGTAGCAGTTGCTTAATATGTAACTGTTCAGTTATTACGTACTTACACTTTGTACTTACACGTGTATTATAAGTCCAATGCAAAATTAAATGAGTTTAGTTAATATTTTAGCAATTTAATCGCTTTTGAGATGCTTGTTGCAGCGGCGTGATTAATAATATTGTATTCGTAAGGCAAGTTCACGCGTCGCAATATTTGGTCTTCAATTACTATAGCTGTACATATCTCCTAGTTTTAGTTACAGTTTTCACTCCGCCTACATTTCCATCAGATGGGATAGTGGTCAAACGGTTGCTTGTGAAATGAATCTCCAAAACGCGATACAGCATGATATGCGACACGACCGATGCAGTTCCAAAACTATTCGAAAATATCGAGACACATTAGCCCATGTCTTAGAGGCGAGAGGAAGTGTTTTAAGCATTTTAGCACCAAAATTTTTTTAATAAGTGTGACATGGTTCTATTGTTCATTAATGCAACATAAATTCTACTTTTAATCTTTAATTATAATGTCAGTCTGCACTGTACTAGTTTTAAATCACTGAGAAGGAGTATTATATCATTGTTTCGATTTAATCATCTATATTTTAGATTCTCACTAAATATAGTATGATGATATTTATTTGACTCACGATACACGTTATTTATTTTTAATTTATTGTTGTTGTTGGGTAATAAATGGTCACAAGTTATCTATATTTCACGTGGTTTCAATTAAATTGCCCCGAACGTGTTCCTTGGGTTTTATTCTTACAAATATAATATGTACAGACTTACTAAACTAAATCGTTGGTAAGTATTAAGTTTCATTTTCCGTGTTGTTGGGTTTCACATGTTTGCGGATGAATTCTTGAAACGCCATGACGTCCTCTGGTGTGTCATCTGTAAAAGAGTATTTATTTCGTTCATTCGGCGGCGTTCGGCTCATCTTACAGGCATTCCGGCTTCGGATTAACTACCACCAACACCCTTATTATATTATTTATATATTATGCGGTTCATACGTGACGCACACATATCAGTATCGCCTCGCATCCACGCACCACTTGTGCCTAAGCGAGCTGTGTCATTACAAGCTAGCAAAGTGATGTGCGCGCAGACTAGGTCATGTTGATCTCCTGCTGGTGTGATAAATAAACATAAACGCTTTCACATTCACAGCCACACACTAAATTCGATTACTTGTGACGTAGGTGCCGGAAACATTCACGTGTTACAACCAGAAACACAAATTGTTTTTGGGGAGAAAACTTGTGTTCCCATCGAAAATCGACCTCTGCTTAGAAGGCGAACGCGCCCACAACTGAGCCAACGGGTAGGTATCGGGTTCGATTCCCGGCAGGAACACAATTTTTCTTCTCAAGGAAAATGTGTGTTTCTGATTCTGGTACTGATTGTGTGTGTGATGTGAATGTTTCCAGCACCCATGACACAAGTCATCGAACTTAGTGTGGGGCTGTGAGTGTGAAAGCGTTTATTTAGCTATTATTATAATAAGCTCTTGCTGAAAACAAGGCAGCAGAAGCGAAACTCCGTTAAGAAGACCGGAAGAAGACTTCGTATAATTCCATCAGCGGCTGCACTAGCAGGACTTGTTCCGGCTAACAGAGCGAATAGCCAGTATAATAGCTATTCGCTATGGAAGAGCGCAGTCCCACACGGAACTTTGTTATTCATAGTTCTGGGTGGCACTATAGATGTATAAGGGCGGGTGTGTTGCTTACCGTCAGGCAAGCATTTGACCACTATCTCACCTGATGACCAGTGATGAAGCGGCTGAAGATATACCATGTTTGCCTAGAAGATACCTATTAATTCTTGACTTGAAGACTCCTAGACTTGTTACTCGTCGGGGAACAAAGACGCGGTCAATAAGTTCCACTCCTACGCAGTACAGATGACGAACGTAGAAGTGAAACTCTTTGGGTGATTGCACATCAACGCCTGTTGACACTTGACACCTTAGAGTAGAAAAAAAATAATGTACTCTATAAAGGACAGGAAGACGGTCAACGAAGCGATCCTACAAGGGTTATTTTTGTGAGTACATACCGATTTCCCTTGGCACCTCCGTGCCCTCGTCGTCGTCGGAGCTCTCGTTGGCGGGGTGGCGCAGGTACATGTCGCTGATGTCGCGGCCCGCCCCCACCGCCTCTATCAGGCTCCCGGCGGCGCCCGGCGCGCGCTCGACTGCCGACCGGGAGTTGTCACACACACGAGGTATTTCATGTTTAAACCAAACTTAAAAGGTAGATGAGTGGGTGCATGCCACTTTAAAATCTTATATGTAGCTTATTATAATATATGAATCCATACTAATATCATAAATGCGAAAAAGTAACTCTGTCTATTACGCTTTCACGCCTAAATCACTGAACCGATTTTAATGAAAGAGATGAGATAGACTAGAGCTTGGACATAGACTACTTTTTATCCCGGAATTCCCGCGGGTCCAGGAATTACGCTAGTAAAACCGAGGGACGCAGCTATAGTTGGAAATAATTTTGCGGCGGCTACTCTCGATCCAATCGTTCTAGGCTTAGGCGTTATCGTGTTCATCCCCGACAACGAGATAACAAAAAAACAGCAATATCGCACCTTTGTTAGGGATAGTAGGTAATCCCTAAGATGCAATAAGGTACAAAATTTTGGAAAGGCAAAATATCGTTTACGGCGGAGTTTGAACCGGCGGCGGCGGCTATAAGGTATTGTTCTGTAACATAAGCTATCCGAGACCCGTTTACGAGTCCTATATCGAACGTCTTATATAGACACCATCTACCAGAATAGTCTGAAACTACTACATTAGTTCCGCCTAGCTAGGCTTACAAATTAAAATGCACTAGAGATACAAATCATTATAAGCGATTGCAATTCCATCACACTAATATTATAAATCTGAAAGTTTGAGTGTGTGTGTAAATATGTAATTATGTTTGTTTTCTCTTCGCGCTGTAACGGTTAACGGATTTGGATGAAACTTTACATAGCTGTACGGAATATAACACGAACACCTTCCACAGCACTTTGCACCGTGACGCGTGTCACATTAATGACTAAATTAAATACTATTTTGTATTCAGTATTTTTTTGCCTACCTCGGCACACGGGTGCATTCATTATAATTACTACAGTGCAAGTTATGTACCTACTTTGTAAAGCTATTGCATGTCCGAAATGGACAGGCTGTTGAGACATTTTTAATTTAAGACCAATATGTACACAGTTAGAGCAATAAAGTATATTTCTATTTCATCTAACATTAATAAACTCAAAACATAAGAACATAGGTTAAGAACATTTACATGAACAATAAATAGTAATATTATAAACGGTGAAAACCGCGGGGCACGGCTAATTTACCATAAATTAGAGTAACTACTAAGGCTATAACAAATACCAAAACCGCTTTTATGCTTTTATCAATGGTGAAATCCGGATGTACCATTATGAGTCGTCAAGTATCAAAGATGGCGAGCCAACTAAATAGACTTTAGCCGTGACGACTCACGCGCATGTAAGTTACATTTGGAAACAAACGCATTTGACATAAACGATTTTTACACATTATTACATAGATTATAGAAATAGAAATATATTTATTGTACTAGCTGACCCGCCCGGCGTTGCCCGGGTAAACAAAAGCTTACATATAAACGCTTTCTCACTCACAGCCCCACTGTAAAAGTACTATAAGTTGTGTCGTGGGGCCGTAAACAATTAACACCACACACACAACATTCACGTCATACCCAGAACCAGAAACATAAACTGCCCGTGGGGAAAAAACTTTTGTTATTGTGTTCCCACCGAGATTCGAACCCGCTGCTTTAAAGACGAACGCGCACTCATCTACGCCAGTGGGTAGTTCAAAGTTCAAAGATTCCCCACCCTGCGTCGCCCGGTTAAAAAATCTACACATAAACACTTCCACATTCACAGCCACACACTAAGTTCAGTGACTTGTAGCGTGGGGCCGTAAACATCCAAGATTCACAACATATTAAAAACCAGGAACACAAATTTCCCGTAGGGAGAAAACTTCTGTTTCCACCGCGAATCGATCCCGCTGCTTTGAAGGCAAACGCGCACCCATTTACGCGAGTAGATAGTTCAAAAGATGACCCGCCCGGCGTCGCCCGGTTAAAAAATAATAATACAAATAAACACACTTCCACATTCACAGCCCAACACTAAGTTCAATGACTTGTATCGGGGGGCCGTAAACATCCAAGATTCACAAAGTATTCACAACATACTCAAAACCAGGAACACAAATTTATCGTGGAGATAAATTTTCTAGGTAAATTATCACCGGTAATCGAACCCGCTGCTTTGAAGGCGAACGCGCACCCATCTACGCCAGCGAGCAATTCAAAGTTCAGGAACGACCCGCCCGGCGTCGGCCGGGTAGTAAATATTAAAAAACATACCCATAAACGCTTTCACATTCACAACCCCACAATAAGTTCAATGACTTGTATCAAAGGGCTGTAAACATCCAAGATTCACACAACATTCAAAACATACTCAAAACCAGAAACACAAATTCCCGTGGGAAAACACCTGCCCACCTAACTACGCTAGCGGGCAGTTCAAACTTCAATGATAAGACTAAACAAAAAAAACAGTCGAATTTATATCCCCCTTCTTATGTTAGTCGGTTCAAAACATAGACGTATCCACCGTTTTCACCCTCAAATAAACTTAACGATTTCTCCTAGACTATGGGTTCAAATTATGTGCAGTAAAAAGCAAATTGCATCTACCTGAACTAAGTAAGCCGATGAAATAGGTTTTTTTGATAAGAATTAATATTAAATACTTAAAAAAAGCCAACGAAATAGAAGCCGCTATTTTTTAGTGCAGGAATTCGTAGTACGTTTCTGTACATTTCTGACCCGTCCCGAAATTAATTTCACGATTTCTCATAGACTATTTATCCAAATCATATGCAGTAAAAAGCAAAATGTATCTCCATGAACTACGTAAGACGATGAAATAGTTTATTTTGATAAGGATTAATACTGAATGTCTCAAAAAGCCAACTAAACAGAGGCCGCTTTTTTTTCAGATTTTTTACAAAGAAAAGTATATTTTCTGAGCTATACATACATGTTAGATATATGCTGTCGCGGACTTTTTTGTAAAACTCATGAAGGCCAACATTTTTGCCATACATTGTATTCAACTATGTCTTACCGTTTAGTCAGCGTACGCCGATAAAGCGGAGAGTTAGCAAATTTTTCTCCGACTTGTCTTACGAATATTATTATTTCGAACTGATAACTAACTTCTATCCCGACAGCCCTTTACCCGGGGGGGTAAAGGGCGGCTCAATTCCATACTAGTTGAGAATGTTAATATACATTATTGATATCCTACGCTGTATGTGATTGAGAAGCAAATTCCTAGTTGCACCTCCACGTGGTCCCCCTGGTAACTATGGAGACCGGTACAATAGTGTGATACTCACCTATTGTACCGCTTTCCATAGGCCAACGTAACAAGGAAGAAAACTCGCCAAGCCGCACTGGCCAGCGTGGCGTTTTATGGCCAAAACCCTCTCATATGACAAGCAAAAATAAGCCCCGGCCCTCAGTCCCCAGCGGCCTCGCTATTCCAGACTCCGGCAGCGGTCTTGGTAACGGCGGGGCAGAGGGTGCTAAGAATCCCTGGAAGAAGCCCGGCTGCCTCAAAACAAATAAATCAATGACCTTGACCCTGGCGTGTTACAACGCCAGGACGCTGAGAACGGACGACCGATTAACAGAACTGCTGCACGAAACGGAGACAGTTAAATGGGACTTAATAGGTTTATCGGAGATTCGTAGAAAGGGTGAAGACCTAGTTAAACTTATCTGCGGGAACCTATTCTACTATAGAGGCCATGAAGATTCCACCTACGGTGGTGTAGGTTTTCTGATTGGTAAAAATGTGGCAAAATCCGTACAAAGCATAAAGAGTATTTCTACCCGCGTTTGTTTTGTTACGTTAAAACTAAATGAACGCTACTCCATTAAAATTATCCAAGTGTACGCCCCAACATCCACACACACAGAAGACGAAGTGGACATATTCTATGACGATATAGAAAAAGCCCTTGAGGATTCTCCGTGCCATTACTCAACCATTATTGGCGATTTTAATGCAAAGATTGGCAAACCAAAATTACATGAAAAATCAGTTGGCATTTTTGGCCTAGGACAGCGCAATAGTCGTGGACAAACCCTTGTTAACTTTCTTGAAAAGAAAAATCTTTACGCTATGAACACGTTTTTCCAAAAGCGACCTGCAAGGAAGTGGACATGGGCTAGTCCAGACGGGAAGACTAAAAACGAATTAGATTATATCATCAGTTCACATAAATATGTAGTTGAAAATGTACAAGTCCTTAGTCACTTCAAAACTGGTAGCGACCACAGGCTGGTAAGAGCACAATTGAGATTTGATTTAAAGAGCGAAAGATCTAAGATAATATGCCCGAAAAAACGCTACCAAGCTCAACTTGTTGGCTTTCTTGGAGTACAGTACCGTGAAGATCTTAAAAACCGGTTCGAAAGCTTAGATGAGACAAATTTAGATGTTGATTATGTTAATGAAAAGTTATGCGAGATAGTTTCAGAAACCACAAATGAACATTTAGGTACCACAAAAAGTAAAATACAAAAATTGTCAACCGAAACTTTGGATTTAATTGAAGAGAGAAGAAACATGAATGCCAAAACAGCACCAGACCTTAAACTAATAGCACAGATAAATAAGAAAATACATAAGTCTATTAAACGTGATCTTCGAAAATATAATACAAAAGTTATCGTAGATACCATAGAAAAATACAGAGGCCCCAAAGTATTTAAGAGAAAGTTGAAAATAGGAAACAACCAGATAATTAAACTACAAGACAGTAATGGAAATACAGTCACAAACAGAGAACAAATACTGACTATAGTTGAAGAATTCTATGCAAATCTTTATACATCTAAATCTGCAGAACCTTCTTCATCGGGTGATGATCTTAGAGCCAAAGCTGTTGAAAATCGTGGTTCGGAAGAACTACCTCAAATATTACCTTGCGAGATCGAAAAGGCTTTAGAGCAAATGAAAAGTGAGAAAGCACCCGGAGAGGATGGGATAACGGTTGAATTACTCCGAGCTGGAGGGCAACCAGTACTACATATTTTGCTGAAACTTTTTAATGCCGTTATATTCAGCGGTCAGACCCCAGAACCCTGGAAGAAAGCCATAGTTACCATTATTCACAAAAAAGGAGACGCTTCAAAACTCAACAACTACCGTCCAATAAGTCTTCTTTCTCAAATCTACAAACTTTTTGCTAAGGTAATCTGTAACAGAATTACCCGCCAGCTTGACGAATGCCAGCCTGTAGAACAAGCCGGATTCCGGAGCGGATTTTCAACTATTGACCATATTCATGCAGTAAAACAGCTAATGGAAAAGAGTCAAGAGTTTAACATGCCCCTGTGTATAGCCTTCGTCGATTATGAAAAGGCATTTGACAGTGTCGAACACTGGGCCGTTCTTGACTCTTTACATCGCTGTTGTATTGATGCACGCTACGTGGATGTGCTCCGAGAGCTATACAGCTCCGCTACAATGCAGGTAAGATTGCACGACCTAACTAAACCCATATGTATCGAAAGGGGGGTGAGACAGGGAGACACCATTTCACCCAAGCTTTTTACGGCTGTCCTAGAAGACGTCGTAAAAACGCTTGCATGGGACAAGTGTGGTATAAATATAAACGGTGTCTACCTGTCCCATCTCAGATTTGCTGACGATCTCGTGTTATTTGCCGAAAGCCCAAAGAATCTCCAATCGATGCTACAAAGCCTTTATAATGCATCATTGAGCGTAGGCCTTAAGATGAATATGACCAAGACCAAGTTCATGATGAACATCCCCGGCATCTCGACTTCAAACATTATGGTTGGAGGCGAGAACCTAGAGATGGTTAGAGAATATGTGTATCTTGGACATATTTTATCTTTTGGTAAGGAACATCAAAATAAGGAGATATCTAGGCGGCACAACTCGGCTGGGCGGCGTTTAGAAAGCTGGAGGACATTCTGAAATCTCGCCAGATCCCACAATGTCTGAAAACCCGTCTATTTAACCAATGTGTTCTGCCCACTATGACATATGGTGCCGAGACATGGACGCTTACACATGAGGCTGTGCACAAAATAGGAGTTGCACAGAGAGCCATGGAGCGAGCCATGCTCGGCATTAAACTACAAGATCGAGTCCCTAATACCCAAATTAGACAACGAACAAAAGTTCGAGACGTTGAAAAATTTGTTATGGGACTCAAATGGAGTTGGGCGGGACACATTGCTAGGCGAAGTGACGACAGGTGGAGCAAGGTTATGACAGAGTGGTGGCCAAGAGAAGGCAAACGCAGCGTCGGACGTCCAGCGGCAAGATGGGTTGACGATATTGTTAGCATTGCGGGTCGAACCTGGACAAGACTAGCACAGGTCCGAGGCGAATGGCAGAATATGAGAGAGGCCTATACCCAGCAGTGGGATCAAAAGGGCTGTGGATGATGATGATCCCGACAAAACATAGCCTATGACACTCAGTGATAGTGTAGCTATCTATTGGTGAAAGAATTTTCAGAATCGGATCAGTAGTTTCAGAGATTACCTTTTACATACAAACAAACAAACAAACAAACAATCAAACTTTACCTCTTTATAATATTAGTATAGATAAACTGTTTTACAGCCGTAGATGGCGCATGAGGCTAATGTATCTTCGTTAGACAACTAACCAGCGCGGGCAGGCGACGAGGTAATAATGCTAGTGATGGGACGATGCGAGAACTTGCTATCACAAGCTATACAAATGGTCATGCGGTACAACTACTTAAAGCTTTTACGAAGCTTTATAAAACATAGTGTTTTCGTGAGGCAAAGGCACTTGAACTGGTTATTTTGTATATGGTTGGTTACGTTCACATATTTTGAAACGACGCTGTAACAGTTCGAATCGTTTATTACTTTCTACTGAAATATGATTTTTACTATGATAGTGGCACGTAATAAGGTTAGCGGTCTTCACTCGACTTTCTCTAATACTACTTACTACTACTGTAATGAATATCTTTCCTCTTTGTGACTAATATTTTAATATTTAGGTACCTGTTTTAGTAGATTTCGTCTCTTCGTCTTTCTGCTTCTCAGCCGCTAGTTTCTCGGCGCGCATCTTCAGCCAGTCCGCTTTGTATTCCCTAAAAGAAGACACGAGAAATAATCATTTACTCATTACATAAACATATACGCTTTCACACTCACAGACCTACACCAAGTTCGATTACTTGTGTTGTGGGTGCCGGAGAACCATAAACACAATTTTATTTATCTAGAAAAATTTAAAAATACCTGTGTTTTACCGGGAATCGAATCATTTATCAACGACAACTTGTCATAGTTTAGGTGCTTCGACGCCACAGATACTGGGTAGAAGCGTAATGTTTTTCAAGGGATAGGGTTATTTGCTTCTGGTTCTGAATGAGAGTTCAATATACATTTAGTATTTACGAAATAAGGTATATTACTGATCAGTTACTAATCAACGTACTCACTCTATCATAGACACCGATAAATTTGCTTAATCTTGCCCAATGAAAACTGAGATATTAATGGTACTGAACAAAATAGTAATGTTTTTTAGAATAAACTTACTTTTCGTACTCTTCAGCTGCTTCATCTACTAACTTGAAGAACTCGTCTATACCCTGTAAGTGAAGATAATAATTTATAACAGTGGCCCAACATTTCGCAACTATTCCCATCGCCTCTTTAGCTCAGTGGTAGAGCACTGGTCTCGTAAACCAGGGGTCGTGATTTCAATCCTCACAGGAGGCATTACAATTTTGAAGATTTCAACTACATGTAACTAGTAGTTGAGTATTCTCCTTTAGCTTGTTACATAAACGAACTTTTAGTCAAGGAAACTTCTACAAGTACAACCCAACTTATGAATCTAAGATATTATCCTTATATGCATCATTATCAATGCACAAAATTTATTTTAGCCGAAAACGCAAATCTTTGTAATTACTTGCCTTTCATCAGACAGGGATAGATATATAAAGAGATGCATATAGATCAGAGCCACATAGCATTATCTCGAGCTTAAACTGTGTGACAGTTACAAATCCATGGCGGCTCGCCTGGCTTCTACCCTGTTCCTAATCAGTCGTCGTTTACCACTTTCAAAGAGAAAAATCAGTCTCCCGAGTTGTGTTTCACAGCTATCCTTGTACAGTGAGTCATAATCAAGGTCTACATCATCACTTTCCAACAGGTAATATAAACCTAAACGCATAAACGCTTTCACACTCACAGCCCCACATTAAGTGCGATGACTAGCGTCGTGGATGCTGGAAACATTCATATCACACACAAAATCATAACCCACGACCAGTACCAGAAATACATATTTTCCCTATACCCGATATGCCTGCTTAGAAGACGAACACGCACCTAACTAAGCCAACGCGCAGTTCAAAGAAAGGGTCAGACGCTAAGCCTATCAGAGATTTTATAAGTTTGACAGTATTGACTCACAGCCCCGGTGTGTGCGCTGACCCCGCAGCACCTCAAGTCAGTGTAAAAGTTATCAAGTGCCAGTGCCATAGACCTGGTGAGGTTTCCAATGTATGTGTTTCCGCCTTCATTCTCTGATGATCCCTCTGCGTCTAGAGCCTCTTGGAATGCCTCGAAGTCTCGCATCCATTCCACGGCATATGCATTGTCAACTACATCAGTCTGGAAAGTAAACAATTTAACTTTAATTGTATCTCTGAGTAGCTGAAAAATGAATTAAAAAAATTTACTGCCTTTTGGCTTAGTTCAGTGCATGTAAGCAGGAGTTTGATCCCCATGGGGAACACATGTTTTTTTCCCTAGGGAAATTTGTGTTTCTGGTTCTGGGTGTGATTGTGAGTGTGAAAGTGTATATGTTTTTATTAGTTAGTCAGTTAATCTGTCTTTTCTCTTTGTATCTTGAATTCGGAACTAGGCAACATTAAAAAAAAAAAGTATTCAACTAAAAGTATTGCTGTACCCTACTGCCAAGGAGCTGGATGGATTTTTATAGTTAAGGTATCTTTAGATTCTCAAAAACCCATGTGTCTTAAGAAAGGTGTTAAAAAATATCATTGGCAAAATCTCAGTTCAGAGCGAACAACTTGTAGAGTGAAGCTGACCAATCATTTGCCTATTAAACTTAACAAAGACACCAATCATTGTTTGAGTAAATACACAGGGTTGGCACAGTATCTTAGATTACAAAAATTGACTTAGTTGCAATTGTCAGGTACATTTAAATCATAAATACAAGTCTTCTATCTGTGGAATTTCTGCAAAACACTTCTGATTGAGATGCCAATTTGCTTAACCTTTACCAACATATTGGTTACATTCTTTTTCTTTGCCATGTTAATGATCCTTATATTATGTGGGCCTAGTGTACATTGTCACTTCCCACTTACAATTAATATTTTATTAATTGATTTTTATTAGTTTAAAATAGTATAAATAATAATATTACAATCTTAAAAGGAATATCACATACTATTAAATAGAAACAACAGAATTATACATCAGGCATGAGACCATATGGTTTAATACCCACCTCATGTGATATTTTTCCTTTCTACTGAGTATGTACAAAATGTTAAACATTATTTGACCAGGGCTGACTGCTCCCTGCCAGCAAGTAAAGTTGTGCTGAAAGTTGGTGTAGGTGGATACAAGTGATTACCTTATTCATAACAACAATGAATGGCAAGCGTGTCTTGTACAGAATGGAGCATGCATACAGCATATTGGACATAAATGTAACTGGGGCTACGCTCCTGACTGTGTCCATCACGTAGACAACGATTGTAGGACACGTGGCAGCCAACGCTTCTGTCACTATTGTGCCTGATGCTGACCAAGTGAACACTTCAATCTGACCTAAAGAAAAAATCAAACATTAATTGATATAGATTAATTAGAGGATGTTGTATAGACTTCATCCTCTGGCACATTGTGGTAGCATATGCTATCACAATCAAATATTTATAAACAAGTGTGGCAACTGGCTGGCAATTAGGGGTACACACACCAAATTAGTTGGTTAATTTCCAAGCTACTAAGAAGGAATAAGAATGTCATTTGTCTCATTATTATACTTAAAAGTGTCACACTTCCTAATTATATTTTATTATCTTATAGGCTTGCATTTTACTACCTTACTTAGTGGTAACTGGTAAGTGATTATGAGTATGTGCACAATACAAACATCTTTAAGACTACCAATAATTTTGAACAATCAAGAGTCATGAAGACAGAACCAAGTAGTACTTGGTTCAGTCTTACTCGGTTTTTTTTGTCTCAGACAACTGTGCCTAGTTAGACAAAAGCCATTCATCTGTTTTGGCAAAGTGGCACTATTTACCTGGTGTGTCTATAATACAATATTTGTGCTTCTTGCCCGCCTTCTCAATGAGTTCTACAACCTGACCAAACTTTGTGGAGAATAAATTCAGAGCTGTGACAATCCCACCATTGGGACCTAGTCCATATTGCTTCATCACTTCTTTGTAGTTCACTGTGTCTCTGATATCTGAAACATCCCATGGCAGACTTTATATATACTTTTATATTTAAGTGGTTAAATTTAAGAAATAGGCAGATACCTACCAATGTTAGCCGGGTATGGAACTTCCCTGCAAGCTGGGTCTAAGTTTATCAAGTATGGGCGAGCTCCTTCAACGACCTTGCTAGAAAGTCTACGCGTGAATGAGGTCTTCCCTGCTCCCGCCATTCCTATAAAATATTATTTTATATCACCACTACATGTACATCTAATGACGTAAATTCAAGATACTGTAACTTTGTGTAAACAAAAATGTGTCCAATAGAAACTTTGTCAACATGATGTTGATAAAAAAACGCATAGCTATTTGGTTTAAAAGGAGTTTAGATGCAGAGACGCAGTTAGAATTAAAATAAATATAAATTTGTCCTAACCTAAAATTATCAAACACACTGGTTTTCTACTATCTTCTTCCATAGTTTCAGGCTTATCTTCACCTGTTGCCATTCTTAGTTTTTATTATTAAAAACTAATATTTGACTGGCTATTGGGCTTGGCTGTCTAATGATATCTATTTCAAAGCCGGAAAATTCAAATCCGCACCGCACCTAAACAAAACACAAAGATAATTGCAAAACAAAACTTCAAAACATTTGTGACATTGACATTGACACTTGACAGCATACAGAAAGACGACAAAATCTTACGAACTATCAATTTCTACTCAGGGGGAGCGGCAATGATTTAATTACTTATAAATAACCAAATAATACAAGAAAGTATTCGAGTGGGTTAGTGAGCGGTGGTGACCAAAGATAATGTAATTACTCCGTTCAGTGATGACCATGAAGGTTTTATCATTCAAAAATGCAACAAAAAACGGAGTGTTTATATCATCTTTGACAAACAAGATGGCATAGACTAAATAAGAAATTCTATTTAGTATGCAAGATGAGATTAATAGATTTTTTTAGAGTCCTTCTAGGGCGCTACCACCTCTTTGCCAAACAGTCGATCCGTAGGACTGTGCTAAAAGGGGAAGAAACGGATTATAGCGCAGAGGAATTTTACTGTTTCATGTTGGCTCTGCAGGTGTACCAACATACGACCTATATAAGCCCTTACCGTGAGGCGAAAATCGCACTCGTCTTTTTTTAAATGTATAAAAAGATCTTGTAGGGTTTTGGTTCCAGATAAACCAACATTTACTTAGGACAGGCACTTTATTGGTTTAATAAAATTATTTACAGATGACACAATCAACTGGTTTCTTTTTCTAGGTTCAGAAACATAATGGGGTAGATATGTCCTAGTTTTGATATTTTCTTTTGTATAATGATGCGCAGCGTGTCGGTGTAGGTGGCAGGGGGCTTGCATGTTGCGGGGTCTCTCCAGTGCAGCCCTGAAACAATATTACTGATATTAACTCAAACATGATATTAACACAAACGTATTTGTCTCTCATTACAAATAAAATGCTGCATTTTTTAGTTTTGGCTCTGCATATTATGTGCATTTAGCCAGTGTCAAGAAATAAACATTTTTCAAGTTGATTATGTATTTCATAAAACCAATCCTAGTCACCAGTCATAGTTACAAGTCATGTAAGAGAGTCATAGTCTAGTCACAGTTACGAGTCATGTAAGAGAGTCATAGTCCAGTCACAGTTACAAGTCATGTAAGAGAGTCATAGTCCAGTCACAGTCACAGTTACAAGTCATGTAAGAGACTCATAGTCCATTCACAGTTACAAGTCATGTAAGAGAGTCATAGTCCAGTCACAAGTCATGTAAGAGAGTCATAGTCCAGTCACAGTTACAAGTCATGTAAGAGAGTCGTAGACCAGTCACAGTTACAAGTCATGTAAGAGAGTCATAGTCAAAATTAAAGTTTACCAATCTGGCTCAAAATCAATATCTGAGGGCATTAAGGGGTGCTGATCACGAATTCGAGCCCTCAATCCAGGCGCGCGGACCGCAAATGACACTCAAGGATAGTCTATCTATTTGTGAAAGAATTTTGAGAATCGGATCAACAAACTTTACCTTTTTATAATATTATCGTATAGATATCAATCATGTACTGGCACTGTCCGTCCCCGACAATCTGTATCGCATCGCCTAGGTGGCGACCATTGTCTGTCAAAACATCACAAATGTGTACCATTTTCCTTCCCAATGTATATAAATGATACTTCAAGATCTGGGTAAACGTGATGTGAATATTTCCTGCATAAAAAACGTAGTATGGGGCAGTGATTGAGAAAGTATTTATTTATTTGTATTGGTTTGCCGTCATAAAGCTCTCCTGCTATAAAACTAGATGATCTAATGATACCATACCAGTGGAGTCGCAAGTGAAGAGCGCAGGCGAGGGCACGTTGTCTCGCGTGTAGTTCCACAAGCAGTCTCGCAGCAGCTGCACCAACTGAAATGACCACGTTGATGTTACAGCAGCTGTTCACGAGAGCTAATATATATAATAAAAAAAATAACTAGTTTACTCCGAGGAAACAACAATTATACTATAGTCCCTTAAAAGATGATTTGTATTACTAAAAATCAAATCTCTTTTTTATTTAGTAATCGCGCTGGTTACTAAATAAAAAAGAGTGCTGTTTTGTGTTTGTGTGTGTGTGTGTGTGTGTGTGTGTGTGTGTGTGTACCTCGCTGGCGGTGAGCTCGGGCGCCAGCTCCGACATGTGGCTGAGCGGGTGTGGCAGCAGCTGGCCGAGCGTCATCGTCCACAGCAGCTCCGACAGTGCCGCCTGCTCGCGGGCCACCTCCGGCGACTGCGTCTGCCGGTCTGTGGACAAGTAGCGTGTGGTAAGGTAAGGTGACGTCACTTTCGTGCGGTGGACCCAAGCGCTACAGCCTGGCGGCGGTGGCGCGCAGCAGCGCGGAGGCGAGGCAGAGCGCGGGGCGCTAGAGAGACACGTACCCAGGCTGGCCTTGAGGCGGTGCAGCAGCGTGGCGGCGGTGGCGCGCAACAGCGCGGAGGCGAGGCAGAGCGCGGGGCGCTAGAGAGACACGTACCCAGGCTGGCCTTGAGGCGGTGCAGCAGCGTGGCGGCGGTGGCGCGCAACAGCGCGGAGGCGAGGCAGAGCGCGGGGCGCTAGAGAGACACGTACCCAGGCTGGCCTTGAGGCGGTGCAGCAGCGTGGCGGCGGTGGCGCGCAGCAGCGCGGAGGCGAGGCAGAGCGCGGGGCGCTAGAGAGACACGTACCCAGGCTGGCCTTGAGGCGGTGCAGCAGCGTGGCGGCGGTGACGCGCAGCAGCGCGGAGGCGAGGCAGAGCGCGGGGCGCTAGAGAGACACGTACCCAGGCTGGCCTTGAGGCGGTGCAGCAGCGTGGCGGCGGTGGCGCGCAGCAGCGCGGAGGCGAGGCAGAGCGCGGGGCGCTAGAGAGACACGTACCCAGGCTGGCCTTGAGGCGGTGCAGCAGCGTGGCGGCGGTGGCGCGCAGCAGCGCGGAGGCGAGGCAGAGCGCGGGGCGCTAGAGAGACACGTACCCAGGCTGGCCTTGAGGCGGTGCAGCAGCGTGGCGGCGGTGGCGCGCAGCAGCGCGGAGGCGAGGCAGAGCGCGGGGCGCTAGAGAGACACGTACCCAGGCTGGCCTTGAGGCGGTGCAGCAGCGTGGCGGCGGTGGCGCGCAGCAGCGCGGAGGCGAGGCAGAGCGCGGGGCGCTAGAGAGACACGTACCCAGGCTGGCCTTGAGGCGGTGCAGCAGCGTGGCGGCGGTGGCGCGCAGCAGCGCGGAGGCGAGGCAGAGCGCGGGGCGCTAGAGAGACACGTACCCAGGCTGGCCTTGAGGCGGTGCAGCAGCGTGGCGGCGGTGGCGCGCAGCAGCGCGGAGGCGAGGCAGAGCGCGGGGCGCTAGAGAGACACGTACCCAGGCTGGCCTTGAGGCGGTGCAGCAGCGTGGCGGCGGTGGCGCGCAGCAGCGCGGAGGCGAGGCAGAGCGCGGGGCGCTAGAGAGACACGTACCCAGGCTGGCCTTGAGGCGGTGCAGCAGCGTGGCGGCGGTGGCGCGCAGCAGCGCGGAGGCGAGGCAGAGCGCGGGGCGCTAGAGAGACACGTACCCAGGCTGGCCTTGAGGCGGTGCAGCAGCGTGGCGGCGGTGGCGCGCAGCAGCGCGGAGGCGAGGCAGAGCGCGGGGCGCTAGAGAGACACGTACCCAGGCTGGCCTTGAGGCGGTGCAGCAGCGTGGCGGCGGTGGCGCGCAGCAGCGCGGAGGCGAGGCAGAGCGCGGGGCGCTAGAGAGACACGTACCCAGGCTGGCCTTGAGGCGGTGCAGCAGCGTGGCGGCGGTGGCGCGCAGCAGCGCGGAGGCGAGGCAGAGCGCGGGGCGCTAGAGAGACACGTACCCAGGCTGGCCTTGAGGCGGTGCAGCAGCGTGGCGGCGGTGGCGCGCAGCAGCGCGGAGGCGAGGCAGAGCGCGGGGCGCTAGAGAGACACGTACCCAGGCTGGCCTTGAGGCGGTGCAGCAGCGTGGCGGCGGTGGCGCGCAGCAGCGCGGAGGCGAGGCAGAGCGCGGGGCGCTAGAGAGACACGTACCCAGGCTGGCCTTGAGGCGGTGCAGCAGCGTGGCGGCGGTGGCGCGCAGCAGCGCGGAGGCGAGGCAGAGCGCGGGGCGCTAGAGAGACACGTACCCAGGCTGGCCTTGAGGCGGTGCAGCAGCGTGGCGGCGGTGGCGCGCAGCAGCGCGGAGGCGAGGCAGAGCGCGGGGCGCTAGAGAGACACGTACCCAGGCTGGCCTTGAGGCGGTGCAGCAGCGTGGCGGCGGTGGCGCGCAGCAGCGCGGAGGCGAGGCAGAGCGCGGGGCGCTAGAGAGACACGTACCCAGGCTGGCCTTGAGGCGGTGCAGCAGCGTGGCGGCGGTGGCGCGCAGCAGCGCGGAGGCGAGGCAGAGCGCGGGGCGCTAGAGAGACACGTACCCAGGCTGGCCTTGAGGCGGTGCAGCAGCGTGGCGGCGGTGGCGCGCAGCAGCGCGGAGGCGAGGCAGAGCGCGGGGCGCTAGAGAGACACGTACCCAGGCTGGCCTTGAGGCGGTGCAGCAGCGTGGCGGCGGTGGCGCGCAGCAGCGCGGAGGCGAGGCAGAGCGCGGGGCGCTAGAGAGACACGTACCCAGGCTGGCCTTGAGGCGGTGCAGCAGCGTGGCGGCGGTGGCGCGCAGCAGCGCGGAGGCGAGGCAGAGCGCGGGGCGCTAGAGAGACACGTACCCAGGCTGGCCTTGAGGCGGTGCAGCAGCGTGGCGGCGGTGGCGCGCAGCAGCGCGGAGGCGAGGCAGAGCGCGGGGCGCTAGAGAGACACGTACCCAGGCTGGCCTTGAGGCGGTGCAGCAGCGTGGCGGCGGTGGCGCGCAGCAGCGCGGAGGCGAGGCAGAGCGCGGGGCGCTAGAGAGACACGTACCCAGGCTGGCCTTGAGGCGGTGCAGCAGCGTGGCGGCGGTGGCGCGCAGCAGCGCGGAGGCGAGGCAGAGCGCGGGGCGCTAGAGAGACACGTACCCAGGCTGGCCTTGAGGCGGTGCAGCAGCGTGGCGGCGGTGGCGCGCAGCAGCGCGGAGGCGAGGCAGAGCGCGGGGCGCTAGAGAGACACGTACCCAGGCTGGCCTTGAGGCGGTGCAGCAGCGTGGCGGCGGTGGCGCGCAGCAGCGCGGAGGCGAGGCAGAGCGCGGGGCGCTAGAGAGACACGTACCCAGGCTGGCCTTGAGGCGGTGCAGCAGCGTGGCGGCGGTGGCGCGCAGCAGCGCGGAGGCGAGGCAGAGCGCGGGGCGCTAGAGAGACACGTACCCAGGCTGGCCTTGAGGCGGTGCAGCAGCGTGGCGGCGGTGGCGCGCAGCAGCGCGGAGGCGAGGCAGAGCGCGGGGCGCTAGAGAGACACGTACCCAGGCTGGCCTTGAGGCGGTGCAGCAGCGTGGCGGCGGTGGCGCGCAGCAGCGCGGAGGCGAGGCAGAGCGCGGGGCGCTAGAGAGACACGTACCCAGGCTGGCCTTGAGGCGGTGCAGCAGCGTGGCGGCGGTGGCGCGCAGCAGCGCGGAGGCGAGGCAGAGCGCGGGGCGCTAGAGAGACACGTACCCAGGCTGGCCTTGAGGCGGTGCAGCAGCGTGGCGGCGGTGGCGCGCAGCAGCGCGGAGGCGAGGCAGAGCGCGGGGCGCTAGAGAGACACGTACCCAGGCTGGCCTTGAGGCGGTGCAGCAGCGTGGCGGCGGTGGCGCGCAGCAGCGCGGAGGCGAGGCAGAGCGCGGGGCGCTAGAGAGACACGTACCCAGGCTGGCCTTGAGGCGGTGCAGCAGCGTGGCGGCGGTGGCGCGCAGCAGCGCGGAGGCGAGGCAGAGCGCGGGGCGCTAGAGAGACACGTACCCAGGCTGGCCTTGAGGCGGTGCAGCAGCGTGGCGGCGGTGGCGCGCAGCAGCGCGGAGGCGAGGCAGAGCGCGGGGCGCTAGAGAGACACGTACCCAGGCTGGCCTTGAGGCGGTGCAGCAGCGTGGCGGCGGTGGCGCGCAGCAGCGCGGAGGCGAGGCAGAGCGCGGGGCGCTAGAGAGACACGTACCCAGGCTGGCCTTGAGGCGGTGCAGCAGCGTGGCGGCGGTGGCGCGCAGCAGCGCGGAGGCGAGGCAGAGCGCGGGGCGCTAGAGAGACACGTACCCAGGCTGGCCTTGAGGCGGTGCAGCAGCGTGGCGGCGGTGGCGCGCAGCAGCGCGGAGGCGAGGCAGAGCGCGGGGCGCTAGAGAGACACGTACCCAGGCTGGCCTTGAGGCGGTGCAGCAGCGTGGCGGCGGTGGCGCGCAGCAGCGCGGAGGCGAGGCAGAGCGCGGGGCGCTAGAGAGACACGTACCCAGGCTGGCCTTGAGGCGGTGCAGCAGCGTGGCGGCGGTGGCGCGCAGCAGCGCGGAGGCGAGGCAGAGCGCGGGGCGCTAGAGAGACACGTACCCAGGCTGGCCTTGAGGCGGTGCAGCAGCGTGGCGGCGGTGGCGCGCAGCAGCGCGGAGGCGAGGCAGAGCGCGGGGCGCTAGAGAGACACGTACCCAGGCTGGCCTTGAGGCGGTGCAGCAGCGTGGCGGCGGTGGCGCGCAGCAGCGCGGAGGCGAGGCAGAGCGCGGGGCGCTAGAGAGACACGTACCCAGGCTGGCCTTGAGGCGGTGCAGCAGCGTGGCGGCGGTGGCGCGCAGCAGCGCGGAGGCGAGGCAGAGCGCGGGGCGCTAGAGAGACACGTACCCAGGCTGGCCTTGAGGCGGTGCAGCAGCGTGGCGGCGGTGGCGCGCAGCAGCGCGGAGGCGAGGCAGAGCGCGGGGCGCTAGAGAGACACGTACCCAGGCTGGCCTTGAGGCGGTGCAGCAGCGTGGCGGCGGTGGCGCGCAGCAGCGCGGAGGCGAGGCAGAGCGCGGGGCGCTAGAGAGACACGTACCCAGGCTGGCCTTGAGGCGGTGCAGCAGCGTGGCGGCGGTGGCGCGCAGCAGCGCGGAGGCGAGGCAGAGCGCGGGGCGCTAGAGAGACACGTACCCAGGCTGGCCTTGAGGCGGTGCAGCAGCGTGGCGGCGGTGGCGCGCAGCAGCGCGGAGGCGAGGCAGAGCGCGGGGCGCTAGAGAGACACGTACCCAGGCTGGCCTTGAGGCGGTGCAGCAGCGTGGCGGCGGTGGCGCGCAGCAGCGCGGAGGCGAGGCAGAGCGCGGGGCGCTAGAGAGACACGTACCCAGGCTGGCCTTGAGGCGGTGCAGCAGCGTGGCGGCGGTGGCGCGCAGCAGCGCGGAGGCGAGGCAGAGCGCGGGGCGCTAGAGAGACACGTACCCAGGCTGGCCTTGAGGCGGTGCAGCAGCGTGGCGGCGGTGGCGCGCAGCAGCGCGGAGGCGAGGCAGAGCGCGGGGCGCTAGAGAGACACGTACCCAGGCTGGCCTTGAGGCGGTGCAGCAGCGTGGCGGCGGTGGCGCGCAGCAGCGCGGAGGCGAGGCAGAGCGCGGGGCGCTAGAGAGACACGTACCCAGGCTGGCCTTGAGGCGGTGCAGCAGCGTGGCGGCGGTGGCGCGCAGCAGCGCGGAGGCGAGGCAGAGCGCGGGGCGCTAGAGAGACACGTACCCAGGCTGGCCTTGAGGCGGTGCAGCAGCGTGGCGGCGGTGGCGCGCAGCAGCGCGGAGGCGAGGCAGAGCGCGGGGCGCTAGAGAGACACGTACCCAGGCTGGCCTTGAGGCGGTGCAGCAGCGTGGCGGCGGTGGCGCGCAGCAGCGCGGAGGCGAGGCAGAGCGCGGGGCGCTAGAGAGACACGTACCCAGGCTGGCCTTGAGGCGGTGCAGCAGCGTGGCGGCGGTGGCGCGCAGCAGCGCGGAGGCGAGGCAGAGCGCGGGGCGCTAGAGAGACACGTACCCAGGCTGGCCTTGAGGCGGTGCAGCAGCGTGGCGGCGGTGGCGCGCAGCAGCGCGGAGGCGAGGCAGAGCGCGGGGCGCTAGAGAGACACGTACCCAGGCTGGCCTTGAGGCGGTGCAGCAGCGTGGCGGCGGTGGCGCGCAGCAGCGCGGAGGCGAGGCAGAGCGCGGGGCGCTAGAGAGACACGTACCCAGGCTGGCCTTGAGGCGGTGCAGCAGCGTGGCGGCGGTGGCGCGCAGCAGCGCGGAGGCGAGGCAGAGCGCGGGGCGCTAGAGAGACACGTACCCAGGCTGGCCTTGAGGCGGTGCAGCAGCGTGGCGGCGGTGGCGCGCAGCAGCGCGGAGGCGAGGCAGAGCGCGGGGCGCTAGAGAGACACGTACCCAGGCTGGCCTTGAGGCGGTGCAGCAGCGTGGCGGCGGTGGCGCGCAGCAGCGCGGAGGCGAGGCAGAGCGCGGGGCGCTAGAGAGACACGTACCCAGGCTGGCCTTGAGGCGGTGCAGCAGCGTGGCGGCGGTGGCGCGCAGCAGCGCGGAGGCGAGGCAGAGCGCGGGGCGCTAGAGAGACACGTACCCAGGCTGGCCTTGAGGCGGTGCAGCAGCGTGGCGGCGGTGGCGCGCAGCAGCGCGGAGGCGAGGCAGAGCGCGGGGCGCTAGAGAGACACGTACCCAGGCTGGCCTTGAGGCGGTGCAGCAGCGTGGCGGCGGTGGCGCGCAGCAGCGCGGAGGCGAGGCAGAGCGCGGGGCGCTAGAGAGACACGTACCCAGGCTGGCCTTGAGGCGGTGCAGCAGCGTGGCGGCGGTGGCGCGCAGCAGCGCGGAGGCGAGGCAGAGCGCGGGGCGCTAGAGAGACACGTACCCAGGCTGGCCTTGAGGCGGTGCAGCAGCGTGGCGGCGGTGGCGCGCAGCAGCGCGGAGGCGAGGCAGAGCGCGGGGCGCTAGAGAGACACGTACCCAGGCTGGCCTTGAGGCGGTGCAGCAGCGTGGCGGCGGTGGCGCGCAGCAGCGCGGAGGCGAGGCAGAGCGCGGGGCGCTAGAGAGACACGTACCCAGGCTGGCCTTGAGGCGGTGCAGCAGCGTGGCGGCGGTGGCGCGCAGCAGCGCGGAGGCGAGGCAGAGCGCGGGGCGCTAGAGAGACACGTACCCAGGCTGGCCTTGAGGCGGTGCAGCAGCGTGGCGGCGGTGGCGCGCAGCAGCGCGGAGGCGAGGCAGAGCGCGGGGCGCTAGAGAGACACGTACCCAGGCTGGCCTTGAGGCGGTGCAGCAGCGTGGCGGCGGTGGCGCGCAGCAGCGCGGAGGCGAGGCAGAGCGCGGGGCGCTAGAGAGACACGTACCCAGGCTGGCCTTGAGGCGGTGCAGCAGCGTGGCGGCGGTGGCGCGCAGCAGCGCGGAGGCGAGGCAGAGCGCGGGGCGCTAGAGAGACACGTACCCAGGCTGGCCTTGAGGCGGTGCAGCAGCGTGGCGGCGGTGGCGCGCAGCAGCGCGGAGGCGAGGCAGAGCGCGGGGCGCTAGAGAGACACGTACCCAGGCTGGCCTTGAGGCGGTGCAGCAGCGTGGCGGCGGTGGCGCGCAGCAGCGCGGAGGCGAGGCAGAGCGCGGGGCGCTAGAGAGACACGTACCCAGGCTGGCCTTGAGGCGGTGCAGCAGCGTGGCGGCGGTGGCGCGCAGCAGCGCGGAGGCGAGGCAGAGCGCGGGGCGCTAGAGAGACACGTACCCAGGCTGGCCTTGAGGCGGTGCAGCAGCGTGGCGGCGGTGGCGCGCAGCAGCGCGGAGGCGAGGCAGAGCGCGGGGCGCTAGAGAGACACGTACCCAGGCTGGCCTTGAGGCGGTGCAGCAGCGTGGCGGCGGTGGCGCGCAGCAGCGCGGAGGCGAGGCAGAGCGCGGGGCGCTAGAGAGACACGTACCCAGGCTGGCCTTGAGGCGGTGCAGCAGCGTGGCGGCGGTGGCGCGCAGCAGCGCGGAGGCGAGGCAGAGCGCGGGGCGCTAGAGAGACACGTACCCAGGCTGGCCTTGAGGCGGTGCAGCAGCGTGGCGGCGGTGGCGCGCAGCAGCGCGGAGGCGAGGCAGAGCGCGGGGCGCTAGAGAGACACGTACCCAGGCTGGCCTTGAGGCGGTGCAGCAGCGTGGCGGCGGTGGCGCGCAGCAGCGCGGAGGCGAGGCAGAGCGCGGGGCGCTAGAGAGACACGTACCCAGGCTGGCCTTGAGGCGGTGCAGCAGCGTGGCGGCGGTGGCGCGCAGCAGCGCGGAGGCGAGGCAGAGCGCGGGGCGCTAGAGAGACACGTACCCAGGCTGGCCTTGAGGCGGTGCAGCAGCGTGGCGGCGGTGGCGCGCAGCAGCGCGGAGGCGAGGCAGAGCGCGGGGCGCTAGAGAGACACGTACCCAGGCTGGCCTTGAGGCGGTGCAGCAGCGTGGCGGCGGTGGCGCGCAGCAGCGCGGAGGCGAGGCAGAGCGCGGGGCGCGCGGCGGCGGCGCGGCGCAGGGCGGCGCGCGACACGGCGCAGTTCTCCAGCGCGCCGCGCATGTACAGCTCGCGCTCTATGCTCACTTGCTGCGGGTTACATTAGTAAGCTGAATGGTCGACGTGTTGCGAGTTCATTTTATGTGCTTCGCGTCACCGCGCATGAATATTTCTGGTGTTAATATTCATAAACGTTTGAAGGCAAGCGTTTGACCCCGATCTCCGTCTGTATTGTGTCTACCTGTGAGATGCCGAATTCTTCCAATACGGACATTTTCACAGTGGAACAAGGTTAAAGTTAAAATATATTGAGTTTGCAGTGTAAAACCTACTAGAAGTGGACCCAGTTGATGTGTTGATAGATGCATTAAAAATATCAACACAATTGCCTACGTCCTTATACGATAGATACGATAGCAGATACGATAGACAAGTGAATATGCTGCCCGTAATTTGTCCGACAAAATGGTAGTTTAAATGTTTTTCTATTATGAAGACGAAAGTTTAATTAGAAAACACTTGGAAGCATTAAGAAACATGTTGTTGCGTGAACAGCGTTGATGTAATTTATTTAAGTCATTCAGTAAAATTAGTGTATCATTGTAGGATTTTATTGTTCTGTATATTAATATAAGAGAATACATAAGTATAAGCTATGTACATTCCAAATTTCATCTAAATCCGTTAAGTCGTTAAAGCGTCAAGAGGGAACAAACATATTTACACATTTACACACAAACTTTCGGATGTATAATATTAGTAGGATTGAATAGTTTTAGACTCTTGACTACCGTGGGCGTTTTTATCGTCGAGGTGCATTTCGTCCGTCAAATTACTGCTATTTGACTTGAGAGAGTTTACAAATATCCAAAAATATTTAAGTTATTTTTTCTATGGATCTTAGCGTGAGCTTTGAATTTAGAGAATAAACATATCCAATTTAAACACACTGAAATAAATAAAAAATCCAGTTTGAAGGACAATAAGCAATATGATCGGGATCCAATGAAGAACAGTGAAGCTTAAATTTATAAATAATACAATTTTAGCTTCACTGTTAGTTTCATCAATGCACGTAGTCCGATTGTGAGTTAACTAATATTAACATAATTTTACATAAAACTTTTTTATATAAAAGAGTGTTTATGAGACGAGCGTCGCAGGAGTTAGAGCATTAACTTTTGCGACGAATCTCCGCAGTAGTGAGATTCTATTTCAACAATTTATAAATATAAACCGCACAGATAAATATATTAATTACGACTACTCTCTTGGTAGATAGTATGCCCCCCGCTATCGAACGTTTCCCTGTCCGCGGCCGTGACCGATACGAAAACTACCTGCGAAATTCGCCCACACAGAATCGAACATGACCGTTGCAATTTTTTGTTACAATCTATACAAAGAAAACGCGCTTCTTAACAACCAGTAAGTACCTTTGTAAAGTCTTCATCTGGCCAAGGCAGACCATTGTACATGACATCCGGTGATACCAATTCCACCAGCAACAGTGATAGAGAAGTCGCTCCTTCTACAATACCGGTGTTTCCGTCCTAAAACATACAATTTCAATTATAATGTGAAATTAAAAAATACTTATTTATAAATTTGCACCATACCAGGATACTGAATTCTCGAAAAGAAGAGGGGGCTGTGCGCATCATGTTGGGCGGGAGATCTAACTTGAGTACACGAAGACTGCTCCGGTACAGACGGCGGCCAACGTCAGTATGGCATTTTCATTTTTCTTCCCAGTCGTATCGGTTTTCCGGCCCACTGGCCGGAAATCGTTAGCTGTATACTCACCATACAAGACATGAGTTGCGCCATCAACAGCTCGTTGTTGGGCGTCAGTATGGGCGGCACGCGGTTGTCGTCCGCGGATTGTTTGCGGACGCCGGCGCCGATGATGCCGGCGTGGAATACTGACGTGTGGGACTGCGTCAGTTGCGTTATCGGGCCCTGGGGATGAAGAATAAACCTAAATATCTCATAAACATTCTAGATTACTGGAAATCAATTCAACAATAATACGATCTCAAAAGTGATCTCGCAGCGTCTGACCGTAGCTCGTAAGACGTCACTTACAGAATGATATCCCGCGATCCGCACATATATAGAACCTCATCGGGTAAAAAACAACTGGGCGACCACGAGTGAACATTATAATAGTTTCAGACACATTAACGACATAATAGAACTGAAATAAATCACGCAATGGCACGTTAGATCACTAAATTGTTAACGAGTATACGGCCCCGATCGACGGACCTCGGTATATGGTGGGTACGTACGTGTTTCTGGTTGGCGTGCAGCAGCAGCGGCGCGGCACGGGCGCGCGCGGCGGAGGCGCGGCTGCCGAAGGCGTCCTCCTCGCGCAGCATGGCGGTCTCCAGCAGGTCGCGCAGCGCCACGGCGCGCGCCAGCTCGCTGTGCACGCACAGCTTGCGGAGCAGCCGCCGCGCCGTCTGCACGCCGCGCATCTTGGACATTATGTCTGAAACGGAGGCCGCCTGTGGGTTTCGGGCCCGCGATTTGTGATCGTGAGATCATCGCGCGAACGATTATGTCCATATTTTTTTATTCTGACGCTCTTGGCGGAGCGGTCGGGGGCGCGTATTGCCCGCGACTAGTTTCTATATCTAAAAAGAAATAAATTAAACGAAGGAGAAAATAAGTAACTGAATTGTCCCCGACCCACACTAAAAATGTACAATTCGAAAACGTAATTTAAGTCCCCGTCGGACGAGGTGCCCAAAAAGTTGAAAACGTAATCTCGTAATTTTATAATTCGAATTTTACGAACCGTTCTAAATAATCGATAGATTTTTTTGATGACCGATATTTTTCAGCTTTAATTCGACTCGCTCGTTGTAGCCGATAGAACCGAGCGGTAATTACAGTATTAGCGCCTTACCTGTGAGATGTAAGCACCGGAAGAAATACTTGACGGTCGCCTGGACCACTTTGATGACGGCTTCCACGCTCGGCGGCGGCGCTTTTGTTCCCGACATGTCCACTCTGTCCAGAACCTGATAAGCAAGAGCATTACTTTTGTTCATAGTACGCCGCTTTGCTAAAACTGGTTCGAAGTTCCGAGCCCAAATGAAAAGAGAAGGCTTTCGAAGGGTGAGGAAACGGTATTTTAAATCATCTAAACATTTGGCTGATGCGTTTGGAAGTGGCGTTTTGAAGTTTTTGACATGCAAAAGTTGGGGGAACATTTAGGTAACCGCTTTCGTTAACATAACTCTTGTTCCACGGGACTCACTATTAATTGTATAAAACGGTAAAATGATGTCATACATGATATAGGAATGTTTTTAACGTAATGTTTAACGTGCAAAGAGAACGTACGGATTCAAGGAGAAAATGCATCCCTGCGTATACAGGCGGCGACCTGTTCGTCACGACAGCTAGCGGGCCGACGTGAGCTCTCTCGGCAGCCGCGGGCACTGCTGCCGCCCGGTCTTGTAGCACACTTTTATACGGTCGGCGAGTACAACTTGCGAGTAGCGAGTACCCTCACCAGTGCTGTCTACAACTACGGCGTCGCATCGCGAGATACGTGCTATTTTGCAACACTTTCACCCATTATCGGGCAAAACGGGAGTCAGATTCGCATCTAGCCGATGTCCATCTCGAGCTTCGTTAATTTTTACTACACAACTGTCACACGTATGTACGTTTGCTTGCGCTTACACCTCGCGTTGACCGTTTATACCGAGCGAGTCAACCGCCGCGCGGGGACCGAGCGGGCGCAAGGGGCGTCACTCGAGAAAGCGATTTTATTCGGATCCTTCGGCAAAGAAACTCGGAGGCCAAGCCGAACGATCGGCGGTCCCCACTATACTAAACGTGGGCCAAAAGTAAACTAGGTTTAAAAGTTTAATACGAGTCGGTTTTAAGGGGCATAGTGTTTTTTTGGCACGAAAGTAAAAAAATGGCGTTCGGGGATTTTGTATTCTTTTGCAAGACTCGCGAGTTTAACAATAGGGGATTATCGACCGTTAACCGTCGGCGAACGGGCACGAGCGGAGGCAAACCACCCAAAGTCGAAAAACGTTTCGCTATCGCCCCAAAACCCCAATAGAAGTTCGAGCAAAGTCTCCACCGCCTCACCGGGGCGCGCCCACTCCTTCGCCCAACTTCGACCGGGACCCGGGACACATGAAACATTTTACAACTCGACACCGGCAAAACGCAAAGAACGCGAAGCCAATATTAAAATAGAAGAATAATAAAGTAGAGGCGCGTCACCTCTGCGAGCGCGTGGCACGTGGGCATCTCGTCGAGCTGCTGCATGGTGGCGGCGGTGCGCGCGCGCAGCAGCGCGGCCGTGGTGCGCAGCGCGGCGGCCACGCGCGGCAGGTTGGCCTCCACGGCGCGCCCCACGCAGCGCGTGCGCAGGTGCCGCACCCGGCTGCAGCCCTCCCACCTGCCACGGACACGGGTTGCAACCTCGCTAGTGCGCCCTACACGTTAACTACGATACCGCCCCTTTTGCCGCGAAAGTGAAAAAATCGCGTGAATCGCGAATCATCGCGCCAAATCGAGCGATTTGGCGCGATGATTCGGTACGAACCTGTGATTCCTCGAGTGGTCGGGTGTAATAGTGGTGGATTATCGACGGTTCATATTTAGTAAACGTGCACGAGGTGGGCGAGTCGGACGAAGTCGAGAGGTGATTTTCGCCTTCGCTCCGAAACTCCGGTAGAAGTTCTAGTAAAATTTCTACCGCTTTACTAAGGTCCGACTCGTCTACGCCCGGGCCTCGACTCTCTTCCTTGACTTTGACCGGGACTTATGCCTAGGAGTTTCGATATGAAATACGCGTAAAATAATTTGTAACTTGACCCTGGCTAAATGCCCAAGATTGCGATGCCAAAATTAATAGAAAAAACCTACTATAACATGGCGCGCCTTTCCTGATTGTTGTTTCTATGTGTGTAGTCACATCTTTACGAAAGCGTTACTATGCATGTGTGCGGCAGGCGAGCCGGCCGCACGCATGTATAGGAAGTCTCTATGACGCTTTGTAAATACTTTCTTTAATACATTCAAAAATTTTGCACTTTGGGGGGCCGCGCCATGTAATCGTAGTTTAGCTCTACGTTAGTTCCCCGTGACGCTCGAAGGAACCGAGTAAGGAAATGACCGATTGAAAGCTTACACTTTAAACAGAAAGAAATACAGGTGGGCTCTTTTGATTTTTAAAACGATGAATGTGTAAGTTCAATAAGAAATGCTTAAAAAAAAGCTAAATTAACAAATTTCTAGCGTCAACGAACGGAATGTCACTTACCTTAGCAACGTTATAATATTCAAGCAAAAATGATGGAGGTAGGTTTTCTGATCCTTATCCACAGTACCCTCGATAAAACACTTCTTGATCTGACTGTCGGAAATGATAGCATCTCTCAGTGCATACTCCACCCCTGTGACTATAAAGTTCTGGTATCTTTCAGTGTCCATGTTTATATCGGGGCAGTCGCTCGGAGTGTGCATGGTGATAGTTCCGGATATTATTCTCACGAGCAGTGCGAGAGTTTTGTCGTTCCGGGAATACTGGAGCAGGTAGCTTATTGTGCTGACGAATTCGGAGGGTAGGTTGTAACCTGAAAGGATTAAGGTGGTTTATTTATAACCAGTGCTATAGACTCTTGCTTTTCTTCTCTCCGATAGGGTTTGATAATTGTTAGTAATCTAGACCAAAAATGGGCATTGGTATTTGGCTCTAAAGAAAAGCTATTGATAGCTTGGCGATAGGAGTAACTTGCATGTGATAAACAAAATTGGTGTTGGTGCCAATTTAGTTGTACTTGTCGCCGGTGCAGGTGGGTGCGCGTTCGCCTCCTTCGTAGCGTTCGATTCCCAGCTGGAACACAAGTTCTCTATCCATTGAAAATTTGTTTTTGGTTCTGGGTGTGATTATGAGTGATGTGAATGTTTCCGGCGTCCACGACACAGGTCACCGTACTTAGTGTGGTGCTATGTGTTACTACTTGAAGTTACCATTACCGCAAGCACAAGGCCGTCGTAGGGCTCGTAAAAGTAGGCGAAATGTAGGCTCGTCGAAGGCTCTAGAATATAGAGCCCTAATGTGCTAACTAATATCAGTAACATCATCACTTACCTGCAAGGGTAAACGGAGGTAGATACCTAATGCTGGCAACTTTATTTTATAATGAAAGACGCTTATCGCGGTTTAGAGTATAGGGAATAGGGCAAACTCTACACGATAGGCAGACCGTAACTAATCGATAGCAAAATACTATGCGCTAAAATTGGTATACGAGTTTCTGCAAATTGATCATGGTGCCACCACTGGGCTCGAAACTGGTCTAAATAAGGTTCACTCACTAACTAATATCAGTATCCTGGCCAGAGAATACTGCTCCAGCTGAGTGCCAGTGAGCAGCTTCTCTCGGACAATGTTGATGTCTTCCGCCACACTCATTATCAACGGAATAGTCTTGTCGGGGAACAGACTGTCATATTCCAGCTTTTGTAACAGGTGCTCTGAAAACATGAGACAACGGGTTAACATTTCAAATTCAAATCTTCATTGATAAATTACTAAATGACAGTACATTAAAGACCCTATTGTATAACAATTTAGGGCAGAGGAGGATGATACGCTTCATTAAAAATATATCAATTTAATTAATTTTATTTTATGCTTTGCATTTGACCGCTATCTCACCTGATGGAAAGTGACGATGCGGCCGAAGATACATGCTTGTCTAGAAGGTGCCTATTCACTCTAGTCTTGAAGACACCCAGATTGTACCGTTCAGGGAACAAAGACGCAGTCGATGAGTTCCACTCCTTCGTTGGACGGATGATAAACGTAAGAGCAAAACGCTTCGAGCGAACTGGAGATATGTCAACTAAAAATGGATGACGTTTGACAGTTTTCAGTCACGTATTGTTGTTTGATGGTAAAAAAGGCATGGATAAGTTGTATCATGTAATTCCTGAGCACACTCCCCAAAATGTAAACGATTGTTTGAAATTGTTCCAATCATATTTCAAAACCAATAAAATGATGAAGCGAAAATAATTACGACTTCGAGTCTCTCCCCGCGAGAGCCGGCGGCGGCCCGGGCCCAGGGCGACGTGGACGGCCAAGCGAAAACGAATGAAATATGAATTCTTGGAGGAGGTATATGTACCCAGCAGCTGCCGGCAGAAGGCGTATGTGTGCGCGTGCTTGAGCAGCAGCAGCAGGCAGCTGGCGGGCGCGCGCGCTAGCAGCGCCACCAGCGCAGCCGCGCTCCCCGCCTCGCCCCCCGCGCCGCCCGCCGCGCCCCCGCGCGCGCACAGCGACGCCAGCCGGGACATCACCTCGTCCGACACTGCCGACGGGAAACTACTTCAACACACTTTTGCGATAGGGAATGAACAGATTTATTTTTAAACTAGCCCTGCCCCGCGGCTTCGCCCGCTATATATCGAGTTAAAAGTAGCCTATGTGTTAATCCTAGGTATAAGCTATGTACATTCCAAATTTCATCAAAATCCGTTCAGCAGTTAAAGCGTGAAGAGAGAACAAACATACTTACCCACTTACACACAAACTTTCGGATTTATAATATTAGTAGGATTTATTCGACTGTTTAAAATTTATAATAGGGCCGATAAAAAAAGCATTAATGCTAACGATACGATTCGTATCAAAATAAACATTTGAAAGTGATCGGGTTTGGGCAATTTTGAGCGCGGCCATTTTCACGAACTTTCTGTGTTGTCCCCGACCCGACCGTAGCTCCGGTTAGGGAATTTGACCACTCGTTGACGTCAAAAATGTGTGAATTAGCGTCACGTATCAGTTTAACCGGTGGCGTGTGTTTTTATTGCTTTTTTTTTGTAATATCTCTATTTGAATTTCCCGTGCAGTTTTGTTGCAACAAATGTTTGACCGCTATCTCCCCCGATGAAAAGTAAAGATGTGAACGACGATGCAGCACTTGACCTATATTTAATTAAATCACAAAATGCATAAATCCTATTCGGTTAAGTATAATGTATAAGTAGACTCATTGTGCTATCTACTTGATAACACAATGAGTGTCAAATGAGTCGGAAATTATTCTTGACTGAATTGCTTGAATTACGATAAGTGTTCGTGTTTCATTGGTCCTGCGACTCATATCTGACAGATATCGTTTTTGTAAAGCATTTGGAGATGCTGAGTTTTTAAATTCCGAAGTAGTCAGGGAAAAATTATCGCATGGAACATGAGATGCGAATCTCGTGCAGCATAGTTAAATGCTTTTCAAAAACGAAACATTTATAACTAACTAATGGTTTAATTACAAGTTTGTTCTATGTCTTGAGTGAGAGCTTTCAGGACTATATCAGATTTGGCAGCCAGATGCAGTAGGTATGGTATCACTTCTCTCTTTTTCTCAGGCTTGCTATCTTCTCTTATGGCTTCCTGAAATCAAATCAACATGAGATTTGTGATGAGTAAGTACTGATTCAATATTTTAATTTTAAAAATAAATATCTCTCCAATACTTTAATTATTGCCACACATAGCAAATATATTTACATATCCGTTAGATTAATTGGTGCTCTTATTGCAGCTTGTCATGTCTAAAATGTATCTGCCGAAGGAAATAAAATTCGTATTCGTATAAACCATCTTTAAATTGAAAAATTACTATGTAAATTGGTTCAGAAATTTCGAAGAAATTGGTGTTCACATATTAAGGATCTCGTGGAATTAAGTTTGACGTAAAGTAAAATAGAACCCAATAACATTTTATTTAACTATACTTTATATAAACAAAACGACTTGACTCACTTCACTTGACCTTAAATCGTGAGTCAAGTCGTTTTGTTTATATAAAGTATAATTAAATAAATTGTTATTGGGTTCTATTTTACTTTACGTGTCAAACTCACGAAAACTTGAATAGTAAAATTTATTTAATATCGTGATAATTCCAGGTGGAAGCTACGTATAATCGAAATTTCATCCAATTCCGTTACAGAAAGACAAAACAAACATACTTACACATTTATACACAAAGTTTCGGATTTATAATAAGTATCAGTGTACCGTGATGAAGTGTAATACGATCTAAACACAGGACGTGTTCATCGTAAGTATGCAAGAAAAGGTAGACATATTATATGTATGTATATTACTGTAAGTAGGTATAAATATATGTATAGTTAATCACAACACCGACCTGCGTTCTTATATATATTTTTTCTCTTTTTCCATTCAGATGTTGACTGGAAAAGATCGCTTTTAGCGATAAGTCCACCCATGGTACTTAGATATAAATAATATGATTGTTTTTATGTTATTTTGTTTGGTGCGATAAAGTGTATTGTATCGTATCGTGTTGTGTGTGTATAGTAGGTACAGTATGTCCGGCACGCACATGGAAGAGGTCCCTCAGCGCCACCTTGACGTGGTAGAGCGCGGGCGGGTGGTGCGCCAGGTGCGCCAGCACGGCGCGCGCGGCGTCGGGCGCCAGCGCCAGCGCGCGCGGCGCCACCAGCGCCGGCTCCGCGCGCCCCACCCACCCCACGGCCCACGAGCACGCCCACGAACCTGCCGGGACCACCGCACATGACCAACTACTAGCTAGCTACGTGCCCCGCGGCTTCAACCGCTATTATCGACTACCACTTACGCAGTTATATGCAATAAAATTATTTCTTATTCTGATTCAAGTTAAAAAGTAGCCATGTGTTAACCTTAGGTTACATTCCAAATTTCATCCAAATCCGTTTAGCCGTTAAAGCGTGAAGAAGGAACGAACATAGGTACTTTAAACACACAAACTTTCGGATTTATAATATAAGTAGGATATAGGTCAAAAATATATATACATATACATATATTAATATTAATATATACAACAGTACATTAATCATAAAAATATCTCACCATGTAAATTTTAGAATAATTTAAAATAAATTAAATTGTCATATATAAAATTAATTACTTGTTACATTATTTAAACTTTAATTCCTCAAATTCATTGAAGGTGGAGAGAGCTTGGTCAATTAGCCATAGTTTTTACTTTAGTTACAACCCTATGCTAGTTGACTGTGTGATCTCCTCAGGTATGAGATTGTACACAACGGGTCCCATGACGTATGTCAACCTGCCTGACTTGGCGAAGGATACACTCGCCAACACTCCTATTATACCTACATCTCGCATTCTAATGCATTCATCCGGCCGCCTCGTCATGTATATAAACATTTATAACAACTTACCAGAAATAATTAAAAATGAAAGCAATGATGAAATATTTTTAAAACATTTTAAAGAGCTTAACACACCATAAATCATATTACTCAACGTTGTGCTATTGTTATCACTTCCCAAGGGTCATAATACAGTCACTTAGCATCTGTCTGTCTATCACGGGCTGGCAATTTGGTGCATATAAAATAAAGATGTCATAAGCTGCTATTGTGTGTTCTCTGTCTAACATGAATTAAAAAACCTTTATGGTCAAAAACATTTTCATTTTGTTTCCCCTGATTGGCTCTATTAATTGACAGCTATTAAAAAGGCAAAACGTAAACATCCATACTTTCATTGTGGTAAAAAAATATCTAACTTACCCAGCATCATATCTATGCATTTTGCTCTTTCTTCAGAATTAAGCAATGTTAAATTTTGCGTTGTGATATCCAGTAAAATTCTGATTGGCTCTGCACTTTGAAGATTTGAATCTGTAGAGTGAGTTCAATGTTAATTTACTTTTATACTACCTGAGCAAAACAAGCTTTACATTAGTAACTGAACATTTCCTTAAAAGACACTGACAGGCATATTGTATGCTTAACATCTATACATATATATTGAACTGAGGGATAGGATTGACATCACAATAGTTGTAGATCTTTTTGGATGCAACAGATTTTTTATATTTTTTGGAATATTTGATAGACTAGCTATTGACCACTATTTCACCGATTGGTTAGTGATAATGTGGAGTTTCTTCTTGAGATGGCTTTAAATTTGTGAATCTAGCAGTAGAGTCATCAACTTTCATAAGTGCCGCTTTGGGAATGTGAATATACTATTGTGAATTTTGATTGCAGTCAACCACAAAACATGTATTGGTATATTAAAGTAATTTAATTATTCTGTGTATATAATTGTCTTGATGGGGATGGAAAAAGGAAGTTCTCAATTCGACTGAATGTTTTTTTTTTGTATGTATGTTACACAATATCTTTGCCAATAATTATGAATCGATTTTGATGTTTTTTTTTCTGTTTGGTAGTACTTCAGAGGTGGACCCATATAAATTTTATTGAAATATAAGGTAAGGTAAAAACCAAAATATAAGTGTTGAAGTCAGTTTTTTTATGCTTTGCTTGGCGCTTAATTATTATTTTTGTTATCTGAGTAAGGTGTGTGGCTTTGACAGAATGAAGATACCAAAATTAAAGGGAATTAACATAGGTAAATTTCCTTTAATTTTGCATTAGCTTACGAGGTATGTTAGCCTTCTTGGTAGCAATATCCATGATCAAACTAATGCACCATGGAGCGATGAAGGGCGCCCATGACTGTCCAAGGCTGCTGAGTTCTGGTCCAATCATGTTTACACTCTCCAGCAAGTTATTAGTACTCAACTCACTCTGAAAATATTTTTTTGTACAATGTAGCATAGTACCAACTGTGAGTGTGAAAGCATTATTATTAAAGTTATTATATTCTTGTATATGAATAATTAAATCTCTTACTATTCTACATTTATTACCAAACCATCAAATTCCTCAAAAGCAATCTGGAAAGTCACAAAGTGAAAGAAAAAATATGATTTCCCTCACTTGGACTTCGCAGAAGCAATAAAAATGTGAAATTGAAAAGAGCTCCCTACCAAAGAATGAGCCTTGGATGCATGTGAGCTCAACTATTTGCTCTTGGTCTGTATGCTTGCAGACCAAAAGCAAAGTGTTTTTTACAGTTCATCAAGGCTTTCAACAATATGGTGTCCAAAGCATATGGCATATGGAAATGGCTTTAACAGTTCCGTTCAGTCTAATATCAGGGTAACTAATTTTAAAATAATTACTAAAAGCAGTGCTTTGTAATTTTTTATATCTGGAGTAATCCAAGATGATTCATGATTTGCCTTGAAACCGGTTTTCTTATGTGGAAAGCACACCTCAACCTATTTACATATTTACCGGAGTCCTAGAATCCATATACTCAGTGATTATATTAAATATATTAGTGTAGATATTATCAAACACAATAATCCAGCATGCACATATCAATCGGGCTTTCTCAATTTACCTGTGACATTATAAAGTATTTTGTAGTTATTTCACTAACCCGCACTGGGACAGTGCTGAGGATTAAGGCCTAGCTAGACTCGCTCAATGTGTGACAAGACCCCGACTCCCACATAATATATATCGAGCTGTAAATGTACATCAGTTGGTCTAGATTTGCAGCTCGTTTTATCAATAACTGAGGATTATATTCAGCATTGACTTCCGGTGTTTAGCTTTCCTATATGGATCATTCTTACCTCATATTCATTCTGACTAATAGAAGCGTTGACCGCGTCGTGGAAAACCAAACCAAAGTACTCCAAAACTGCATCTCTAGCTGCAGGGAAATTTTTTAGCAGTGACAATCCAATTTTAGTTAGGTCAGGGGCATTTTGAGAGTTACGACGTGAAACACCTAATATAAAATTATTAAGATCCGCCGACAACGCAGTGGACTTTAACTGTGGATTCATTTCAAACGAATTATAGTATAATAAATAATTCCAATATTTCCTAATCGGTGTCGGCTTGTTGAGTCGTCTTGACACACAGAGTACTTTGTATACAAAGATCAAAGATAATGTAATCACTCTGTTTAACAAATATAATGTAATCACTGAGTGATAGACTGAGTGATTATCAATCTCTCCGTTTACTTTTTTTTTTTTAGGCTTCGCTATCTTACGCAATGTATTTCATATTAAAAGTCCTAGTCCCAACTCAAAGTCAAGTAAAAGAGTCAAGGCCCAGTCATAGTCAAGTCATGCCCTAGTAAAGTGGTAGAAACTGTACAAGAACTTCTATTAGAATTTAGGAGGGAAGGCGAATATCTTTACTGTTTAAAACTGTGTACATAGATATTGAATTTAAATACGTTTCAACAGTTAATTCATTTCGGTACGTCTAATAATTGAAAAATAAATTAACAATATGTTGGAGTCAGGGCTTTGGTTGTAGGCCCCTCTTTTAATACTTTTTTTTAAATGAATTATAGACAAACATTTGACCACTATCTCACCTGATGGAAAGTATACTGGTACACTTATCCACCATCTTTCCGTCTCGCAAATAGCGAGCTTACTTTAATTAGAAGATAGGACGGCTTTTAGTGTGGGATGCAACATGTTTCGTCATTTTAGTTCCTTCACAACTTTCTGAAAGAAATAATGAGGTTGGCGCCGCCGCGCCGCACCGCGGCAAATTTGACAGAGCAGCGCAAACGGCCTACGGCAAACGGCCAAAATATGGATACCTCGGTAGAGGTTACACATTTTAGCTGTTTGGCTTTGAGACACTGGACCCGTGGGAACCAGGAGCTCATTCTATTTTGCTCGTTTAATTTAAATTCTGGTACTTATTTAGTACGATGTATTAGCATTACAATTCAGAGAGGCAATGCCACCAGCATAATAGGAACGCTATCCACTGTTAGTAGGTTTGATCTCTTGAGTTACCTATAAGGTCAGTGGCTTGCAGGACTTTACTATAGAAGAGATTTAAGGATAAAAAACATATGACAAAAATGTCTTACAAATACAATTGAGAAATTCAATATAATTAAAATTCAGCTTAAACACATTACAGCAATACAGAGTATAGCTGTTCTATAATAATATATTAATAAATATTATATAAAAAAAATACAACCGCGAGGTGTGCTTGATTCGTATACCAAATTTGACACTTTAGTCAGCATAATCGTTAATGGCGTTTTGTTAATAATATATTATAGACTTGAGGCCCTGAGATAGATAATTTTGTAAAAAGTTAGGTAAAAAGTTGGATCTGTTGGTTCTCGTCATCGAGGAAAACAAACCTACGGTTTTAGCTACAAAATCCTTGGTTCTCGTCAAGGATTTTGTAGCTAAAGTAATAAACGTAGGTTTGTTTCCTATCTCGATGGTTCTCGTATCTCCAACGCGTGAACGTATGCAATTGTTTACTCTTTGCTAAAACGTAGAGACGTCATTACATTGTCTTTGGTTTTTTTTTACACAGAGTACTACATCAATACTCTCTCTTTAATTCCTTGGTATATATCGTATTCATTGCGTACTAACTCTGTAGTCTGTGGTACTAAATAGTTGTATCAACTTGTATCCTGTAGGGAATAAGTATTTATAATTTGTGAGTTGTATCTTTGAGTTGTAATTTGTATGCTCTCTGCAACGCTTAGGTATCTTGAATGTATATAGTACTCTTTGTGGTCTGTGTATATAACCAAAAATATTTAGAGTTTTACTTTCTTTTCTATTATTACTTGGAGACTGGGATTTCAATAATTGTTGCAATATTTGTATTGTAACTACATACATAATAGAAAGTAGGTCTAGGCTTGGTGATCTGTACTGCACTATTTAATTACCTGATAAAGCTTTGATGTGATATTGTAAACATTTCCTTTCCAGAAATAACATACATAATTTTGTTATCAAAGTATACTAATAATATCGACTAAGTTATCGTAATTACCGTAAGTACCATAGATTTGTTACTGTAAATTAGACAAACAGGACTTTGTTGTTGTGTCATTGAGTAGGTACCTAGATCTAAAAGATGTGTATGATAAGGGATGAACTGGTCCAATTTTTCAAATCTTATCTCGTAATGAAAATGTTAGATAGCTCTTAGAAGGTTGTACCTTCTCTATCCACCTCAACACCCTTCAAAATGGTTGTCGAATGTTCAGCTTAACCCACACAAGTGATTCTTATACATTTTCAGATGGCACCGAGACGTATTATATCAGAGTATCAACTGGAGACAATGATACGTTACATGGAGCAAAACCGTGAATTAGCTATTACAAGTCATCGACCTGGCCCACTTAACCAACGTAATGTTGTTAAAGCTTGGGAGGAGTTGGCGCTTAAGTTAAATGCATGCGAGTCCTTCGGGATGTTGAAAACTCCTGAGAAGTGGAAACGAGTAAGTATGTTATTTTATTTTATATACATACTTATTCATATTCATTTAGTAATTTAATAAAATACAAGTTGTTTAAAGCCTGTAAACATAGCTTTAGTTTGTCATATAATGTATATGTAAATGTTTGTTATACTATAATGCCGGAAATAAAATTCTATTGTAATCATGATCCAGCTTATTACACTAGCCGTGACCAGCAGCTTCGCCCGCTATTATAAAGTTAAAAAGTAGCCTATGTGTTAATCCCAGGTATAATCTATGTACATTCTAAATTTCATCGAAATCTTATATATACATATATATACTAGCCAGCTTTATTCACATTATGACCATGAACAACATTTACTAATGAATCTTTTATCTATTATGGGAACTGAGGGAGTCCCCAGACTAGATATATTCTCTCATAGTGATTCTCTACCTAGGGAAACAAACTCATTCATACTTACAAGCCCATCACTAAGTTCAAAGACTTAATGTGAGTGCCAGAAACATTTACAAATAACACAATCACACCCAGAATCAGAAGCACACAATACCATTGGGAAGAAATCCAGTCTAATATCCAGTTTAAGTGGGAACAAGAGTATCTAGCAAAAATTCTGAAACATCATACTAAAACACCTTGACCTTGCTCCAGACATTGGATTATGATTTCAATGAAGCCCTGTATATCTGTCAAAAGTGAACTGGGATAACCATCTCACTCTCACACGGAACTTCTGCAATGTCACTATTAGAAATCACAAATACAGCCATAGGCATAGAGAGATGTGATCAAACAAAGTCCTCCAATAACTAGTTATCAATGGCCTACCAACAAATGAGTCTGTAATGGACATGTCAAAGTAGTTTCACCATTGACAACTGTACGAGAAATACTTTAAATTAAGTCTACATTTTTTATTTCTTTTAATTTATATAATTTCAAACAGTGAGTCTACGGGCCTATTGCCTATATTTCTTAAATTAAACTTATACAGCAAAGCCCCAAGTTACCAACAAGGAATCAAGCTTAAGTGGGCAGTATTCCCATCAGGCTGGTGGCAATGCCTCTCATATTATAATGCTTGAACCAAATAAGTACCAGCATCACACGTCCCCTCAACCAAGCCCTCTATTATCAGAGGGATTTTATGTCTTATAACTCAAATTGATTGAATAGATATCCCAAATAAAAAAAAATTACATTTATATTGATATATTTAGAAATAAAAAATTATCTCTTGAAGAGGGGTTTGAACCCGAGGCCATAGGGTGTCATGCCCTAATGTTCTAACCGCTGAGCTACTCAAGCCCCGACTGAAGCACTCCATTCAATTTTAGACGGCTCGATTCCAGTTACTTTCTTATTTTCATTCTTACAAATTCTAATACAGGCAATACCACTGGGCACAGTAACATTATAAAATCCAATCTTACTTAATATTATAAATCCGAAAGTTTGAGTGTAAGTATGTTTGTTCCCTCTTCACACTTTAATGGCTGAACGGATTTGGATGACATTTGGAATGTACATAGCTTATACTTAGGTTTAACACATAGGCTGCTTTTTAACTTGATAATAGCGGGCGAAGCCGTGGGGCACGGCTAGTGTATTATATTATTTTCTTTGTGCCTAAATACTGTAATATTAAAATGAGATTGTGAATCAATGAGTGTAGTAAAGACTACCTGATGTTAGTGACGTACCAAGTGATGTGGGTCAATATTTTCTCTTGTAGTACTGGCATCTGCTGAAGTGCCGTACCAAGGCCAAAGCTGCAGACCAACGGCGTGGGGACACCAACTCATCTACACCGCACCGTTTCATTCCGCTCTCAAATGCAGAGGAACGTATCATCAATTTGCTTCAGAATGAATCATCATCCACTGGGGATGTCGATGCAGAAGTATATATCACAGAGAATGTTAGTTTAGTATATGCGTGTTCATAAAAATCTTAAAAATGATCTGCCTTATTTTAAGATTTCGATGAATGCATTTAATTGTACTTTTTAACAGACCAAAAACAAATAAGAGGTTTTTTATTTTTAAGCTATTGCATAGCTTCTATCGCGGGCCTTGAGCGTGGAGACCGAATCCAGAAATTCCGTAACGAAAATAACCTAACACCCCCCCACTCCGACCGACACAGCGGTGATAGCGTTTTAGTTTTGCCATAGTATCGATGAATAGCAGAACTTTTAATGACTTTTTTTAAATATCACGCTTGTCTCTTTAGTTCAGCAACTCGCCTCTAGGTGGCAGGAAAAAAAATACTGCATAAAAAAAATATATATATAATTGCATAAGTTGATAAAAAATGCAATGCAATAGCTTTACCGCGGCAGTCCCTGAGTGCCACACGTCTTTTTTATTTTTTTATGCTCGATAGGCAAGCATTTGACCACTACCTCAACTGATGGAAAATGATGATGCGGCCGAAGTTGTAGCATGCTTGCCTAGCAGATACCTATGCACTCTTAACTTGAAGACTCCTAGTTTATACCGTTCGGGGAACAAAGACGCGGGCAATTAATTCCACTCCTTCACAATACGGATGAAGCGAAACGCTTCAAGCGAACCGGAATATTTAGTGTATTTTTATTTTATTTTATTACCTTTTATAATTTGGAAAACTCTTTATTATTTTCTATATTATTTCAGATTAATCTCATAAAATATTCATCAAAATCAGTTCAGCAGTTTGGAAATAATAAAAGAAACAGAAAAAATATGCCATCCAAGTAAACAAAATGTCTTGATTTCCTGTGACTTTTAAGTGGACTTTACAGTGAGGAGTGAATGTCAATAATGAGAGGTTCTAGTTATATTAATTGTATTGGGATAAATATTTTCCTCAGCTTATTTTTCGGTCATTATTGGAGTTGTCACCGAGAGAATATCAAAATGGCCGCGTTCAAACTTACTCGCATTATGAAACATTGATTTTAAAATAAAATGTAAATGTAAGATTTTGTGATTTAAATGTTACTTTAAAATTGATTAATGGCATTAAAAAAACCTCTATGGTGCAGTAGTTTCCTATCGTTTTCTGCGCTGTCTAACACCATTGATATCCCCACTCATTAGTTTTTAGGGTTCCGTACCCAAAGGTTAAAACGGGACCCTATTACTGAGACTTCGCTGTCCGTCCGTCCATCTGTCACCAGGCTGTATCTCAAGAACGGTGATAGTTAGACAGTTGAAATTTTCACAGATGATGTATTTATATTGCCGCTATGACAACAAATACTAAAAATTAAATAAAATAAATATTTAAGGGGGGCTCCCATACAACAAACTTGATTTTTTATAGATAATGGTACGGAACCCTTCGTGCGCGAGTCTGACTCGCACTTGGCAGGTTTTATTTTTAAGCAAACTTGACCACTATCTCACCTGATGTTATGCGACGATGTGGTCAACAATGGAGCAAGCTTGTCTAGAAGATACCTACCTATAGACTCGGGCCTTAAAGATTCCCATATTGTACTTATCTGGAAATACCGACTCAGTTCTTCTGAGAGACGCACCTCAGTTCTTCAGCTGCACCTCTTACTTACACGAATATACATAATGTTTATACCTTCACAGGGTTCTGACGAAGATTCAATAGAAATGGATCCTTTTGAAACAAGTAAGTGTTTAAATAATTACTACAGTACGCACTTTTATTTTATGAGCAATCTCCACGCCTTCCGCCTTACAGACCTCGCGCCTGTGTTTTTAGTGCCCTAACTAGATTAAAATTTTCTACATAGATCTTTTTAATAACGGTTTCGTACTCTACTTGCAAAGCTCTTATTAAAGATAGCCCAAACGTGCAGAAAAAAATTACGCGCTGGATTTTGACCCAAAAATCTCTGGGTGTCATAAAACTGAAGATAGCGTTCGATAGATAAGCGTGAAGCTTTCCATCAGGCGAGCGTCTTGCCCGTTTCGTGTCAATTATATTTGCTTGGTGCCCGGGCCCTCAATATTTTCAATTATATAATTTAAATTTCTATTTTTTAATTTGAGCCACAGATTTGTTCTGAGATTTTAAGTTATTCGCTTGTATGGTTTAGACGCTAAATGCCTCTGACAGATGGACAAAGGGCTGAACCACCCAAGTCATCTTAGAGACTTCGCTTCGACCGGTGAATTAAGTATCTCTTAACGCCTAGTATTTGCCTCTTTTGTACATAATGAATATTATGTAAGTAACAAACTAGCTACTTATGGAAACAAATTGGGTCGATTTGAAGGTTTTCAAATCGTATCGATTAGAAACTTTACAATGTATGTTATTGGATAAAAATGCAGTAATTTGTTGCCATCGAGTCATGATGATGGAGCTTGGAGCTTAATTGCGGGACTTGGCATTGCATACTCACACAATTAAGCTCCAAAGTTTACTCGTCATTCCGAGTAAACTCTTCGTGTTACTACAAATCTCTTTAATGGTTTCTAATAAAACACTCGACTTACTATTTGAACTGACCCCCTATTACCTATCTCGGTTGGAAACGGTTTCAATATGAAATTGATAAAACTAAGAAATAAGGTTCATTTTTGCTTAATTTAAATAGAAGCCGCGAGCAACAAAGATACGTAATAGGGGGACTGATGACGTTGATGACTAAGTTTCTTATTAAGCTCAATTAGTGTTTTGATGAATATAAATATCTATGGATAGGGAAAGAACACGCAAATCAACTTAATTTAGGTTAAATAAATTAATACAACTTTCTCTGTTGCTAGTAAAAGATCAAGACAATAATGAAGCATGGGCCCAAACCAGCAGTCCAGACAATGAAATCCCAGATCACACTGACGAAAGTGAATCACAAGATAAAAAAACCTTGCAGCGCCGGTCGATACAACCAGAAACATATTTGGGCGAAAAAAAGGATTTGAATGTAAAGATAAGTAATTTTGGACACAAATTTTATATAAATAAGGTTGATTACTTGAAAATCAAAATACAAGAAGAAGAATGGACCCATCAGCGGGAATTGCACAGAGCTGAATTGAAACATCGACTTGAAATGCATCAAGAAGAATTGAAACATAAAAAAGAACTGCACTTGGCCGAGTTGAAATATAAAGAAGAAGTGCACAAGGAACAATTGAAACACAAGGTAGAAATACACGGAGAAGAATTGAAAATGAAAGTGAAGGAACGGGAATATTTAGTGAAAAATTGGGAAATAGGGTTACAAACTGCAGTGCGGACAGCTCGAGAATAAAATCATAAATAATTAAGATATCATAAAATAGTTTTAAAAAGCAATAGTACATAAGGTATTCATAGATAACGCTAAGGTGCATTTAGAATAAAATAAATCATGTTCATATTATAATGATTTTTATTAACTGACCCCCTGACTCGTTGAAATTGTTTTCTTTTGAATAGGCTAGCGTTTGACCACTCCTCATATGTTGGCGCTGATGATGTGTAAGGTATGGTCGAAGGATCCACTGAGCTTAGAGAATGAGAACAAATATCACCCTAAAACATCCTTAATTAACATAACATAAACGCTTTTACACTCATGCCCTCACACTAAGTTCGATGACTTGTGTCGCAGGTAAAACATTAGCTTCACATACACAGACACTTTTTACTTGTGGGAGAAAACTTGTACTGTGAGAATCGAACTCGATACCCATTGCTTAGAAGGCGAACTCCTAACCAACTACGCCAGTGGGCAGTTCATAGAATTTTGAGAAAGAATAATAATGCAGAGGCGGAATGTTGAACTCATACTTGGATAATTAGTGTAATATGATAATGTGTAATTATTGGTGAAAACTTTGTAAATTCTTATCTTTCCTACTGTATTATGTTAAAATCGTGTAAAGGTTTTAGTGAAATGTAAAAATAAGATTAAATTATTTTTGTTTCTTTATATCAGCTATGCTAGCAGAAACTAAAATTTTAAAAGAAAGTTTTCCCTTATGACTTTTATATATACTACTTACTAATATTATAAATGCGAAAGTTTGTGTGTGTGTGAATATTTGTTACAAATCGAATGAACATATTTATTGCATACCATTAGATAATTATGATACATTAAACTAAAAACTAAATTAAAACTAACCAAAAATAACTACAACTAGATATAAATATGTACAAAACTTAATCTAATAGACCGCTACCAGTTGGCAAAGTACGCAAAATGCTGGCAGCATTGCCACGTTGAATGGCAATGCTCTATCTCTGTCCAAAATGATGCATGGAAATTGTCGGCATAACTGTTCGTACCCCTATCTACCATGATATCGTCTACCTTCCTCATTGGTCTGATTTGCCAAAAGGTATTTTCTTTCTATCTCAGGTTCAATACGGTTCAATATTAATTGTGTCACTAGGCCACCATTCCGATACCGCGCTAGTCCACCTGTTGCAGTTATTTTCGCATTTTCTGTACTCTTACATGGGTTGAATATGCTGTGATACAATACTTCATAGTCTACGTACTAATTAGGGCAAAGATAGTAGAATAATTGTCTTCCTCTACTATCCCATGCGAAGGTATCAAATGATGTGGCGGTTACTTTTGCTTTTTTTATCTCTTATTGCCTAGATATTAAATAAACCATCTCACATGTTAGTATAATTGATGATGTGGTCGAGGACATCCTCGTTGTTTAAACAACACAATAGGCCTCTATAATAACTCTCAAGGATAGCTGCCGAAAAATCGTATGTTAATTTGGCAACAGATTTTGTTTTAGAGCCTTTATTTTGAACTGTAATCTAAAATTACCGATACCGGGACATATACCATTCACTTTAACCATTCTGATATTTCCTTCATTTTAGGAATTCTGATATCCAGATAACCTACTAATTCGGATTTATACCGAAAGTTTATGTGTAAGTATGTTTGTTCCCTCTTCACGCTTTAACGGCTGAACGGATTTGGAATGTAGGTATTATAGGTAGCTTATGCATAAGATTAATATATAGGCTACACTTGATAATAGCGGGTGAAGCCGCGGGGCTTGGCTAGTTAACATCTAGTTAAAATAATATCTGAGTGGTACTTATATCTAGGGTTGCCTATCTATACATTACAATAGTGTTTAGTTAATACTAGATATGCAAAATCCTGTATTTAGTCATTTTAATGTTGCATTACTTGCATTTCAAGCTGACGGGGGTTGAAAGCAAACCGTGGTGCGTGGCTAGGGTAGAAAATCAATAATAGTGCGCACGCGATGCGCGCGCCTGCGGCCCTAGCGCGATGGCGGTCCTTCGACCCTCGACTACTTGTACCTACTATTATTTATTCTGTGCCTCGACTAAGGGTAGTTCCCATAGTAACTTGCATTTATTCTGCAACCCTCTACCAGGGGTTGTGTATTATAGTTACTAGCATCGAAACTGTCGCAGGGCGTCGCGCCCGCGCGCCTCGCGTCGTCGTCGGTCTTGCGTGGAGGACGTCTGCAAATCAACACAACATTAGTTAGGTATCTACATTTAGGGAGAAATAATATCCGCGACCTTTGTAATTCTAAGTTTATGTAATTGCGAATAACTTAGCTAATAATTTATAAAATTTTATTTGCCATTATTTAAATTTTAATAATACCAAAATGTTCGCATGCCTAATCGGTAAGAATGTATATGGAACAATCCTAACTTGACATCTTTAATCTACCTAATACATTCAAACAAAAATATGTAAATATCGTAATAAAGGTGTAGTTGACCTATGTAGCCACACCGTTTAAGTAAGCCTAAATACTTCATATTATATGAGTTACAATATCCTCCGAACATTATCTATTCATTTAATAGAACGACTTTGAGGTCATAGTGCAAATAATACCTACCAAATAATTTAGACGAGAGAGATCTTCTCGAGATGGCTGTAGAGTCATTAACTTTCACGAGTGCCTCTTTGGGGCCCAAGTGAATAAACGACTTTGACTTTGATTTGACGCAAGCAAAGCTTAAAAAAACTGACTTTATCTGACCGACCGCTTTATCTTCGGAACCCTTGACCACAGCTGATAGAGACATTTATTTATTTATTCTAGTAAATTAATTATTCCGTTAATTTGCAATAGTTTCAATTCTGTTAATATGTAAACACGCTTGGCTTCGAATTTCCGGCTCTCAAGGATATAGCAGCCGACATCCTTATTAAGTGACTGATTTTTCGTTTGATTGTGACTTGTGAACCCCGACACTGCAACACAGTGTATAATAATACGTATAATAACTGTTCGAGCGAAGCGAGATCTTTAAGATGGCTGGGTAATTCGGCACTTTGTCCGTCCGTTCATCTGTCAGAGGCTTCTAGCGTCTAAACCATACAAGTGAATACTTCAAATTCTCTGAGAATTTGTTAAGCTATAGCCCAAAGCCAGAAATGATAATTAAAATGATATAAATTAAAAAATTAAGGGGGCACTCATCCACCAAAAATATAGTATAAGAACCCCACGTTATCGCTGAAAAGAGCTCTATAAGTATAGTACGAAACCGCGCGGTTTTGGAAAAAAATCTATGTTGATAATAACTAACAATTTGGTAACCCACCAAAGTCACTGTTTTTAGACCTATTTTGTCCCAGGATCTATTTAAAAAACGCCTTCACATACGTAATCCGTTAGATTTATTGAAAACAAATACAGAAATCAAGCAATAATTATAAAGAAAAAAGTTATAAGCAATGAACCTCAAAAGATTTTTTTCTATTTAGGCAAAATATAGGCGTGAAGTTCGGAGAGAACGTCTAGTATTAAGACGATAAGCTAGGCGAGGATCAGAAAATCTTCTGCTATCCTCTACAATACTCTACATGAACTCCATCCGTCTCGATGTTTTCTTCTTTCTGGAAGCGCAATCCAGTCGTAGGGTTCGAAACCACGATCTCGAGTCGGGCTTACAACGACTACAATATCACCGCTTCAAAATTCGGTATAAGTAGAATGCATCTTTATGTTCAGGTCTTTCATTTTTCCAACAAAACATCGCATTCGGAAGAGCCGCAATTTGCGCGTGAACAGGGTGACCGGGCGGTGCAGGGGCAGCCTCGGGCGGGCCGCGGAGAGACCCCTCGCGGCTCGAGCCACTGCGCAGGCGCGCGTCTCCCGCCACGCCACGCTCACCCGAATGGATCGATGAGATAAACGCGCAACCCCGCTTTCCAAATTCCAACCCGGATCAATACCGGCGATTCCATCGATTTTCACAGCCGCAGCCGCCACACACCGGAATCGAGGGTCGCACGCGGTGGTTGCGCGCACTATGCTTATATGAACTACGCGTTTGGACAATTTGGACTTGACTTCTTTATTACAAATTATTTCATTGAACTGATTTGTTTCTGAACATTAACCTGTGTTGTGACACCCGATGATGTTCGCGTTGGATCTACGTCTACGGCATCGATTTCATTGATCATCACCGCTGTTCTTCAAAGGTAATTTTATTTTTTTTATTTTCTTTTACGCTATAGTTCGATGGGAGCACTCTACTTTCGAATTATTTAAAACTGATGAAGTTAGCGAAAATATTTCGTAATAAGCGCGGTGACCGATGAGCACACGCAGGGCTGACAGCAATGAATGTGTTGACTATAATAATTCTCATTATTTTTTCTTCCCGGTTTTCGGGGCGGTTTTCGTTAGTAACATTTATACATAACATACATATTATATATAGCCTTTATTCTTTGTAATAAGTATTTGATTTAGAGATGCTTACTACGTAGGTACTTAGGTACATAATTATTTACATATCTAGTTGCTTTTACACAATTTTAATATGAACTAATTAATGCAAATAATATAGACAAACAAGTACTTAACAAAATAAATAATGTTATTTAGGATTAGTTAGAGGTAAGAGAGACAAATAAAATGATGACGTAAAATAAAATAGGGCACACCCACCTGCCACACAAAGTAACTTAGTAGACATCTACTTTAAATTTTTTCGACATACTCGTTCGAGAATTTATTTCAAACTAGCCGCGCCCCGCGGTTTTCCCTCTATTATCAAGTTAAGAAGTAGCCTATGTGTTAATCCTTGGTATAAGCTATGTACATTCCAATTTCATCCAAATCCAGTCAGCCGTTAAAGCGTGAAAAGGGAACAAATATACTTACACACAAACTTTCGGATTTATAATATTAGTCGGATAAACTAACTATGTACATTCCAAATTTCATCCAAATCCGGTCAGCCGTTAAAGCGTGAAGAGGGAACAAACATACTTACACACTTATACACTTGCACAACAAACTTTTGGATTTATAATATTAGTAGGATTCAATTTCAATTTTCAATTTATTTTGATGAAATCCTAATACAACTTCCCAGGTAAACAAACCGTTGTAACAATAAGTAAATAATAATTGACGGAGCGAAGCGGGGAGATGTTGACCTTAGGTGGTTCAGCACTTCGTTCGTTCGGACGGACGGACCAAGAACTGGTTGAAGGTCCGTCTGTCAGAGGCATTTCACGTTTCAACCATACAAGCGAATAACTTAAAATTCTCAGAGAAAATGTAACCCTTTTGCCCAAAACCAAAAATTAAAATTAAAATATAATAAATATAAATCAACAAATAGTTACAAAAATCAAACAATTATTATTAAGAAAAATATTACAAGCAATTAACCAAAAGTTTTTCTCTATTATAGGCAAAATAAACATCCACATCACAACCAAAACCGGAAACAAATCCTTGACAAAAAACCGCGACACGAAGTAGAGAGAGCCCACTCCGCCAATAGGGTTGTTGTTAAGGGTCGAGTTCTTATTTACATGTACAATGTACATGCTACAAATAACAGATTTTTTTCTTAAAGTACTACTGTTTTGTTGGTACTTAATAACATACTAGCTCAGTTTCTTTACTTTGTAGGTGTTAAAAATTTACTGCATGCACAGTTACATTTTGTTCGAATCTCGGTGGGAACACAATAATACAAGCTTTTCCCCACGGGAAGTTTATGTTTCTGGTTCTGGGTATGACGTGAATTTTGTGTGTGTGGTGTTATTCGACACAACTTATAGTACTTTTAGAGTGGGGCTGTGAGTGTGAAAGCGTTTATGTGTAAGCTTTTGTTTACCCAGGCGACGCCGGGCGGGTCAGCTAGTTGATAATATATCTACATCCACAATGCTAACATGGGTTTTTTGCCGCGAAAGTTAAAAAATGGCTTTGTTGATTTTGTATAATTTTTCAAAACCTGTGATTCTTCAAGTGTTAATGTGTAATAATGGTGGATTATTAACCGTTAATGCTTAGTAAACGTGCATAAGTTTAGGCAAATCATACAAAGTTGAAAAACGTCATATTTGCCTTCGCTCCAAAACTCCAATAGAAGTTCTAGTAAAATTTCTACCACTTTACTAGGACATGATTTGACTATGACTGGACCTCTCTCTTTTACTTGACTTTGACTGTGACTTGTGACTAGAACTTTTAACACGAAATACACTTGAAATATATTATTACTTGACACTGGCTAAATGCACAAGATTGCGAAGCCAAAATTAAGAAAGTATTGGTAACATGATGGATTGGACGGACGGAGACGGTTCCACGCGACAATCGTTCATCCGTCTAGACAAAGCTCTATGACTGAATTGGCAAAGATAATGTAGAGAACGCTGTTTCTATTCGTTCGTTCGATAGTGTCTATGGTTTAGAAATGTCATTCAAAGTCGTAATGGTTTCTTTTCGATGAATACTGCCGATTCGTTTCAGTGTTTGCATAGCTTCTTTCTACCAAGTGTGTCTTTTGAAGACAAAAAACATACTTAATCAAATCTCAATTATATTTCAAGTGTAGTGACTAAATAATCTAAGCATTCTGAATATAGTGAGAGTACGAATACTGTTGTACTTTTGTGTACCCGAGTCGATAATAATATTATAGGTAAGTTGTGAACTTTTTGTTATTCTAATTTTATTTAAGTGTCTTACAATAGGTATACTTTCAGTATTAATCTAAATGCTTGCTTGTAATAATGTTTATTTAGTTTACGGTCCACGAGCAGAAATAATTAGGACTCGTTGTTTAGTTATTTGTTACGATGTATGTCGCTCGCATCTAAAATATACAGTGCGACAACGGTCTCTCGGCACTCTCGGCAGTCGGCGACAGTCGGAACTAACGCCGCCATCTTGTAAAGCGTCACTTTTTGACAAATCTGTCAGTCCGCCTATGGCTGTATATAGGGTTACCAGGTGGGCAGCTGAGGATTCCTGACAAAATTCCTTACCAAATTAAGGTGCAGACTATTTACGGATTTTTAATTAAAGTCAAAATTGCACATCATTTTGATAACAGACTTCTTAGAAACTACTTCATTTCAAAAATTTCTTTAACCCCCTTGTAAAATAAATATTTGATATATTACGAGAATCTTACCATCGCTATTTAAAATATTATACAAAAGAAAAAAAAATACTATGGTTAAATATCTTCGTATTTTTTACTCTTGTTTAAACACACATTTCTCAAAAATAATCTGACCAAGTAGATTGTAATAAATGGTCCAAGACTGACTTAGTAGATTGTAATAATGGACCAAGTAGATTGTAATAAATGGTGATTATAATAAGATGTAAAAAACATTCACGTGTTCAAAAAAATGACTTCTTCGAGTTTTAATGTAAAGTACCGTATACTATTGACTTTTTAATGTTGTAATTTTCTATTGATTTATTAATGATGTTGATGATAAATGATTATATAAATTGAATTAAGAAACGAAAGATGGACAATTAAACCAGAAATAAAGAAATTTGAATTTTAATTTAACTGTTAATATTTCATGTGATATTATATTTTGATGCCGCGGATACTACCGTTTCTATAGGAAAGCCCACGACAACCACGTTGTCGTTCGACCTACGCTCACGCCTTCTAACGTTGAAACAGCAAACGAGTGTTGTGAGCGTGAGTGACGCAATTTCTAAAGAACTAATTTTGGAACTTAGTTTAGGGCTTGTAATGTATGAGTGCATATTACTTAATTATAAGACGGCGCTAAGTCATGGAGAGCTCGGTTTTAAAATAAATATAGTTTGTAAACATGGTAAAAAAATGCGACCTACCGATTACTACCGATGTTAAATGTATGAGGTGTTTTTTTTTTACTTACGATATGCAAAAGTTTTACCACTTTCTCACCTGATGGTAAGCGATGATCCGGTCGACGATGGAGCACGTTTGCCTAGAAGATGCCTATTCACTCGCGGCTTAGAGACATCCTTATTGTATTTATCAGGAAACACAGACTCAGGTAAGGTGTCTTAGCTGCTCGCATAGTGAATGTGGAAGCAAAACGTTTCGGTCCGCATTTGTGGAATGTCTACCATATATCGGTATCGCTTAAAAGTCTTGCCCGATAATAGAATGGGATGGGGATATTAGATTGTGTAATTCCGTTGCAAACTCTCCGAAATCTTAAAAATTAATTTATTTTCTTGAAACAATTTTATTTAGGTAGAATTAGTCAATATTTCTATGGTGGTATTTTCTAGAACTTTTCATTAAACTTGGAGTCTATGAGTTATAATACTACAGTATATTTCGGATCTTATGAAAATTTATCATTTGGCGTATTTACGTACATACCTACTTACAATATGCTTCGACGAGCGAGATTACAACGACAAAGAGGTCAAAATACGAAATTCTTCCTGCTCGTGCACTGTGCTATATCCCAAGGTGTAAAGCACTAACCAAGTAGGTTATTATTACTACTTACCTAATATTTATTTTTTTAGCTATGGAACAGAGATCGCGTGCTAGTGGAGAACAGTATGCGACTCTTTTAGAATTCATGGAACGGTATGTGCTTTTTAATATCACTGATGATCTTGTATAACATTATATTATGATAGTATAATACATGTCGAGGTAATACACTATACTTATACATAGTGTATTACCTAGATACAGTATATGTAGGTATTAAGAGGCCGGGGAGTCTGTGAAACGATCTATAGGATGTCTCTGTTTAACTGGCACACTGTGCCCATGCTTGATGCACTACCGACCGAACAAATTATGATAGTTGCCGTAATACCAAAAATTATGAATGAAATGTAATGTTTAGCTATTGTTATTTGCATAAATAGTACCTTGAAATGATAATCTATGTTCCTGTTGTAATGACAAAAGAAATGTGTTAGTTTTTAATACAAAACGAATAAATTAAAGATGCGACATTTACGTCGTAATAATGTGTGAAAATCAATTGGTTTATATTTCGTTTTAGGTAATTATTTTGGAATAAAAACTATCCAGGAACCTAGATTAATATGTTTTTCATCTGAATAACAGCACATTATGGTGGTAACATGCTTGAATTATAAATAATTTCGGTATTACAATTGTATGGGCAAATCAATTTCCGCAGGTATTCAATTTAAAATTCTAGACCGTTAATAGGGTCGTTATATGTTGAATACCTATTACTGCACTACAGCTAACTGGAATTCTGCGAGTTACGTAGTTAACTTGATGCGGGTCGGTACAAATATCAAACAAATTCCCATCATTTATCATACCGTTTATATCAGCGTACTCATAATAAAATGTAGGTATACGCTAACAAACACACATTTTGTTCAATTATTTTTATTTAAGGCTAACCCCTACTATCTAACTATATGATTTAGCCATTTTTCTGTAGTTTTTTTTACTTCATTAAACTCAATTTTCTCGCAATTTTACACTGTATCTTGAAAAAAAATTACGTGATATTTGCTGAGACACCCCCTCTCCCCCACGTGAGATTGGGTAACATTCGGCTCGATCCCCTCCCTCCCCTAAACGCCTCACGGAATTCTTGGATGCCCCCATAACTTATCTGTTTGTTTGTTAATATTATAGACATGGTGACCTTTCGAAACCAACATCAGGTGTTCAAGGACGTTATTTCGCTGATCGATCATGGCATCAACTCGGAAGAAAATTAAATTCAATTAAAGGTGGTGTCCGGAAATCTGTTGAAAAATGGAAAAAAGTTAGTTACAGCTGGAATACTACTTACGTCATATTACAGAAGTTATAATAATTTGAATATATTTACCTATATACATATATATATATAGCGGCTGTCTACGGAGGGCCATAGTTTACTTGACAATTACTACTGAAATGCCTGCACGTCAGTCGATTTAAAATTGAAAAAAAAAATTTTTTTTAATTATTTTTAATTTGCTCTGTTGTCGATTCCAAACCACCCCCTGCAGTATTGTGCACTACTTACCAATGGCGGTATATGTATATGAAACTACTTAAAATATGTTGTATCTTAGCCTGATTCCCTAGACACAGCATCTCCAGGTTGACAGGGAAACTCACGTTGAGAGGTCAAACTTCCCAGGGTAGACAGGAAATAAAATGCTAGGCCGGGTAGATGGAGTTCTGTTGCCCACTCAGGTGGCAGGATTTCTTTTAGTCTTGCTACCACTATACTTTAACGAAGACTGTTCCATGCAGGACATTGTAAAGAAGAAGAACGTGTAAATATTTATAATATAGGATTTTCTACTTATAAGAAAATGTTTTGCTATCATAAAGATACTTATATTCATAGAAAATTATTATCCTACTAATATTATAAATCCGAAAGTTTGTATGTAAGTATGTTTGTTCCCTTTTCACTCTTTAACGGCTGAACGGATTTAGATGAAATTTGGAATGTACATAGCTTATACCTAGGATTAACACATAGGCTACTTTTTTACCTGATAATAGCGGGCGAAGCCGCGGGGCACAGCTATTAATTTTTAGGCTACTTTTTCACTTGATAATAGCGGGCGAAGCCGCGGGGCACGGCTAGTAATTTATAATGTTCATTTATTGTCAATTTTCTTTAGTACTTGATATTTTTTTAGTAGGAAGTTTTATTGCTATCTGATGAACGTTATGCCAGCATATGAAATACGTACAAACATTGATTTTTATGAGTTAGATATATTGACGATAAAAATTTTCATACGTACCTACTATGTCAAGGTGTGGGCGGACTGGAAAGCAAAGACCAAAAAGAAAGCTCTTACCAAACAGCGAGAAAGTGACTCAGGTGAAGGTTACAACAAGCCAGGCCTCACAGTTTTAGAAGAGAGAGTAGTGGCTATTTTGATAGCTACTGCGACATTGGCAGGAAGTAAATTTGAATTACGTCCACACAAAGTAAGTCACTATAATATAACTGTTATAATATTATAACCATCCTACGAATCCTACTAATATTATAAATCCGAAATGTTTGTTCCCTTTTCACGTTTTGAAATTTAAAATGTTCATCTATACTAATATACTAATACTAATATACTAATATACTAATACTAATATACTAATACTAATATACTAATACTAATATACTAATACTAATATACTAATACTAATATACTAATACTAATATACTAATAATATTATAAAGAGGTAAAGTTTGTTTGTTTGTTTGTATGTAAAAGGTAATCTCTGAAACTACTGATCCGATTCCAAAAATTCTTTCACTAATAGATAGCTACACTATCAGTGAGTGTCATAGGCTATGTTTTGTTGGGATAGAAGTTAGTTATCAGTTCGAAATAATAATATTCGTAAGACAAGTCGGAGAAAAATTTGCTAACTTTCCGCTTTATCGGCGTACGCTGACTAAACAGTTAGACATAGGTGAATACAATGTTCGGCAAAAATGTTGGCCTTCATGAGTTTTACAAAAAAGTCCGCGACAGCATATATCTAACATGTATGTATAGCTCAGAAAAAATACTTTTCTTTGAAATCTGAAAAAAAAGCGGCCTATGTTTAGTTGGCTTTTTGAGACATTCAGTATTAATCCTTATCAAAATAAACTATTTCATCGTCTTACGTAGTTTGTGTAGATACAATTTGCTTTTTACTGCATGTGATTTGGATAAATAGTCTATGAGAAATCGTGAAATTAGTTTCACGGGAGTCCTCCCGTGAACGGGACGGGTCAGAAATTTATCGACACGTACTACGTATTCCTGCACATAAAAATAGCGGCTTCTATTTCGTTGCCTTTTTTAAATCAAAAATACCTATTTCATCGGCTTACGTAGTTCACGAAGATGCAATTTGCTCTTCACTGCATATAATTTGGACCTATAGTCTAGGAGAAATCGTCAAGTTTATTTGAGGGTGAAAACGGTGGATCACAGAATGGAACAGTTACTGCGTAATCCGGCATACGTCTATGTTTTGAACCGACTTACATAAGAAGGAGGATATAAATTCGACTGTTTTTTTTGTTTAGTCGGTTATAACTTATCATTGAACTTTGAACTGCCCGGTGGAGTAGTTAGGTGGGCGTTTGCCTTTAAAGCACCGGGTTTGATTCCCGGTGGGAACACAGGTGTTTTTCCACGGGAATTTGTGTTTCTGGTTTTGAGTATGTTGTCAATGTTGTGTGAATCTTGGATGTTTACAGCCCCACGATACAAGTCATTGAACTTAGTGTGGGGTTGTGAATGTGAAAGCGTTTGTGGGTATGTTTTTTAATATTTACTACCCGGCCGACGCCGGGCGGGTCGTTCCTGAACTTTGAACTGCTCGCTGGCGTAGATGGGTGCGCGTTCGCCTTCAAAGCAGCGGGTTCGATTCCCGGTGGTAATTTACCTAGAAGATTTCTCTCCACGGGAAATTTGTGTTGCTGTTTTTGAGTATGTTGTGAATGCTTTGTGAATCTTGGATGTTTACGGCCCCCCGATACAAGTCATTGAACTTAGTGTGGGGCTGTGAATGTGGAAGTGTTTATTTGTATATTTTATAACCGGGCGACGCCGGGCGGGTCATCTTTGAACTTTGAACTATCTACTCGCGTAAATGGGTGCGCGTTTGCCTTCAAAGCAGCGAGATCGATTCGCGGTGGTAACAGAAGATTTCTCCCTACGGGAAATTTTTGTTTTTAATATGTTGTGAATCTTGGATGTTTACGGCCCCACGCTACAAGTCACTGAACTTAGTGTGGGGCTGTGAACGTGGAAGTGTTTATGTGTAGATTTTTTAATCGGGCGACGCAGGGTGGGGAATCTTTGAACTTTGAACTACCCACTGGCGTTGATGAGTGCGCGTTCGTCTTCAAAGCAGCGGATTCTAATCTCGGTGGGAACACAATAACAAAAGTTTTTTCCCCACGGGCAGTTTATGTTTCTGGTTCTGGGTATGACGTGAATGTTGTGTGTGTGGTGTTAATTGTTTACGGCCCCACGACACAACTAATAGTACTTTTAGAGTGGGGCTGTGAGTGTGAAAGCGTTTATGTGTAAGCTTTTGTTTACCCGGGCGACGCCGGGCGGGTCAGCTAGTAGCTTATAATTGCGCGTGAAGCCGCTAGGCATGGCTATTAAAATATAATATTTAGTATGGCTGGCTTCCTGGAGGCTATTCTGAACACTGAAGATGTAGAATTAGGTTCTCAGTCCAAATAAAAACACAAAACGAATAGTTGATACATTTATATTCACTCCATGATCATTCAACAAATTCCACATAAGTGCTGAACTTAGATCTACTTTGTGGTTCTAAGTCTATTACACTTAAGTTAATATGTTTACTAGAAGTAAGTACCTAAAATTTCAATAAAATTGACGAAAATCTTGTATTTTATAAAAGAAAAATACAAAGACGAATATTACAAATTTTTGGAGCCGTACATATCTTTATATATATAATTCTTTTATACGTGTGTAGTCATGTGATTGAACTCCTAAACGGCTGAACTGATATTGATGATTGTTTTTGTGTGTGTTCAAGAATGGTTTAATTTCACAATTCGTGACATTTGATTCGTGTTTATCGTGCGCAGTTGAGGCGGATAGCTAGATTAATTACATAATATAAGACCTATTTTTGTGCAAAATTTCAGCCTTCAAGCTGCATAGCTCTAGGAGCTGTTTTTGATTCCTTGATTTCAGAAGGCTATGTGACCTTTCACAAAACCTTTATCAAACATATATATTTTTATTAATTTTATAAAAAAATATGCTTACGCAAAAAAAATACTTTTGGTTACGACTTTAAAAAAATAATCTCTATTTAGTTAGTTTCACTATTGAATAAGTTTCACTCGATGGATATGAACGTCCAAAATATGACGTAAATAAATTATAACAGTTAGAAAACTTAGTTAAATATATTCGAGTATTTTATGAAAAACCTTAAAAGTATAAGTATGACACACGAGACCTTGCATAACCGCCATATTTTTGCAACCCTAAACGCGTCCCTATATGGTACCGTATACGCTCTATAATTGCATGTGATGAAGCGCAGACTGTTCTTAACACACCAATGCTAACGTTAGAAATTGTATTAAATCTATTATAAATAGCTGCAATATCTCCTGTCAGGTCGCTATAAAGTTACTTTCACTGAGTACTTTATATTATACAGGAAATTAACTTTAGTATCGCTCGTGGTTATTCTTTTAGCTTTTGGAGGAATGTTAATGAGTTTTGGCTAACCACGGAGCACTAATCAATGGGTAGTACCATTGTAGAATATATTTCTACTATGGTGCAATGCTATGTTTAGAGGTCGAATGTTCAGCTGTAATTATTGTCAGCGAAGGGATGAATTCGTATCGCATTTATGTGCGTTTAAAAGTTTACCCTGTAAGGAAACGAGCATTACGTTGCGCTTCTGATATATAATGTATAGCTTGAACTGTCCGTTATGGTAGTTGGTTGCGCGTCTGCTCACTTAGTGCCGGGTTTTGTATTCCATTCTCCACATGTGTTTTTGGTTTTGAGTACCTATGATTGAATTTTTCTAGCACCCACGATACAAGTCTTCGGACTTAGTGTGGGGCTGGAACTAGAATATTTTTGCTATGTTTGACCATTAATATAATAATATTACTATAAATAACCGAAGATCAAAGTCAAGCCTGTTTATTTTTTAGAAAATCACAGAATTATTATGCGCACCTGGGCAATCAAATCCAGCTGCCCAAGCTAAAAGTACAGAAATCCCCGCTGAGGATGTCCAGTATGAATATGAAGTTTCTTGCATAAGGGGTAAGTAGCAAGGGGTCTGCGACATTAAGACTCATAACGCTTCTTATCTACCTAATTTTGCATAGGTAGGAGGTTATTCTAATATTAAATAATTTTATGGCTTTTGCCATTGTGTTAGTGAGCGGAGACGAAAGTTTTAGAACATTAAAAAGGCAGCTACATTTCTTGTAATACATTATTCGTATTTCCGGACTAATTATGGAACATGCAGGCCGGATTGCATCCCAAACAATATTTAATAAATATACATATATATAATGTTTAGGATATAATTGAAGGTAATCGCCGAACTGAGATCTCGCGGCTACATTTTGCCTATTAGAGAAAAACTCTCTGGAACGAAATAGGTTTAAAAACAGTGACTTTGATGGCCTACAAAATTGTTATTTTCTAACATAGGTTTTATTAAATCGGTATCGTACTCTACTTACAGAGTTCTACCTACTTTAACAATACCTCACAAGAGTATATAAAAATATAAAAAATATTTTGCTTCCCGCTTAGGTGTATGGGTGCCCCCTTAATATCTTCGTTAATATTCGTTAATTTTTGGTTTTGGGCCATAGCTTTACGGACGGACGGACGGACAAAGTAGTGAACCACCCAAGTCAAATCTCACTCCCTAGGTCAATAATTATTAAAGGTATAATAAAAGCTATAAATATATCAACTAGTCAGTACCTGGATGACCGAGCTTTGCTAGGTTTTTTTTTCTATTTTAAACGACGTTTTCTAACAATGAAACCTAGCTAGATCGGTTTATCACCCCCGAAATATGCGTATGCAGGGTGGCATACTAAATTTCATGAAAATCGTTGGAGCCGTTTCCGAGATTCAGACTACATATATACATGAATTGCTCGTTTAAAGGTATTAGATATACATAGATATAAACATATAGTATAATCCTAATGAACTCTTTATTGAGCACCTTAATTGTAAGAAAATAATTATTTATAGCATAAGTATTTACCTTTGGATGGAGAAGAATTCTACTTATATTATAAATCCGAATGTTTGTGTGTAAGTGTGCAATTGTGTAAGTATGTTTGTTCCCTCTTCACGCTTTAACGGCTGAACGGCTTTGGATTAAATTTGGAATGTACATAGCTTAGGTATAAGCTATCTACATTCAAAATTTTAACCATTCCAGGATTAACACATAAGCTACTTTTTACCTTGATAATAGCGGGCGAAGCCGCGGTGCACGGCTAGTTACGCAATAAAGTTGAGCGTCGTCACATTCAGTGTTTAATAAAACAACATTTTAAAGAGTGCATGATTCGAGAAATAGTAAATTATTATATATTTAATTATATATAAGGACTGCTCTTGGGTTCATCGGGTTCGATTCCCGGCGGGAACACAAGTTTTAGGAAAACTTATGTTTCTGGTTCTGGTTGTGATTGTCTGTGTGATGTGAATGTTTCCGGCACCCACGACACAAGTTATCGAACTTAGTTAGGGGCTGTGAGTGTGAATGCGTTTATATTTGTTTATATTTATATAACTAGTCGTTCGCGCCAAACTGAGATCTCGCGCCTATATTTTAGGTACCTCATAGAGAAATTCTTTTAAGGTTACGGTTTTTTCTTTATTATTGTTGGATTTCTGTATTTGTTGTTTAAGTACAGGATATGACGGATATTATACGTAATTTTCAGCGTTCAGTTTGAAGCCATTTTTGAGATAGACCTCGGGACAAAATAGGTCTAAAAACAGTGACTTTGACTGGTCTACCAAATCGTTATTTTCCAATCTATATTTTTTTTAAACCGGTTTCGTACTCTTCTTCTCACGCCCTTATTAACGATACACCAAGGGTAGATTAAAAAATTAAAAAATATTTTCTCCCCACTTACATGTATGGCCCCCTTAATATTTTAATTTATATTTTAAATGTTATTTCTGGCTTTGGGCCGTAATTTTGGCCGTGAATTTGAAGTCATTCGCATAAGTATATGGAATAGACGCTAGATGGCTCTGACAGACGGACGGACAAAGTGCTGAACGACTCAAGTCAACTTAGACATCTCGCTTCGCTCGATCAATGATAAATAATAATTGACAGTTAAAATATAAAATAATATATACCTAAGTACAATAATGTTTTCATACTGCGAGATAACTTGCCTGAGCCTTGTCGCGTTTCTAAATATGGGTAGCGACTGAGCTTGCTTTATTTCTATAGGAAGCGCATTCGAATGGCTTCAATAGTGAATGAGCTGTCATAAAACGAGCTGTGGCGTGTTGTGTGTGTGCAAAAGTGTAGGCAAGTCATACAAAGTTGAAAAAGTGACTTTCGCCTTCGCTCCAATACTCCAATAGAAGTCTAGTAAAGTTTCTACCACTTTACTAGGGCATGACTTGATTATGATTGGACCTTGCCTTTTATACTTGAAATATATTATGACTGTGAAATGTGACTTGGACTTTTAACTTGAAATATATTATTACTGGACACTGGCTAAATGCACAAAATTGCGAAGCCAAATATAATAGAAAAAATAAAAAAAAGCATAGTGATAGAGTAGAGTATATATAGCTCGGGTAGAGTTTATTCTTTTCTATGATAGTGATTACGTTATCTTTGCTTATGTTTGTAACTTAAAAAAAAAAACATTGTCGGTATTGGGTGATCGATCCCTATTTACAGTTTTTATTAAACCAATACGTTGTGTTGTGGGTAAATTTCTTAATACGTTACTTTACCGAACATTATAATTACTGGCTAAATCTAGCTGGCTGGTGGGGCTCTATTGGGCACAAGTTTTTCATACATAACTTGTATGATCAGCCTGGTTACGAATCCTAGACTGTATTCACGTCGCTTGTTCATTGCTCACGGGTATTTTCATGATTACAGGTGAAGATGAGGACTTGGCATCCACAAATATGACTTCGTCGGACACGTATCAGTTGAAATGGCACTCGCACAGTGCCCATTTGAACGGCTCCGTGGCGGCTCTGCTGCGATCGGAGCGGTTCACGGACGTGGTTCTGTGCACCATGGATGGGTCCCAGATTCCCGCGCACAAGTTCATCCTGAGCTCGTGCAGCGTGTACCTCAGCAGCCTGTTCGAGGGACAGCGTTCCGTGATGCGAATGGGCGGAATGCTGTATGTGGTGCTTCCGTCGGAAATCTCCACGAAGGCGCTCAAGATACTTGTCGAGTATATGTATAAAGGTTAGTGATTGATAGTGTTTTGTTCCAACTAGCATTCAAAATGTCTGAAACTGTGTATAAAACAGCTGTGTCTTTGTAGATGTTTCGGTAGTTATTGCAAATGAATACACACTTTCAGAAAGTTGGAATGCTGCTAGTTGGAACAAAACAAATGCAGTAATTTTTACTGATTTAAGTATATAAAAAAAAAGTTATCATCTAATAGCATTTCCAAATATATATAGATGATAAAAATATTTTAATAGATAAAGATATACTTTGTTGTTTCGAATTAAACATTTTGAATATGAATTTGCCGCTTATCACTCTTAACTTAAAGTTGTGCCTATTTTCACCAAATAATCAATAACCAACAAGTAGTATTGGTAATATTGCTCAAATACTAGCCTATTAGTTTTTGAATGGATTTATCGAAATACTAGTGATTATTTGTTTAAAAAATTACTCTTACTTTTTTCAGGTGAAACAACAGTATCAAATGAGGTACTTGATATGGTGCTTAAAGCCGGGGAGGTGCTCAAGATCCGCGGGCTATGGCGGCAGCTGGACGAAGCGGGAGGAGACTCCTCGCCTGCAGAGAAGATCCCCCCGGGGACCACACAGGCCAGTAGTTATACACTCCCCTCACTTGTAAATGTTGTGTACCCAAAACCACATTACTTTAACATAACTAAAAATAAAAATATGTTCTTATATAATGGCACTGATACTAAAACAGATGAATAATGTAATTTTTTTTTATGCTGGATTGGCAAACATTTGACCGCTATCTCACCTGATGGAAAGTGTCGATGTGGCCGAAGATGGGACATGCTTGCCTAGAAGGTACCTATTCACTCTAGACTTGAAGACACCCAGATTGTACTGTTCAGGGAACAAAGACGCAGGCAATGAGATTCAGAGTTTGTTATTTCATATATTTTTAACTATGGTTTTTCTTAAGTTAGCATTTATTGTTTATTAGATTACTGTAAAGCAAAAAAGGCAATTGCTGCAATACAATAATTAATTTAATTAAAAAAATATTTTAAAATTTTATAGGCCAGCGTCAACAAGCAATCCATTGTGAAGAAAGCCGATGACATACAGCCCAAGATAGCAATAAAGAAAGATGACAAAGTCATTAAGTTCAATTCCATGCAAACTCAAGGTGGTGTCACGAGGTGAGAAAAGAAACAAAGCAGATGTCACATATAATATAATTATTGCTCTTATTTATTTATTTGGTTTATTTATTAGTAGATACACAAATACTTTCTTAAACTAAACAATTATATCTATGTGCACAACCAATTATAGGTAAACAGCATGCACTTCTTTAAACTATACAAAGAACAATAATAACACATTATGGTGACCGTTCAAACAGTTAATGATACCTAAAAGTTAATGTAAATTAATAAAAATTGTACATCAATAAATGAAAATAAACTAAACTAAGCCCAAGTTGTACCTATTAAAAAGAATAGAATAATTTAGAACAATTTTCTATTTTTCTTTCTGGTAAGTGTTAATGTGGTTGAGGATTGTAAACAAGCTCGGCCTAGATTGACTGGCACTGAATCTCTAAATGATAGCTGTCAGATCCTTATTTTAAGTGACAGATTTTTTTACTTGATGTTGCAACTACGCATAATATAATATTTTAGCTAGCCCAAGTCCTATTCCAGAACCCAGCATTAACAGGAATACCTAATTTCTTTCTTACTACTATCTACTCCCTATCATAGATTTAAAAAACTAGCTTTATCACACCATTAGCTCCTGTCGATTCCACTTCCAAACACAAATATTCAGTGAAACTTGCAGTTGTAAAACATTAATGTGATTATTATAAATGACAATCTCTAGGCCAATGTTCATCGGTCCCCCGAAGCTGGTGTTCATAAAGACGACCGAGGGGGGCACCCAAGCGGCGCTGCGGCCTAGCGCCCCGCTGGGCTCGAAGGGGCAGACGATACTTGTGGGGCCCGGCCCCACCACCACGCAGGCCGCCTCACCCGCCGCCGTCACCACTACCACCATCATCGCCGACGACGGGGAGGATACGCCGCCGCCCAGGTAAACAAAAACTCATCAAATATATTTAATTCCGACGCAAATAATGGTCGTGTGGTATATTATGTATGTCTGTGGCACGCAGCCTCTGCCCTCGCCGAACCTTATTCGACACGTGTTTCGCCTCTACGCGAGGCATCCTCGGGAGCTGTTGACACGCCGATTTGAATGATGTTGTTGCTTGATCGAGAGTGCTAGATGAATTTGTTATGACCGTTTAGTAGTGGCAAAATCAACATTTTGAAAATACTTTCTTTCAAAATGTTGATTTTGTGACTTTGCAGCAGTGTCCGCCTCAAAAAGTCATACACATTTATCAGTCATTCGAACTGCATTAAAAGGCTCTAGAGAAATTAAAGGTCATAAAGAGATTTATTGTGATTTAAAGTTCAAAATTCTGGGTGGTAATGCATTGTGCTCCTCTCCCTAATAAGCTATTACCCAGTCATTCAATTTCTTTAGTCTGTGCTGTAGTGGGCAAGCGTGGAACTTACCATCGAGCTAGTTTTAATTGCGAATATTAACGAACTTATCAGTATGGTCAAATGTGGGACTGTTCCCATTCTAGGTTACGCACGCAAATTCATAAGGATAGGCAAACTATAATTTTTATTAAAATAATAAATATTGATAACTGTTATAGGGTCCTAAGAAAAAATGCTGTTGAGCGGAAATACGGAAAGAAACAAAAGACTGACACTAGTATAGAAGGAACTTCTAAGGAAAAAGATAAAGAAGAAACAACTCAGAACATTGATGCAGGAAGTAAGTAATGTATTTAAAAAAAATCTAGAAGTGAATACGGAAACTCAATTTTTTAACCATATTAATTGTAGTAAGTAAGAAACACTATGTGTATTTCTTAAATCAGTTTTATTCATTCTTGAGCTAATTCTAGTCATTCTTACACAATGATAGTAATAGTATTATTGTTTAGCATAATTTTCTTATTTAATTCAATAAGTAGTCGGTTTATTTTTAACGAAATTCACGCGATGAATATCCGGCTAGTATCACAATTAACCCAATAATACAGCCCCAGTGAAAATGCTTCTCAATCTGTTTATAGTATCTCTAAAACACCTACTTTGGAATAGCTTAGTCAGTGACCCAGAGCCATCTCACGCTTCATAAAAGAGCTGGGATGGCTTGTGCAGTTGCCGACAGGAGGAAATGTACAATACAGCCCAAGTAGGATGTTAGTGCAGGCCATATCGCCCATATCACAAATTAGAATTAGAATCCGTAAGTATTAATTGATGAAGTATTTTTAACAATAGAATTGTTACTAATCGAGTTATCCCATGACAGAATCATCGCCATCAACGACGGAGATTATGATCAAGGACGAGCCAGAATGGGATGCTAGCAGCATAGAGGAAGAAGAGCGTTCCATAGCAGAAATGTTCCAACAGGAGATGAATGTGAAGTCTGAACCTATTGATGAAGTTGACATTGATGAGGATAGCTTGGTAAGTTATGTGTCTAGTTCAATTTTTTTTCGTCTCGATAATTAGTACACTATTAAATGACGAATTTCGACCGTTAAGTGAAAGTCGAAAGTTACATATCTGTTGCTTCATCGGGACCCTGAAACAGCGCATTCAATTTGTAGTGTTCCCGAACACTGGGCATTCCAGAAATTATTAGTATTTTTGTCGAGGAGTTCGCGAAGTCTGTTCTTGAAGGTTCTTGAGGTGTAATGTAATATTACATTATAAAAAAGTCATCCAGTTATTGTGACATACCTCCAGGTCATTTGTAGCCCGCGCCTTTACGGGACGCCCGTACGGTACAATCGGGGTTGTCAAGTCTACGAGTGAATAGGTATCTTCTAGGCAAGCATTTTACATCTCCGGCCGCATTGCCATCTATACACATAATAAAATTGTCTATATTTGTACATATATAATATAATTGTAACAGGGTGTGTCTATACATTAAATATATTGAAGAAAAACTATGGGGGGTCTTTATTAGAGCAACGGAAGCTAACTCCGAAACCACTAAATACATTTTCATACGGTTTTTACAAGTCGATTAAATTTCGCCTGAAGTGATGAATAAACTTTATTTCATTACAATTGGAAGTTGGAAAGAGAAGTTATCGTCATTTATAGATCATTGATAAGTCGCCAAGACATCTGTTCAGTAACGAATTTCGAAACTAAAATAATAAAATGAATTTAGAACTTAATTAACTAAACCTAATGCCAAATTGACACATAGGATAGGATTGAGGAATCGAATGGGTTAGTAACTCTACCAAAAAAAGGTTCTCACCTTTGTAAGACTGTTCTGCAGTGGAGGAACTCATCTATTTCGTTTATGAGATGTGTCTCAAGTAACATGTCAGGACAATTCTTGGCTTTGTGAACTAGATATACACACGCTCGAAAACGATCAAGCAGCTGCCATAAATCACAGTATTTTGGAACAAGTTGAAGAACACGAGGTAGTATACCGGTACCATACACATAGTTCTAGACCAAACCGATGCTACCATTAGTTTCTCTCTTTTTGCAACCGGATTTCCCGCGCATAGCATCGTTCTGAATGTGGGCGTTCCGAATATGTTGTTTCGGAACTTAACCGCTCCAAAGCTATGCAATGGAACCCGCCTAAAAGTATTGTGTAATGTCGCTTCCGTATAATATTATACAGAAGCCCGAAATTCTAACGGGCTGTAGAGCTGGTGAAGTAGCTTTCATACTACGCGTACCTCTCATTCCCAATAATATCCCATTTCAATTTATCTTGCTTGCTCACGGGTCACTAGCTCTGATCATTTGTTTATAATGGCTCCTGGGTAGAACAACAATCGTTGTACATAAAAAATTTTAAATAAATGTATCTATATAATAAGTTTGTTTAACGTTGCGGTGTTGCAGATGTACAGCCCGCTGGCGTGCGAGCTGTGCGCGGAGGTGTTCACGGTGCCGGCGGAGTGGGTGCGCCACGTGCAGGGACACTCGCACGCCGACCAGCGCGCACGGAAACGGAAGCACCGCTCCGCCGTGAGTACTTACCTTGCAGCTGTGTGCGGACGTGTTCACGGTGCCGGCGGAGTGGGTGCGCCACGTGCAGGGACACTCGCACGCCGACCAGCGCGCACGGAAACGGAAGCACCGCTCCGCCGTGAGTACTTACCTTGCAGCTGTGTGCGGACGTGTTCACGGTGCCGGCGGAGTGGGTGCGCCACGTGCAGGGACACTCGCACGCCGACCAGCGCGCACGGAAACGGAAGCACCGCTCCGCCGTGAGTACTTACCTTGCAGCTGTGTGCGGACGTGTTCACGGTGCCGGCGGAGTGGGTGCGCCACGTGCAGGGACACTCGCACGCCGACCAGCGCGCACGGAAACGGAAGCACCGCTCCGCCGTGAGTACTTACCTTGCAGCTGTGTGCGGACGTGTTCACGGTGCCGGCGGAGTGGGTGCGCCACGTGCAGGGACACTCGCACGCCGACCAGCGCGCACGGAAACGGAAGCACCGCTCCGCCGTGAGTACTTACCTTGCAGCTGTGTGCGGACGTGTTCACGGTGCCGGCGGAGTGGGTGCGCCACGTGCAGGGACACTCGCACGCCGACCAGCGCGCACGGAAACGGAAGCACCGCTCCGCCGTGAGTACTTACCTTGCAGCTGTGTGCGGACGTGTTCACGGTGCCGGCGGAGTGGGTGCGCCACGTGCAGGGACACTCGCACGCCGACCAGCGCGCACGGAAACGGAAGCACCGCTCCGCCGTGAGTACTTACCTTGCAGCTGTGTGCGGACGTGTTCACGGTGCCGGCGGAGTGGGTGCGCCACGTGCAGGGACACTCGCACGCCGACCAGCGCGCACGGAAACGGAAGCACCGCTCCGCCGTGAGTACTTACCTTGCAGCTGTGTGCGGACGTGTTCACGGTGCCGGCGGAGTGGGTGCGCCACGTGCAGGGACACTCGCACGCCGACCAGCGCGCACGGAAACGGAAGCACCGCTCCGCCGTGAGTACTTACCTTGCAGCTGTGTGCGGACGTGTTCACGGTGCCGGCGGAGTGGGTGCGCCACGTGCAGGGACACTCGCACGCCGACCAGCGCGCACGGAAACGGAAGCACCGCTCCGCCGTGAGTACTTACCTTGCAGCTGTGTGCGGACGTGTTCACGGTGCCGGCGGAGTGGGTGCGCCACGTGCAGGGACACTCGCACGCCGACCAGCGCGCACGGAAACGGAAGCACCGCTCCGCCGTGAGTACTTACCTTGCAGCTGTGTGCGGACGTGTTCACGGTGCCGGCGGAGTGGGTGCGCCACGTGCAGGGACACTCGCACGCCGACCAGCGCGCACGGAAACGGAAGCACCGCTCCGCCGTGAGTACTTACCTTGCAGCTGTGTGCGGACGTGTTCACGGTGCCGGCGGAGTGGGTGCGCCACGTGCAGGGACACTCGCACGCCGACCAGCGCGCACGGAAACGGAAGCACCGCTCCGCCGTGAGTACTTACCTTGCAGCTGTGTGCGGACGTGTTCACGGTGCCGGCGGAGTGGGTGCGCCACGTGCAGGGACACTCGCACGCCGACCAGCGCGCACGGAAACGGAAGCACCGCTCCGCCGTGAGTACTTACCTTGCAGCTGTGTGCGGACGTGTTCACGGTGCCGGCGGAGTGGGTGCGCCACGTGCAGGGACACTCGCACGCCGACCAGCGCGCACGGAAACGGAAGCACCGCTCCGCCGTGAGTACTTACCTTGCAGCTGTGTGCGGACGTGTTCACGGTGCCGGCGGAGTGGGTGCGCCACGTGCAGGGACACTCGCACGCCGACCAGCGCGCACGGAAACGGAAGCACCGCTCCGCCGTGAGTACTTACCTTGCAGCTGTGTGCGGACGTGTTCACGGTGCCGGCGGAGTGGGTGCGCCACGTGCAGGGACACTCGCACGCCGACCAGCGCGCACGGAAACGGAAGCACCGCTCCGCCGTGAGTACTTACCTTGCAGCTGTGTGCGGACGTGTTCACGGTGCCGGCGGAGTGGGTGCGCCACGTGCAGGGACACTCGCACGCCGACCAGCGCGCACGGAAACGGAAGCACCGCTCCGCCGTGAGTACTTACCTTGCAGCTGTGTGCGGACGTGTTCACGGTGCCGGCGGAGTGGGTGCGCCACGTGCAGGGACACTCGCACGCCGACCAGCGCGCACGGAAACGGAAGCACCGCTCCGCCGTGAGTACTTACCTTGCAGCTGTGTGCGGACGTGTTCACGGTGCCGGCGGAGTGGGTGCGCCACGTGCAGGGACACTCGCACGCCGACCAGCGCGCACGGAAACGGAAGCACCGCTCCGCCGTGAGTACTTACCTTGCAGCTGTGTGCGGACGTGTTCACGGTGCCGGCGGAGTGGGTGCGCCACGTGCAGGGACACTCGCACGCCGACCAGCGCGCACGGAAACGGAAGCACCGCTCCGCCGTGAGTACTTACCTTGCAGCTGTGTGCGGACGTGTTCACGGTGCTGGTGGATCCCTACACATACTGTGTAGGGATTTTTGAATTTTTAACCTTTCAAACAACACAAACATACTTAAAAAAAAAATATTGTGTCGCAACCGGTTAAGCCAATCTGTTACATGCGTTAAACCACTAATATGATAGTAAAAAAAAAGTAGCGCGGGAAGTAACAGTAGGTGCTTTATATCTGCAGAGTGACGACACTGAGGAGACGATGGCTCTGCTCCGCTGCGACCTGTGCCAGAAACACTTCCCCAACCCGGGCGAGTGGGTGCGACACATACAGAGCACCCACACGGAAACAGGTTCGTTATAAACATTACTTACATCTCTTATTTAATTATCATTAATCTGTAATTAAAAAATATGTATTTTTCTTGGGCTTGTGTTTAAACACCGCCCAAAAAAGTATCTATTTTACTACCAAAAAAATTCTTAACGGTTACCAAAATGGATAAATGGTCACCAAATTACGTTGGATAAATTGTCACCAAATTACGTTTCCTAAAATATTATTAAATAAATCAATTTTTTCGTATTATAAATATTTTTGTATTAATTATAAAAAAAAAAAACCTTAACCTACTGTTATCCGATTCGGTTCTGTCACAGGAAATTGTATTTTAGGAAACGTAATTTGGTGACCATTTATACATTTTGGTAACCGTTTAGAATTTTTGGTGGCCGTCTAAATTATACCCTTTTTCTTGTAGCATAGAACTTTAGTATTATTTATATTTATATTGGGTGTATCGGTGATTCTAAAAGTAGTTGAAAACTTTAAAACATTTCATGTGATCAAAATCGAGTACTGTGACAGTAATCGAGAAATGTGTAGAGTTCAAAAATTAATATCATAACATCTTATCTGCCCGTTGGCGAAGTTGATTGCACATCTGTCTTCTAAGCAGCGGGTATCGGGATCTATTCCCCGTGGAAACACACATTTTCGCCCCACGGACGATTTACATCGATGTTTCTATTTCTGGGTGTGGTGTTAATGTTTCCGGCAAACTCTACACAAGTACTTAATGTGGGGTTGTGAGTGTGAAGCGTTAATGTTTACATCAGAGCGAAATTTCATTGGTAGAAATATTCAATCTGAAACACATCACAATGTTGCCGAAACATCAAACGCTGTAGAGATCCTAAATCAAAAACACGCCGAAATTGTTTTGTACATTGGCGATTACGAGCATTATAAACCAATAAGATACTAAAAAACTTTGTACTAAAATTAATCCAGTACTTATCTAAACTATAACTATGTTTTGTATTGAACATTTTTACTATGACGATACCTAGAACATGGATTTAAAATATGTGTAAATCTTTAATAACGTACAGATCACAGATACACTCTTTATAATATTGAGTCATTTATGAATTTAATTACGAATTAATTTTGGCTTAAATATAAGCAATACCGTAACTGGATTAGCTAAGATATTTAATTATGTTTTTATTATAAAGTTTATCAGTATTTGTCGATTTACAATCTTATTCTTATTTGATCAATTAATTAATTATTTATTTAATCCAATTGGCCTGTAGATATAGTTACATTAAGGAATTGTTTGTTATCCATTGATCAATATTATATTTTATTAAAATACAAATTGTAGATTTTTTTTTTCGTTATATAGAATATTTTAGGTAGGTATCATAATTTTCGTATCTGTTTTATATTACAAATGTTCTATTTTCCGTTTTAGATCAATAACGTTATTCTGCGTAAGTGGTGAAGCCTATTTAGTTATTACGTAGCATGACTAATTTATGCATTCTAAGCAATGTGCAAACTAACCACTTTCACAAACACGAATAATATATTATTTATATTAACATTTCATATTAACCGGGATCAATTAATAATCTGTTTGTTCAAATTGTAAGATTGATTACTAATAATAAACCTAACATATTGGATCTTGGTGTTCTAACTCCTATCTATATTTATATAATTTACATGAATGACTAACATAGCTGAAACCTGATTGTTATGTACGTGGCTCAGACAACCGAACATCTTACAATATTTATATAATAATATATAAGCCATCTAATAATGAATGTTAACGCTTCCTTACCTTGCAACCACACCTGTGACCTTGCTACTGCCATGATAATCACTTCAGTTATGTTCTGATTGCAAGAAACTATACGCAATGCTTTGCTTGGCGTTGTGATGCTCAAACAAAGCATTGCCGATGTGATTGTTATGAGCGAAGCCACCCGTATGTTGCAATTGCACCGCAAAGCCATAAACGACAATGTGAATAGATCAGTCAAGTTACCCTATAGTATCACATCCCTCTATTTTTATAAATATCAACTGCACTTTCAATGTTCAAGATTGTTTGTGTCCATTTTGATATTGAAAAATAAGGACTTGTTTTTTTTGTTGCTCTCTTAGTTAATAATATATAAAGTAAATCCGTAATTGGATATATGTATAATAGACATGAAATACCTTACCATGTTTAAGATCTGTGAATTTTATAACACATATAAATAAAATAAAAAATAAATAAAATTTATCACAACACAGCACACGAAACCCGACTATTGATTGCCTCTGACACTCCTATCTAGAGTTTGGCTGATCGATGATCACTTGAACTGTCATAATATGTAGTAAATTTAAGTTAGAGGTTTCCGTTAAAAAGTCTATTAGTCAAAATGAGCAGTAAAGTTGTTATTAGCTTTGTATAAGAACGGTGCCATCGCGACTTCGAGTGGTTAGCGGGCTTGCTGACATTGTATAAAATATGGTTCGATGTTCGGTTGTCTAGAACTGGCCTTGTCAAACAACAGAGCCCCACCCAAACGTCACAATCGTTTCACAGAGGGCGTGCAAAACAAAATTTGTACGCACTGCAAGAAGACGTTCCCGTCGCACGCCTCTATGCTCATACATTTGCGCACGCACACCGGTGAGTTAAACATCCACATATATTACATACAGTTTTTTGGGATTTTACGCGTTTGTTTGGGAAACAAATATGAAGCAGGTTTGGTCAAATATTTTTTGAGATGTCCAGTGACGCGCAAGCATGCTACCCTCCATCTCAATCTTCGCTCAGGATATGAATGGTCTATGTTGATAGGAGATTGATCTGAAGTTGACCGATTTCGACGAAACTTGCATTTAACACCACAGTTGTTAACGACTATGATATAGGTTTTTAATAGTGCGATCCATTAAAATCATGCGTCATTGATTACACTTTAATCTCAACGTAAGATCTCTGTAATTAAAAGTTATGCTCTATTGTTAGGTTAATCTATCAATTATTTTTTGTGACCGACCCCGCGAGTTTCTCAAATGGGGAAGATTAGCCATTGGGATGTGTATATTGTTACTTGTCAAAAGTAATTGAGATCTTGCATGTCGAAGTAATAATACCCAACATTTTTGAAGGAGCGAAGCGAGACCTCAAAACTAAGAGGTCTCAGGAAATCGGCACTTAATGCCCGTCATTCCGTCCGCCTGTCAGAGGCTTTTATCGTTTAAGCGAATAACTTTAAATTCTCAAAGAATATGTAAAGCTACGAAAAACTACAATATGAATGATATAAGTGAAAATATTAAAAGAGCACATACATGTACGTAACAGGGGAGCAATATGTGTTTTCCTGCATGAAATATTGTTGAAAAAAATATCGTTTCAAGTACAGAATCGAAAAAACGTTTCAAGTACAAAAAAAAAATTTCTAGGTTGGAAAATATTTCATTGGCAGGCCACCGACGTCATCGATCGTAGATCAATTTTGTGTCAGGGTCTATCACAAAAACAGCTACAAATATTTAAAGCCGGAGCTCGCATATAAAATCCGTTATATCCTCCAATTAAAGAGCAAATGCTAAAATATATCGTTTTTAAGAAAAGGTTCTAAGCCCCAATTTTTTTCCTATCATGCAAAATGTTGGGAGAGGCCTATGTCCAACAGTGGACTGAGATAGGCTGAGTATGATGATGATGCAAAATGTCGGGGCGATTGAGGAGGTACTCGATCGTCACAATGAGTACCTACAAACGTGACGTGCGTCCACATTGCAGGCGAGCGTCCGTTCGTGTGCGGGCTGTGCAACAAGGGGTTCAACGTGAAGTCGAACCTGTTGCGGCACCTCCGCACGCTGCACGACCAGATCATCAGCGCCGCCGACGACGACGAGCCCGCGCCCGCGCCCGCGCCCGCCGCCGCGCTCGTCAAGCGCGAGACCTGAGCCAGGGGAGGGGGGGCAGGTGCGTACACACCACACCGCTGCCGGGAACTACTTTTAGTACTGGTGGCTCTGCGAGCTGAGGAACTCGCGTATTTTTCCAATTGGCTGAAATATGTGCTCGTGCTCCATCGTCGACCGCATTGTCACTTAACATCAGGTGAGATAGTGGTCAAATGTTTGCCTATCGAAGTTAAAAAAAAAAATGTTTTTTACGTTTTCAACTCTCATATCTCCGCCGATTTGATTTTGTTATAACTCCCAAAATTTCACGAGAATCGGTTGTGAAATGCGACCTGTACAGGAGAACGACCGGCAATCCGGGCATACGAATGCTATTTTGTCCGAGCTGAAACGGAGACCCTTCGTAGTCGCTCGGTCAAACAAAAATAACAAATTAAACGTACACCAAAGAAATAATCGAAATCGACTCGATCTATTAGCAAAAAGATCAAGTCTGGGAATTTTCAATTACATTTTTATTTTGTGGCTTTCTGTTCTGTTTTGAGCAGGGTGCTTAATAATTACATTACATCTAGTGATGCTCGCAGATCTAAGTTTGTTTCGATTTGCCAAGATGAAAATGTTGCGCCGTTTCCTAGATAATTATTTGTATAGCGAGGGCGCCTGCCGTCACAAACCGCTAATAGCGCGCCGTTTGAATATAAATGACATATCTTCACTTTTTCACTCGTCTACCTTTCGAAACAGATTTTGATTCTATTCTATTAAAAGTCGGTTCACTAGGTAGTAAAAAACGAGTCGACAACTATTATACTTAACGGGATTGTATGTTGTCAGGACGAGGACGAGGCCGCGGGCGCGGTCGCGGGCGGCGCTCCGCCTACATGAGCGCCATGGCAGCCGCCAACCGACGCGCCAACGAGAACAAGCGCAACGCGCAGCCGGCGACCGCCGCGTCCGCCGCGACCGACGCGCACGCCGCGCCCGCCGCGAGCGCCGCGCCCGCCGCGTCCGCCGCGGCCGAACCGCGCAAGCAGAGCTACTCGCTCTTCCTCAAGCAGCGCGCCGTGCTCTTCTCGGCCAAGAAGTGGAAACAGTGATCTAGATATAATATGTCCCATTCTTTATGTTGCGAGGGAATTTGTGTTTACGAGCCCGGCGCCCCTGATCTCGCCAGTATATTCACTTTCGTGTTGAAAACTGGATTTGCAGGTTACGCAACTATTGCAAAGTTTTTAAGTGAACCCTGATGTTTTTTATGAAAGTCTAATCGAAATGTTATTTTATTAGTGTTATTGTCGTGTTTACGCTTCCGGTCCTCGATAATTCTTTTACGACACGAACACGAGGAAGATCCTTTTTGGAGAATGTTTGATAGTAATTTTGGATTTGGAGCTAGGATAATCTAAGAAGGTTCGCGATATAAATTCTCTCGCAATACGTTTTGGTTAATCGAAACTATAGAATGCTAGTCACTGTATTCTGCCCCACCCTCCTTTTAAATTTTAACCTTATGGTTAATTTAATTAATCTTATATAATTTAGATTTAAGTATATATGTAACGTGACTACTAGTCGACATTATTGTAAGTAGGTTATAGGTATGTAAATTTACTAAGTTATTACAAGTTTAATTTTCGTTTTGCTTACTCGTACTGTCTTAATTCCATAGACATTTAACGTGCTTCTCATAATTTGTGTCGTTTTTATTACTCGTTTCTTGTTCGAGCAGAAAAGCAGAGTTAAGTTATAGTGTAGTTATTCCCATTGCAGTTTACTAGTGAAGTAGTAATATAGATTGCCTAATCTAAAAATGTCCGCTGCTACAATGTTCTACTGACCCCTGAAGTAGGTAGTGATACATACTAATTCGTCGTTGTCATTATACAGTAAGTACCTACTGCCGAAAAGTAGTAGAAGATACATTGGTTGTCATCGTCCTAGTGTCCTCTACCACGTTACTTGTGAGCGCGAAATTTAAGCGGCGTCGAGTTTTAGATTAGACAATTTTTACTAAAGTTAAGTTTTGTAAGAGGGAGAATGTATGTACAAACATAAGAAGTGACCCTTTTGGTTGGTATTAAATGTATTCGTTATTTTTGGTATATAATTAATATTAATTATTTACCAAAATAACAATCGTGATTTGTGTATTTCTTGTATCTTTCATACAATACTCATGTAAGACATGATTTGATTCAAATAATTTTTTGATGGAATAACATTTAATTTGAATAAAAGAAACAGATTTGAGAAAATACTTTTATTGCCTTTTCTTTAACATGTTATCACATTCTTCAGTAAATACACGCAGTGTATGAGACATGATAGGGATAAGTGCTTACATAATTAATCAAGTATAAAGTTACAAAGTAGGACTTAGAAGTAAGTATTCAACTATCCTCTTCCTCGATTTTGGGAGCCAAATAGTAGCGGATGTGGCCGATGTCTTGAATGCGGTACTCGACCACTAACGGAACGTCGGCCGACATAGAGAGCTGCACCTGTGGGTTATCGAAGCATCTTTTTTAGTATTTGATATTACTGAACTTGATAAGTTAAAACTTGGAGGACTATCTTTTCATGAGATTTCCTTCCTGCTTTAGGTCTCTTACAAGCAAAGAATCTATATTTTGTAATTCTTGAACAGGTAGTTACATATAACTTGAGAAATGAATAGGGGCATGCATAGGATTTATAGTCTGTCATCATCTCGTAAGCCCATGCAACTTTACCTTGTTCAAGGCTGAACGGATTTTGTTATACATGTAGGGTACTTTTTATCATCAATTTTCATTATTGTTTGCGAGTGAAACCACAGGGCACAGCAAGTATACATAAAAATAAATAATAACCTGTGGGCTAAGCGAGGTAGCCTTAGTGAAGTAGTTGAGGTACTGGCAGGCGAAAGTGAGTGTGACAGGCTCGTCCATCTCAATGACCACGGCCTCCTCCTCCTTGTCGATGGAAGCAGTCTGCGCCAGCTTTACGTTAGCCGACCCGATGTCACCTGTCGCTGAGAACTTCACACCTGCAACAATTAATGCTTCTTAAGTCACGACAGTTCACTTACGGTACTTTTCTAAAACAATGTAACATGTTACATATTGTAATTGGTTTATATAATTAGGATAATCATCCTAGTCATTTATTTCATTCAGAAATCGCCTTTTCTGGCAGTTCGTCGCCATATTTTAGAAGGCCATTGCATAAAACATGTGTTCGAATCAAGAAAGTAAAAAAAATCTAGATAAAGGCACCAGTGCGAGTGTTAAATAAATTTTTCACCATTCTGTGTAATGGACATCACCTTTGAAATTTTTTATGAATATGGTAGGCCTTGGCTTTTTAAGCTCATTCTATTCCAAGGTCTCTTAACAAAAGTCGATTAACGAAGGCAAAGCTGAAGAGCAAAGTTATAATATAATAAGAATCTTACCCTCTTTAGTGCAAGCAATGACCATAGACTCGCCGAACTGCGAGAGGTCGCGGCAGATTCGCGCGAATTCTCCGCTCGGCATGCGGATGGTGCAGCTGTATTCAGTCTCCGGAATACCTGAATAATCACAGAAATACATTAACATCATCCTGCTTCGTTCTCATTTCAGATTTTCTCACAGGGAGAGTCTCGACCAAAGTCTACCACTTTAACCCAAGATGTGTGGACCGATAACCATTATGCCTCTAATATTGGGATTCTTAGACATGCAGGTTTCCTCAAGATGTTTTCCTTCATAGAACTAGCATATTTCATTAATTCTTGCCTTGTGCATATTACTTTAGCTCATATAGTTTTTTTTACTATGATAGTATGGGGACCATGAGATACAGGGAATGTGTCTTAGTAAAATTTTTTTTTATAATACACTATTTTGGCATTGTATCATTTTTATTCATGATTCAAGTTGTTCATAAAAAAATATTTAATTGACTTTTATATGCAGATTGTCTCAAATAGTTGTATCGTGAAGAAAGTAAGAAATATGGCAGTGACAGTAGAAGTATGACAAATTTATTTTTATGTTATTTTCTGATTTAAAATTATAGTATACTGTGAAGCGTGTTTGTTAATGTGAATCTTGCGATTCTAACATTAAACAAAACCTCTAACACAATAGTTAATGAAAGCCTAATTTCTAAAATACAGCTCTTAATATAAAAATAACTAGAAATTTGGGTGTAAGATATACCTAAATGTTCCAGATCTAGGTTCATCAGCTTCATCTCATAGTCGGACACTTTCTCCTGGTTGGGGCTCTCGAAGGCGAATGTGACGGTATCGGCGTTGTCCTGCGCCTTCATGGTCACAGTGTCCTTGTCTCCGGCACATTTCAGGATTTTCGACATGCTGGGGATGAGATTAAATATAGGTATATAACTGTTATGGTCACTACACGTTAAATGTTCTCAAGCATTATGAAAACCCAGTATGTAAATGTTTCCAGCACTGATGGCACAAATTTGAGGCTTAGTGAGGGGTTGTGAGTTCAAATATGTTTGTCTGTTTATTAAAAAAAAATTAAGGATGAGCAAAAATTTAACTTAGTAAATGTAGTCCTAGGTCACGTCAGAACAAAAATATTTATTTAAGAGTTAAATACTAAAACATTTTCAATCAAGACAACATAAATGCTTTCACACAAAAGTGACCTTACATGTCGTAATTAACCATTAATACATTTTAGAAGACGTGCAGTGGGCAAGTGCACATACTTTTAATATTAGTCTTAAAAGCTTATTGTTGGAGAAATGCTACTACTGTCTGAATATTTAAATGATAAGACAATTGTAACTTTTTGACATGATATTTTATTTGTAAAGATATGTCCTTACAAATAAAATATTATTATACATAATTATATTTTTTAAATGTAATTGATATTGTTGATTTTAATTTTATACACGTAATTAGTTATAATGTAATTTTTGTGTAGTTTACTTTAATTTATTTTGTAATGTTTGTTTTTAAAATAATGATTTCCCATGCAATTTTGTTCTGAAATAAATTGAATGAAAGTCTTAGCCCTCTAACCGCATGTCCAGGATTATATATCCAGCAATAACAATACCAAGACGCATTTGCTGTTCTGGGTGTGATGTGACCGCTACTCATGATATGAGCCTTTCAACACTTTTGGAAGCTTAGAGTGGGCAAAAAAATATTGTAATATAACACTGTCAACAGTTTAATACACAGTGCCATAATCATCATGAAATTCATTAGTATTTTATAAATGATTCTCTTACCTTCCCAAATTCATTCCCATGGAGATATTTCTGTCACATCTGTATTTGTCGAATCCATCTGCTCTCAGAGTTAAAGACACCAATGACACGTGGGAGTTGTCCATTGCCTACAAACATCACACAAGTAAATGACAATTAGTTTGATGTAACTGTGAAAGGGCCATCATAGTAAGCTTGTCTCCCAAGATGGAGGTTGTTGTTTGAATCCTATAGTTTCAGCTTACTTACTGATGGAATTTATGGAGGTAGGTCATTATTTTTAGTGAGAACAACAGGTCAGATAGAAGTCAAATATTACCCTATGAAAGATTGGCTTAAAATTCACAGTTAATTAATGAGACATAATTATCACATTTGCCTTCCTTTACGCCGACATGGAATTCAGTCAGTCAGACTTCACATTCAAACAGAATAAGATCAACAAGTTAAATGGGACAAAATAACAGAACCACCATACAAAAACAATATATTTCCATTTTGGTTGACTTTCCTCATACAGGTTTTATGGGTTTTGCTTCTATATTTATCATTTGCACAGCAAAGGAGTGGAACTAACTGCCCACATCTTTGTTACCCAAATGGTATAATTTGGGAATCTTAAGTATAGAGTGAATAGGTATCTAAAAGATGTAGGTAAGCATGCTACATTGTTGGCAGCATCATCGCTTTCAATCAGTTGAGATAGTAGGTGTATATATGGTAATACATAATTATATTAACCTAGGCGTATCTATATTATGTAGTCGCTAAAAAGCGCTTGTGCAATTTGCCTCCATGCCTCCTTATCTATAATGTCATATAATGTAGTCAATGGTTTTATAAGAAGCTTTCCTTATTAATGCCTGTTTTATTACTGATTTGTTTTGTCTTTGTTGACTGCTGTAAGTAAGTAGGAATTTTATTGTAAAATCTAACCCCATTTGCCATCAAAGATTTATTTGTTTTGCTTAATCTAAATGCGCGCACTGTAATTTTATGCTTGTATCTAGTATTAAGATTGTGTGCATCGCTTCTTAATTTATACTTATCAATATTTTTGTAAACATGCATAATATTTTCAAAGATGTAAAGCGAAGGCATAGTAAATATGCCTGTTTCTTTAAAGAACTCCCTGAGAGATTTGCCTGGACCCATATCATAGATTGCATGAACTCTTTCTCATGCATCTTTTGTAGAATAAAAATAGTTTCAACATGGGCTGCAGATCCCCATAGTAAGATTCTGTAACTCTGTAATGATTCCAACTATGAAAATATGTAAAGTAAACCAGCCTTGCCATCGCCACACCAGTCAAATGTCTAATTTTACAGATTGCAAAACAACGGAACTCAAGCGACCAGCAAGCACATCAATATGAGTACCCACTACAGTTTTGAGTCCATGGTCCAGAGTCTGATGAAATAGTCCATGTAGTTAGCCATATGTTTAACTTGACTTGGCTGACTATATACAAAGCATATGTCTATGTACAAAATGCCTTAGTTAGGTCATTGGAGTTTATTGACATTATTGTAAGTCTCATGATTGCAAGATGTATTGTCATCAAATTCAGTATAAACATGAAAAAAATGGCTTGCATAGACATTTAATTTGTAAAAAAATTGTATTAAGTCACTAGCAGAAAAACTGCTAGCTAATGAGGACACACAATCATATACCTGGGATTCTAGTATTCTCCTAATATATAATACACTACATAATCCAAGTAAACTATTAAAATTTATTAGAGTTGTCTGGCAGATACCATTCTGAGAATAAGATCTCTTTTTGTAAACATAAGTTAATCTTTTTAATAATTTATTGACTCGACCTGTACAGAGAACAATACAATACATTAACTTAATATTGATACACCTATAGTGGCTTATCGCAAAGAATGATGAACATAAAGATAAACTTATAGTGTCTTATCGCTAAGATGATCAATTCTAGACAACCTGCAAGTACTTTCATGGGCTAGTCATATACGGAAATAGAGTTATGATAATCATGGTTATTGAAGCTCTTACCTGCAATTGGATCCCATTGTCGTCACAGTCGAATGTGGCCTGCGTGAGAAGGTCCTTAATGGCCTCCAGCACTTTCTTCAGGATAGAGCTACGGAGTAAACGTGCCTCGAACATTTTCTGAATACGAAAATGTTTTATTAACTTTACAATTTCTTAAGTTCAAACACTTAACAGTAGGATGAATCTAATAACACTTTTAATCTTAGTAGGTTTTGTAAATAATCTTTAACATACGAGGCTACTACCTCCTTTCGCCGCTACTAATAGAGTTAAAAGCGATCCAGGCTACCTATGCTCTTTGCCGTGTCACCGACACGTAATTGTAATATCCACGGGTACCTGGGTTCGGCCTGGCGATGTTGGTGGCTATAACAGCGGCTTAGGCGTGGAGTTAGGCCTATTCTTACAATTCAGGATTAATTTAAATAATGCGATCGGTTTTCTTTTCTGGGGAGTTGGTTTCAACCAAGCTGAATCAACATGCAGATATCCATATCTGCAGGTTGACACCTCTCGATTTTACGTACAATAAAGCCAGTAAACAACGTAAATACAGCGATGGGGCTTCAAAGGCACAATGAAAGTCTTCAACGGCACAAGTAACGGGTTTGAAACTATAGCTTACAAATCTATCCAAACTTAAGTTTAAACGCTAGGTTTTAGGTTCCACAACTTACAAATGCTGAAATGTACTCACGGTTTTTTGAAAATGTGTTTAATATTCTTGAAAATTAGCAAATAACACGGTAAAATAAGGCACGCACGATTTGGCTATTGACCTCACAAAACAGTTTGACAGGCGGTAGCGGGAAATATTGGCGCGAAATTTTTGGAATGAAATTTACTTTATTAGTTTTTAAGCATAAGTAAAAAAAGGATAGCAATGTAGTTGGAACGGAAATCTCTTGAGCAAGAAAGAGATAAACAGCTCTAGTTTTAAAAACTAATAGTTCTTTGTTTCATGATAATACCATAGGCAATATACATTCATCGAAAACCGGTAATGGACCGTTGAATAATTAAATTACATAGAAGTCTAAAGAAATTGACATCTTTAAAAAAAGATTTATGCATGGATTGCGAAGCCAAATATAATTTTAAAAAATAGATTTGGCTTAGCAATCTATGCGCATTTAGCCAGTGTCAAGTAATAAACCTCTGTTGAGATCTATTTCAAATTGTTACGGACTAAACTTCTACAAAATAAGGCTAATTTTCGCTTATGTAATATAACAAAACGATTGTTCCCATTTATGATGTATTTATTATCAAAACATTTTTATTAAAATTATAAATTACATTGCTTTGCTTGATGAAAACATAAATTTATTTTTTATAGCTGTACAACTTGATCCTGAGATGGATAAGCAGGTAGGGTCAAATTGTATTTTTCAATAATTCCCGGGGGTAGAAATCTACCCCCTAAAAAGTGTCTTGCATCTCGAAGAATTTCTGGCTGCGCACAAAGCTTTGGTGCAGACAGGGATATAAGTACTGCTGGCTTTAAGACTTTTCCTTCACACCCTGGGCCCTTTTCAACATCCCATCCGCTAGGGATATCCACACTGGAAAAGACAATAAAATATTTTTTATTTTATTCACAAAATTTTTTTGACTGTAAATAAAAAAAAACATTTTTGTACAAAGTTATTAAATCACACTTTATATAATCCGCGACCAATTATTGCTTCACTGTTGCTTCTTCCAAGTTTGAACTATTGGACCAATCTTGATGAAGTTGGGTAGAAAGATGTGCTATGATAGGTCAAAAGGATATATACCATCTTGTTATGGTATTATAAATTCTGATTACCATCATCAATAACACAGATGAAGTCACAGGATGCAGCTTATATTGTAAATATGTATTCTATACTATACCTGCAAACAGGCAAATTTGAATCAATAAGAGCATCCAGTGCTGGTTTAAGTTCTTCTCTTACTGGAGGCTTGAAACTAAATCCAAATAGTGCGTCAACTAGAATTTTGTATTCATTGCCTAAATCCTTAGGCTGTGGCAGTTTATCTACTATATTCACACCAAACTTCCTGCATTGTTCAAGCAGATTTTCATACAATGGTTTAGGAGTGCGTTTAGGATAATACACAGCCACTGTGTAGCCAAATAATGTCAAGTGTCGGGCAGCCACTAAGCCATCACCGCCGTTGTTGCCAGGACCGCATATTATTAGTGCTGATTTGTGTCTGCAAAAATCAGAAGATAATGTAAATACATTATAGACATGACACTTATGCAGTGCTAAAAATATCCTTTAAAATCAATCATGTATGGGAAGGAAGTAACTGCTGAAATACATGCCCACTACCTAGTACAGTAATTTGGGCCACTTTTTCCATGTTTTAGCAATATGAATAAACAATTTTGAATTTAAATCTAATTAATTATGTATAAGTTTCAAGCTCATCTTGTATGCAATTAAAAGAATGAGCAAGAGTTTACTTAATTTAGACAAATAATATAAAAGCCAACAAAACTTATATCAAAAAGTAGATCCTGAAATGGTTAACTAAGCATAAATGAATATAATAATTATGTGCAACATATTTAAGTGTTTTTACAGGAGTACTTCTTTAATAAAGTTTTGTGTGATATTCGAGCCTAATTAAATAATAAAATAGCAGCCTTTGCCATCAATTTCATTGGATAGTAAAAGGATAGTAATTTAATAACACATATATCTGACATCAATGCAATAAACGGCTTCTGTTTGTTTTTGTCACTGTTATCAATTGGTTCTTTTTTACAATAATTTAAGTACAGTCAACCATTCTCTCGTATTATACTTACGTAGAGGGTGAATATGTTTTAGCAACCGCCGCAGCAACACTGAGCCCTGCAAGTTCCATAAGTTGATCAACACTGAATTTGTACTCGTTGAAAAGTTCCTGATCTAATGCAGCTGCTTCGGACTGGGAGAGGTACCGCATTCCTGCAGCACAAGTTTTAATCGGACGAGACTGGAATAAGTCCAAAATATAATGAGTACCTTAGTAGACGTAGTGGGGCACAAATTCTTGAAATAATGCGAGATTGAATAAACTTCTCAGCTAACCATTAAAACGGTGCAAGTGAGTAATATGAAGATGCTGTAATTCCACCGCATATAAACAGCGTAGATGTCTATAATTAATTCGTGATATAATAATAACAATTTTGCAATAATTATAGGAATCTGTAAATATTTTTGGTATTTTTATCAAATCAAAACAGACCAACTTTGACATTGGCAATTTGGCATTAGAGTATTATAACTTGGCCATGTAGGCGCATACCACCGGTTTTTAATTTCATACAAAGTCAGTAATGCATTGCATATTTTTTGTGAGGATTGACATTAAATTTGACGTTCAACGTTGACACTTGATAGCGTTGCGACAGTTTGTATAGGCCTGAATTTTTGAGTTTAGTTTTCCATCACAAAAATGGCTGCGTTTAGGGTATTTAGTCGTAATTTACCGTATTTACGACAACAATTCTCAGCTTTACTTGGGAACACCTCACCCTCGGTTAAGTTCATCTGTGCAGTCGTAGTTATAGGATATATTTTATCATTTTCGGATGAAGTGGTGGACGTGTTGAGTGTAACTCCAGGGTATCTGCTGCCACCTTCTTTTCAACTGTGGTCTACTTTCACGTTTTGGTTTCTTGAGATACATCTATGGGAGGTCATAATCGATGTGATAACTGTGGGTTTGTGCGGGAAACTCATAGAGCCGTTATGGGGTCAAATGGAAATGATGAAGTTCTTCGTACTTGTGAACATTGGTGTGGCGTTTATGACGAGTTTTTACTATTTAGTGATATATGCTTGCACTGGATCGACTTCGTATCTCTTCGATATCCATGTGCATGGACTCGCAGGGTATCTCGCGGCGGTGTGCGTCGCTGTCAAGCAAATAATGCCCGACCATCTCTTGATAAAGACTCCGATGGGTGAGCTGTGATCTGTGTAGTACTTCCCGGTATTTAAATCGTTTGATACTGATTTAACAAATGTGGTGTTCCTTAAGAATTGGACTTTAGCATCCAATTAATTTAATATCTGCATATGCAATAAAGTTACTGTTTACAAATGAATGGACAGACTTAGTGAGACTAGAACATACTTAGTACCTACAATAAGAGTAATGCTTAAATTTTGACATTCTGTAGCTGTAATGCATACCACCTCCCACTGCTAACTCCATTAGACCTGAAGGCATCAAAGCAGCTATTTACTAGAGAATCATATCAGGTGAGATAGTGGTCAAATGCTTGAAAGGAAACCAAAAAATCCGGTCAATCTCAAGTTTAAAAGACTTATCTACTTACATTTAAGATTTATGGTATATTTTAGTAATGTATATCTACACAAAGCATTGTTCTAAAAAATTACTGTGGGAGCAGAATTCTACTCATTCTTTGTAATGCCTATATACATTATTCATTTGAGAGTTAGTTGGTGACGCATTCAGGTATTAGAATGGTCTTATTTACATAATTATTTAGCAATGTTTTTCTTCTTTTTTCTCTGGTAGGCTAGAGTTTGAATACTACCTCACCAGACGGTAGAGTCTGGTAAACATGCTAAGGCTATCCTCATGTCCTTCTCCATATTTTATTTATTTATTTATAGACGAGCAGCAGAATGCTGATATGTCCATATCACACAGTGTTGAAATTCATAATTTTTTAATTTTCTAACAAAGTTTGTTTATTAATTCACAACTATTTGTCAAGCTTGTTTTTAAATTCAATTATTGTGGTAGCAGAAACAACATCTTCCGGTAATCTGTTCCAATTGTAAACCACCCGGTTTGATGGTGCACGGATGAGTAACAACTGGTGTCTTCTTATATTCTTTATTGTACACACATTGATAAAAAAAATTACAATAAGGCCATAACAAAAGATGTACAAAGGCAAGCTTAACCCTTCACAGAGTTTTCTTCCAGCAAACCCTTTAAGTAGGATATAATTTATAGGAGCAAGTAGGTTCTTCGTAAAAGTCTTTGGTTTGCCTTTAGCCTGTACATGATATATTGGCTGTTCATGATTTTGTTCAAATTAGATCGCCTCTGAGCCTTCTTTCTTGAAGAATACTGAGGATTTAGACTACCTTTTGGATTAACATGTTAGTAGGAAAAATGTGATTAATTAATACATTTATATATTCCAGGTAAACTAACAAATCGATCACTTCCATTACTCCTACTGATCGCTGCAATAATACTGTGGGCCATTGGAGCCCTAGAGGGCACATTCCCTTGCATGTGGGGCAGCGGTACGATACTGTCGTGGGTCTATCTGCGTTTCTGGCAGCGGCACAGCAGCGGCTCAAGAGGGGACATGGCTGATAATTTCAGCTTTGATAAGTGAGTTTGCAGTGCTAATTATTGTAATCAAATTTTAAAGACATAGGAAGATCTTTACTTTGATGCGAATGATTGATGCCCAGAAAGATAACACTTTCAATACCTGCTGAAATTTTTTAATGAAGCTTCACCTGCTTTAATTAAGATGTTAGTCCTAGATATAAGCTATTACATTCCAAATTTAATTGAAATTCATTCAGCTTTTATAGTGTGAAGAGAAAATAAACATATCCATTTACACACATACATAATACATACATAGATACATTTGCAATATTATACATATATTGTGATACAAGATAAGATGTGAAATAGATGACTATGCTTGCTTGTCGACTATCATATAGACTACTGGGCAGTCCTAGTGTCATGATTTTTAGGCCATCTGAAGGCATAAAACATGGCTTTACAACTGTCATATGACTAACTACCAGGACCAACAGCTTAAAGTGCCCTTCTACTACTGAATGAGTGACTATGTGAGCCTTGCTAGTTATTTTAGAAAAAAATTATTGGAGTTACTGTAGGGCTTGTAAATTAATGCCTCACAACTCTTAATATAGTTCGATACATAATAAAAATCTCTCATATGTTTAGTGATTTGAAATACTTGATGCATATATGAATCATTAAAATGATGCTTGTATCAATTTAAACCTTAGTATTTTGAAACAATCTCAATTATTTATAAATTGTTGGAATTATTAAAAATACACATTAATTAAATAATATTGCATAAAATTTGTTGAAATGAGAACTGCATGTTCAATATTGACCTTGGATCCTGGAAATAAAATGAACTATAATGAATTGCATCGACCCATGATATATTTTAACAAGTTAAATGGTGTTATAACACTTACAACTGTGTAATATGTGCCTCAGTATTACCTATAACTTATTATTTTCAAATGCCTTAAGAGGAGAGAAGAGACTCAAGAGCACAACATTTATTATTATTTTACTATGGCCTACTTGACTTGTCTTTATTATCTCTATTTGATCTATAGCCAAGTATTTGTAATGCACTTGTAAAAAAATATTTTTAATAATAATATATTGTGATTTGTCTTAGTTTTGTTGGACTACTTTGCACTCTAGACTAGGACTATTAGAACTATTCCACTTGGTGAGTCAAATAGAATACAAATATTTAACAAAAAATTAGGTAAATTTAGTTAATTAAAACAAAAAATAGGCTCGAGGGGTTTGTCTGAGTTGGTATGCAAACTACACAGTGACTTCCGTTGTGTGACTTGAAAGTTTGAAGAAGTCTCTGAAAAAGAGCTTCAAAGTGTATTATTATATATGTATATATTGGAGTGAAGCAGGTCGCGTTAACTGTGTGCAGCTTCTTCCCGACGGTGGTGCAGCCGCTGGTGCGCGGCGTGGTGGGCCCGGCGCACCGCGTGCTGGCGCGCGCCGGCCTGTGCGCGCCGCCCGCGCGCCGCGTGCACCTCGCGCTCAGCCCCCGCGGCGTCACCATCTCCATGCCGGGCGTCGAGCCGCAGGACATGGAGCGCCGCCGGTAACTACCCTCGCGTACTCACGTCTCGTACTCACCTCGCGCTCAGCCCCCGCGGCGTCACCATCTCCATGCCGGGCGTCGAGCCGCAGGACATGGAGCGCCGCCGGTAACTACCCTCGCGTACTCACGTCTCGTACTCACCTCGCGCTCAGCCCCCGCGGCGTCACCATCTCCATGCCGGGCGTCGAGCCGCAGGACATGGAGCGCCGCCGGTAACTACCCTCGCGTACTCACGTCTCGTACTCACCTCGCGCTCAGCCCCCGCGGCGTCACCATCTCCATGCCGGGCGTCGAGCCGCAGGACATGGAGCGCCGCCGGTAACTACATTATTGAGTCTATTAATTCTTCGATTTGAGTAGGTTTTTTGTTGTGATAATAGTGAAAACCTAATGAATTTAGCTGTTCTTGACTTCTTTAATGTACCTACTTATCAGGAAACACAAACTGCCAAAGATATTCTCTCTTTGGTGGGATTAAGAAATCGGCTTGAATTTACTAAATACCTTTAATTTTGAATTATAATAATTCGTAGAATATAATGATCTAAAGAAATAAGGTTCAAACATGGTTACGTTGTTTCTATCCTATGCTTGGTGCCCAGGCTGTTTCCAGGCCGCAAGGTAGGATAGGTATTGGTACATTTTACTTCCATTATCCGTATTTGGGCCATATGCAATATAAACTTGATTTCTTCCCACAGACAAATCGCGCTTAAAGCTCTAAGCGAGAGGTTATCAAAAACATCGGAGCAGACGCGACAGAAGAACCTATCGACCAAAGTGAACATGGACTCGGTACGGAAGGTGCAATCATCACAAGTGATACCCCAGTTCTCCGAGCCCGGGCCGAGCCAGCCCGCGTCTCCGCCCGAGGCCACTCTAGTGGACCTCGCGGCCGAGCCCGCGCCGCCCGCCACCAAGCAATCGTGATCGCTACTTGTCAACAAGGCTGTTAAAAGAACCAATATCTAAGGAAACGTTACTGGACTTCTTTTGTCTCATGTTCGAATTGAGCAAACTTACGTATAAAGGCGTCTCGTTGTTCCGGCTGCATTCCTTTTGATGTAGAAAGCTGCGGAGAGTACAGGGAATGCCAGAGGCGTTGTCACGGTTCGATAGAAATGTGACGAAACAATTTCCTTTCATACTTATGTCAATTTTATTGTTCCCGTAGTCCTGTAAGCGATTGTGAATTCATAATAACATGTGATTAAAATTTACATGACAGCAGACACGTTGTTAGTCTGGGGCTACTGTTGTTTGTGCGACTCAATGTCCAATGTTTTAGTCGAGTGCCGTCTCTTATGTGATACCAAAATGTATTCTTAAGTCCGTTTTTCGCTTCGAGTAGCGAATTCACAGATTTAGTTTACTGCTACATTGGCTTAAATTGATTTGTGTCGTACTCAGCGCTCCAATGAATATCAGTTCTTAAACGGTTACCTTTTGTGTTACATACTAACGAGCAAAGAGAGATATCAATGAACAACATAACATTATCTATATCAGACGAACACTTATAAAGATTTTCGTCCTACTCTACAAGTGCGCTTGGCATATGCCGGAGAGATATTAATAAATTCGATAGATTCTCGATTGCCAGGGAAGCAATATAATTTGACCGAATTCACTGTACTGCGCCTTAGGAATGGTGGCAAGGTGGGGGAAAGGTAGCCGGTGGACTGGGTATAGCAATGTACCTTATTACTGCTCCATTGTTAAAAGCGATTTGAATTAATAGCTGCAGTAGACACAACGGAGGTATTCCGACGCGGCACCGTCTGCAGTCCCGCCGCTTACGACCCATGACAATCCTTACGAATAAAGATCCTAGGAGACTGCTGTACAAGCGGAAAGATGTGTGTACTACACGCGCATTTAAAATGATTGCATTAATTGGTCATGCGGGTCAGCATGTCAGTTCGGGGGCTATTTACTAAACAAATTACTTATAGATATTATTAGAGATTTTACATGGAAAATCTCTAATTATATTGATTAGTAAATTGTACCTTTGGCACTGGCCTTTACCGCCTTATTCTCTACCTGCCCTAAAAGGACATGGTTTGATGAACGATGGCAATAATACATGTGTACATGTAGCTGTGTAAAGTTAATAAAAAAAAAACATTCTAGTACCTGTGTTTAAGCACTTCAATTAATTTTGGCACAAATTTATAGTTATTGCTAACTCACAGAGATCTGATTTAGCTTCAAAACCACTTGCAGTAATGGTGGATGATTAGTCAAAATATATTATACGTATACACAGCTTCACAACATGTATGTTATCATGATTTCATCCCCACTGCTGGGCAAAGGCCTCCTGTCTGTGGTATAGATGGGTATTTAATTATCAACCATTTCTAATGGAGGCATCATATCGGAAGTTTTATATTCTGTCTCATTTTCCCTGACACGCGTCTACAGATTTTTATTTTTAATTTAAAAAAAAATATGCTTTCTACATCCATAAACGATTATTTCGAGATAGAGTTGTTAAAAATGTTAATTGTTTCAAAAACGTTATTTTAATGATATGAAGAATATCATTAGAGAAACGTCAATCGCTGTCACGCTATTGTATATCTCAAACATTCCCGTACATACAAGATCGGCTATAAAACGCTGCGCTAGTTGCGAAGGCCAAAATCCTATTTACTTCACTGCTCTTGTTTTGTTTCTAAATGATTTTACAATTATTCATTATAATTCACATTTATTTAATAATATCCAGGCACTAAGAATGCGTGAGATTGGAATAGTATTTGTTTTAACAATCCAATGTTATAATATTATATGAATATGACATGTGTTAAGGCGAAGTATTTTTTTGCAAAATTTTTAATGCATTTGTTAATTGTGTCGAGAATGAATGGTGAGTGATGTAAATATAATTGATATTGATTAGTGTTAAATAATTTAAATAAATAATATTCAAAATCATAATCGTATATCATTTTATTCCTTTAAATAACCTTATTGCTCATGAGATAAATAGTAAATAATCTATTTACAAAACACTTTCAACGCGTTATTATTTTTTTACTATGAGAAATATACCTTATAACTAGTGTACAGGAAGATTTCATAAGATCGTTTTACATTTTAAATATTTTCAGAAACCAATAAACTAAATTTAGTCTACTACAATATGATGGTATAGATCTTTCATTCTAAATATGCACGCCCCTCCATAAACATGTTCATACATTTGACACTCGATAGTTTGACAAATTTGGTGGAGGGGTGTGCACAATTAGAATTAAAGATCTCTAACAGTTACATCATTAGCCCATAGTCCATCGTATCGTATCGATCGTAGATCGTCTTATTGTAACTTATCTATGTTCTAAATCATTCACGCTCCCATGCAAAGGTACATACAAAATGTATGTATTGCGTATATACCTTGTTCACGTGAGTGTGATAGATACGCGTTATATTTTAAACCAGACGATCATAACCACTCGTGTATGTTCACCTTACTTTGTTAAGATTTTTTTCATAGTTACTATCTAGATCAGCCGCAATAAAGGTACCTATAGACATTTTAAACATTTTTAAAATTTGCAGTACATTGCTAATTCGCAAGTCGGTTTGAAACTGCTAATTTATAATCAAGTATAAACTTAGGCACAATATATTGCTAGACATATAACAACTGCTTCCTTGGAGCCCAAATTCCGGAATAAATGTACACGATGGTATATCGAAATACTAGACATAAAACTCACAAATTTATTAGTGAGTAACCATGTCCATAATGAACAACATGATTAAAGTAGTAGACTGGTTGAGTTACTTTTAAATTTAAAATATTAGCAAGACATCGCAAAACAACAAAACGTTATTTCTGTAATTTATGACGACCCAGTTGGCGCGGTGGGTAAGTGTCTGTCCTTTGTGCCGTGGGTCCTGGGTTCGATTCCCGGCAGAATCACAAGAAGACAATTTTCATTTCTGATTCTGGTTCTGGATGTCATTGTGAGTGTGATGTTATTGTTTCCGGCACCCACGATCACGATACAATTCTCTGTACTTAGTTGTGTAAGTGTGAAACACATTGTTTTGTTTGTTCGATTTGTTTTCATATGGGCCCCATAAAGCTACTCGTAACAAATAATTTAATCTCGAGAACCTAGCGCAATACTACTATGGGTATACTAATTATGGGTAAGTACCATTTTCGTCAATTCCATGAGTATATCTCTTACTAGACATTGGGTAACAATCAGACGGGTAAGATTGCGTGACGGCTTAGCATCAAACATAGTTAAATTACAAAAATATAGAGGTACGTATTATTCAGTTAGTACTTAGTACTACGTCCTTGCAAATGTTAACAAAACCATCACAACACTTAACATTTATTGCTTGCTGGTTTTAAGAACACTATTCGGTGTTTCGATACTAGTAAATACGATATAAGTCTGAATAGCATATTCAGTAGATTTTCAAAAACTCGCTTTAATTAGAAAGTTCTCGTATCTCGGACGAGAATAAGGGAGTAATTACACTTGGGGAAATTCACAGTTTTTTCCCAAAAGTTATTTCTCACTTATCTCGCCGTTTAACAATGTGCATACATTTTGAAAATGATCATCCTTAATATATTATTGAGATTTCCGTGACAAAGATGTTTCATAAAGTGGTGAAATGCCTCGCTAAAGAGTTTTATAACTTCAAAAGCTACCATACAAGGAAGTATGCATATTAAATTGTCTTTCTCTTTTCAGTGCGTTGTCATCGTTTGTCGCGCGTCAGTCGCGGTTTCACTGACGTCGCTTGTACATGGGCTACCTGCAAACAAATATATTTTTTAAAATATTGGTGTTATGTTTTTGTATTTCATTACATTCCCATAAGGCAGAATGACGAAATTGCCAAAACGGCTAAATCTGAAACGAATAGTGACAGTAACTATATATACCTATACACTAGTGACTCTGTGAACTGAAGAACCTATACAGATACCTTGCGTATTTTTTTAAATGACTGAAATATGTTATTTTTATAACTCCGTAGTTAAAAAAAAAAGAATAGACTGAAAACAAAATGTTATAGAACCTGCTTACAAATTTTCATGAGAATCGGTTGAGATGCGACCTTTGAGGAGAACATCCGGAAATCCGGACATACGAAAGCGATTTTGTCCTAGCTGAAAATATCTATTTGTAAGAAGTCTATTTCAGGTTAAGATTTATGACACAAGTTGATACGCGTCATTAACAATAAAAACTGATTATTGTACACGATATTGGCAGAATTATGGTGCGACAGCCCTATAGTCGCCATTTAAAGAAGAAGTTGAAGTTTAGTTGATTATTGTATACTAAGCAGTTTGATTTATAAGTTTAATCCCTTTCATAGATGCATGAATTTAGTATTTCACAAATTACGAGGCGTATCTTCTTTTCTCACCTTACCGGGGACGATGGCACTTGATTTGTGTCATTTGGCCCGGTAAACATGTCACCGGGCCAGTTAAAACTTTTTTCCCACGTGGCCCGGCGCCGGGCCAGATGGGATACACTCATTTAGCCAAGTTACGTATTTGTTATATAGGTTTGAATGCTTTTTGTAATTAGTTCTGGATTATTGGTATTATTACCACTTTTCAATTATAAGGCCCAGAATAGTAAAACTTATACCATATTTTAGATCAGTGGCAGCTCTACCTAGATCAATAGTATTTTTTTTAATCCAGTATATAATTTTAGAAATATCCATCAAAATACAAACCTGTTTCTAATGTATTTTTTAAATGAAAAAAAAAAAAACGTTAAGGCGATATTTTGCAGAGCACATCAGTTGGAGTTCGTCATTGGAATAGATTATCTGCAGCGCCGGCGGTGTACGTACCTGTAGTAGTGGTGCTGCCAGGGCTGCGCCGCCGGCGGGTAGGTGTCGGGCCAGCGGCCGCCGTCCGGCAGCGCCGCCCCGCCCGCCGCCGGCAGCACGCCCGCGCCCGCGCCCGCGCCCGCGCCGCTCGACATCGTGCCGCCTGCGCAAACACAACACGTGGCTCCACGGTACTCACTCGAACCCTCTCCTACCACCATATCATTCAACTTTAACCTATAGTTAGCTCATTGACACCCTTTGCTTCAACGGCTTACATCACCTCAATTATACATTTATATATTTTTTTATTCAATATAGACAAGCGTTTGACCTCAAGTGAGATCACTTGATGGTAAGCGATGATGTGGTTGACGATGGAGTCGCTTGCCTAGAAGATTTATTCACTCGCGACTTGAAGACTCCATATTGTACCTATTAGGAAACACCGACTCAGGTAAGGTGTTCCGTTCCTTTGCGGTTCGCATAATAAATGTAGAAGCAAAACGCTTTATATATCTAACGCAAATTACCACGCAATGAACTTAATCATCCCGAACTCTCCTAAAACTTTCACAGTATCTGTTTGCTCCAATAGTTAGCACGGATACCGACCACGTTGCCATTAATATTCTTTTAATTTAAATTCAGGGAAATTTCAAAAAAAAAATTCTCGCAAAATCAACTGTTCAAACTTTCAAAATATTAACAAAGCCGACTACGCAAATTTATCTTTTTTCTGAATACTTCCACTCCACATACTAAAGTGGACGCCACAGAACCTTGAGTTCATGCTATCTCTCCGATTTAGTCCGAATCCAAAATCCACAAGTCGAAAGCGCCTGCACCGGATTCAATACCGCCAATATTTCTAAGGAATTGTTCATCCCAACTTGTTAAGCTCGATCCATGAAAAGCATCCAGGATATATTCAACTTATAGACAGATTTCCATCTTGTCTTGGTGGTTCATAAAAAGATTTACTACTATCTAAAATCATTATTTTAATCCTGTCATGTCAGCTGGCAGATAGACCATATCGAATCTTACAGATTATATTACAGACCTTTCTAAAGTCTTGGGATATAAAATCCAAGTCTACGTCATTTACACCGACTTCTCCTAGGCTTTTCATGTGGTCAACCATATAGCCTGTTTATACGGAAGCTTGGCTGGTATTTGTGTTTTATTATTCAGGTGCAAGTGGTGTGAATCATAAGTGCTTGTAACTAGGCACTATGAGAGGTTCAAATCAGCTCCACTGACGGTTTTATCTGTGCTAGTTACGTTATTTAAGGTTAGAGAGCGAGTTTGGGATTCAGCGGAAGGACGTGCGACTTTGTATCCTACGCTCCCTAGGATTGAATCCTGCCCTGCCACGCACCACAACATCTTTTTCTGAGGAAACTCTTTGAGAAAACTTGTTTTCCCACTGGGAATCGAACCCGATACCTTAGAAGGTGAACGCTCACACAACTGTGCCAACGGGCAGCTATCACACCATATGACCGAAATAGTCGACATAGATCGCATAACATGTGTGAGCCGAGCCAGATGGCGAGACGGGCAGATCTCCGTATGACTCCCGGCGGCAAGTTTTTTTTCATGCTAAATAGGCAAGCATTCGACCACTATCTCACCTGATGGAAAGTGATGATGCGGCTGAAGATGCGACATGCTTGCCCAGAAGATACCTCGAATAGGTATCTTCCGGGCGAGCATCGATTCGCTCTCGATTTGAAGACTCCCAGATTATACTTCGGGGAAAAATGACGCAGGCAACGAGTTCCACTCCTTCGCGTGACGGACGATGAACGTAGAAGCGAAACCCTTCGAGCGGAGTGGAGGTATGTGAACCGTAGCTGGTACCTTGGTGCACGTAGGTGGGCGGCGGCGCGGCGTAGGGCGCGGGCGCGTAGTAGGGCGGCGGCGGCGGCACGCTCATGGAGTGCAGCACGCTCAGCGACGACGGCAGCACGGGCGGCGGCACCGGCTGCGGGGGCTGCACAATATATATTATTTACTCTGATGGACTGACGAATCGAGCGAGTCGCTCGCCCCATGGTAAGCGACACGCTTGCCCATTACAGTTCAGAGCCACCCAGACTTTTGAACTTGGACCAAAATCCAGCCCGACAAAGAAAGAAAGATTTTTTTTGGCCACGCTCAAAATGTGTGTGGCATACGCTAGAAGATCATCACTGGACCGATTTCGGCGAAACCAGTATTGTCGGTCACTAAGTAGATTATTTTGTTCTAGGTATGCCAAGAGCCTGTTGTTAATCACCCTCTCCATCGTTTTGCAAAGCAGGGAGGTAATAGATACGGGTCTATAGTTGGTAGGTTCAGCACGACTACCTTTTTTTGGTACAGGTTGTACGTTGGCAAGCTTCCAGCACGACGGGACTTGACCGGCGTCAAAAGATATTCGAAACAGGCGGTATAGTGTAGTTAGTACTAGTGCTCACCGGGTAGGGGTAGTTGTTTAGTGTAATGAGTACTTGTGCTCAACGGGTAGGGGTAGTTGCTTAGTGTAGTTAGTATTAGTGCTCACCGGTAAAGGGTAGTTGTTTAGTGTAGTGAGTACTTGTGCTCACCGGGTAGGGGTAGTTGCTTAGTGTAGTTAGTACTAGTGCTCACCGGTAAAGGGTAGTTGTTTAGTGTAGTTAGTACTAGTGCTCACCAGGTAGGGGTAGTTGTTTAGTGTGGAGAGTACTAGTGCTCACCGGGTAGGGGTAGTTGTTTAGTGTAGAGTACTAGTGTTCACCGGGTAGGGGTAGTTGTTTAGTGTAGTTAGTACTAGTGCTCACCGGGTAGGGGTAGTTGTTTAGTGTAGTTAGTACTAGTGCTCACCGGGTAGGGGTAGTTGTAGTAGTTGTGGTCCGGTTGCTCCTGTATGGGAACAGTGATGAGGTTGGAGCTGGGTCGCGGCCGCGTGTGAGCGCGGGGATCGCTCGCGCTTGGAGGTAACTGAAATACAATGTTACACTTATTTTCAAATGAATAAATAGAGTCATGTTTTTCGTTTTTAATCTTTACTTTTCCTTCTGTCACAGGCTAAAAGGGAACCAAGTAGTTTAATTTGTGCTTTTCGCTTTGCACTGTAAATATTTTTTTAGACTGTAAGAATCTACCAATAGGGACAACATATTGATTAAAAAGACCAAGCCTTATGGCCAAAGTACCTCTTAGCTTACGAGTGAACAGATATAACCTGGTTACCTTTTTTAGTCTGCTCAGAGTAATTCCTACACTTTCTTTAGTAACAATTATATCTAAGTTACATCTTGACAGCAATGAGGTAGCACTACTTTAAGAAGAGCATATACAGAATGCTCTTCTTCTATTGGTATTGGTGGAATCTAATGTGTATGTGTGTCTTCTTCTCTCTACTTCTTTGCACATTGAATCTTTTTGTGTAATTAGCTGTCCCAGATAAATATATTCGTCTGTATAATCAATATGGGTGTTCCCTAAATTTATGGTGTTTCTTTTTCCATTTGTCACTCTTGTTTTATCGGGGTTCAGTTTCAACCCAACTTTTTCGCTTTCTATTGCCAGTTCGCTTATCATCCTGCTTATGTCTTCCGATGTTTTAGCGAAAAGCACTATGTCATCTGCGAACCTCAAATGCGTTAGTGGAACACCATCCACATTGAACCCCAGATTTTCCCAGTTGAGACCTTTGAAAACCGATTCTAGTACCGCCGAAAATAGTTTTGGAGATAAGGGGTCTCCTTGTCTGACACCCTTTCCTACTCCAAATGATTTGCCTTTCTTTTCTAGTTGGATTCTCGCAGTACTGTGACTATACACATTTTTTATTAAACGAATGTATTTGTTTTCGATTCCTTGCTCCTTTAGTGCTCCCCATATATTTTCGTGAAACAAAGAATCGAAGGCTTTGCTGTAGTCTACGAATGCAATGTAGTATGTATGCTGGTACTCGTTATACTTCTCTAATACTTGGCGTACTACGTGAATGTGGTCGATCACGGAGTATTCTTTACGAAAACCAACCTGCTCAATAGGTTGATTTTCATCTAATGTTCTTTCAATCCTTTTTAATACGATCTTGGCAAATATTTTATATATGTTTGACATAAGGCTAATAGGGCGATAGTTTCCAATTTCATGTTTATCTCCCTTCTTGTACAGCAAGATAATGTTAGACTCTGTCCATTGCTGTGGGATAATTTCAGTATTTATAATATTGTTAAATATTTCTGTGAGGACAGGTGTAATTATTTCCTTACTATGTTTTAGGATTGTGTTGTCTAAACCGTCGGGTCCTGGTGATTTGTCTGTTTTTTGAGTTTCTATGGCTTTTTCGACTTCAGAATTAAGTATGCTAGGAATGTCTGATGTCTGTATCAAATCGACTTCTCCTTGTTTATAGTTGCATTCATATAGTTTTTTGTAGTACGATGTGGCAATTCCTAATATGTCTGTTCTATCATGATTCCATTTTCCACTACCACTTTTCATTTTTACAATCCAGTCTTTTGCACATCATCATCCACTCTTTATAGGCTTTTTTTACTCCTCCCGTTTTGATTATATACTTTTCAATTATTTCTATTCTACTTAGTTTTCTATCTGTTCTTATATTTTCTTTGATTTTTTACTAATTTCCGCTAGATGTTTTCTTCTGTCCTTTATTTCTCTTGTGTTGATTAAGTGGTCCCTTTGTTCTAGTAATTTTATAGTATTAGTTGTTAGCCATTTTCTCGGTTTAGTTGTGGTGTTTGTAATGAGTTGTGTCTGAGTTTTAATGATATTTTCCATCCAATTGTACTTTTCTTGTGTTCCTAAACTCTTTGTGTTCTCTTTAAAGGCTATGAGTCTGTCTCTCAGGGCGATCGTTAATTTTTCCATTTGATGTTTTCCGAGTTTAGAAAGAATAACTAACGGCTGGAAGAGATACTGGAGCTTAAAAGAGGCTATGAAAGATAAAAAGCTTCATATAAATGTGAAAAGCAAACTATTTAATACCTGCATTCTACCTGTTCTTATATACGGAAGCCAAACATGGGCTTTAAAACAGAACATGACAGACAAACTCGCAACTTGCCAGTACGCAATGGAAAGGAGTATGCTGAATGTGAAAAAGTCAGACAGATTGAAGAACCGTGTCATCCGGAGCAAGACAAAGGTCATAGACATTACACAAAAAATAAGAAGGCTTAAATGGCGATGGGCAGGACACATGATGAGAGGACAAGACAAATGGAGCAAAATTGTCACACGGTGGTATCCTAGAGAAGGAAAAAGGAAAAGAGGCAAACCACAGAAAAGATGGGACGACGACATCAGACAAGTGGCAGGAGTGATGTGGAACAGAGTAGCCGAGCAAAGACTAGAATGGAAAAGGTTGGAGGAGGCCTTTGCCGACTGGCAAACAGATCTTCAATATATAAAGAAGAAACAAATACTAGACTAGGTACATTATTATTTTAGTTTTAGTAAGTTTTAATCCTATATAAATATTGTAAGTTGATCTGAATTAAAGGCTATATTATATTATTATTATAATGTGTATGTGTGTAAAAGTACGTGATCGAAAATTCATATTACATACTATAATAAATTACCCAAAGAAATAAGTAACAGCCTCAGTGAATTCCTTTAAAAACAAACCCAACTACTGGCTATGAACAAAATCCATGTCAGAAATACGAATATTTAATTGTGGACATTCAACACCGTATGATCTAGACATACCAGCGAATGCTGCTTGTCTATAACAAAATAAATAAATATTTTGTACTATATGGAATGTTTTTTTTTTTGCAATTTTTTTGTGGAATCGTAAGGTAATGGCATGGCTGCACTGTTTATTATTGTGACTCATCTATTATTAGTATCAAAAGAATACTCACAGTGATGGGTTTGACCACTACCGAGGGCTGAGGCGGCTCTGGCTCTGGTTTAGTGTCATTCGCAGACGAGACGTGCCGGTGGTTTATATGCGCTTGTAGGTCTCTCTGGGGGCAAAATGTTACTTTTGTTACATTGCAAATGGACTAGGTTTTCATAGGGCTTGTGGAGTGCTATTATAGAAAATGATAATTGAAACTAGTCCAGCAACAAATCCGAATCTGAATGAAACTGTACTAATTATAAAATATTAAGGTAAACAAAGATATATTACTTTTAAACCGTTATTAAAATAGTGGTATATCACCTGTGAAAGATAAGTCCTTCGGCAGCCAGTGTTTCCATATCTAGTTCCAGAATGTGTACACATGTAAACAGTTCCTAGACCAGTTTGTTCCACTCTCAGTACCTGAAGCACAGTAAAATAAACAATTGACATTAATTACTAAAGAGATTACTAAAGGCTGGGGAAAGAATACATGGTCAAAACTATTTTTGTATCGATTATGCCGGAAATGTTCACGTCACACTCACACACACCAAAAACGAGAAACAAAAATTTGCCCTGAAGAGGAAACTTGTACTATTACTGGGAATAAAATCGTTACTTAGGTGTTTAGTAGGCAGATGCATAACCAACTACAACAGCAGTCAGTTCTTAGCAATATCATGGTAGTAGATTGATATGTAAGGGTGTACCATACCTTCTCTCTGCATCGAGGGCAGTGAGTGTGTTCAGCTCTGGCACAGGATAAGCAAAACACATGCTTACATGGGATCTGGAAAAGAAATAATTACTTTAAATACTTCATTAAAGGAAATACGTTAGATAATAAGGATAGGTAACATTGATGTCTCACTTATCTTAATGGCCTATTTAATATTTATTTGGTATAGGGATACAACAGACATAATTTTCATTCAAAATGTTCTTTTTTTTATGGTTATTGAGTAACAAAATGAGGAAGTCGTATAACTAAAGATTTGAGGAGGTTCTCTGGAACTATTGATTTAATTTTGAGATTACTTTCCTGATTGATTGTAACAGAAGTAGTGATAAGTAATTGGCGTTTTGACAAAAGAGCTGATAAAATAATTCTCCTTAACCTCCTAAAAATAGAATAGAATATAAATTTATTTGCATGAGCTACATCAATTACTAGTATAAGGAATAAATACAATGAAATTAAAAAAACTTAGAACTACCCTAATAATTAATGTGCACTCACACAAAATGGTCCCAACTCAGCATAATATCGAAGAAGGTAGTCACCCACCTATCTCCGACGCTGGTATTCTGTTGGAACCATTCTTGTGTGGTAATCTTAAAATGTCAGGAAGTCCATAAAGAAGTCCCACGATACTACAAAAGTACAAAATAAACATAGTCATTCAAACCCAGAGCATTCAACATGTAAGTAATCATAGCAACCCACTATAATACTCAAGTAAGAACTATTGGTGTTTTTCTGTATGACCATGTTTATTTAGGTAGTTCGCTGCCGGACACATTGTATATTTGTTTAGTACATGAACATATTTAAAAATATTACAATAAAAAATTCCTAATGAAATTTCAGTTATTTTAGAACTCACCATTCGCCCGTAAATAAGTATAGGTTTAGAGCAGATATCACAGCAGTATATCCTAGGGTTAAGTAATTTCTCTCCGATGAGTGATGCTCGGTGACTCCAGTCCAGGCGGAGCATGGGCTCAGGAGGCCCTCGGGTCAGGGTTGTGAACACCGGCGCTTCCAGCTGGGATATATCCGAGGGGACTTCCACTGGGGATAATAGAAAATAAATTAATGGTAAAATTAAAAAGTGCAAAATGTGTAGACTAAAAATGGAACTCATTGCCTGTGTCTTTGTTCCCCGAATGGTATAATCTGGGAGTCTTCAAGTCTCGAGTGAATAGGTGCCGAAGATGTGACATTTCTAGACAAGCATGCTTGTCTAGAAATGTCACATCTTCGGCGGCATCATCACTTTTTATCAGGTGAGATAGTGGTCAAATGCTTGACTATTCCAGATTTAAAAAAAATCTAATTACCTGATCATATTATGTTACAAATATAAAGGCACAAGATTAAAAATGTTAAAAAAGCTAAAAATATTTATGAATCAGTATAGAAATGACTTTGGCAGTCATAAGCAAAGAACACCTAGTAAGCAGATATATTTAAGTTACCTTTTAAAGCGTCTCATAAGTTACAACTAGGAGTCCAAATTGCAAAGCCTTAGTCAGAGACACAAGGTAGCTAGCCTATATGTTCTATCACTTCCGAGAGTATGCACTTGTTTGTGTTATAGGTGGTGGAAAAATTTACATCACACACACACACAATCACACCAAGAACCAGAAGCACAAATGTCCACTGGGAAGGAAAATTGTGCTCCTGCCAGGAATCGAACCCAGGATCCACCATGCAGAGGTCAGAGAGCTGCCCACTGAGCCAAGTGTGTCATCAGGTAACATACCAAGATTGGGTCTGCTCAGCTGCTACAGATATACTATCCGTTCTAACTTTCAAACATCACACTCTTATAAAATCTCCCTGATTTAGATATAAATGTAATGTTTATAATATTTTAATTCCACTTACTTTTAGGAAAGAATCAATCTATTCAATTTTCAAATAATCTTTGCTTTCATGGAGGACACAAGTATTGAATATCATGCATCAAGATAAGTTGACATAGCGAGGCTTACAGATTAAAAACTGAAGTTTCTTTTTAATCTTGGCATGATAATAAACAACAATGTTATCAAAGTGTACCATAAATATTTGACATTTAAAAGTAAACATTTCCCGGATAAGCAGAATTATTATTATGGTTTTTTGAACTTTGAGATATGGTCTGAAAGTCTTAGTGGTAGTCACACTTCACGATAAGTTGGTCTCATATCCTATGACGGACATAAAGTTATTAAATGACACCTGTGAAGATAAATTTGTTGAAATTATGGTTATAGAGCATTTTCTTATGCTCGCCAGGCTATCTATCTTCTACTAAATTACAGCCGTAGATTATCATTCTCAAGTTGAGACATCTGCCACTAAGCTCTAAATGGTGGTCTGGGTAGTTTACCACCCTCGACAACATCATTATTTATCATCATCGATAATAGTAGGGACTAAATAATAGGCTTGGTACTTAATAATAAGCCTAACAGAGTTAATATGGCTATTCCATCCTGGACGTCATAATGTGTGACAAGTCACAGATAGAAACTGTTAATATGACTTAAAATGAACAAAATACTTGCATGTTGTATAGACAGGAGGACAGCCAGGTTTCAGGGTTTATCAGGCTGCCTGAATGCATCTTACATGGCTTTACCGCTGTTATTTTACAACTAACAACAGGGACAGCTTAACATGCCCTCTGAAGCCTGGTGACACTCAGCTGTATATTCTACTAATGGGTCACGCATCCTAGCACTGGAGCGACTGAACATTGCCTATGCTTAATCTAGTCAATCAGTTACGTTTCTAATACTCTTGTTATGACATGCATAAGTGGCATATTTCTGTATAAAAAACTTGCATTAGGAACTATAAAAACAACTAAAAGTGATACTGACACTTAGCAGGCTCCGTTGTATCAGGCTCATCCTTAGTATCTTCACTTGTCGTTTCCTCAGGCTCTGGAGGGGTTTCTTCCACTGAACATTCCTCTTCATCACTGGACATCACTTTGAGGACTTTCTTCCCTCTCCCGCGCCCTCGACCCCGGCCTCTACCCCGTCCTCGGCCTCTGCCTCTTCCCCGAGCAGTTCTCTTCTCACCATTCATGTTTATTCAAACAAATGCACTTATCTATAATAATTCTAACCTCCAAATATTGTCTGATTGGTATTTACACTGAGACCAAATATGAAGACCTTTAAAAGAATGGAGAAAATGAATCTTCGTGACGCGTTAGTCAAATAATTAAATAATTACCTACAAATCCTACAATCGGAATATAAACAATTCAACTAATTTCGTCACAAACAAGCGAAGCGGGTCATCGATCTTTTTATTCTCTTTGGTCATTTTCACAGATCACAGAGAGGTCATTTTAAAACTACGATTTGACGTTTAAAGTTAGGGATGTAAACAGAGCAAAAAAATAATCGATAGGTATAATGCGAAAAATCGACTAGGAGTATTTTGCCGCGAAAGTGAAAAATGGCGTTGTTGATTTTGTATAATTTCCTAAAACCTGTGATTCTTCGAGTGTTAATGTGTAATAATGGTGGATTATTAGCCGTTAATACTTAGTAAACGTGCATAAGTGTAGGCAAATGATACCAAGTTGAAAAACGTGTTTTCGCCTTCGCTCCAAAACTCCAATACAAGTTCTTACGCGCGGATATAATCTTCACCTCTTCAAGTTCCACCAGAAAAAAACAGATGGCGCTACCTGGCTCTTATACCCCTAAACAATACGGAAGGAAGCATGGCATCTTTGAATTTTGCATAAGGTACTATTTGTGTTTATAACGAAACTACCCACTGTGCGTTTCTTGAAATTGATGTACGATCGCATCCACAGATACTCAAATATTTCTTAATTTGTATTTACTTACATATTATTACCCATATCTATTATGATGCATTACTTAAAATTAATAATAAAATTTATTTGAGCTAATCATCAATATTCGTCATTATGAGTTTTACATCCTTCTTCAATATAGCAAGATGTAAAGACAATTCTTTAAAAAATACGCCCATTTATAAGGTTATTTGACACAAGTAAATAAATCAAAACTCATAGAATGTATCCAAAATCATTGTCAATACTACCATTCACTAAGTATCATGAAATTTTGCAATAAGCAAGATCTCAAATCATAAGCAAAGGAAAGAAATACAGAAAATCGTTAATTTGCAGCTAAAAATTTAAAAATAAACATAAGTATAAGTTTTTACGGAGCTCTTGGTGCGCGAATCAGACTCGGATTTGTCCGGTTTACTAAAGAAATAATATTTACTAGCTCGCGACTTCGTCTGCACAGGATAAGTACTTCGTGTAGTTATGTGCATTATAAATAAATTATCAATTTTTATTGTATTTATGGTTCACTATTTTGGCGATGATAGCTTAACCATAGGTACACGATAGATATAATAATATGCCGTCGCGGGCTGTTTTGTAGGACTATTTAAGATAAACATTTCCATTATCCTACTAATATTATAAATCCGAAAGTTTGTGTGTAAGTGTGTTAGTATATTTGTTCCCTCTTCACGCTTTAACGGCTGAACGGATTTGGATGAAATTTGGAATGTATCTACATAGATTATACCTAGGATTAACACATAGGCTTTTTAACTTGATAATAGCGGGCGAAGCCGCGGAGCACGGCTAGTTCATTATAAATATACGTGCAACTCTAGCGAAAGCTAGAACCCTGGTATGTGATTAAAAGGTGGCGTTTACTTAATTCACCTGGGTTAATTCACCCAAGTGCATTATGTATACTATTGGGGGCTGAGTCATCCACGTCCGTAGGAGGATACCCCTTAAGTCTGACTCCCTACACGTGGTCCCCGGGTGGTGCTAATCAGGTGACATTTGAGAGGTGGTAGAGCATTTTGTGAGTTGCTCGCCTGGCTTGCTACCAAAATAGCTTACCACCATCAAGTTGAAAGTCTGCCGCCAAGCCAAATACGGTGTTCCGGCAGTTATCCTTGAGAGCCTGCGTATTCCAGGTCTAGTGTGTTTACCAGCTTCGATCACATCGTCACTTACCATCAGGTGAGATAGTGGTCAAACACTAGCCTGTCACAAATAAAAAAATAAATCGTAAACATTAATCACCTGGATGCATTAAAACTAGATTTAATATGCATATTGAGATAGAATTAGGAATAACTTATAAATGTAACCATAAATATTTTTGCATGAAACAAGCGATTCAAAATAAAGCGGAATGCCGCTTTACTTCTGAAGACGCACAAGTTACAAAATACTTAATTGTGCGTATCACAAAAAAAAGAACTTCTATTATTATAAGAAAATCTTGTTATATTGCGTACCAACATAAGTTTCATTAAAGAATTATTCCAAATCTCAAAAAAAAAAAAGTATTGACTATCTCAACCCTGAAGGAACTGTTCCTCCGTGTCCTCAACCTACCATAATGCATGTGCTTAAATCCGTTAAGTGTGGTTTCTAAGATACCTAGTTTCAACATGTTTGAAATCTCATATATTTTAAGGGATTCTTAAAACTGAAGTTGAAAAAAAAGCAACATTAGTGGAAAACCGTACCACGTCATTGCAAAAACGAAGTTCAAGGAAGTGAGAAATGCTTGCCAATATTTATTTTTACTTTACTACCATCTATTTTCCCGAGTCGTAATAGTTTTCGACTAAGGTTATTTCAATAAATATGCTTAAAATGAGGAAGAGAACAGGGAATTTGCGCAACAGGAAATCGTTATCAGCCACTGATAAATTATAAATCTGGCGCCCTTTAAAAGTCTGAAATATTTCCACGATTGTTCGAAATTACGTAATAAAAATTCCAGTCAAGACGAGTTAAATAGTAAAAGGAATAAATCTACAAAAATCCGAAAAGCGCGAGTCCGTCAATTAATAACTGTTTGAGAAAAAATAGAAATGCATCATAATAAGATTTAGGCATTTTTCGTTTGAGCCTCTATGTGTTTAGGATGCTAGCTGCGGGCGTTAGACTTATGCGACTTAGAAGTTACGATGCGTTTTAGGCCATTTGCAGACGTAACGTATACACGAGCAAAGTATCATAAATAGGTTTTCATGCCGTCATTCGAAAAAAGCAGCTTCTCTTTTAAGAAGGGTCAGGGGAAGTGACAACATCATACTGAAAACAGAATATATTCTTTTCTATGCTGAAAACTGTGGCAAAAGAGCTGCGCGCGCATGTGCTGAGGCATTTCGTGCGGGTAATGACAGAAGTTGGAGATACTCACTCCTCTAGTTACCAGTCGCACGGAATGCTTCTCTAGTATGGAATTAGTTAATTAATGTAAGCAACGTTTCTAATTATGTTTTATTGTATAGGTACTAACATACTTTTTAATTTTGTGTTACTAACAAATGGATCATGTTGTCCGAAACAAATATATTTTGATTTGATTTGATAAATAGAATAAATTAAAAGAGTTGAGAACAAAATATTTTATAGCCTCTACTACTATCGGCAATTTATTAAGCGAAATTCATCTAGTTTTGAGTAAAATGTAGGTAATTAATGTCAAAATCCTTTTTTTTATCTTGTTTTTTATCCACTGTTTTACCTACCTTACTATTAAGTGATGTGATCGAGAATGGCAAACACGTTGTGGTGTCAAAGTGATCATTTAACACACTAGGTGAGTAGGTAAGGTACATCTCTGCTTCAATCGATAAAGTCAATTATATTCTTTTGCAGTTATGCTTATGCTTTATAGACAACATGGTTTATCTGATTAGGTAAAACGGGGTCAAGTTCCAAGTCTTGAGATAAAGTCCAGCGTGCATTGAGGAAAAAACCGCAGCGTTTTTTTTTTCGACATTATGAGTAGGTATTTATGAAAACAGTATAATTTCAGTTATTAAAGTTTTAGTAAAGAAAAAATATTTTGAAAATTAATTATGTAATAAATCGATTTCGATTTTATAGGTTTTATGTCTTTTGGCCAACAGAAGTTACAGCTGTTGTAGTTCTTTTTTGTGGCCTTATTCACTTATAAAAAGCTCATAGCTGTAGAATAATCACAGTCGCGTTACACACGTCGGGCGTTTCCAGCGCTTCATGATGGCAGGGCCTTGAGAATCGGAGCGACAACCGGCCGTGACCGCATTGACTGACTACTTCCAGCAAATAAATCCTCAAGCCACAGACGTGTTAATTGTTTTAGTTATGTATAGGGACTATCATATCATAATAAATATCTAGTAATAGGAGATGCTATTACGTAAGTTAGGTACCTACCTCAATTCTGCTAACTTAAACGCTTTTAAGCGCCTTTTAGCCCAGTAAAACTAAAGACAGTAAAACTAAGTAAGATAAAAATAATTTTATTTTATTTTATTCGGAAAACAAACAGTGGTACATGTATATCCACAGATATAAGATAAGCATTAAGACTAAACACCATTAACAAGTTTTCAAGTTAATAACAGGCTAATTTTCTAGAATTACCATAAGGATGTGAGTAATATCATGAGACTATGTTTTGGAATATTCCAAAGGAAACCAAAATGTTTCAAAGGAAGGTAGAAGACATTATCTACCTGTTCAAATCTTGAGCATATCGTAATATGATATCGTTAATAGTGGATGAAAAACCTTAAATTTTAGTTAATGCAACTCGAATCTACCAAAATAGTCAAAGGATATTAGTTTTTTCATTAAAATAAGATTTTGTAATTTGAGCATGACTTCATGACTTCTATGAATCCAACCCTATCTAAGTTTGGAAGGTAGTGAAAACTAGACCACGCTCTCACGCAATTAACAAACATTTTACTAAAAAAGAAGTATATGAAAACAATAAAAAATCGAACTATTATAACGTTTAGGTTTAGGTCTACACACTTATTATTTCTCAAATATTTAGGCGCAATACCCCTAGAAAAACTAGATGTTCCTGGTACAAATTATGGTGGATTTTTATATTATACCAAAGAAAATCCATAAGTGAAACAAATCAATAATAAGATAGGTTAAATAATTTATATAGGTTAATAATTTAACTTTGTGGTATATAATATTGTTCCTGATTATCATTTAATTGGATTCCTTTACTAACATATTATAGACTTAAGAAACCACACATTTAGAAAAAAATTGGCTGGTTATTAATTCATTATGTAATACAGTACAATAAATTAGAAAACAAAATGCAATTTCCCTATACAACGCATCGCTAATTTTGCCTGGACTGTGTTGGCAATAAGCTAGATACTCAATATTGAGGTATTGGCTGAGAAACAAGCAAGCATAACGGTAAATTGTCAATATATTTCCCTCTGCAATGAACCTATATCTACGTGCAATGTCTATGTACTCCGGGTCAAAGGACTGTAGATTGTTCCTACATTTAAATTGAACAATAACAACAAAGAGGAATTCTAATGAAAGGAACTCTTGTTGCACACCTGTGTGATGAAAAGAACTTTGGGGTGCCAACAATGACCTTTGAATAAACCTAGCCTCATAAAACCATTCTCTATAACAAATAACTTAACTAAAGAATTCAAATAACTTCCATCAAGAAAAGGGAAATTGTAACGAATTAACAGAAGTAAAAAAGGGGAAATATCTTTGATAAATAAATAGAATAGACGCGTTAGTTACCCATTACAATATAGCAAGTTGTGCCAGTCTTAGAAAAATAAATTCCAGGAGGTATACAACAATCGAGTTATGTCGATGCTAGACTAGGTAGGTACCTTGATCAGATAGTTAAACTTATTCATTAATTAATAATGATAATAATAATAAAAAAAAGATTATTATTGATTTAAACCAACTTCTAAAAATCTTTTCTTTTTGTCACTTTTTTTGTATTTTTATACATTTTTGAGGTAAGTTATCTCCTTGCTCGATGTATGTAATTTAAAGTATTAGCTGGTCTAACAAATATTCAATAAAGATCAGATGAAAGGTTCCGAATACAGAGAGCGCACAAAAAGAGAATGAATAGGTATTTACAGCGTGCGTACTTTGCATCAGGTGAGATGACGAAATGCTTGTTTAGTTACTACCTAAATAAAAAATCTATATCTTTTTAGCAGATGATGCATGAATTTTACACATAATAAATAATGCATCTTTCTGTTTTATTGCATCACAGGGGATCATGTAAAATATCGTGTTAAACGACCTTATATCAAGCAGTTAGAAGTGTCGTAGATTGTTGGAGCAGATTTAATATCTAAAGTAGTTATTGTCGTGACTACCTACAGCATATTATGTTAACCGTGGTACAGCTATGGCCTTTACAACTGGGACAGTAACCTATTCCCTTGATTTACAATTCAAACAGACTGTCAGACATGCAACTGTGCACAGTTTGAATATTAGTACTCCTTTAGAGCATAGGCAATATCGTAAAGAATACTCTTATATCGGTTTTGAATATTGACATAGATGACAGCTTGGTCGCAAGCTTCTGTACCTGTAAGACTTAGGTATACGTAAAATTTCTAGTGCTGTTACCAGCTTTCTTGTCCTCAGTCCATGGTACTTCAAATTAGTCGAAAAAATACTTTCAAGTAGTTTGGGTTCTTTAGAAATAGCAAACCTGACTAAGGCCAGAAGCGCCTGGGAGATGGCATGCCCAAATACCAAGCTCCCATTGAGGTTATCCTCACAGAGACTGTGGGATCGGCCGCTCTATGAACTAGCACGGAAACATCTTTTAGATATGTATCCTAGCGTCACAGAGCGTGCTCGATTTCTAGCAGTTCTGAATGAGACTCAGGCCTTTGGTTTCAAGCCATCCCCTCTTTTAATACTGGTAGACTTATAGATCCATCTGTTTTCCGTCTCGCTATATGCTTACGTGGGTGCAAGGTGCTATGTTGCCCATAGCTGTCAGTGTGGTACTGCTGTTACCAGCTCGGTCACCACGGCCTCTCGTGCCAAAAGTGCTGGCCGAATTTCCCGCCACGCCAGCCTCAACGATGTCATCCTTTTGATGTCGGCTTTTACCAGCGCCAATATTCCTGCCATTCTCGAACCGAATGGTCTGATGCGTGACGATGGTAAAAGACCCGACGGCATTACTTTAATTCCAGACACTTTGGCTCCGTCACATCTTCCTGAAACACTGAATGGGGTTGGCACAGCGGCAACTTCGGCAGAGCACCGCAAACGGTTACATATTTGAGCGGTTTGGTGTTGAGACACTGGGCCTGTGGGGACCGGGAGCTCATTCTATTTTCAAAGATCTATCAAAATGCTGGTATTTATTTGGCTCAACTTACTAGCATTGCAATTCAGAGAGGCAATGCCGCGATCATGATGGGAACGCTACCCACTGGTAGTGTTGAGCACTTCAGTTACCTATAACCTTGATGTCTTGTAGGTAAATTAGGTCTTTGCTGTATAAAGTTTTGGAAAATATAGGCAATTGGCCCGAAGTTATATGTATTTTAGAATCCTGGAGTGTTCAAGTCGAGAATGAATATATATTTTCTAGGCAAGCGTGCTCCATCGTCGACCGCATCGTCACTTAAAATCAGGTGAGATAGTGGTCAATTATTTGCCCTTCACGGATTAAAAAAAGCTATATATATATATATATATATATATATATATATATATATATATAAGTACCTCCAGAACATAGTAAGTACCTCCTAAGCTATTAAAAATGTTTATTTACCTTATTTCTCAGAAGATTAATTAATTGTTGTCCTTTGCGTCTGACCCGACGACCGACGCGTCGCGACGTGGCACTGCCACCTAAGTAAGTACATTGTGCAATGTCTGACGCAATAATCTCAATAGTTTGCATAGTCCTGTTTTTATTTAACCTAGATATCAGTACTTAAGTAATAAAAATAAGCTACCAATAACTAGTAGATAATTAAATTGATATTGTATTGTTTTTCAGATCTCGTACTTATCTGGCTTCAAAGCCTTGGAGTGGATTTAATGTTAATAAGTCTTACTACTTACATAGTAAGTACTTATATGATCTGCAGTCAAGGATTTGATGATTGATGATTTAGTCAAAGTTGTCTTCTGTCCTCCTCGAGTTCGCTTCCAACAAGAGTAAATTAAAATTTTAAGCGGGGAGCAAAATAATTTTTATTTATTTATCTTCACTTGTGGGGTCGTTGGAAAGAGCTATGCAAGTAGAGTACGAAACGGGTTTTAAAAAAATGTATGGTGGAAAATAGCAATTTGGTAGGCCACCAAAGTCACTCTTTTTAGACCTATTTTGTCCCGGGGTATATCTCAAAAATGGCTTTAAATTTATATAATTTTTATTGCTATTTCTAGCTTTGAGCCATATCTTTACTTATTCTCTGAGAATTTAAAGTTAATCGCTTGTGTGGTTTAGACGCTAGATGCCTCAGAATGACGGACGGATTGACAAATTGCTGAACCACCCAAGTAAATTTAGAGATTTCGCTTCGCTCGATCAATTAGAGCTCTCGCTTCGCTCGATCAATAATAAAATAAAAATGATTATTTTTTATGTGCAATTCTTCTTCGTCGTGACGATGATCTTTATTTTGTTTGGGCCCAGTATTCCGCCACAGCCAGAGAAGACGTGCAATAATTGCCACACTCGTTCTTACAATGACACGTATTATTCATTTTAAACCCCTGACGAAACAGAGGGGTGTTATAAGTTTGTATTTTGTATCTGTTTATATGTGTCTGGCTGTGGCATCATAGCTTCCAAACGGCTCGAACGATTATAATTTGTTTTTTTTTTATTTAAAAGGTGACTTTCCTGATCGAGAGTATTAATATTTATGTTTGGTGATAATCAGTGGAGTCGTTTTGCAGAAAGAACGTCGGAGATATTTTCCAAATTTTGACTTTGCTACTGTTTTACCTTTCTTTTGTTTTCGTCGACTTTCAATTATTTAAAAAATAATGTTATGAAAAATTAACCTCAAAAGTTTAACTCCATTAGGCAAAATATTGCCGCAACATCTCCGTTCGGGGCGAACGACTAATATGAATGCACCTTTACCGATCTCAGTTTCTACAACAATCTTTGTCCATCCAAAGGTTGTCTGGTAGAAATCGCAGATAGTCGCGTGATAAGACCGCCCATTTCACATTAGTTTTGGTAGTTTTATAAGCTTTTATCATTTTTGGTATACAATAAAGCATTTTGTAATGTATTCTACTGTATTGTAAGCCATTTATATTGTCTTATGATATTTATTACAATGTCTATTATAATTAATAGATAAGAAAATAAGTAGAAGACCTTTCAAACATTTATCATTTATTTAATTTTTTTCTTTTATGTAGGTATTTTGACTCTCAATATAGTTTGAACATATTTGGTAGAGAGCGTTCTGTTCTAGATTAGACAATCTCTACCTACTTACCTACATATTGTTAATGTTCCTCGTAAGTGCCCGTCCTCCTTTTTAGGACATTATCAGACATCCTAAACCCTCCGCTATCATATCAGTGTCACACATTTAACGAATTCCTTACAAATTTATAATCCGCATTAAAAATCGATAGTGATCGCGGCATTGACCCACTACTCGATTTTGTTTTTCGGTAAATCTGCAAATTGGGGCGATCGGTATTGCTAACCAGTGGGCAGGCCTTATTTGCGGGCTCCATGGTCGAGCAAGGCTTAAAATAATTCACAATTTTGCAATAAGTAATGCGTTAGTAGGCCTAACTGGTCCGTGTTCGGTCGAGAAATATACGAGGTTGTGGTCAAAAAGTGCTGGTCACATAGATTAAATCATTTATTTATTATTCACTGACGAGCTGCTGATATATCAATATCGCGCAGTGTTGAAAGTCATAACAGTACACTTTTCTAAAAAAAGTCTCTAAGTACCAACAAAATTACTATCTTTAATATAAAACCGAAAGAAATTTTCAGTTATACTTTATCACTACATGTGTTATTAACTCAATTTCACTTTTTGTTAACAAAAATAACTCTCAGTTGAATTGGGTGTTTCAGCACTTTGTCCGTCCGTCCGTCTGTCAGAGGCATCTAGCGTCTAAACTATACAAGCGAATAACTTCAAATTCTTAGGGAATATGTATAGTCATGGCCCAAGACCAGAAATGGGAATTAAAATGATATTAATGGAAATTATAAGATGGGAAAAACATGTAAGTGTATGAGACACGTCAGTAGCGAGCAAAATGTTTTTTCTGCTCGTGTATGTTGTCGTTAAAAAGAGCCTAACAAGTATAGTAGTTGAAGTATTTGCAACTAATAGAGTTATAAATAAATTAAATTTATAATAATATAATGACATTCTTATGTTAACCTTCATCTAATTAATATCCTTCTACTTAAATATATTAAATTTATACATTTTTAATAATTAGCTACACTAGTCGTACTCGTACTAAACTTATATTTTTCATTTTATTTTCCTCATACGGCGATGTTAAATCTTCACCACGTTTAAATACCTGGATCTCATACATTTTCATCAGATCCTTGGAATAATTTCGTTAGGGTGCATTTCATTTTGAACAACGTAAAATATCCATGATTTAAGGGACATTCACACTGTTTACTGACCTGTGGGTCGGCAAACTTTCCAGGGTTATTATCTTACTATACCATAGAATAATCAGCCCTTACGTTTTTGTTTTGGAGCTTTGAGATCTTTAATGCAAACCATGCAACAGTCAGGTATAACCTACCTACTATTTTATGTGGAGAATTTGAAGATTTATAGATGCGAATCACATATCTTTTAGGGAACCAATGCCATCAGCCGCATCAATTATTTAAAAAAGTTGTGGTGAAATGTTTGCCTATCTTGCATAAAAAAAACGAATGTATTACTTTTAACGCAATTTAAATTTAGAGCACAAATGCTTTTTCTTGTAAGATATGGCTTGAAGGTTGGGTACTTCAATATCGATCACATTTCACGTAAGTATTTACAGCGATTAATAAAATAAATTATTTACACGCTTATTGAACTTAGTGTGGGGCTGTAAGTGTGAAAGCGTTTATTTTATGTTTATGTTTGTCTTGTAGATACGCAGAGCATGCTTGCTTAAAAAAACCGACTTCTCCGTTTTATCGCTGGAACCATCAGAATGATCAGATTAAATGAATTAAATATGAATTATTGAGGATAACTACTGGTCAGATCTTGATCAAATTTACCACAAAAAAGGACCACCTTTCAAATAATATTACAATTATCAAAATTGGTTCACCCAGAAAAAAGCTCTGAGGTAACACACAAAAAAAATACAGTCGAATTGAGAACATCCTATTTTTATGAAGTCGGTTAAAAAGATCTCGACTCAACAAACCGAAAATTGGAAGAGTTTTGTCATCCATCCGCCAAGGCCCCCCTTTTTTCCAATAGTAGAAGACCCGTGTCCCAGCAATGGGAAAGTATTAAATGGAAAAAAAAGAGTATTTTTTGTAGGTAAGTATACCCTTGACCACTTTTTTCATTAGTGTTCTACAAATCTCTAAATTCCTGATCTAGTGAACTAGTTTACAGATTCGTGGTGTGACACATTTTCTGCTTAAATTTTTAGGATCGGTATATAAAATGTTCTGCAATTATACTTTTCTTCCTGTAGTTTATGAAAATAAAACACTCAATTTACTAGGTTAATGTTTTTAGATGAATTGTGTAGCCTTTTAAGAATTATTTCGAGTTTGTATTGAGTCTGGGGAAATACTCTTTTTACCCGACTGCTCGACGCAATATGTATTTATTAATTATAATAAATTTCTGAACGAAAAAGGGTAAAAAAAATTAAAAAAAATTATCATAGACCTGACTAAAATAGACAAATCAAATAATAATCAATATGTAAAAACGTCATTCGTAAAATTAAATATTCTGAGCTTAAAAAAACTTCAATTTCACCTCGCAGCTTGGCTCTATCGAATAACAATTCATACTTTAAAAAGTTTTTTTTAAAATCAAGCTTTTACAAGTTGTAAATAAAGAGCACTAAAAGTTATATAACCAGAGAATTTGTCAAGAAGATTCAAATGAGCGCAAACTCGATGAGGTTGTGTCGTTTCATTGCGAAGTTCCTGTGGTCACCTTCCAGCTCCATCATCAGCACCAAGTCATCATAATATTGCATTTTCACGCGATTTACACATGTATGCCAAATTTCAGCTCAATCAGTAATCAGGAAGTGGATCAAATTTAATTTGCAAGATTTGATGACAAACATCGGGACAGGTGAAACTAAAAATAAAAGCTTGTAAAAATATACATACTTCTATATGTAGTTCTATTTCGTTGTTTATATTATTCTTTTATTTTTAATTCAGAATATATAACCTCCTCGAGCAAAGAAGCAGAACAATGATATAACTAGGTCTACTCCATGTTTTGAAACTAATATAGTTTTTTTCTAGCTATGCATTTAATACTATAATATTTTTTATAATCTAGAAACATCGATAACAAGAGCCAACGACACTTGAGGATAAAGTATGAACGACGTTACGTAATGCAGACACTAGAATAACATAAACAACGTATTTAGTTATACTCCTTTATCTCTTGTAGACTTGCAGACATAAATAGCTACTAAGTATGTGTTTAGAGATAATATTTATTTTTACAGACCCAAATATGACTATTTAGTAGGTACTTATGTACGTGTGGGTGCTAGATAAGTATCTTTAGTACCTACTTACATATTTGAGAATCGTCGATTGTTATTATATAGGTATAGTAGCTCTACCCTGGGGCCTCATATAAAACTGGCTTAGTGTAGAGTATAGATAATCTTTATACCAATTTAAATGTATCGAGCTGTTACAGAATGACCACGTGTCGAACATATTATTTTCACACCTATTCAGCCACGCAAACCAAACCTTTGGGTTTATAATTATAAATTATCAAGAATAATAAAAATAATTATTTACATGGCTTTAATATTGTTATAATTTTCTAATCAATGATATACACTACGTTAATTGATAAAAGAAAAGGCACAAGGTCACTTCCTTGTGGCAAACTAAATGATATCCTTCGTGAGGATTTAAGTACTCACTTCTGAACTTATAACTCTACTGAACGTACTGTGTGGACGGGCTATAACATTATTCTGCCTACCACATTCTACCACGTGACTACATTAAGACGCAATTGATACGTGGCGATTCGACAATGATAATAAACTTCAGAACGAGTTCTCGAGAGACGTAAAACTAGGTACAGAAATAAACACGAAATAGTCAAGATTATAAGCGGGTAGACTCGTATCTCGTATATTTATTAAATAGGTAGGTGGTACATTGAATATTCACGTTTTGCTTCAAGACGCGTGGTAGTCGCGTTTTGAATGCTTTCCGGCACGCCTTAAATTTGTGTTGACTCAGTTGTTTGTTTTTCGTAAGACTAGGTTCGTCTAATGAGTCATTGTGATGAACGTATAGGCTAGAGTCTAGAACAAAAAGATGAAAAAAAAATGTGGAACTCACTGCCCGCGTTTTTGTTCCCCGAACAGTGTAATCTGGGAGTGTTTAAGTCTAGAGTGAATATGAGGTATCTTCTTTGTAAGCATGCTACATCTTCGGCCGCATCATCGCTCTCCATCAGGTCAGATAGTGGCCAAATGCTTACATATCTTTTATAAAAAAAAATACAATTTTTGACGATAATGTACTAAAAAGTTAAGTAAGCAATATCGTTCTAGAGTAACTGCTGGCGAACTAGGCTCATCGCCGGTGTTTCAGTATACCTACAGCGCTCTTCCCCATATCTTGATCTACAATAATAACTAGCCCTAACATGCTTAATAAATTATAAAAATACTTTTAAAAGAATTTATAAAAGTAGTTGATTTATGTGTCTATCGTGTAGTATGATTTTGCGTTCCTATCGGTGTTAAATAGGTAGAGAGATAAAGCAATGTAATTCTTGATTTAAATTGATTATGTGTTAGTATTATGATCGGAGGCATACAGCAGAGAACCTGCTATATACCTGCAAACATAATACTAGCAGCTGGACAAAATGACACCACATTTCATTTTGAAAAAATGAAAGCAATCTTTAGTCGTCAAGTCTTTGTTAGCCCAGCTAGAATAACCTTGTTTCTACGACGATTTTTACTGTATACGTACTGTAATGCTATTTAATGAGAACCCTAGCTATAAACAAAGCCGGTAACATCTGAGTTCTGTATCTCCTGTAGGTACCTATTGCAATTGTTTATATAATAAACAAAGACAATTAGGTATATCTTATAACTATATAGAGTATTAGCAATCTGAGATAAAAGTAAAATAATATCAATGGTATATATATTTTATAGCTCATAAAGTTAAAATGTTAAAATTATTTTAAGCTATATACATTGGCGAGCTGGTTTGTGGGGAAACTGTTATTGTTATACCTATTCTAGCCATTGCGAGCAAGTAATACTGGGAAAGTAAGAACATCGAAAAATTCTATCAGCCTAAGTACGCGTATATAAGCCGATATCCGATCCAAGACTGCTAATGAATCGGCGGCTTATATTGCATCAATATAGATTGATGCATAGCACAATAGATCCGATAAAACTTGATGAAATCATATTGTGTGATTAATAATAACGCTGCCAAGATATGACGTCTTTCTTCTTTATGCACTTTTTTAAAGTAAATATAAGATAAGAAGATTTTATCTTGTTAAAAAGAGTCTTGCAAAACTTCTCAAATCAGTTTTTAATCAGTAAAAGACACATTAACTTTTACAAAAGTTCCACAGAACGCGGAAGTAGATTTATACATTCGGCGTTGTCATAAGTGCGGATTTAGGCAAGACAAATGGGTGCCTACAACTACAAGAAGGGACCAGAGAACCATGTCGTATTATATTGAGTGTCAGTTCGTTTTCCACCCTAAAAATGTAACTGAAAATCTTACGGCGACACGGTTAAAGAACATCAAGCGTGTGGCATGAGATGAACCGAAAATGTTTGTCGTTCAGACTACAGATGCTCAAGGTTGAATCAATATAGCGAGCACTTTAGCGAAGTCGCGAACATTGGTGTTGAGACTGCCCGCAGAAATAACCGCGACTCACGTGCTTCTGTCTGATTGTACGGAATCCGACGATACTCGTCACTGACAATGAGTGTGGCGTGCTAACCATGTAGCAAACTAGATACGTATATCAATAATTTCTATGATGTACAAGTCCTTCCAAAACCAATATGATGTGTACTTTTTATGCTATTAGGAGAGATTAGTCGTGCTTTTGATGCAGTGCCAAACGTAATTTTAAAAAACCGAACCCCCATGGTTTTCTATGTTTCATACACTCTTATGTTGTTTCATACAATTACCCGGCAGTAAGACTGTTAATTGGTAATTTCGTAGGTTAGTCGAATGATTAAGCATTGCTTAGCGACATTTTTATAAGTAAGACTGTATTTATTTGTTAAAGGCATTCAATGCTGTGTGCAGACTATATATTCAGACTGAAATAATACAATTAATTAGGTAAGTACCTGTATATAGTTGATGACAAAGACTCTCGCTCAAATTACAATTAAAATGATGTGTAAAAAAAATTAGAAGAGTGCGGAGAAGTCCGGGCTTTTTAAACTGACTACCTATTACAAGATCTCTACAAACTCATTCGTAAACCAATTTATTTTTTGTTTCGCGGTAAAAGTATTCCAACTGAGACCGATGTCAGAGCCAGCACGCACAAAGCGTAACAGCAAAAAAATGTGGTAAAAACGAGCTATCAGTGAAAAGTTCAGCTTTCAAGGTCTGCCTGATTGTACTGTTGATGGTCAGCAGGCCTGACATTGATCCTTTTTCCGGTGCGAGGGGCCAGTGAATGAGGCAAAACGGTTTCATGGTGTTCTTTCTTGATTGCCCTGGGTTCAATCATTGGCACGTGTATATGAAAGTATTATTTTTAGATATTTGGAAGATTTTGTAGGGAAACGACGGTCGGCAACGTGTGCTATTATTTTAGGTATGGTCTTATAATCGTAACGAAAAGTCATCTTATTTGAATTATCTTATTATGCTCAGATCAAGAAATGCTAAAGAGCATCAAAAGTGAATACAATTTTACCAATTTTTTGCAGCTAATCATACTGCGCTTTTCAACATATTTTAAAATACATTTGACAAAACAACAAATACATCCACACTTATAGCCCTACACTAAGCACAAACACTTGTATACACTTACACACACACTTACACACAAACTTTCAGATTTATATTATAAGTAAACTCATAGCCCTATACTAAGCACAAACACTTGTATCGTGGTAGCCGAAAACATTAAGATCACACACACAATCACACCCAGAACCAGAATCACAAATGTCCCTTGAGGAAGAAAATTATGCTCCTACCGGGAATCGTTCCCAAGAAATCGGGACTCACAACGTAGAGTATCCACTGTGCCAACTGGGTCGTCATGACATCAGAATTGTTTGACACATTCGTGAATTATGGACTAGAAAATCAGAAAATCTATAAAAAAAGGCTTCTGACTGTAGTACTAAGTGCCTGTAGGGATCTCCCTACAGGCACTTAGTACTACAGTCAGAAGCCTTTTTTCAACAGACTTAGTCTGAAGTAAACAACGACAAAATGTCTATTGGGTTGTAGGAACACGTTGTAGAAAACATGCTTATGCTTACTCAGCGCGCTGGACGCTGAATAGCTATGACATAGTATAAACAGAGAAGTATGTTATCCTCATAGAGTGGTACCAAACGCGGCTTGTATATGTGCACCGCCGCGCCGCACCGTATGCACGTGCCTCAGCACGCTCTGTTTCTACTATGGCTATGATCTGTGGGTATAGCAAACTTATAGGTTGGACTACCCATGATGCACATGTACCTTACTTGTACTTATTGTTTTCTTCGATATTGTCATAATTTATGATATGTGTACGTTGTTCTCATTACGTACTACTATGGTGGTCGATAGTGGTCCAAATATCTGCCCAACTACTTCAACTACGGGCCTTTGGTAATGGTAGAGGTCCAGTTATAGCTTTTATTGGATAAATGCAGTAAATGCTTCTGTTTATTGAGAACTGTTCTTTGGCTAAGTTGGGTGGATTTCGCCTTCTAAGAAGGGGTATCGGGTTCGATTACCTACTAAAACACAAGTTTTCTCCTTAAGGAAAATTCGTTTCTGGTTCTGGTTGTGATTGTGTGTGTGATGTGAATGTTTCCGGCACCTACGACACTAGTCATTGAACTTAGTGTGGGGCTGTAAGTATGAAAGCGTTTATGTTATGTTTTGTTATTATACGTAAACTTCCTATTTACATAGTGTACCTGCGTATCGGGTCGTGTTATATGTTTACATACGTATTACAGTTTGACCGGTGATTTGGGTGATAGCTACATCCGGCGCTGCAGGTTATAAAAATGTTTTTATCTAACTTGCATTAAAGCAATAAAGATGCCACTAAAAGTTCATAAATACTGCACGACCGCTTGCTGTGCTGTGGGTCATGAAATTTTGAGAAAAACTTATGGACTACAGTAAATCTATCTACTTATACAGACTGGCGAATTCCATAGTCGATATGATAAGAAGATGAGTAAGAGTAAGGTATTATTAGATTGGTTGACGTCAGATATAGTCAGATGTTTGATTTCAGGTAGGCCGCAGGTCATAAAACATAGGTATGCCATATCTCATGGATGGTGAAGAATACATAGGAAGAGTAAGAACTCCTTCAAGAAGAGCAGGTAGGTAAATAAAACGCATTACAAACGCTAATACCTTAACACTCACAGCCCTAAACTGAGTTCGAAGATATATATCTCGGGTGCCGGAAACATTTGCAATATACCCACAATCACTCTTACCCAGAACCAGAAGCCCAAATGTCCGTTGCCTAGAAATATTGTGCTCCTGGCTTGAATTGAACCAAGGTGAAACCCACTGCGCAAACTGGCCGACCCACTTATAAGAAAAAGAAAAAATAAAGAAAATGAAAAAAGAAAAAAATAATAATGATGAAGACGATGAGAAGAAATTGAAGATAAATAACATTTATGATGATCGATTTTGCTTCGAAACATCGATTGAAAAATATATCAACAGGATAACTTACGTAACTATGCATTAAAAAAATGAAGTATCCATACATACCTACAAAATTATATAAGATCACATGATTTTTTTACTATAGGCTGTCATTTGCAGAACACCATGAGAATTTTTGGTTTTTATAATTATTAGTTGCAAACGTAGGCGCCCTTAATTTCCATTTACATCTACTTATATGTAAATGGAATAAGATGAGATGCCTATATGTTTGGTTTGGACATGTAGAGAGGATGGACGATGCTTCGTTATAGGGCGAGTGTGAATGGGCAAATTGGTAATCGACCCTTACCAATTTGCCCATTCTCTAGACGAACGTATCACGACCAGGTCGCAAATTTTTTAAGGAAAGGCCAGGTCAAAAGCACCTGCAACCAACGAGCATGTATGAAAAGACTCATGAATGTAGGAGAAGCGAAAGATGTGTGCCAGGATCGTAGCAGGTGGAGAGACGTGGTCTCTGCCTACCCCAATGGGAAAGAGGTGTGACTATATGTATGTATGTATGAGATGCCTATGATGATGAAATATACGTAGACACTATAAAAGTTACTTGGTCAGAATAATCTTTCCATTTAACCAAGCATAAAAAGCGCCAGTATGAATAAAATAAACGCTTTCACACTCACAGACCCACACTAAGTTTGATGACTTGTGTCGTAGGTGCCGGAATCATTGACATCACACACAATCGCAACCGGAACCAAGAAACACAAATTGTCCTTGGTGAGAAAACTTGTGTTCGCGCCGGGAATCGAACCCGTTACCCCTGCTTAGAAGGCGAACGCTCACACAACTAAGCCAACATGCGACTTATAAAATAAATGTTAATGTTAATTGCCTTTTAAAATGTATTCATGTAGTGTTAAACAATACTTTCTCGATTGAACACGGAACAGAGCTGACGAGGACGTACGGCTTCCTGGCGAAAATAAAACTGAAACGTAGGTATTCCGCGATATATTCGTGTGTTAATTAATCTTATGTAGATAGGTTTACATGTTTCCTGTTCGATTTACATGAACTATAGCTATTATACTATATTGTAGGTATATCATCCTCCTTGACTTCTTCAAATTGTTTATGCTTGAAAAAAGGGTTTTGGATTTACCTTATCACTCTTAAAAATCTATAGGTACTGTGTCACTGATTAGCAATAGCATACATACATGTAAATAGTAGGTATGTATATAATACTATTGAACGAACATGACCTATCCTAAGTCACATAACGTTCTGCAGCTGCATGAGATCAAAACCGTGCAGTGTGCTAAAAATAGAAACGCATCGTGAACTGTTAGCCATTGTTCAAGGAAACCTATTTGTAAATAGTTTTGTTGAAGCGTCGTGTCTGTTACCTTATCCCTAAGTTTGCGGGAGAGCTATTGCGGCTCGTTAACATTTTTGACACAGTGATCAGTAAACACACATCGACCTAGTTCCTGACATTGTTTAGTTTAGTAGCACACGCGAACGCGGCGCCTAGCCAAATCTATTTTGATTTTTTATCGGCGCATCCGTTCAAACTCCGCTCTTCTCAATTTTTGCAATGTTTACAGTTCACGCCACGCGGTTTTCTACGCCTCACGAACATCGACTGGGATTACTATCTACCTATCTAATGTTAGAATCAATGTTGTGGTCATAAAATTTTAATCAAAGCAATATACGCCTCCGTACCTATGTATCCGTATTTGATCTCTAGAATGCTTCCTATGAATTACAGCAGTAATTTCTGCAGATATATCAGTTAGAACTAGTTATTAGTACCTATCCAATACGCGGAGTAATTGGATTGTGATCGTGAGTATCTGTAAGCCAGGAAAAGGAAACACGGTGACTGTTCGCTACAGAAAGAAATTGCTATTATTTATGTATCATGGATCTTCATATTATAGATCGTTTCCTGCTCCTGTATTTCAATATGACTTCAACTAAACACATCCAACAAATATCTCGCTGTCAAACCACGGATTGCATGCTACGTGTTTACAACCAACATCCACACACGTACCCACGACTCGTTCAGATATTTTCTCATCTTTATTACTTATTCAAATATCGATATTACAAATTGTTCTTGGATATGTTCTGATAGCTGGATAGTTTCCGGCTGCTTGGACGGTTGCCCAATTTATTTTAAATTTACGTCAAATCCATTTGCGTCGCCCCGGCAGGTCATAAAAATAAAGTCGTTGCACGAATTTCAAAAGATCCAAAAGTACGATCGTATCTGTCGTTTTGGTCTGGTTAACAAAAACAAGTAGGCTTACAAAAAATTACGATTATATTGTGATGACTATAAAACTATAAAAATTGAGCTGTTAAAGTACAGATCTATAAAAACTTCCATGGTCCCTTCATTTAGAGCATTCTGAATAATAGACGGGTGTAAAGGAGATCTTTCAGAATCAAGGCAGGGCAGAGACCCTCATAATTTTGAACTAACATTAAAAAAATAATGTATTGATTGTCGAAGTAGGTAAATAAATGCTGTATTACACCTACCTATAGTTTAGCAGGTTTATGTTAAAAATTAGTTCCAGCGCTTCGATAAAACCAAATTACTTATAATATGTAAGTACCAATTAACATTCTGCATTTTTTCCAACACGATGTACCTGGAGAGTATCTGATACAGAACGACAATTTGGAAACTTACGTAGCAGCAGCGTCCACGTTGGTCATCCATCACTTTCCACCTCGCAACAGCTACTACAAAGAGCTACCAAAATAGCACAATTTACCCCTACAATGTATTCAAAATTAGTAGGTACGGCTCCTGCAAAGGTGTTCCGTGCCAAAGATTCATAGATGGATTTATTTCTGTAGGAGAAAAGCGCTGACGCACTAATCCCGGTCAAACACCGTTTGACGTCCGTCTGTGAGGAGGTTCTGGCTATTTCTGGGCCATGCCTTCCTCTATTTGACGTGGAGTTTCCTCAATTTCGCTACATTTGATTTTATCTGATTGTTAAGCGTGATTCTGGCAGCACTTTGCAATCCTAATATCCACTTTAATATGTATTTCTTGCATACTACACAGATATAGATAAGTTATTTATATGTATAGTTACAATTTAAAATAGGAAAATTATTAATTAATTGCTCAAAGAAATTAGTACATTTAAACATTAGAATATATATAGGAGTATTATAGTAATTCTATTAAATTTTAATATTAATTTATGTCAAAAAGTGTATAATAACTTTTAATTACTTCTTTTTTAATCGCAGTCTGACACATGCATGTCACGTACCTACGAGTATATTACAGTATATTTGATGCATCTTACAGTAGGTATAAGAGAATCAGTTAGATATCGAACCTAACATAACTTTGTATTTAGTTAAATAATTTGTTTTTGTGGCCGAAGATGTTTTTTATTTTAGATATTTTAGTTTAGGTTCAGAAATAAATATTTCCTTCATACAAAACGAAACCATTAAACAAATCTTCCAATCGTTTTATTAATTTTCCGCTTCGAACGGAGTTTTACAGTATTCATACATTTACAGTAAACTCTGACGTCTGAGCCAGGAACAACAAACAACTTTAATTAGGTTATCCGAATAAGCAAAACAGAATGCATTGTTGCATTTCGATCATTTTACACTGAGCAGTTGTTTGAGGGCTTCATACCCACCAGAATTATCAACAGTTAATTTCACAATGTTTGCTTTGTAAATCAAATATCAAACTACTCAAAGCAACTTTGTTGTCGGAACGCAAACAAATCGTGTTGTATTCCGTGACTTCACGCCATTATAGCAGTTATAAATACCGTTAATTTATTAACGGTTTAACCGACCTTTTCACTATTCACCCCAAAAGCATTCCTATATTATCCACGACATTTGACTAAGAACAAAAAATATTATATTCAGAGGAAAGAGTAAATTGTACAATTTGTACACTAGTAATATGAATATTCAACCTGTCATAAAAAGCCGTCATGTTGATAGCGGAGTGCTCATTAGACTGGAACGTTTATACGCCGAACACTTGCAAGTTGCGATGCATGTTATTAGCACTTTTACTTTTAAATTGTACCTTCTGATTGCCAGGTAAGCGGTGTGTGTAAATGACTATGTTCACTCACTGTGTCCGACCTGCTGAGGATGTTAGATAATATCTTCAGAAGCAGCTTGCGTAAAGCGAGCATGATCATGTTGGATGATTAAACTAGAATGTTTATATATTCTAAGATTAATAAAAACCACTATATTACAAATAATCATCATCTCTATATTCTTTTCTCTATATATTTTTTTGGATTATTTTTGGAACAAAATCATTCAATGGGTATGTATATATGTATTATTCATTTTTTAGTTGGAATAGCTGCTGACTCTTCAAGTCCTCTCTGAGTAGTTAGAGTAGATAGATGAGAGTTAGTAGAGATAGTTGGTACTTAGAAATATGATAAGTGAATCAGTTTACAATTTTTTATTTACGAGTTTACTAGAACTTTCAATGTATCTGCGTGCCAAATTACACTCTTTTACACTTTGTTTCCAAAAAATACTATAAAGACATTGTGCCGGTGGATCGCTTTTATGAGTGATTGTGGACGGTAAAGCCCACAGATAGGACGCTAGAATATCCGATTATTAGGTAAACAAACTGTCGGCTGTATTCAATTCCAGTGGCGTTCAGCGAGATCCATGTTCCCTTCAATATCCACTGAAGCTGGGCACCGAGGGGATTTAGTGATTGGAAATCTGTCATAACCCGATTGCTCCCCAAAAAAAGCCAGGTATCTATAAAAGATTGCCCGCTGTAAACAAAAATAAAAGTATACAATTATAAACAAACTAAAACAATTTAATTTATGTCCAACTAGAAGCGGCCTTAATTAACTTGAAAGAAGTTTATGTGGTAATCTTGGGTATAACTAATAGGTATAGTTTATAAGCTATGCACATTCCAAATTTCATTAAAATCCAAAAAAACAAATATCCTAACACAATAACATATTTACACACTCACAGGCAAACTGTCGCATTTATAATATTAGTGTTATCTTTTAGGACCATTGTTTGCAATAATTTATCGGCGCACGCAGCTTCGACTGACAACGGTCGCACTATTTTCAACCGACTTCCAAAAAGGAGGAGGTTTTCAATTCGACTCTATGTTTTTTTTTGTATGTATGTTACGCGATCATTCCGCCAATTATGAATCGATTTTGATGATTCTTTTGATTGGTAGACCTTCAGAGGTGGTCCCATATAAATTTTATAGAAATTGATTTAGTTAGCACTTTTTGAAACAATCAACAAAAAACAAATTAATATAAGCGGTTTTTCTACCGACTCAATTTGACTTTTTTTTATGTTTGTTACCTCATAACTTCTATCCACGTGAACCGATTTTGATTTTGTTTGAATGCTGTTGCTTTCCATTAGTCCCATTTAAATTTGATCAGTAGATTTTGAGTTATCGTCAATAATGCGATTATAATACATTGAATCTGATCAAAGTTCCGAAGATAAAGCGGTGAAGTCGTTTTTTTTAAGCTTGCTTGCGTTTAAATTTGATAATTTATAAGCGACAATCCCGCCTTCGTATGTTGATTCATACGATGTCTTTAGCAAGGCGTTTTTTCGCCTATGTTCCGTGAACGCCTTTGATCGCGACTCGACCACAACCTATGAACCCGAAACCCATGTATTAGTAGATCGATGCGAAGTATCAGTAGGTACTTTTCTATTTTTTAATTGAATCGTATCGTAATCACACATAATATAAGTCCTACGCTTCGTTGCTTATATGCATTGGTTCATGCTTCATATAAATTGTGCACCCTTGTTTGGTGAAAGTAGGGAGTAAAGTCAGAACAGGTGCACCTACTCCCCTAAGTGCCCTGCAGCCGTAACGGAAGGCCTGACCTACTTGATAGTTGCCAATTGTTCGCACAAATTATTATTCCGCTTGTAGGCGTTTGTTGTTTGTGTTTATCTACATAACAACTGAATGTACCTACTACATATAGACGTTTGGTATAATTTATTTCAGAATTAATGTAATTTTGAAGGATAGAACACCTTATAATTTTGACAAATTGGAATTCACGAACACTACGAGATCGTGACGAAGAGTATTCGTCGTGGTGTAAACTCATCTCGAAGAAGAGCAATGCACATGCTCGAAACCTAGGTCAACAATTTTTTACCGATTTCACAAAAAAGAAGGAGGTGCTCAAGTCGACTGTATTTTTTTATATGTGTGCTACCTCATAAGTTCGTCCACGTGAACGATTTTGAATTATTTTTTTGTTTGATAAATGTTGCTTTCCAATTGGTCCCATTTAAATTTGATTAAGATCTGACTAGTAGTTTTTGAGTTATCCTCAATAATGCGTATTCTGTGGACTACATTGATGATGTTCTTGTTTTTAACCGACTTCAAAAGTTACATCATAACTTCTTTCGTTGTGAGCCGATTTTGATGATTATTTTTTTATTTGAAAGCTGGTGCTTTCCATGCCACTTGCCACAACCGCAGCCCCAAATGCAGTACAGAAGAGATAAATTAGAAAAATTCATCAGAAGATTCATCCTAGCAACGTCCAAAAACCAATACCGCTTAACGCGAGCAGCATATTTGTCTTATATCCCCTGCCGGATAGCTTAAAACCACTTCCAGAGAGCTGGGTCTCGGCCTGCATAAAAAGAACGACTCAGTACACGTACTTTAAAGGGCCCAATATCCTTAGACACTACAGGAATCGAAAATGGGTATAGTGCATAAGATGCTCCTCAGCGACGGAGCAGGAATAGCTCGAGGGACGGGCCTAAGCGCCCGGACAGGAAAAAAAAACACATTGCCATAACAGCAGCCATTCAGCATTCAAAATAAATATTGGACTATCCTCAATGTTTTCGCAGAGTCGCATCAGCCATGGTCATAATTAAAAAGGACTGCAGTACGCGAAAGTAAAAAAATAAAATCGAGTGTTTTAACATTTCAGTGTCCTCTTTTTGGAGAAATTTGGTACCAGTGTAGTAGAGATAATTAAAAGACTAGACTTACATATAATGCATACTATGACTTGTCAGTTACAACTACTCATAATATAAAGATTGAGCTGAGCCAGAATTCCAGAAATTTTACGTAATATGTTTTCCTGGGCTATCGCATGAGACAAAAGTTTTTCAATTCCCGTGCCCGACATTCCAAACAAAGTTTAAACGATTTCTGCGAAAGCATCACTCAAAAGCCATTTGTTTGCCCGAGCACCGTTCTACCAAAGAAATAGACGAGGTCGATATATTTTCAGTGAGTGAGTGCATTACACATTAGGTTTGTTACTGGCTTATTCTAAGTTCGTGCAAACCACAAAGGCTATCGTCGACTTCACGACTAACAAGGCACTCCTAAATATTTGCGCCGAGACACACTCCATGTTTGTGCATAGTATCACGATCGCAAGAAGTCGTTTAGTGCTTAGATGAACGTGAATGCAAAGCAAGATCAGCCCACGGAGGGGCATTCAGATGCTTGACTTCATTCTACTGCCTTAACCGGTATCTAGCCTTTCCGTTTATAACTTCAGTACTACGGTGAAAGGATGCGTGCTTTAGATTAGTGGTATTTGCTTTTAAATAATTACGAAATTCATTAGCGTTGTAATATTCTGATGAGGTCTGGCCACATCTTTCGCTCATAAATTATAATAATGAGCCGAAGTCGTTCCAAAATTTGATTCAGATCGATTATTGTATTTTTTGCGGTTGGCTTGCAAGCCTCAGGATGTGAAATTACGTCATTTTTACTGGCATTTGGCACTAAGGAAATATAGTCTTGGTCACATCTGCTGAGATAGGGTACTGTGCTAGGTTAGGTTAGGTTGTGTCTCCATTATACTAACTATTAAGAGAGAAACATAACTCGAACAGCCTTAAATTTAACGCGGGTATATTTTCTGAAAATCAGTACGTATTTTTAGTGAATGATGATAGAAAAAGTAACCCAAACGTTACGAATACCTGCAGTAAATCACAATATTTCCAAAGTTTTTCCACATTAAAGAAGCAAGGCTTTACGGAGTTTTCAAACAAACTATTTAATTTATCAAATGTTTGGAGTATCCTCTGAAGATAAGTTTCTCGCGTTTAACTTCAGCTCGGCAACATTATAGCCTTAAATATTATATGGTAAAACGGGCGCGGGATACCGCCCAAGGTTATGCAAATGCTGTCAATGTAACTACGGAACAAATTATAGGCGTTATCCATTTGGTACTGGATCCGCCGCTGGTGTAAACTGGACTGGACTCTACAGGTACCGGTAACACAGGTCCGACCACTCGGAAGGCGGAGATGCAAGTTTGAAGTTAGATAACTTATAAGAAGTTATAGGCAATCAGCCTGCGTTAAATTGGACCTATTAAATATGCCGGCGTTTAAATGGAGCTGATAGCAGACCGCGTAGGAAATTCATGTAAATTGTATGCTGGGCAAAATTGTATAATAAATAGGTGTACACAATTTATGGTGTCTTTTGTTAATTCTAGTCTGAGAGGCCGAGTGCAATTCCCGTGTATATGATTTATACATTTAATAGGGTTTGCGTTATAAGCGATTGCATTATTAATTCACATATTATTATACAATCAGATTGTTGATCAGTTATCAGGTTAATAATATATAGTTTCGAATTTTACCTTCAGCCTTCCAAATTGCAGAACATCGACGTAAGGACTGACTTAAAAGATGGACTTATCTTATTCTATTATTTACATTTCGTAGATTGTGAACTGAAATTGCCGATCGAGCACCAGATCAAACACCGGTAATGGAAGTGAAGACACACTTAGGACATTATAGGTCTTATCTCCAAGCAAGCCTAGGACTGGAAACCACAGGGCATAATTTCAAAGATATAGAGTAATCCTGGTCGAAAGTCAATACAATTGTGAAGCCCAAGATAGAACGCGATAAAGACTCACTAACTATGCTACATCTTCGACCGCATTACCGGTTTCCATCAGGTGAAATAGTGATCAGACGCTTGCCTTTTTTAAATTCAAGTTTTAACTATAATTTCCTTCGATTCTAGACAAACGAGTTACGGTAATTAGTATAGCACCTAGATGCAATGATTCCAAGGTGAAATGAAGAAACCATAGTTACTACTTCGTTCACCCAGGTGGTTTCACCTACGTGAACATAGATGAACGAACGAATAAGCCGGCAAAACCTACAAATTTTATTCGTGTAGGCAATAACTAATAATATGCGATAATCCACATCACACTATCTTGCCTTCATCAACAGATCAGCTCGATGATGTTGGTTAAGCCGTAAGTATAAGTTTGAAATCGATACTACAAATAATGTACAGTTAAGTAATAATCATCTTATAATACTTAAAAAGTGCAAGTGCGGTCATATTGCGTTTAGGTGGCTCGATCGATTGAGGTAAAGGTACAAAATAATATATCATTGAAACGCAAGCAAAGCTTAAAAAATCCGACTTCATCGCTTATATTTCGGTTTTGGCTGGACCGATTTCGATAAATTTTATATGGGACCACCTCTGAAGTATACTCTACCAAACAAAAAAAAAACATCAAAATCGATTAACAATTGGCGAAGATAACATACATACAAAAAAAAACATACAGCCAAATTAAGCTTCCTTTTTTGAAGTCGGTTGAAAATAATTAATATCAGTCAAACAAATAACAGTCGTTCGCTTGTCCAGTAATCTACGTAACCACTGGTAGTCTGGTAATAAGATTTGTACTAATCTACTTATGCGTCGTCACGAAATTTGTATCCATGGAAGTTTCTTTAACAAACAAATTAGTTACACAATTCGTTCAAGGACAGTTTTATCGTACATCCATTTTTTTGTTCATTACATAACGATCACCCATCACCCAGGGCGTTGCTTGGTGGGATTTTTAACTGTGTGTTGCCATGCTTAGGAGGGCACGTTAAGGTGACGGTCTCGGTTAACGAAAGATCGTTGTTAATCCCTGTCGGATGTTTTCAGACGACCTGAAAGTTCTGTCTCCAGGACTGCTCACTAGTCTACAAGTACATAAACATTTATATAAACTTATATGCTTTCACCTCAGTGCGAGGCTGTGTGTGTCTTGTGTTGCACCTGATCACACCCAATAACAGTAACATAAATCTTGCCTGGGAAGGAACAGAGTAGTCAATTATTATTGATTACCTATAACGAACAAAAATCACGAAAAATGTTTATTAATATTTTCAATATCGGCGAGGAAGACTTTTGATTAGTTTTATGTTTAATGCAGAATATGAATCCGCATTAGAGAATAATCAATACAATTTCTTTAGTCTGAGTTAAAAACTTTGTGGGCGAGTTATTATTTTAATCAAATAGTATTCGTGGGTTATGCCACTGCGCTCTACGGCTATTGTTCTCAAACGATTGAATGTCCGTACTTTATATCCACTGGGTTCCACCGAACAAACATTTTAATAATATTTTAAGTCGACATCGCTCCATGGAAATTTTAGTACTGTTAGCAAAAGAATTGTCGGATTGGGAATATGGGGTCTTGTAGGTGACGCTGCTCGTATGCTTTGAATGACTCTACCAACGGCCTTAATAAGTTTCTAGAGTTCTTTATTAAGAGATATTGCTTTTTTTTATGTATCGTTAGAGGTCTCCTGTTGTTGTTAATTAAGTAATGGCTTGAGATACAACTAGACCTAGATAATGTCTGTTATAAAAGGTTTTCTCTGTATTTCTTTATTCATAGTACCTGGATGACCGAGCTTTGTTCGGTTTTTTTATATATAGCAGATTTTTTATTGCCTGAAAACATGGATAAAACGACGTTTTCTAAAAATTAGACCTAGCTAGATCTATTTATCGCCCCCGAAACCCTCTACATAGTAAATTTCAAAATAATCGTTGGAGCCGCTTCCGAGATTCATATTATAATTATATATATAATATGAATCTCCAAAACGGCTTCAACGATTTTCTATATATATAATATTCAAGAATTGCTCGTTTAAAGGTATAAGATATATGTTTACGCTTGAAAACAAAGATCAAAACGCAGGCAATGAAACTCCTTCGCTTAAAAACTTAGAACGATTGCTGATCTGTTTTCTTATTTAAAAATGGGCATCAGCTGGGAATAAAACAAAAAAAAAAAAACAAACGCATTCACACTCACAGCCCCACACTAAGTTCAAAAACTTGTATCATGGGTGGCGGAAACATTTACATATCACATTCACAATCAGAACCAGAAGCACAAATGTCCCTTGTAAAAGAAAATTGCGCTCCTGCCGGGGCTCGCACCAGGACCCACGGCGCAAAGGCGACACTTGTCCGCCGCGCCAACTAGGTCATCAAAAACAATACTATACACACAATACATTAACTTAAACTGATACCAAAATTTACCTATGACTAATTATCTATTATCATCACGATTACGGACGGCAGCGTATATCTGTATATAATAGGTGTATAGGTGGCGAGGGGACGACAGGCCACGTCAGATGTTTACGCACGACCAAACATTTGAAATCGCCTTACAAAGGAACATTAATAATAACTTTAATGACCTTAAATGTATATTCAAACGTTGGGTGAGTTGAAGCTTGAAGCTACAGACTAAGTTACCTAACCTGCATGTACCTATAATAAACTCAAGTTTATTCATCAGTAATATATCGTAATATCCATGTATGGTTCGCATACCTTCAGTTCGCTCAAAGCGTTTTACTTCTACGTTGGATCTCATTGCGTGCGTCATTGTTTCCCGATGGATATAATCTGGGAGTATTCAAATCAAGAATGAATAGGTATCTTCTAAAATCAAAATCATTTATTCACATGGGCCCCAAAGAAGCCATCATGAAAGTTGACTACCTGCCTTTTAGGCAAGCATGTCACATCTTCGACCGCATCATCACTTTCCATCAGGTGAGACAGTGGTCAAATGCTTGCCCATTGAGCAGAAAACATTTGGCTTCGGCTGCTGATATAAGAAGGTCTTGCTACTTACTGAGGTAACGTCGACATTTATCAGCTTTTTGAACACCACCCAGGCAATTTAATTAGTAATTTAAAATTAACTTAGTCGTTCGCCCCTAACTGAGAACAGTAGGCGGTCAGCAAGGGTCTTTGGGCTTTTTGTACATCCTATTATCCAACAACTTCGCTCCAAACTTTATGTTTGGTATTTGGACGATGGGAGGTGGCTGTTTCTGGGAATAATTGTGTGTGTGTTGTGAATATTTCCGGCACACACGACACAAGTCATCGAACTTAGTATGGGGCTGTGAGTGTGAAAGCGTTTATGTTTATGTTATAATTATATAAGTACTTGTGTGTAAATAGCAATTGTTTATATTTTCAACCGGCTTCAATAAAGGAGGTTCTCAATTCGACTGTATGTTTTTTTGTATGTATGTATGTTATGCGATATCTCCGCCAATTATGAATCGATTTTGATGTTTTTTTTTGTTTGGTAGTTTACACTTCAGAGGTAGTTCCATATTGAGTTATTTCAAGTCAAGAGTGAACAGGTATCTTCTAGATAAACATGTCACATCTTCGGCCGTATCATCACTTTCCATCAGGTGAGATAGTGGTCAAATGTTTGTCTATAATTCATAAAAAAAACAAAAAATATATACATTTTATCGAAATCGGTCCAGTAAAAACCAAAATATAAGCAATGAAGTCGGTTTTTTTAAGCTTTGCTTGCGTTTAATTATTGTATTTCGATTTGTTCCTATAGCGTATATCCTATCCTTCTAATATTATAAATCCGAAAGTTTGTTTGTAAGTGTATAAGTATGTTTGTTCCCTCTTCACGCTTTAACGGCTGAACGGATTTTGATGAAATTTGAAATGTACATAGATTATACCTAGGATTAACACATAGGCTACTTTTTAACTTGATAATAGCGGGTGAAGCCGCGGGGCACGGCTAGTATATTATAAATCGTGCGTTTGGAACGTAAAACAGCCAGCATATAATTATTACGATCGCTTAATTCTACCCACATAAAAATATAAATAACAAGCGTTTCAATCAACTCTGGCACGGACTTATCCCAGATGGATACCTCTTGACCTCAACAAATCGGGAGCACTTCAACACCAATGTCACTTACTACCCAATGTCGTGAACTAGCAACATTAATAAAATTAAAGCTATAAAATTAAGGTGAAAATGACAGGCCATGTGGTAGAGCAGTGTTGCCATGTCAGCTGTTTTCCATGTGGAAATAGCTAACTGCGCAGCGCGAGTAGAATACGGCACGTCTAAATATACTTATATACACAGAAAGGCATGCCAGATGGTAACGTGGTATATGAATGACTGAAATACGCTGCGTTTGTTCGATGTCGAATTTAGTTGGATCAATTACCTATGCTGTGTTTATAAAATAACCTCCACACATGCTGAATACAGTTTTAATAAATACGTACAGAATCATAATATAGCTTATAACTTTTGAACATCACACATTGCGCCATTAATACAATACAATACAAAAACACTTTATTGACACCAAAAGATAAAATACAGCTTACAGAGAAATTTATAAAGATAGGTACAATGAGCGGTCTTATCGCTAAGAGCGATCTCTTCCAGACAACCTTTGGATGGAAATGTAAACGAAAATTAATGTCAATGATATCCATCTACGGGCCAATTGCTTATATCTTATACAAATAAATTAAAAGAATATTACGAGTATGACATCTATACATCAAATACCTAAGTTATCTACAAGTTACCGATTTTATGAAACTCAAGCGGTCAAGCCCACTACCAGTGGGTAGTTTTACCATAATGCTGACAGCATTGCCTCTCTGAATTACAATTGAACCAAATAAGTAACAACATTTTGAATACGTGTCGCCTCAAAAAGTCGATCTGATAAATTTTGGAGTGTCTAATTTACAAATTAATATGGTAATGTGAGCTCATTCTGAAATCAAACAAAATGTTTTTGACCAAGATGACTTAGGTCTTTAGTAACGCACGTGGTCTTCTTGGTAGATTGCGATACGTCTCGTTGCAAAATAAAATCGGGATAACAGTGAGAAGATATTATGTTGATATGAAATTTGTGTACCAACGTAAATAGAACAGTATAGAAATTTAATAAATTAGATACGGGCATATCAACTACAGTTGTAGAAACCTACAGTCCTATTTATAATTGTGCTGAACACAGGATGCCGGCTCGTTAACAGAGCGATAACACTAGATGTTTCGCTGAAAATATACAGGGCAACAACCACGTCGCGAAAACACTTTTAATTAACGTACGCATAATAAATAGAATAATTAATTAATTTACATAATTGTATTGTATTTATAGTGTTTTCCTCTCTTTGCGCAACTGCGCAGTTAGTTGCCGTTGATTAGCTATGTTAATTAATGCCGATAAATAATTATTTTTCTACCTAGACAGGATTTATTTATGTTGTTATCGTGACACAGTTTTATGGCACGTGCAAAATTTTACAGATATAGGTACTAAGTACCCGCAGTCGTTCTTTAAATTGCTTGCTTATAAGCGTCTTATGAGATACACAAAGATTAGAGTATCTGACATGATTAATAGTGGGCAGAAAATTATAAAAAAACGTGACAAGCTTGTGACTAGAGTTGACTCATTATATCCATTGAACTAAGATATGATGATAAAGTCTTGAGTCAACGATGAATCTGAGATTTCAGTTAGAAGAGATAATCACGGATATTTTCGTCACCACGTAATGATGAGTTCGGAGTCGAGGGCACATTAGAGCTAGATGACCGCGTACTCCTATGAGAATGACCTGGCGAAAGCAGCTGGCATTCATCCAATAGTTACTTCTACGCGGAATCCACGACCGCGTGGTCGCGTTGTCTCATTGCAGCACTGTTTACATAATAGATACCACACTTAACCACACTATAGCTAACAATAATAGAAGTACTAATTATATAATATTATCATATTGTTTAAATACTTGCGATTTATCGTTTAGCGTTTCAGTTCTAGAATGTTCATTGAAAATTGCGATGCCAAACGCGTTAGAATTTAGGACGCATTTTGCGAATGTTTCCTGGATTCAGACGTCATGTGCTCTTACGTGAACTGGGTCTGTGACGTAGTTAAACTATAAAATCAGGAATAGACTGGAGTGCTTTAGAAAATGAGTTCATGTTCTGCGATCGTATACGTCACAGCCTGGAACGTGTCAACAGTCATAACCTATTAGGTAACAACCAACATCCTGCATCCGGCATAACGCCTACCATCCAGGAAAATATCATTCTTAAATTAGATCTATATATCTATATATATAAAAATCAATGCCACTTTTCGTTGTTATTTTATAACTCAAGAACGGGCTCACCTATCCAAACCAAATGTTTCGGCTTTGTTCGGACCATTTAGTAGATGGTTTATGTGAAGTTTGCACTAAATCGGTCGAGCGGTTCTTCATTTGTCACACCCGGGCGAAGCCGGGGCGGATCGCTAGTTATATATGTAACACGATCACAGACAATATAGGGTAGTACGATATTTAACAGCAGAATCGAACGGACATAATAAATGATCTAAGCAACATATGGTACCTACATACCATACCTACAAAAGGCTTTTATTTCAATGTAATTGCATCAGAAAGCTAAAAACTATATATACAATATCAGCGTATACTAGCAACATGAGTCATTCAATCGTTCGCTAGAAACGTTGAACCCGTTTAATTTTCAATCGTATATTATTATTTGCATTTGTTTTACAATTAACAACACTTTAACTGCGTGAATTAATTCTATCGATAGTAGTTTATAATTACTTACATGATTAACTTTTGACCCCCAGTTTTCATGAGTTTTTTTTTTATGATGTATTCAGCTTTTGTCCACTATCTCACCTGATGGTGTGACAATGCAGCCGAAGATGGAACATGCTTGCCTAGAAGCTATCTATTCATTATAGACTCGAAGACAACCAGACTGTACCGTTCAGGGAACAAAGACGCAGGCAATGAGTTCCACTCCTTCGCTGTACGGATGATAAACATAAAAGCGAAACGCTTCGAGCGAACTGTAGAAAGCGAACAATGAAGCGCTAACTTAATGAACGTTTGATACTGCTCCAAGTCTAGTGCTATATCATGAGGAGGAATAAAGAGTGCGTGGAAGGTCCATTTGTTAACTATCCAGTCGAAGGCAAGGCGTTCGTCATATCCTGGAGCTGACACGCAATGCTCCATAACTGATTGTTCTAGCAATCCTACATCATCGTAAACACACCACCGATCATGAGTAAATGACATAAACTAGAGATTATAATAAATAAATTCAGTACTTTGTTTTCAAAACGAGCAAGTCGCTCACCTGATGGTAAGCTTTAGGCTTGCCATTACAGTTCAGTGCCACCCAGTGTTTTGAACGGTTTACTCGCAGAAAGTCTTGTTCGCATTCGGTCACGCAGTCGCATAACGTCCCATTCGCAGAATGTCCCATTATCATATCGTACCATTCGCAGAACGTCCTATTCTTAAACGGTCCCTTTCGCAGTACGTCCCATTCGAACTACTGCGCAGCAAAGCACTGCGCTCTTCACCCGAAAATAATAATGTTAAATCTATTTAAAACCTGTAATTTCATCTTAATTTGTTTCTGAAATTGTCAATAGAAATAATAAACTTAAAAAGACTTGAACCGCTTGAACCTTGGCGTAGTTGGTTGAGCGTTAGCTTACTTTGCGGGTATTGGTTTCGATTCCCGATGGGAAAAATGTCTTTTCTGCCCAACTTTTCTTGTGTTGCTGGTACTGGGTGTGATTGTATGTGTGATATAAATGTTTCCAGCACCCACTATCGAATACTTGTGTATGTGTCTTCGATCTCATTGTGTGGGATCAGAGTGTGAAAGCGTTTATGTTTACCATCAGGTGAAATGGTGGTAAAAAGTTTGCCTATACATATTTCAAAAAAGACCTGACTACGACAAGCAGAAAGGAGGGTTATAATTTTAGCACCGTATGTATGTATGTATACTTATCTATTATGTATGTATATATGTATCGATGCATGTTCTCAGCGTCCTTACTAATAAACCGATTGTAACTTATAGATAATTGTTGAATTAATTCCAATTTTACGGAAGTCATAGGCTTATCTTCTTATGAAAAAAATGGCAGCCACATAACTCCATGAAGTAAGTGCTAAAATAAAAAATATAATTTCAAATATAGATTACACATGTAACTCGTAATACTTGATGGGAACGCTACCCACTAGTAGTGGGCTTGAGCACTTGAGTTACCTATAAGCTCGATGTCTTGTAGGTAACTTGTAGGTCTTGTAGGTTCAGTTACATTTTAGGAAATATATCAATTGGCCCGTAATTAGGTCTACCAAGCATGAATTGAAAAAAAGTAGTAATAATTTATTTTTTTTGCCTAAGGTATATAGTTACCTCACGAATCGTCTAACTTACAACCTATACAACCTAACAGCGGTCCTAAGGTAAGCTGTGTGTACTTTATGGCCAGGGCAGATAGGGTTGTGCTAAATGAATGATGCAACAACAAAAACATTTTACTACTGTATACATGACGAAACATCCTGCAACAGCAACCGCATCGCCTGACTTGTCGTTGTGATACATTACGACGCGACGCGACGTTTCGTAGGTGATACACGAACATGACTCACAGTCAGTCTTATGAAATTAACATTACTTTTTTGCAAGAAATATCAAGAAGACAGTATTGTTTAGTCTATAGCTTGCCAATTGAACACAGTATTTTATTTTCATTGTGTTCGTTGATTTTTTTTATTGTTCTCCATAAAACACGCAATGGGTGGGAATTGCGTGTCTTTGATTAGCTTCTATGTTTTTTGTATAGAATGATATTGAGATCAAATATGAAAAGCCAAGTTGTATATCAACTTTCAATTCAAGAAAGCCTGGTATAATAGAAATTAATCTATTCGATGCACCTCGACCCGATTTAGCAGGCTTCCAACTAATATTACTATATTATGTCTATATAAATCCTAAAATTTGTGTGTAAGTATTTTCCCTACTCAAGCTGTAACGGCTGAACGGATTTGATTGAAATTTGTAATGTAAATTCAACACTTAAGCTACTTTTTACCTTTATCAACGCGAGCGAAGCCACGGGGCACATCTAGTAATATAAGTATAGATTGCTAATAAATAGGCCTACCTAGAGCATTTTAGGCTACATTATTACTAGGCTTTAGAGAATAACAGCTTAATCTACTCCATATTCTCCATTTATTCTGTTGAAACTATAATGTGAAGTAACTACATATGTTACTAAGCCTTTTTCTTCTCTGCCACTTAATTTGTTGGGTAATTTATTTTATTCTTACCAATTTAAGTAGTTGCCAAAGCAAAGTTGGTGGAAACCTAGCCATCACTGCAGAAGCAAGAAGAATTTATCAAGCTTCCAGCACGGGAACAAGCGAATTTAAAAGGTACGAGTATTGTATCTTTTAATTCGGAGTCGGAATTTAATTATAATAAATTTGAGCTGGACTTATTCCAGCTCAAATTTATTATAATTCCAACTTCAGAATTCAGATTTTACTCTTTAAACCAAAGATACGTACGTCAAATATAAGACTAAATTTAAATTACGTTTATAACTCTATCAACAAAAACAACCGTAGAAGTACATAGTCTACTACGTCGTAGTACAACTTCCATGTACACAACATTATTTTGCGGTTCACCAAGAATCTATAGAATCGTACCACAATTATTAGTTTATTAGTTTAAAACGCATTCACACTCACAGCCCCACACTAAGTTCAAAGACTTGTATCGTGGGTGCCGGAAACATTCACATCACACACACAACTACACCCAGAACCAGAAGCACAAATATCCCTTGGGAAGGAATTTGTGCTCCTGCCGGGAATCGAACCCAGGACCCACGGCGCAGAGGGCGGATACCTGTCCACTGCGCCAACTGGGTCGTCAATTCCACCACATGTATTTTTAGAAGGAAGAAAAATAGAAAATCATCCATAGCTGTTGTATGTAATGTAAACAAACAACAAGAACAATCGACATAATTGTGCATGTCATTAGTAATATCTTGTATATCCATGGTACAGCGGTTGGAAAACGCCGATTTCTTTTTACACGTTAAAAGTAAGAAGGTTCTTATCTAGTTTTAGTGCGAAAATGGTCTATGTATAACAATTGGATGGGGATTCTCTACAGGCTATAAGACTCTACAGGTGATTGTCATATCATCTGGTATTATATATAGTTATTACTGGTTTAGATGTCTAGGCGTCTCGCTAAATCCGCTTTAGTAAATATTGGAATATTCGCAATACACAACTACAGGACAACTCTAGGCTCGTCGTCCTTTTCGATTAATATAAAAAAAGGAAAATCTTATGTCTTTCTAAGATATATATATCTAAGATAGATATATTTCTTTTCTATAAGTAAAAACCGACTTCACCGTCTGGTCTCAGGTACGCTTCATCCAATCTTGATAATAATTTCACTAGACCAACTTGACACTACAAACTCCCAGGATTATTCCAACCAAAGGCAATAATCATCTTATTGGTTTGTTTCCTTCGAAGATAAAAGAGGTACATCGACTACAATGTAAGTTGTCATTTTTTACGCGTTTTAAGTCGTATACAACATAAATTAACATAAGTACTTAAAGAAAATGCAATAAACAATAATATGAAGAAAACCTTCTACCTTTTGAAAATCTGTTAAAAACAAGGAGGAAGTAAAAAGCCTATAAAAATGTAAAGTAACAGGCACGGAAATGTACAATTACTCAAAGATTTTGCAGGCAAATCCTATAGTATATTTAGTACAGTGTATCATTATAATAAATTTGTCAATTACTTTATCCCAAAGTTTTTAAGACGGAAGTTCGTTCCTTCAATCTCGTGTTCCGCATCGTAATAACTCGTCGTTGATACGAGTACTACGTACTTACGTTACGAGCGATATAATCACTAGAATGTTAGTAAACATGGATATATACAACAACATTTAAATTAAATATCACAGCTCTGTGTGCGTCAACCAAAACATAGGTATTTAAAGAGTACTGTAGATACCTACTCGCGCAACAAAATTCGAAAAGCGAGCCAATTCATATCATTACGAAACAGCTCTAACTTTAACCGTACGCTGGAGATGGTTAAGTCATTATTCTACTAATAATAAAAGTCATACTCGTATAAACTTTTTATCGTTTTTGCACCTATTTTTCACAATCCAATAGGTGTCCATGACGCTTTAGTAACTAGCGATTTAGCATCCCGGGTTGCTAAATTTAATAAAAATAGTAGGGTACTACAATAAAATGAAACCGGCCAAGTGCGAGTCGGACTCGCGCACGAAGGGTTCCGTACAAAAAATCAAGTTTGTTGTATGGGAGCCCCCCTTAAATATTACGTTTATTTTATTTTTAGTATTTGTTGTTATAGCGGCAATAGAAATACATCATCTGTGAAAATTTCAACTGTCTAGCTATCACCGTTCTTGAGATACAGCCTGGTGACAGACGGACGGACGGAAGGACAGCGAAGTCTCAGTAATAGGGTCCCGTTTTTCTCCTTTGGATACGGAACCCTAAAAACAACATCACAAAAATTTTATGCATTCATTTTTCAGAAATCCAATTTTCAAAATATTTTCACAAACTTGTCATATTCTATCTTCTCGTGAATAAGTACCTATTCTTAGTATGATTGAACTAATATTGTATACAGTTCGACCAGAATGGAAATTCCGACTCCAACGATTGGAAACGATAACCCGCATAACACATGCACATAATATTTCAAGAAAAAAAAACCGTACCAATTTGCCTTCAGTGTTTATAAAAGGAATTTATTGCGTATAAATACTTGAAATCACTTTGAAGACTGTTTTGCTGCTTTCGGCAATTATCCAACGGTTGTTTTCAATTCGCGATGCCAAGTCGAGAAAGTATTGGCTAAATTTAGAACATGTTGTGTTTATACATGCAAGGACGAAGGGATTGTTCCCATACTCCCAGTAGCTCTCTGAAAATGCAAGAAGTGCCCCAGATTCTCTTGAAAAGATTTAAATTCATTTGGATACAATCATTATACACCCATCTTTTGTTGTCTCGAGTGTGTTTGTGTTTGTGTTCACTGTGTTTTCAGCTGTTTCATTACTATTTTTTACCGACTTCCCAAAAAAGGAGGAGGTACTCAAGTCGACTGTATTTTTTTTTTTTTATGTTTGTTACCTCATAACTTCTCTCCACGTGAACCGATTTCGAAATTTCTATTTTAATTTGAAAGATGTTGTTTTCTGATTGGTCCCATTGAAATTTGATCAAGATCTGATGTATAGTTTTTGAGTTATAGTCAATTATGTGTGTTTAATACAATTAATCTGATCAAGGTTCCGAAGATAAAGCGGTGAAGTCGGTTTATTTAAGCTTTGCTTGCGTTTAATTACATTAGTTACTGCTGTTTCATCCAAGCTCCTAGTTTTATTGATAATTTTATTGTAAAACATAAATAATAAGTGTTTTGTGTCAATTCTGTCACATGTCACGAAAATGTACATGTCTGTTTGTCCTAGATTCAACCTGAAGGTAATATGTAATGCTCATACAACATCTAAGTGAGTAGCATCGGATGATGGAAAATACAATGTGGCACCACTTAGCATAAATTCGCATACTTTTCTATTTGGTTTTAAAGTTAGTATTATTATTGAACCCATACCTTAGTAGATGTGCTCGGACTCGGTTTGTTATTTTCGTTTAACGCTTTATATCTTGCTATACCAGTTTTCTTGATACCAGTAAAGATTATAACATTTTATTAATGGATTTTTATTTCATATTCTGTAAACGGCTCTGTTGTTCTCCTTGCACGACATTATAACTTATGTATGACATAAGTCTGGGATGCCTTACAACTTAATCAAAGGCGGTAAGACATTTCTTGGCAACGTTTCTCTCTACTTTCAACATAGTATAGATACCATGAATAGTATTACCTAAGGCTTCTTTACTTTCCTTTCCTAACTCTTTGTTTGTCTCAATATCGGGGCTAAGCACAGAATAAATAATGCTCTCTTTTATGTAATATTCGGATGAAAGAGATCGTTTAATCTAAAACTGAACCCCTTGTCAAACGATCAATTGTCCAATATATGAAAATAATTTTGGTCCAATATGTGAAAATAATATTACTCAAATAACGATAATATTTTTATTAAAACTATCGTGAATCGTATTTATTCAAGTAAAATCTCGACCGGTGTTCGAGCGATATTGCTCGAACACCGGTCGAGATTTTCGATTAAAATAAACATAACGTGAGTACCTACAACTGGAACTAAATCAATCTTATCTCCAATAATATTATCTGAAATCCTTATATTTTTTTAAATCTACTACATTTAGTAGGCTTACGCCATAAAGGAATGTATTGCCTACTTGGAAATCAAGCCAAGCTTTCAACACAAAATAAAGCACTAATTTACAAACAAGTTCTTATACACATATATATATATATATGGGATACCGCCCTGGGGCTGTACTAAACAGAGTAATATCAAGATTAAACAACGCTTCCAGAATAAATTGTTGAGAGATATAGTTAATGCTCCTTGGTACGTAAGAAGAAGAAACTTAGACCTCCATTATACATACCTCAATATAGAGTTCGAAAAAATACCCCAAAGCTCACCAACATAGATTTCACCACCATGTGAATGTCGAAACCATCCAGCTGCTAGACCACACGGATATAGTGAAAAAAATAAAAATTACGACACAGTTTGAACTAGTGTGGTGTTAATGTGATACCTAGTGTAATGTAGTACCTACTACATGAACAAAGTGTCTTCCCCTTAATAGAAACAATAAGAAAAGTGCCAATGGAGACATTCTTAGTTATTGACAACTCTAGCAATCTAAGTTAACTTAAAATTACTCATTAGCCAAATACAGGCTAGATTGTAATAAAATTAGGAAACATTCTTATGCATGACTCCAAGAAAAGGCAAAAAAAAACTAAATTTTTAGTATATTTTACCTTTGCTAGGCGTTTACATACGCAAGCAAAGCCTAAAAAACCGACTTCACCGCTTTATATTTGGAACCCTTGATCAGATTTTTTATTAATTAGAATAATTCGGAAACCACTGGTCAGATCTTGTTCTAATTTAATTTGAACCAAATGGGCAGCAAGCACCAGGTTTCAAATACAAAAAAGAATCATCAAAATTGGTTCACCTAGAAAGAAGTTAATAACACACATTAAAAAAATACAGGCGAATTGAGAATCGCCTCCTTTTTATCCATCCAAAAGTAGGAAAATAAAGCAATATTTTGTAATATTAAGTCGGTTATAAATACATATTCAATTTTCAAATTACAACCAAACTTCATTTCAACCAATTCAAGCCAAAACATTATTTTTAGTGCTTGTCAATATTACGGACTGTAAGTTTATCAAATACGATGGGATTTTGTAAAATTCTTCTTTCTACCTATATGTAGTGACAAAAGGTCTTTCCTCAATATTTTTATTGGAAAATTACTCAAATTACCCTCGAGGCCGTGCGTACGTGCCGCCCTGCACACCGAGCTGTTTACGCGGAGCGCATGCGCTCGTTGATATTGGGGCATCTATTAGTAGATAATTTCGTAAACACTAACGCTAATCACCTCGTCGAATGTTAGTTTAATTGTTTTTAGTTCTACTATAGGAAAGGAAGAAAAACATATATACCTACTGGTATATTAACTTAGCACCTGGATGACCGAGCTTTGCTTGGTTTTTTTGACGTGATAACGTCTTATAAATCGATGAACACCGGCTGCATGCACGAAAAAGTGTCACGTTCCGCCTGAGCCTGAGCGTGCAAGCGAGAGCGCGGAACAAGCGACAGAGAGGCAAGATCAGCCTAAACTTCGATGTTTTCTTATGACGTTATCACGTAAAATTATCGTCCGTAAACCAACTTTACAGATAACCATTTTTGGTAATTCTGAAAACTCGGATAAAACGACGTTTTCTAAAACCCCCTGCATACTAAATTTCATGAAAATCGTTGGAGCCGTTTCGGAGATTCATATTATATGTAAACATATATACAAGAATTGCTCGTTTAAAGGTATTAGATTTGTTCATTAGTACCTACAGGGACAGAATACTCATCGGTTCTTCCTAAGTCTTGGAGCAACTATGAATTCCTTACATTAGTCGCATCAAGGAAGATTCAAAGATTCTTCCTATGTTTAATCTATGTGTGAAATGATTTGTCTTTTCTAGTATATGGCTATCATAGAGCCTTTTTGCGATTATTTAATATTGAGTTCAATAAATATTTATGTGTATGGTTATATACCCACTTTGCTATTTTCTCCAGCGTCGACCGCAGGAGATCGCAGGTCTTTCCACCGTTTTTTTAATACTTTAAACCTTTTTATTTATTTGGTAATCAGTTATTAAAAACGCGGTAATACCTGAGAATCGCAGATCCAGATGTAGGTTTCATCTGTCTTTCGTCGAGTTCTAGCTCTTTCATTTTATATTTTCAGTGGGAAATCAGTCGGACTCGGCTTTTGTTAAAAAGCCGTTTCAAAATCATGAACTTCCTGAATTCATGACGTACGATAACCCGAATGAACTCAGGGTCTGGTTGTCGGTTAAATATTGTATTTATAGATGCAGTCTAGGCCGTGACCTACTTCTCAGCTTCACACCAAGGGCTTAGTTGGGTGTTCTTCACGTAATAATCAATTTAATCTCCTATGAGACTGAGGTACACTAAAACTAATATTACTCATTAGATGATTGTACGCTGATAAAATTACGGATTCAATTTTGTCAAAAAGATAATAACAGATTGCAAAAAAACTACTTACTACTACAATTTTCACACAAGGCTCTCAAGTCACCTTAGGCTCATCACTACGGAACAGTAGAACAAGATTTTTCTACAAATGCATAATAAAAACAGTCATACGCTAGCCTATCTCCATATTATATAAAAGAAGACGTATAATGCAACAAACCATATCAGTAAATGATTATGATAATTACTGAGAAATTGAGCACGACTTGAGATTTATGAAAATTAGATATTGCCCTGATAGGCATGCACTAAGCCGGTTATGGAAAGCGACGATGCGGCTAAAGATATGCAATTATGCAGGCTTACCTATTAATATATTTCTACTATGCTATTATAGATGATGCCTTTTGACTCTAGACTTGAAGACTCAAACTACACCGTTTAGGGGGCAAAGACGCGGGCAGCGAGTTCCACTTCTTCGATGTACGGATACTACGGATAATAAATATATACTAATATTATGTAGAAGTAAAACGCTTCGAGAGTTTATGAGGTAAGTTTGTTAGTTCGTCGTGTGGTTTGATGATAGAAAGGGAAAAAAGGAATTGGGAAACAACTGGCGTAATTCGAGTGTACAGTCTCCGAAATGTAAGCGATATAATTCCGTCAATATTCTAAGATGAATGTAATTAATGTTTCAATTATCTATTAAGAAAATAAAAAAAATATCGCCATATAATTAACATTTTATTTCGAGATGGCTCTTGAGAGAAATACGTAACATCTATATTTGGTGATAGTTTTGCGAATATAGAACCATATCCATCCAAAGATTATTTATTATCCATATATATCCATTATACAGTCAGCAATAAAACTAACTGTGCGTGCGCAGATTACAAATCCTCCACGCATCGATGTATAAAAGATATCGATGGTATACAAATAGGGTTTTTTATACGTCGATTCGTCGATGCTTCATGCTAATTTTCTAAAATCAAACATCAATAGGTACGAAGGTACATGACTTACGGACTATTATAACCCCGGAAAATATAACAGTTCAATAAATAACCTACTTTAGGTAATTATTGGTATAATTTTTACCTACGATTTTCTGGGACAAAGACTGTGCACTCGTCTTGTATTCCACAGGCGTCCAATTTCCTATATTTACTTTTAACTAATCCTTTTCGATCATAAAGAACAGGCCAATGAGTGGAAAAGTTTATGTAATTTGACGACGAATACTACGTCACTTAGTGCAACTAGGTTACGCCCGAGATACCTACTCGTATGTTTGTACACTGCAGTCAGCTAAGGCGAGGTCATCGACCGGTAACGAGGTCAACGACCTCGCCACACCCCTAACCTGGTATGAATGAAACTAGGGCGGTATGATTTTCATCTCGTTTGGGGTCCTTGATACTTTATGTAGGGCAAGGATCACGTAACAGTAGTAATTAAAATGTACATTTCTCAAGGAGATTCTCGATTCGTCGTGAATATTTTAAAAATATTGTAAGTGGTGGACAGGGGGAAGCGTCTAAAGAGTTACAACTTCTCAGGGTAAGAGAGAATTATAATACCTCCAGTTGAGTACATGGGTAGGGAGATGAACACAGACAACAAGCGAGCTTGTTGCGACTTTTTATGAGGCTAATTAGGGTAATACCACCTCTTTGCCGAACAGCCGTAGAGTAATCTAAATAAGTCCACTGGCTAGCAACTCAAAGAAATTCCTTCCATCATCTTTAAATAAATCTAACACAGCTTAAACTGCCCGTTGGCTTATATTACTTAGCTTAGCCTTCTAAAAAGGGGTTCAGCCTTCTAAAAAGAGGTTTCGGAGCACAAGTATTCTTCCCAAGGGAAATTTGTATTTCTAGTTCTGGGTTGGCTATGTGCCGTCCGCCTTCTAAGCAGGGTATCGGGTTCGATTTCCGATGGGAACACAAGTTCTCTGCCCAAAGGAAATTTGAGTTTCGGGTGATTGTGTGTGTGATGTGAATGTTTCTGGCACCCAAGACACTTGTCATTGAACTTAGTGTGAGGCTGTAAGTGTGAAAGCTTTAAAAAAAGTGGTGATAACTGTGGGTTTTGAGTACGGTCTATTATTAGGTAAAGGTTTGCAAGGCTGACGATGACGTACCAGACGAATAGTGCCTATTCTTTTGTATCTGAATCATTATCATCAAACCGCAATTAACTTGTTACCATAACAAGAATGACCACTACACCACTATATTATTATATTAAAATTATTTATACATATAGTGCCTAAGGTACTTGAATTCGTGTGCTAAATTTACGTAACACATGTAAATAATGGTATTATATGTTTATATATACCATTAACAGCTTCCCTGGAGGCATTTGTTAAATCTTTAGCTGTGCATGAGTTTGGACACGAAGAACAGGACAATAGATGGGACATTATCCTGCGCTCCACAGATGCACTTATTCCGGGAATAGTCTATGCACTCCAACTTAGCCAAGTTGTGTTACAGCGGCCAACCTTAGTTCGCAGGCGGTTAAGGGATTTCCATATTTGCCACTGCAGTTCATGGCTAGGTGATAGAGTCTCAGCAGGTTGTATATAGTTAGAAGGTACGGGTCGCTCAGCTCGCCATTTTTCAATGTCTCTTCACTGGGGTGGAATTGCTGAGAACTGTGGTATGGAACAGGAAACTCTTACAGCTTTGGAGTCTAATTTGCTGATCCTTATGATGGTAAAGGGGATGTCGATAATCTGTTACCTGTTTTCACTTTTCTAAGGCACAGCAAATCTCTCACCGGACTTTAGAGGGTGCAATAGCTACTAGGGGATCGGATAGAGTAAGGTGAGAGGCGTTGGGTTTAGACAGCCGGATATGATAATTTCAACTGAAAGCCTGCATTTGTTTTACCTTACTTATCGATTTCACAAACTTTGCCTTCAAAATCATATTTTCAGTTCGACAGTTAACACTAACTGACCATAACTCTACAATAAGAAAGGCGTATTATTTTATATTTCTTTTATTTCTGCAATACATAAAATTTATATACAATTAAATAAAACTTATAACGCCACTTTATGCTGAGAGAGAGAGATTGCAATAAACATTTGAATTTAAACTCAATTTACACTCAGTTTACAGAACATTTCTTCTAAATACCACCCGGGGAACTCGTCGACTCTTCCCCACCACGACACAATTTATTTCAATTACAATTATTTATTTCAATTAAAACGGCAAACACCAATTACATGATCGAAATCAAATTAATACAATTAAATAAAATTAAACTAAAATCTAACAATGACAATAAAATGATACAACTTAAATTAATAACAAATAGAAAATGATAATTATACAATGTCAAATCAGAAGTTCGTCCTGTAATACAAATGTCAAAATGGATAATCAAATTATTAAATAGTCACATTGAGAATAAAAAATAATAATAAAAAACAAATATATCAACAAACATATACATTAATTTATACAATACAATCAGTCACATAAATATAATTAGAAAAATGAATAGGATTCAATAGTCCAGGAGTACCTAGGGTACCTGAATCCGTAAATTTAAAAATTACGTAACACATGTATATAATGATAGTGTATAGTGAGTAGGTATCTACTTGTAGTGGGCATTCTTGTTATAGTAATAAATAAGTTGCGGTTTGATGATAATGCTAAATAAAACATTGCAAGTTTATTCCTTTGTTATTTAATTATATTTACATACTTAAATATGACCCAGTTAAGATAGATAAATAAGGTAAATATTTTTATTGTATAGAACATAGGTCCGATTGTATCCAACAATGTTGAAATGAAACTGTCTGTTGGCTTAGTTAAAAAAGTTGGGTGCGCGTCCGCCCTCTAAGCAGCTGGTATCGGGTTCAATTCCCAGTGGGAGCACAAGTTTTCTACCTAAGAAAAATTTGTTTCTCGTTCTGGGTGTGGTTTTGTGTGTGGTGTGAATAATTCCAGCACCCACGATACAAATCATCGAACTTAGTGTGGGGACATGAGTGTGAAAGCGTTTATGTTTATTTATGATCAATTTGGTAGAGCAACGTTCAGTTTGATACGAGATCTCTACCTGTGTTATACCAAAATATTATAGTATTATATATTTCCCAATAATGCCACAGCGTGTTGGTTTTAGATTTTACTACGAATTTAGTCACGGTAATGAAATGCAGCAGGAAAGGCGTTAAATTACTGGACTTCATAGATCATTCAATATTTTATGGCAACGGATGTTAAAGCCAAACATAGATTTTAACAGAGAACTTGAGTTTAATGGTTCGTGAAAGCTCTTTCTAAGAAGGTGTGGTAAAAGTTAAGCCCTTGCGTCCTAAATTCCCAATGGATATTATTATCATAATTATTCACACGCAACATCCCGATTTCGAACATTTGTGATGGTTTGTTGCAGTCGCGGAGTCATTCACATCGATCACACACAAAATATTTCCTTTAGCAGCCTAAAGATCGACGATAAATTTAAATAGAGCAAAGGGCTCTCCGTCGGTCCGATTTTGATTCTTAGATCAGTACAATTATTAGGTAAGTATTTGGTACCAATTTAGTATAGAATTATTCTTCCCAAATTTACACTAAAAATCTTATTATTTGGTCGTTTCGAAACGGGTTGGTATTATTTATGCATTATTTACGTAACTTACGAATTCGTACCTTAGCTTTCAAACTGTGTTTTTAATATACAACTAACTTAGACTGCCCACTAGTCCCAATACCGAATACAACTAAAGCGATCTTGCAGTCTTTCCCAATACATAATATTTTAGCAGAGTGTCAGAACAAAATAGCTAGTGATACTACTCGTTCGTCCCGAACTGAGATCTGGCGCTTACATTTCACCTAATAGAGAAAATTTTTGATATAATTTAGGTTTGCATGTAATTTATTTTCTTAATAATTATTGTTTGATTTTTGTATTTGTTGTTCAGTTGAACAACAAATACAAATAATATCCTGTAATTACAGAATATAACAAATAATACATTAATACGTAAGTTTCAGCTTTAAGTTTATAGCCGTTGAGATACATAGTCCCCGAGACAAAATAGGTTTAAAAACATTGACTTTGGTGGCCTACCAGATTGCATGAAACATATTTTTTTTTACAAAACGGTTACTAAACAGTTTTATAAAAAAATCTATGTGTGAAAATAACAATTTGTATGATATGATACCCCATACGGCCATACCATTTTTGGCTTTCGGCCACTGGTTTACATATTCTCTAAGAATTTGAAGTTATTCGCTGGTACGGTGTTGTATATCTCTGGCAGTACGGATATTGTGCTCTACCACCCAAGTCAGAGTTCGTCGATCAATGAGTTAAGTAGACTTGTCTAGTGTTTTCTAGTCAATCTGTGTATTATTTACTCGTAACAAAGTAATACTATTATTTATTGTGTGGCTTGAGTAGAACGTAACCGATTAAAATGGTTTTTAATGTATTCGCTAAACGATACATTTTGGTCAGATTAGTAGTCTAACTAAAGACTTCTAAGTAATCTAATACCTTTAAACGAGCATATATACATATGTGTGTAATCTGAATCTCGGAAACAGCTCCAACGATTTTCATGAAATGTAGTATGCCGAGGGTTTTGGGGGCAATAAATCAATCTAGCTAGGTTTTATTTTTAGCAGACGTTGTTTTAACGAGCAAAGCTCTGTCACACTACCTGACTGTAAAATAAAGCTCTAAAAACTACACCAGATTTTTGTCTAGAGTCCATCCTGTCAGTAGCCGAATGTAGAGTCATTAACCCTAATTGATGATACGAGTCATACGAGACGCGGCATCCAAATACACAGTCCATCTACTGACAGTCCCACGCGTTTGAATTACGAGTAAGTGCCGTCTATGCATTCGTATATACAATGTGCTATCTATTCAGAAATGTTAGATTTCAAAGAAAAACTTTTTACCTACGTAGCGGGAAGTTTGCAGCTTGCCAATTTTCAATAGGGCAACGTTCTCTTTATTTTAATTAAACTCTCTAGACTCATTGGGTTTCACTGTTTTAAAATTCTAATGTAGTTTTGCTTGTCGGTCCGTCTATGTGTCTATTGGTATGTTTGTTTAATGCCTTTAAGGGTAAAGGCATTATGGTTCTACCGTATTATGGTTATAATTTCGTAATTTTTAGCTCTCATTTATCCTACTAATATTATAAACGCGAAAGTTTGTAAGAATGTATGGATGTATGTTTGTAACTCTTTCACGCAAAAACTACTGAATGGATTTTAATGAAACTTTACAATAATATAGCTTACACATCAGAATAACACATAGGAGTTACACGTATATAGTGTATAATGGAAATGTTTATTCTAAATAGTCCTAAAAAAAGCCCGCGACAGCATATATCTATATTTTATGTATAAGCCATTATCGCCATAATAGTGAACCATAAATACAATAATTTCATGATTTTTAATTTGTTGGATTTATCTCCGTCCCGAATAGCAGAATAATATAAAAACATTGAAAAATTTACGAAAACATAAAATATTTTCTAACATCATTATCACAATACCATCACCACGCGGGTGAAACCGCGGGGCGCAGCTAGTTTATAACAGTTATAAAACAGTTGCAGTCCGTTAGTCTTATAAAAACTCAACAAAAGCTCGACTGATTTACCAGATTTTTTCTGTGTTCGCAATTGTCCGGCCAAAGTTTGTAAGAAACAAAAATGTAGGAATTAATAATCTGTGAATATGTGAGTCTATATTAGATAATGGTAGAAAAGAAAAACATTACAATTGGAACTCGGGGGCGTCTATTACAGGCAGAGAATCTAGGCCATAATCATAGCACAGATATTCTATGGGAATAATCCACCATGCCGAGCTAGTGCAGGTTGGTGAATGCACAGCTTAGAATTATGCAGAGGTGGTATGACACATACCTACTCGAATTTTGTGATTCTCGGACATGTCGGTTTTTCATTTGAGCAAGTGTAAATAATGGGAATATTGGGAAAGCCACAATATCGATTTTTTTAATTCCTTACCTTCTACGCCGCAGGTGATCGGATAAATTCCTGGTAGTAGTATAATTTTCCTCGTCAATGGCAATTGTGTCACTGGTTCTGGGTGTGGTGGAGTATGAAGTTGTTATTTCCGGCACCCACGATGCCTTCTGCTTGGAAACATGTAATGTATACAGTTCTCCCCGTTTTGCGCCACGCGGATGCCCTGCCGTGCCGTCTCGAAGTAAGCTACAATGTCAGTAGGTTCCAATACTTACAATAAAATTCATTGAAAGGAGCAGTTCTGTGTTGGATATTGAGGTGGACCGGTGATACATCTGGGTCTTAGAATATACTTGCGGTTAGTTCGCGAAATCACAATCGTTGAAAATAAACATAAACGCTTTCACGCTCACAGCCCCACACTAGGTTCGATGACAATGTGTCGTGGGTGTCAGAAACATTCGCCCATTGAAACGCATCTCACACGTGTGTGTGTGTGAGGTAGTAGTTGGAAAATTTGTGTACACACACACACAGAATCAGAAACACAAATTTTCCTTGGTGAGAAAATTTGAGCTACGTGAATTCTGGTGTGAATCGAACTCGATACCCTTAATTGTTAAAGAGGCGAACGCGCACTCAATTAAACCAACGGACATCGGACAGTGCAAACGACGTGAATGAATCGGGATAAAAAGTAGCATGTGTTCATTCTGGGTAGAAGATATGTATATATTTAGAACTAGTCAGCCACTAAGCATCTACTTACATCACAGAATAAATAATTGACATGGTCATCCGAATCCGTTGAGGCGTTAGAAGTTATATTAGATAGTACTTTATCGTGGGGTCCGCAATTAGCACCGGTTAGCCGCAAGGTGTTTGCTTCGGGTGCAGCACTTAGGAGACAACGTAATTTTCTTCCTACTGCAACTATAGTTACGCCGACCCATTATTGACTATGCCGATGCCTGCTATCTTGATCTCACGGAGGAACAGCTGAATAAACTTGAGCGTCTCCAAAATTATTGTATAAGGTTTATACTCCGCTTGCAAAAATATGACCACATCTCACAGTTTCGTTGTAAAACTCAAGTGGCTCCCAATCTGTCTTCGCCGGAATACCCATATTTTATCCCTTTCATACAATATACTGCACAATAACTTTACTTAGTTATCTCAAGGAACGATTACCTAATAATACTTTTATAGATTGTGATAAAGTAGTATTCCGCAAATTCGTATTCGTTCATTTGACCGAAGATATCTCTAACTATTGTTTACTTGATAAATCTAAATGTGGTATACGTGTATATCGTGCTCTTAGATAAGAATAGTTCTGTTTATATGAAATAAATAATGGATTATAGGTAAATAGGTAGAACTCTATGTGTACGAACCTATAAATTATATAATAATAAATAAGTAGATTAATGTTTCAAAGGTGCTGCTCTCGTGTAATAATATGTTTAATGACGCAGTTTAAATCGTCTATTTATATTGATATGGCCTATATTATCTAGTTTATTAACAGTTGACATGTTGATAAACTAGATGTGGTGTGATCGACACGTCAACGATTGTTTTCTCTGAATTCTACTGGATATACAAAATAGGTACTATAACTACCTCCCTATTAAACAAAACTGATATCCTACTAATCCTACTGGTATTATACATTTTAAAGTTTGTGTGTGTGAATGTTAGTTACCACGTATCTCCGTAACGAATAAACCGATTTTGATGAAATTTAGAATGTATATAGTTTAGTTTCCGGAATAACACATTGGCTACTTTTAAACTTAATTAATGCGGGCGAAGCCGCGGGGCACGGCTAGTTAATACATATATTAACAGTGTAGATTTATTTATTTACTACCTATAAATAATAGAACCATGCGCAGCTACTTTTTTGACATCTGTACTTGCCGCAAAATATTATGACCTCAAACAAATTTTTCATTGTCCGCGTCTTTACTCCCCAAACGTATAATCTGGGAGTCTTTAAGTCAAGAGTGAATAGGTATCTTCTAGGCAAGCATGCTACATCTTCAGCTGCGTCATCACCTTCTATCAGGTGAGATAGTAGTCAAATGCTTGCCTATGGAGTATCTGATCACTAGTTTTTGAGTTATCGTCAATAATGCGTGTTAAACATATTAAATCTGATCAAGGTTCCGAAAATAAAGCGATGAAGTCGCTTTTTTTTAACCTTTGCTTGCGTTTTATTATAAATAATTTAAAGAAGTCATCATTATTATGTTATTTAGTAGGTATGTAGTTTAAATTTAGTGTTGTGATACTTAGATATAAAATAGTATGTTTTGAAAAAATATGATGTCACATTATTTGGTACCCCTCTCCGCCCCTTGCCACACAATGTCGCACTTCGTCGACCCCCTCCCTCCCCCTTAACGTGTGACGTAATTAATGGATGGCCCCTAATTATATACTGTACCTATTGTCAGTATTGTAATTATAATGCAGAATAAATCTAAAGTACCTGGATGACCGAGCTTTGGTAATTTATTTTTGGTATATGACGTTTTCTAAAAATGAAACCTAGCTACATCAATTTATCGCCCCCGAAGCCGTTTCCGAGATTCAGATTATATATATATATATATATATATATATAAGAATTGCTCGTAAAGGTATTAGATTGTTTATTCACATGTGCCGTATAGAGGCAATCATGAAAGTTAATGACTCTAAATTCTAATCAAATATTATATAACAACAAAATTTCAAGGTTATTTCACCCATTATGTACCGAAGTTCTTAGATTATGTAGTGTACAAATGCAGCCCATTGCAGAGTTCATCACACAGCATAATTGTATGCATAAGGACTTATAAACAATAGCATAAGGACGATATTACGTTGCAGGTACGACTTCATTTGCAATGATAGCTTCATAGATAAGTTGGTCACATTTGTAAAGTCTCGTATCACTTGTTTACCTCTGATACCAATTTTTTTATTTTTACCGTGAAAAATAAAGGAAATTTAGTACAGTCATTTGTTTTCTTTTGTACCTCATGTAGATGTTATGTAATCGCATGATTCATTATATTATTGTATATGCTTAATTATTTATTTATGCCAAAGATAATGATATGAGTTTGCATAGTCTAATCGTGGATTTGAAAGTAGGTATGTGCCAAAGTGTTTTGAATGTTTAGAATGGTACCAATTATTTTATATAATAGCTGGATTATGCTACCTATATAATATGGTAGCTAATAATACATATGCTTCTCCGTTTATCTAATCGTTTATCATCCATGCATTACAGTAAAGGAATGGAACTCATTGGCCGCGTTTTGTTCCCGAACGCTCGTACCTACCTATAATAATTGGAAGGTTTAAAACTAAATAGGCATCATTCAGACAAGTATGCTTAATCTTCGGCCGCATCATCTCTTTTGGTGAGGAAGTGATAAAGAGCTTAGCATCACGCATAAAAAAATTAGGTAGACCAACTTTTTATAGCTTGCGGTATTCACTCATTGTGGTGTAATTGTAGGTAGCAAAAAAACATTCTCAATTTTTTTACTTTCGCGAAACATATTGATATTTTAAAATCGGATGTTTTCTTGCCGTCAATCTTTTTTCTAAGAAACTGTCTGTTCTGTACGTTTCCTATAAGCCGCCAGCCAAACCAATCTCTATAAATCAAATCATGGTAACGAGTTTTCATTAAGAAAACGAACGAAGTCACAGGGTAATAGCTAGTGCTAAACTAAATACCAGAGATTAACTTCAGTGGGAGTCAAGGTCTTCAATTACAATTAAATAATCCAAACTGAGTATTGCCTAGCGGAAAGGCAGCAGTGACATAATCAGTTCACCTTGGCTCTAATTCATTTAGTCGAGTCCATTTGATCCAAACATTTTATGGAAAAATGTTTGTGAGTTCCACATTCCCTTCATAATTGTCTGAACTGAGAAACTACTTCGGCAGCGATATTAATAAACTGTTAAGTATTAATTTCTCTGTTTTCATAAGTCTTTGAAATATGCACAATGTTCTTAGATACCTACGTCAAATAATATAATTAGGAAACATAAATAACATATAAACTAGAATTTATTAAAAATAAGTAAACCAAATAGTAATCATCAAATTAATCAAATGTACATCGTTAACAAAATTTTGCACGTAAGCAGATAGGTACGAAGGCAGGCCGAATGATGTTTGCGTTGCTGAGTATTGTTCTAAAAAGTGCTAGTATTGCCATTGACACGCTAAGTAGAAAAATAGTTGATGTGTTTTACTTTTCGCTAAAGGAGGTGAAGAGATGATGAAGTGAAAGAGCTACACTGGCTATGCTCTTGAGAGTGGGAGAGCGCGTACAACGCTCCCGAAATGCGCTCGATGTGGATTAATGAGGCCTTCAATGGTTCACCAAATTAACGCACAATGTTCACCATCCGTCCACATCCGCCGTTTCTTGCTTGCGACGTGCCATTCAATAATTAAACTCCATTAGTCGTGAATTTCACTAGTAGCTTATGGTTTGTTTATTTTGACTGTGGGACAAATAAACGGGATAAGCAGAAAATATTCAGAAGACATTTGAAGAAAATTTTACGTTGCATAGGAGATTTTTTTGCTTCACTATTCAGCAAAAGAATTCAGGTGAATTTTTGTTTACTTGAACATGCTTAGCTAAACTCAACCATCGATTTCAAGGTCCTTGATAACTTTTTAGCAAATTTTCTTATTTGTTTACTAACAGGCTGATTTTCTTAGTATGTATAGAATTACAGATTAATTAGAGTAATATCAAAGTACATTAGAAGCTATAAACTGAGTGGGTACTGATACTTGTCTTCTAGTCTTTTCAAAACGGTCTAAATGGTAAATATTACATATCAGAAACTAGTAAGTTTCTAATATGTAACACTTTAATTTATGTATTAAAGTTATTGATACTCAATAACTTTACTCCCTACATAAATTAATGTGTAAAGAAATGGAATACGTTTTGTTAATATAAATCCAGATCCAGATATTGTTTTGCTACATAACTATTTGTTGTTTGTTTGAAAAGGTTAAAAGGTACACAAGCAGACAATACGACAGAGCAACAATATTTTGTGCAAGGGCTAACGGACTGTGAGGAAGATTCATGGATGTTCGGTTTAATTTATGAAGTCGTCGACCTTTCAGGCCCTTTGTCAAACACGCAACAGCACGGGAGGTAAGTACGTAATATCTAAATTCTGTTCAGAATTGACGGCCTAATGTCACGAACAGATGTTTACGCTGCACGCCGTTTTCATGATGCTAGGTGATTTTAATATAGATAATGCATTAAAGACGACTCTCACTAATACGCTTCCGCCTCTTAAATTAATTAACTTCTCTAATAGAAATGACATTATTTATGTATTGATCAACTTTAACCTTAATTGATCAATGTGGGGGCATGTCTCTATTATATTTCACAGTTCGTATTTATTTGGTTCACACGGTTACGTGTTGGTTTTCTTGGGATATTCAATAAAGTGTCATAGTTGTTATTCTATTTGGCTATTCAATAGTTTCTATCCCCTCCGTCATAAAAGTTTTAGTCTATGTGAAAAATGTTAGAGTTTAAGCCACGTCCAAACTTGTATAGTTCATTAGATTTATTAGAGAGACACTGAATCAATTACTTCGTCATGTGTAACTTAATAACTTGGATAGGCTAACAAGATACCTAGTGACAAGCACATCTAAGCCTACATTAAAATGTCGCATGACCTAGCTTGACTGACCGCTGTGTGACATCGCATCGCTTGCTCTCTGGATAAGCAGGTCATAGATGACAAACATGAACTGCGTTACTATTCCTACATAGTTGCATAGATAAATAACTAGGTGTAGGTTTCTACTGAACACTGACATGTCACGATGGTAGATTAGTTACTTCTATTTGAATAGAAGATAAATCATTAGCTAATCATTAACTTTGTACCTACTATATGTCTACGTGACAACTAACGCTTGAATTATGCAGATTCAACTGGTTTGAATGCAATATTGTAATTTATTGTACTTACTTCGACTTACTGTTATTTACCTACTCTGTTAGCATTATTAGTGCATAACGTACAAATGTGACATGTATTGTGAATTACACGAGTAATTCCGAATTTTGTATATATTCAGAAGATATCACAAACGAGAACCCCTAATAAGTATGAAGATGACGTATTTTCTGGTACCAAATCCTCAACACTAAACTACAAAAATATGTATTCAAGAGCTGTGAAGATTCTACTCAAAAAAAAATCTATAGAACATTTTCCCGTGTTTGCCTACCAGCTATAATAGTAATTATTATTAATTTATTACAGAACCAGACAAGAATTTATATTCAAGAAATATCTGTAACCGAGCTTTAAAATTATGTTCTGGCTGATATGCATGAGAGCCTGTCCCATTCTGTTTAGCGTGTTAGTGTTTACTATTCTCGAGCAAATTATCTCTTATCAACAGCTGAATAACGGAAAAACTACAAATCCATAAGAACTTTAGAGATAAAAAAATGTACACCCAGGAAGGTCCTTAAGTAGATGATTGGTTTTTCAAAGGAACCGAAAAAATAGTTTGTATTTTGTTGTTTGTAAATGAAGAATTTATATAGTATGTACATATACTACATAAAAAAAATATAAATCGTTGATAAGGGAAAGATTTTTTGTATATAAAAGAGAAGGTAAAATTTTTGTAACGATCCACATAGTTCTGGGCCGATTTGTCCATAGAGAAAAAAATCGAACTCGTATAGTTGAGCCAAGCCACGTACCACAAAAAATACTCGAGTAATTTTTACTGCGCAATTTTTTGACTAAATTATATTTATAGATATTTGTTTTTAAGTTTTATATTTTAGTGGCCATTTATGACGCCATATAGACGGAGAGTCTCACATTCCTCACATGAAATATTATTTCTAAACAAACGAATTTATTTAAATAATAGTTTTATGGGATTACTAGCCGTGACCCGCAGCTTCGCCCGCTATTATCAAGTTAAAAAGTAGCCTATGTGTTAATCCTAGGTATAATCTATGTACATTCCAAATTTCATACAAATCCGTTCAGCCGTTAAAGCGTGAAGAGGGAACAAACGTACTTACACACTTACACACAAACATTCGGATTTATAATATTAGTAGGATTAATATTGCCAAAGTACAAACATTATAAGGTTTACTTTGTGGAGTGGAAATAGGTTCTCAATAATAAAATAATAGCGAAGTGAGAATTAATTTTCATTACTTCAATTCTTGGATATCATGGATATTAAATGGATGTTTCAGATTTAAATATGTAGTCGTTTTTAAGATAAACCTCGGGACAAAATAGGTTTAAAAGCAGTGAATTTTTTTGATGTCCTAACAAATTACTACTTATTACTTTTTTAAACAAGTCTAAGTTTAATAAAATTTGTATATCAATAAATTATATTGTTTAAATATTGTTTACTTATATTTATGTAAAATAATGTATATCACAAAATATATATGAATAATTAGTAAAAAAGTCTAAGTTTTACAATATAATTTTTATGTAATAAAAGGTTAAAGATGGGTTAGACGATCTTTAATGTTCCGCAAACTGCCCAAGATGCTTGCTGTATTGCCACTATACAGCAAGACGATTTATCCTCTGTTTAGCTAGATTTTTGATATCGTTTAAAATAATAAAATTATCAAAGCATTGACGATATTTTCAAATGTGAAATATATAAATGAAAATGAAATACATTCGGGAATCTACAGTAGGAAATAGTAACTAGAAAAGCAATCAATCCTCGTTGTTAGAGAATCAATTTCGGTTGTAAGCCTAATGACCCGTTTACGAATCGAAAAGTGGATTTCGCGTGGGCGTGTCTAATTGATTTTGTACACAAGAGCAAAAGGTCAGCAATTTGGTGCGTTAACGTAGATATAATCTAAGTTCGAAGAATATACTTACTTGTTACAGCTATATGTATGATTCAAACGGTTTTTAGAGTCTTAGCTTAGGTTTGATGTTTTTTTTATGTTTTACATCATACCAATCTACCTTGTTGGCGCAGTGGGCAAGTAAGGCAAGTCTTTGTTTTCTATGCCATGGGTCCAGGGTTCTTTACCCGACAAGAACACAATATTCCTTCGAAAGGGATATAAGTATTGTGCTTCTGCTCATGAGTCATGAATGAATTACCCTTTTGGGATCTACTTACATCAGCAACTATTCTTACTTAAATTTTCAATACTTGTAATAAAGCGGTGATAAAGTTCTTTTATAATCTCATAATAGGTCTTATTAACGAAAAAGTGTGAAATAAAAACACAGTTCACTTTCCTTTTTTTAATATTATTAAAAGAAGAAAGTCGCTTGTCTGATGGTAAGCCTCTCATTTGCCTCATTTTTGATGCAGTCGGCTTTTCTGTTAATTTTTTAATAGGTACATTAATTAGTTTCCTTTGCATACGGAACATACACCTCTGAAAATTATCTTTTATAGCTTTGTTAATATCGGATACTGTGGGCTACTAAATGCCTTCTATAAAATGATAAGGGAATAAGCATTGGCTGAAACTGGATATACTAAGCACAAAACAATATTATCATATTGTTATTATATTTTTTGTTATTGAATATTACGATAGTATGAGATATGGATCGTGTCTGGTCGCGCAATCAGCAATGTTTGCGTTTCGCACCATTTTAACCGTTATCAGTGGCAGTTATATATGTATATATTATATGTATTCAGGGTTCTCTTACGTCGGTATCAGGTTATCATCGTCTGTTTTCAGAGTTTGTTATGCCTATATAAATGCAAAATAACCGTGGTAAAGTTCCTTGCAATTTTGCTTTCGGTTTCATCATTTAAATCATGTATCTGAAATTGATAAGTCGAATATTCAGCAAATAACAAATACGGTTTTTTTACTTAATAATACCGATATTGGTATTATTAAGTAAACCTAGAACAAACGATGTTTTTTACTGTTTTTAGACCTATTTTGTCCCGGAATCTATCTCAAAAACGGCTTCACACTGAACGCTGAAACTTACGTATAATATCCGTTATATCCTGTACTTGAACAACAAATACAGAAAGCAAACAATTATAACCTATACAGCAAAAAAGATATAAGCAAGTAACAGCAATCAAAAGATTTTCTGTATGAGGCAAAATATAAGCGAGAGGTCTCAGTTCGGCGTGAATGACTAGTATATAAGTTTAGAAGTATGTGTTAGGCTGTGTCTGTGAAAAGTGTGACTGTTTGAGACAAGATAATTCTTTTTGATGTTGTTAATTTGCCAACTACCTACTTATATATTTCTTTGGTTGCTGAAAAATCTTCTACAAGTACACAAATTACAAGTCTTCAAAGTAGTTACTTAGAGGACTTTCCAGCAACTTTTCTGCTTGTTCATAGATTGGTTCTAGATCAGATCAGATCGTACATCGTTAATCATAACGAAGACCGGTACGGTACTCGTTTAACTTTTTTTTTCATTCTGATAAGACAGCATTTGTCCAATGCCTATCTCACGTGGTCGGTAACTGCTGCATGGGCCGTGTCGCACGCCGCCGTCCGATCGAACCTAATGCGTCATATGTCGCACCTTTAAAAGCTATTAGCGGCCTATGTTTGGCGGAAGCTATCTCTCGCCTGATTTTCTTAGGACGTATGAAAGTAACTTAGGTTCGCCTGGATCCACATATTACACCCTCTCAGCACCATCGATAAATTCACCTTATCATTAATCCAAATAGCAAAAACTCATAATTAATTTTGCGTCTTATAATATTACTTTCATAACGCTCGAAGTACTGGTTAAACAAACATACCTATTTTACCTCATGTATGTTGTCAGTATTGCTAACCTTGACCGAAAATACAATATACCTATCAGATATTATAATAACCTACAGCGGAGATTTGGCGTTGTAAACTGGTTCTGGTTAAAAAAAACTGTAAGATAACTGGTTTGCTCGCAGCATAAAAATCTTTTGTAGATAAAAATATATGTGTATTAAGCCACTAGCAAGCGGTTCAATAATCACTGAAGGATGCTCAAGTCGCAAACAACTATAGATTTGAAATTTAAAAATGCCTAAGGCGACCATGGAACTTTCCACACGGGTATGTAAATTGTTCGTGTTTGGTTTAGCCGAGTGCGGCCATCTCATATTCACACACACAAACGAGGTTTTAAGTTATGTATTCGAACGTGACATCATCTGTTATCGTAATCTGAACAAACTTGTTGTGAGCCTCCAGTGTGCCCGAGTAGATTCAGAGATTTTAAAATGAAAATTACAAGTAGGTACAGTCAGCGTTGAAACTACACGATAGTAGTACGGTAATAGTAATAAATAAACTTCAAAAAATATATCTAAGCGACTTAAAAAACACAAAAATTCTATATACTAAAGAGTGAACAATTTCGTTTTCTTGGATGATATATTATTTATTTCTTCCAGTTATTTTGATTTTAATACCAGACTACTGAACCGATATGATGATTTATGGGACCAATCTGAAAGTATATCGAATGTATTTCGGTTTCGGTATAAACGGTTTATAGATCACGGAGTTCCGAGGTAGCTAACTTTAAAAAACCAACGGACTAAGAACGTTCTCCTATTTTTAAGTCGGTTAAATACAGTAAAACATTACGTAGACGTAAACCATATTCTACTTTTATGTGTAGAAAAAAAATATTATGTTCGCGGTCATAGAATAACGCCACGCATAAGGAACCGAAATGGTAATATTTTTTACATCATAATTATTATCTGAAATCTTGATAGATATCAAATATTTCATTCAAAACAGTCTATTGAACATTTTCATGATTTCCTACATAATAATGATTGAAAATTTACATTCTTAGACTCGAAAACATTGTCAACACTCTTAATATGTCTGTAATAAATGTTAGATCGAGATAGGTATCATTTATATTTTCATGGACCTAGAATACTTAAGATTACATCTACTTGACACTGACTGTGCCTATACTATATTATACAAGCTTCATTAGCCTCAGCATAAAAAATTGGCAGTCGTGTTGGGCAGTTCGTTGCATACCAAAATCCCTCCAGAGAATGCTTCATACATAGTAACGACGCGACGTCGTCGTCACGTTGGGAATCAGCATATAGTCACATAAAATCATATCTAGTGAACAACTAGTTTGTTTTAAAATATATGTTTGAGTTGAGTTGACTAGTTCTAGAATCCAGACTGAGTTAGTTTTGAGAAACGCACGCAAGAAACTGAGTTGATTGATTTAAATATTATCAATGATTCATTAAGTTGCTCAACTAATGCAAAAACAAAAAATAGAAAGGCATATAATAATATATAACAAACGTTTATTTATCTACACACAGTTGGATACAATAAATAAACGCAAACAAAGCTTAAAAAAAACCAACTTCACTGCTATATCTTCGGAACCTTGATCAGTTTAATGGATCAAACACGCATTATTGACTATAAATCGAAAACTACTGATGAGATTTTGATCAAATTTTAATGGGACCAATGGGAAAGCACCAGCTTTAGAACAAAAAATCATCAGAATAGGTTCACGTGGAAAGATTATATAGTTATATACGAAGTAACAAACATAATGAAATGCACCAAAAACTTTGTCTAACATCATGGACACTGGACACCCTGTCGGAGAGGATTAACCTCGCTATGAATTTATATTGTCCATGTCGTTATTTCCCGAACAAAATTATACAGTGTTACGAAAAACATCGTTAGGTTTTCATGAGATGTCCATCATTGATCAGAAGTGCAACGAACTTAGCCATTGAGGCCTTTTACATTTTGGTAGATTAATGTTCAACCTGATGTACCTTACGCTTAGCTGAAACACAAAATTTTGAGGTGCTCATCATTATGTTTCTCAGCATTGTCTGACCTAAATAGCACAAGTATTAAACCAAATAGAATGTGACGATGCGACGATGCATGAAGCCATAAAATATATTTTTATTTTAGGTCGGAGAACGAATACACTGGTTTCACTCCTTCGCAATAAAAAAAAAACACATGGACAAGTATAAGAATGCATGTCATCTTCAATTTTGAAATCAATAGTCCTTTTTGAAAGTAATTTTGATATTTTTTGACCAAAGAAAGATTCTAATGAACTGCCCGTTGGCTCAGTTGGGTGGACTTTTGCCTTAAAAGCAGGGGTATCTGGTTCGATTCCTGGCGGGAACACAAGTTTTCTCCCCATGGAAAACTTGTGTTTCTAGTTCTGGTTGTGATTGAGTGTGTGGTGTAAATGTTTTCGGCTCCCACGACACAAGTCTTAGAACTAAGTGTAGGACTGTGAGTTTGAAAGCGTTTATGTTTTAAAGCGTTTAATCCATTCTGTTACACAACATTATTTTAAGTTACAATAAAATTTAACAAAACTTTTTGTAAAGAAGAATTAAAATTAATATTTTTAGTTATACATTTTGATCGGACTTCTAATGCGAATAATATACGTATAGTAGATAAATGGGTACCTAAGTATGTACATGCTATCTATATAGACGTTATTTTGCAATTGATATCGCAATGCCTGCAATGATAACATCAACTAATATATCTATCATTGCATCATCATTGTTATCATAGAATATCATTATTAACGGAAAATGTACTTTTAAAGGAGATCATTGGTACTGTAGTAGTACATAATTAGTACTGTACGATTATAAGACATAATATAATTTATTTCAAGTAACTTAGACTTATCGTTGACAATTATTCATTAATTAATGAGTCACATTACAATAACATTAAATTAAAATCATATTCAAAACAAAATCACAATTACATATTAAATACTAGAATGAAATTAATAAAATCAATACAATTACAATTATGACTTAAGTGCCTACTAAATAGACCTCTGCTCAGCTGACCCAGACGACTACGCCTAGGGCACGAAACGTTCCTAATGATCTATATTTACTGTATTGACAGACTGACAGTTTACTTGGATATTTCATTAATAGTATAAGTTCATTGGTCTACCTTGTGTCTACTCTAAACAACAAGCTTATAACTCAATGGCATAGTCATTACAATAATTATAAGGATTGATGGGAGGCCAGCAAAGTCGTCATGAAATTAAGTTTTTCTATATTGGACGGGGTCAGGAGCTTTTGTAGTCTCAAATTAAAATTCACAATTCACATGAATTGTGTTCTTCTATTTTAACCAATAACCGACGTACTTAAATAAGAAGGTTGAAAGTTTTTTATTATGTTATTTTTAATCGCACTAATATTATAAAGGCGAAAGTTTGTTAGTGTATTTATATGTTCGATACTTCTTCAAGCTGGACCAATTTTGGTGAAATTTGGTATGGAGGTAGCTGACGCCCTGGATTTTTTATCCTGGATTTCCCGCAGGTCCAGGACTTACGCGCTAGCTGCGCCCCGCGTAAATCCGCAGGTTAGTTATAATATTCTTTCAACTTTAGTGAACTTAATTGCATACATTTTCTAATTGACTGGTAGCCAAGAACAGGTAGAAAAAGCAGTGGTCGTAGAGGAGCAAGATGGGCCGACGACGGCATCGACTGTTGCACGCAGCACGGCATCGTGAATCACAATAAAGAGGGACTAAGGGTACAGAATACATATCCTAGGATTCGTCTTCTAAGCTAAAGGATTGCCTAGGCTGCAGATTTCCTAATACTTCCTACTATACTATAATAGTTACTACGAATAACGATGAAATAATGTTTCGTATTGATTTTTTCATTTTAGTAATGTACAGATGGGCGTGCGCGCCCGCGTCCCCGCACGCCATCCGTTCGAGCCAAGAGTCTGGTATGGCAAAGCCAAGGATTTATTAAGCATATTATGTCTCTAGTACTTATACCGAATTGAAATAGGTTAGTCTTATCTGTCAACGCTAGACTTAATGTCTATGTTTATGTCCAAGTGTGTACTTACTAATATCGTCCGACTTGACGTCAATATGTATGTACATAATATTATGTATTTAAGATAAAACATAAGTACGACGCAAAACAGTGAACTGATAAAAGTTTAACCACTTGAAGTATTTATGTTCTTATATAAAGAGTTAGAATAAAAAGAAAAACTAAGTAAACGCAAGCAAAGCTTAAAAAAACAGACTTCACCGCTTTATTTTCGGAACCTTGATCAGATTTAATGTATTAAACACTCATTATTGACTATAACTCAAAAACAAGAGATCAGATCTTGATCAAATTTCAATGGGACTACAAGAAAAGCATCAGCTTTCAAATAAAAAAATAATCATCAAAATCGACTCACAACGAAAGAAGTTATGAGGTAACCTTTGAAGTCGGTTAAACGAGAACATCGTCAAAGTAGGCGTACAAAATAGGCATTATTGACGATATTTCAAAAACTACTGATCAGATCTTGATCAAATTTAAATGAGACCAAAAAGAAAGCTACATCTTTCAAACTAAGAAAAAAAATTCGAAATCGGCTCACGTGGAGAGAAGTTATGAGGTAACACAATTAAAAAAAAAAAAAAAAATACAGGCGACTTGAGTATCTCATCTTTTTTTGGGAAGTCGGTAAAAAAGAGTTTATTAAATTAAGTTAACCAACGCAAGAACAAAATAATATAAGCAAGTAGGTACTTATAGTTTGTAATAACGATTATATTATCAATTTAAGTGAATTAAATATTTTTAAAACTTATTAAAAATTGTAAAAAAAATAAAATATTTATTTGCTGAAACATGTTGATGTAATAGATGTCTCAACAAACTGCAAAAAACATACTACAATTATTTTTTATTCATATGTTTTACGGGTTTACAAACCTCACCTAATATGTCAATATGTTTTTTTTTTTTTTTTTATTTGTGACAGGCTAGTGTTTGACCACTATCTCACCTGATGGTAAGTGACGATGTGATCGAAGCTGGTAAACATACTAACTACGGGCCAATTGCCTATATTTCCTAAAACTAAACTAAAACTATGTACAGCAAAGAACTAAAGTTACCTACAAGACATCGAGCTTATAGGTAACTCAAGTGCTCAAGCCCACTACCAGTGGGTAGCGTTCCCATCATGCTGGCGGCATTGCCTCTCTGAATTGCAATGCTAATACGTTGAGCCAAATAAGTGCTATATACTAGACCTGGAATACGCAGAATGTAACCTTACATTTGAAAAAAAAAAACATATTCGTACAAAAAAATATTAACATATAAGTTGGTATGTACAATACAATATAATTTATCAATAATAGAATAATTTTACCAGGTCATGTCATTCAAGAATAATTTAACTTAAATTGATATTTACACGTGACCAAAACTTTTTAATAGCAATATTACATTCAATTCTCTAAAATACAGTTTAATCCTGTTAGTTTTAGCAACAAAAACAATAAGTAGCTACAAAAACGCCGCATACAAACATACAAGCCGAAGAACTGCGCAGATATATGAAACTTCATAAACATTGTATGGTAATGTCTAGAACAGGCACAAAGTAGTCCTCTATTGATCAAGTACTTGTCATGTGACAAGTACTCAAGCATTCATCATTGAAATCACCACATACTGCTATGCAGCATACTGTTTCTATTCAAACACAGTATACTCGCATGAAAGTCTAACTACTCCGTGTCTCGTCATATCAGCCTTAACACCTACGTAATAAGGTGTAAATGTTCTTCTACTTTTCTAAGGTAAGGTGATCGACTTAGCTCTGTAGCGGGCCCCACATTTGTATTAAACATTCACAAACTGAACAACGCAAAAAGTCCATATCAGCATTGCAAATTATGTTTTCCGTAACCTTGACTTGGGTGACCGCATAACACATTCAATGGCTGCCAAGATAATAGATAAGGTAACTATTTTCCACATTTCTAAGGTAAATTATATATAGCCATATCGGTAGTTATATTATGTTTGTTGTTTATTCTTTAAATAATAGTTTTTCAACTCTTAAAATAATATATAAATCATTTTGGACATTGTAATCGTATAAGATTGCGGAAAGCTCCCTGAGAATTGAGTCGGATACAACGATACTCTCTCGGATGCTAATTCTTATCTTAATACTGTAATTTGCACTTTTATTGTGTATAAACTTAATGGTCAAACCAAGTCATAACTAATATAGAAATTATTCAGCTTGTTGAGTCCAAGTTGGTCCAGTTCTGAGTGAGAAGGTACCAAATTTTAGCATCTTCGGCTGCATCGCAGGGTTGGCACGATAGCCTTATTGGCAAGCTTCCAGACTATGGTTTACCTCCCAATTTATGTATTTGGATATCTGAATTCTTAAGGGAACGATCGATTCGAGTAGTTGTTGATAGCTGCACGTCTGATCTAATGTCAATTAATGCCGGGGTACCTCAAGGGTCGGTTCTTTCGGCAACGCTCTTTTTGCTTCACATTAACGATCTGATCAAGCCCGGTATCTTTAAGTATGCAGACGATAGCACTGTTGACGAAAGATACATGTCCAATGCACGAGCTGGTGAGGTACAAGTCCAGTCACTAAGAGAGGAAGCGATACTACTTGAACTGATTGTTGGCTTAGTTGGCTGGCGTTGAACTAAGCATCGGGTTCAATTCCCGGCGGGAACAGAATTATTCTCCCCATCAAACGCTATAATCTGGGAGTCTTCGGCCGCATCATCACTTCCCATTAGGTGAGATTGTGGTCAAATGCTTGCCTATCGGGAAAAAAAAATCTAATACGGCAGAAAAAAAATCTACAATAGAATGACCAAGTAAGTTAGTAAACGTTCAAATACGTTTATAATATTTACTTAAATAGTTCGTATTTCGTACTAACGTGTCCAAAATTTGGTGGTTGTGTTTAATTAGTATACTACTATAATTGATATAAGTAGGAACCATAGGTACATATACCTATAGTATCTACTATCTCAATTGCTGAAACTAACGAAATTCAGAATGTAAATATATATATTTTATGGTGATTAGGCAAACATTTGACCGCGATCTCGAAATCGAAAGCGACGATGCGGTCGACGCGACGCGAACGGTGGGCATGCTTGCCTCCTAGATACTTAAACATACCATAACAAGCTAGTTTTTATCCGCGTACTCAGACTCATAATAATACTGCTGGCAATGGAATATACCTATTCAAATCAATTCTCGCTATCCTCTAGGTTTCCTTTGCATTGTAGGTCCAATATTTACAAACAGCTCTGTTTGTCCAAACACTTAGCGGTCATTTGCTAATCATTCACACGTTGTGTTACGCAAATCGATTGTTGATATGGCGTCAAAGTTTCTCAGAAAATCACTATCAATTCCAGCGATACATGTTCCTGCACGCTAATAATAGGATTATGGTTCGCGCTCGTTTACATCCTGATCGCTGGATTCGTTGGGGCCGCATTTTTATGTGCTGTGTTTCATAGCACATATTCTCGTTTGCCAGTATTGAAAGGGAATTCTTCACGAGACGTCTGCGTTCTTTGTATGAGCGAGCGTCAGGTGCTGTGATGCTGGGCTGCGTTCAATGCCTACACTCCGGTTGCAACCTTTCAGTCTAGCCCGTTTGGAATGTTCGGTTAGTGCGATTGAAACGCACTAACGTGTTCAGTATCTCGATTAATCACAACCAAACAACCGCCTTGAGAGATGGTTTTATAATACTCTGACGCCTTTACTGTCAAGTTCGTATTAGAATTCTTGCAAAATCTGTACGTGATTCAAACTGAAAGTTGGAGATGAAATTGACTGTCATCAGATTACTATAATGTTTCTTAGTCATAAGATTACTATAATGTATTATACCATTGTGCTATATCGTTAGGAATTTTAGAATTTGGATAATTAAGCAACCGAAGTTGTAGGCATTGAACGCAGCTCTGTCGTACGTGATCCGATTAAAGCTTCACACATAAACCAAAACCCGAAATTAAACACAAAGGAAAGACAAAAAATTGATCCTCGGGAATGCTCTGGTGCACTTGCCTACGAACATAATGGATGCCTACGGGATCGGATAACGTAAGCGCCAAGTTATTCAACGTTGAGTTTTAGGGTTAATGTAGTTGATGCTACAATGGCTTGAAAGTTTCTTCAGAGAACATGTAATAAATTTAAAAGGAATAGATTTATAACCAGCAATAAAGGCTCCCTTGGGCAGAGCGCTTGATTTCGGAAATTTTTACTTGTAACAAACTATGTAATGTCAAGTTACATTAATGAAAATAAGTGACAATAATACAACATTAAATATCTTTAAGCGCCTGAATTGATGACAAAATAATACCTTTACTAAGAACATTACACAAGAATAAAAAAATTACATACCTACTATAATTTGTATTAGTTTTAACCTACTTATTATAAAAAGTCCCTCCCTGTAACTACTACATCTGATTTAAATGTGTCTAGGTTTATTTTTAATGGATTCGATTACATGATTTTAGTTTGTCTATGAACTATTGTTATAGAATGAGTATTTATTTATTAACACAGATCTGTACCATCATCCAAGAAGCATATCTAATAGAAAGGCCTCAGGCATAGATAAATCCAGAGTTGAATTTACAGTTACAGCCAAAAGATGAAGATAAGTCATATTTTGTAGATATGCAATAGATAATAGATATTAGATATACACATTTAAATGCGCTATAACTCTGCTATACTGATACGTATTTGTGTAAAACCAGCTGTGTTTGTACCTAAGTAAAACCAGCTGTACTTATACGTGTTTGTGTAGGTACTTAGGCAGGCATACCGATATCTGGCGTGGCGCCGAATTCGTAACGAGTTGGGCGGTGGGCCTACGCTTCCGACCGAGACAAAGGGAAAGGGACCCGTTTGTTTATGGGTAATAACAACCCACGGCTTTCATTTACACACGCATGTTTATTGATTCTACTGGAAGCTTAATTGCAAGGAGTGATTTCGTTTACTTCCACAACTATGGCTCTTTTATCTCATCCTTCGATTGTCGATAACTTCAGGCCTTTGTTGTGTAAAATTTTGATTGGATCAAAATCTGAATACTTACCTTTCTATGTAGAAATGATAATTAATATGGATATCAAGGACTCGGCAAAGTGCGAACTTCTTTTTAAAAATCAAGATTAATTATGTTTATTCATATGGCCGTAGGAGACGCTCATTAAATTTTACGACTGTAATTACAATTCGTAGATTTTCAGCACATTTTGGGAATATTTCTTTATATGCAAGCAAAATAACTTTATCAGTTATGAAGTTAAACTATGACTTTTCATATTTTTTTTACTTCGCTCCAATTTTTATTGTTTCAAGACAAGTATCACCCATCGGTCTAATTAAAAATATTTGAGGGAAGCCTCACTTTACTGATTTATCCTTCCAAGAAATAAGGGTTTAGTCGGCAGATGTAGCTGAATTACATTTTATATTGCACTACATCGGTACAGTTTATCAAAAATACTTGAAAAGCATGATGACACAGATGATCACTCATTCATTCTATCTCTGTTTCAACCTATTTTACATATAAACATAGTGCGTAGTTTTTTCTGCCACAAAAGTGAAAAATTGGCGTTGTCGATTTTGTATTATTTTCCAAAACTGTGATTCTTTGAGTGTTAATGTGTAATAATGGTGGATTATTAACCGTTAATACTTAGTAAACGTGCATAAGTGTAGGCAAATCATACAAAGGTGAAAAATGAGATTTTCTTTTCGCCTTCTCTTAGACTCTAATAGAAGTGCTTGTAAAGTTTCTACCTCTTTACTAGGGCATGACTTGACCATGACTGGACCTTGACTCTTTTACTTGACTTGACTTGTGACTACGACTTTTAATATGAAAAACACTTGAAATTTATTATGATTACTTGACACGACTAGCTAAATGCAGCTAAGCCAAATTAAAAAAAAAATGTGCGTAGTTTGTAGCTCTGAGAAAAGAATAGAGATCATCTGACTTTATTTTGGGCGATAAACATCTGGCTCACGCGATAACGCTCCATCACCTGATCCTGATGTAGTCAGAACTGAGACCTACGCGTAATTCTGAAAACCCTGTAAATCTTAGTCTCCCAACTCGCTATTCAATAGCTATAATGAAGCAGTCAAATTATGCAGCTATTTCAATTTTAGATACAGCAGTAAAGCGTAGGTAGCTCGAATGTTGGGTCGCGGCTGGGTGAAGTTAAGCCATGGCACTATTATCTAATCTGTGCTTGCGGTACTACTTGTTGGGGTTATGTTTTTGTTATTGTCGGTCACGTAGGCTCTAGAGCGAGAGGTACTATTGCAGGCAAGAGAAGGCTATGCTACTCGGAGAGTCGGCAGGGCAGATGGCTGTTGCCAGAACAGGATGGCGATATGGCGTGACAACAAAGATGGCGGTGCCGCGCCGGTTGGACCGGTTTGAGAGACCACGTGCGAATTGCGCCGCGCCGCGGCCTGGTGCTGTTCCCGTAGCTTGTTTGTCAACAAATTCCCAGCGAAGGTCATACAAGGAAGGGATATTATGAACACAAAGGAATCCCTATTGCATAACCCTCTACTGGTCTATAACATTCGTCTTTTAAATGACTCATATTCAAAACTCTTCTACAGGTATGTGATTAGTTTTGTATAAATTTAAGTAAGTAGGTAGGTACGTAGTTGGTAGGTATACTTAGCGTAATTAACTTAGCTTTAACTTAGTATTTATAAGTACTTAATACTAATAAATTATTGAAGCTTGAAATTATTTTTATCTTTGCTTTATGAATCTTACTCTGTATGAAATTCTAAGTGAGTGAAGAAATTCAAACCTCTACATATTGTAGGTAGGTGCATATTCACTAATAATGTACAAAAGTATTTATTTGATAAAGCTAATGGTAAAGATAGTTAGCTAACATTGCCAAACTATAACGTTTTGTCCAATACAAAACCACTACGATTGTTATTCAAAAAGATAATATAACCATGTTATTCATATTGTGGCCAAAGCACAGATGATGCAATTACTATTCATTCAAACAATTGATTGAGTTATTTAAATTAGAAGTTAGGTGAATGATGTATTAAACAACTAGCAAACCTTGATTCTTTGTAATAATTATCTTAAATTATGCTTACTGTAGCATCTGGCAGTGCTGGTCATATGGAGATAACATAATGTTGTATATGTGTACATATTGAGTGAAATAAAATAAAAGAAAAAACGAAAGACGTCAGCAATCGTGGCAGTGCTGGTGCGAGCGAGTACGCATGCGCCTACCGAGGGAGGCCACAAACAACGACTCACTACAACTGGAACCGGCGGGGTGAGGCTCGAGGTGTGGGGGGCGAGGAGTTCGTGGCTTCATGCGCGCCGGCTTGGCACCCGCTCCTCAGTTGGATTTCAGAACATCGAACGGGCGGGCGTGTGTAGGATGGATCGCTAAGACACCAGAAGTTTTTTTTTAATCCGCCTTCTATCAGTGTTTGTTTATACCTTCCGGCATATTCCAAATAACCTTATCGACGGTGGTGCTTTATGATTTCTGTTTTTGGCGTTTTATTTTATAAATTTTAACGCCCCGATTTCAAGTCGAGAAGGCGGCCGTCACAAGTTTGAAAGCGGCTTTACAAGAGTAGTACACCTACTCATTTAGATTTTATATCACTGCATCAACGTTTCAAGCAATCAAAATGGTGAAGAAGGTTTCAGAAGAGAGTATCGATAGCGGTAAGTGATGTCTCATTCTTTTCTCATCTCATTTTAGTAATAATAAAATTGGCTGTCAATTTCATGTTCATTGTCACACATCTATACATCACCCAAGTGTTGTAAAATAGAAGTTGCTAGTAAGCTAGTAATGTTGTTTACATCTAACCGAAATTTACGGCTACTGCGTAGTTGAGATCTCGTTGCTACCCAGCCATGCAGCTGACTGAATTCCAGCGAGTAATTATTACAAATTAGAGTTCATTGAAGCAAGCCAGAGCAGCAGATATTCAGTACTTTCATTCCATGCTTCTAATAACTTGCTTCATTCATGTAATAATAATAATTAACGGAAGAATCTAATTACTTTCATATGTTGTTTAATTTTTATATAGGTCACAGCGGTGAATGTCGTCAAAAATTATTGGAGCAGTTTAAAAAAAAGATGGTCAAATAACTCTTATCTAATTTTATAGAGTAGAAGACATGATTTTATTAGACTCAAATAGGGGGTAGCACCATAAACTGTTAGTGTAAAACATGATCAAATTTTCGTTAACGATGATAGGTACAGCACGCTGTCGTCAAGTTTCATGTGAAAATTATGGTCAAGTCCTGGCTTCAGCGATTACACAATTTATGTCAAAACTAATTGCCTTATTGTATGACTAGGAGCATAGATTGATGAATGTCATGTTACTTGTAAGTTTTCGTTTAAGATATATTATTAAGAATCGCAGCAATTGAAAAGTAAATGAGCCAGTTACAAAACTAGATTAATTTGATTACAACAGAGCGAGCGGTGACAAACCATCGATCGGCATTTAACTTTGTATAGTATTCATAAAACTGTCCACCAGGATAATGAGGATCTGCAAATAAGCCAAGAACACTGACCACACTCAATTTCACAATTTATACCTACTTCAAGTTTACGATCATTGGTGACGCCGTTATGCTGTTTTCACTGTTTGCAATATAAATTGTTTCCTTTGAAGAACTTCAATGTCGAGGTTAAATAAAATAGCAAGTATTTAAACATTTTCAAGCATTCCATAAGATTTAGAAAGAAGAATTTTTAGTTCCGACGTTACAGTTTGAAATGCCAAAGTTCGTGTGGCTGCAGAGAACGTTGACCGATCGTCCCACGACTCATTTTGTAATATCTAGTTTCGTAACATCCTAACCGTTTACAAATACATCTTGCCGGAAAAACATCATCATGGCAGCAGTCTCAATTTCTTAATTTCTAGATGACTAATCAAACAGTGACATAATAAAATTATCATTGAATTGATCGATCTTTATTAATTGACGACAGAATTGACGCAGGTAAAAGTAAAAAATAAAATATCCAAATAAGGTAGATTTTTTCTTTTGGCATTTACGTACAACACTACCTTCAAATATTATATACCATTTTCGATATAGACATAAACGCTTTCACAATCACAGCCACACACTAAGTTCGATGATTTGTATTGTGGGTGCGGAAAACATTCACATCACACCCAGAACCAGAAACACAAATTTCCTTTAGAGAGAATATTTGTGTCGAACCTGTAGAAGCAGCGAGTGTTTAGTTGGCTGAGGAGGCTCACTACACCTACGGGCAGTTCAATAGATAATATTATTATCAATAAGTTATATATATTATTAATAATAATTATTAAAATCTTCTCCATCCAAAGGTTGCCTGGAAGAGATCGCTTTTAGCGATAAGACCGCCGATTGTACACTTTAATTTAGGGTTTAAAATGTTTTGTAAGTGATTCATGTAAGGGGTGACAATAAAGCGTTATCTATCTATCTAAGTATTTAAATAATACGTGATTATCAAAACATAAATATGTCAACAAAAAATAATCGAATTTGAATCAATTTATTTAAGTAAATATCAATTCAATTTATATTACATGCAATAAATAGTATGTACTTATTATTTCGTTGGTAATTTAGTAATTGTGCTGCTATAAATCATTTAATCATTTTTCTCACTTGTTTAACTTGCACATTTACGCATTTATTGGTTGCTGTAAATGTTTGATAATCAAATTCATCGATGCATTCTGTATTATTGACTGCTTTTATGATATGTTTCAATCTTGTTATATAAAATTAAAAGTGTAAAGTAAGAGTAAGTGTGACAAGTGTGTGTGTGTGTGTGAAAATCCTATAGTCGAGGAACGCGTGGATAATTGTGTAGCAATTTAATTAGTCTCCAGTAGCAGTGCAGCGTGGTCACCGTACCGTGACGCCCCACCGTTCACGGCCAAGGTCACCTACTAAAACAAACTGCGCAATCGACTGTTGTTACTAAGTTAACTCTTATTACTAACTTTTAAATCTATCCTATTGAAATCAAAATTGTGTATCTAACTGATTTCTATTTTCTTCTCTTTCTATCTGCTATTGGGTAGGAATTTACTATTTATATTTTCGACTAGGGTTATCAATTTTGGTATTTAATTACTGAAATGTGCTATCAATAATATCTTCAGTGTAATTCGTATGTCGCAATAATTGTCATAGATCATGATTTGGATGTTAAACATTTAAACTATACCAACGTAATACATTTTGATGAAAACGGTCCGTCGTTGTAGTAAGTACTAATGGTCACCGTTGAGTTTCCAATCAATTTACACTGATTCTAACCGGTCAATCGTGACTATCGTCGAGTAACGCTGTGTAACCTTGACCATGATTGCTCCTGCACTCCAGCGTAATTTCAGACCCCGTCTCCCACCCCTCATGTAGCGTTCTTGCAAATCAATACTCCCCTAACATGCACAGGAGACAGGGAAATTTGATTAGTTTGGCATTCGGCGTCACATTTCGACTTTATCGACGTTTAAGAATCATCCTAAATACATTATTTACCTATACGTAATATTGGCAGAATTATGGTGCGATAGTCGCCATTTAAAGAAGTTGAAAAGTCAAATACATTATTGGGATAAGAGCTTACCTATATTGTAACTTGATTTCCTTGTTTTTTTGTGCAACCTTTGAAATTTTGGGTGTGCCATTGTGCGTGCGTCATTCCCGATGCCTGAGGTACGTTTTGTTACGATCCTGGCCAGGATTTTTTTTCTTCATTAAAGGTATTAGCAGACAAACCATCACATCTACCCATTTTTATTAAGTCGATGAGGTATATTGTAGTGAACGTTTTTAGTTATACTTTAGTGGAGTTTCTCTGAGATTATTATCAGAATATGTTCGGCAGCTGGCGGCGGCGGGTCTTGGCAATTTGTCCGAGTCAGTTCAACCGTCGTGCGTCGTTCGCTCTCGACTTTGATCAGATAATAGTGATTATGATGCATTGCGGCGCCGATTTAGAAATTACAGCATCCACTTTTACAAAGCTGCATATACTAAATAGTTAATGACTTAGCTATTGACATTTTCTACTTATCGTACTTCTTCTTTATCATCACTTGTTGTGAGCCTTTCGCATCAGTGTTGGTGATGGTCGCTACAAAGTAATCTTTATCTAGACGTTTGCTTGTAGACACGGTGCATTTGCATTGCAATTAGAAAGTGATTGCATCTAACAGCTTAAGGGTATAAAACAAAAGTATACCGGCAAACTAGAGAGCGTATTCGTGGCCAAGCGTTAATGCCAACCGACCAGATTAGAAAGTAGAAACCTCTAGGCTTAGCAGCAAGACAGCAAGACTGCGATAAGAGGAATTGAACTTTAGCTACAAGCATTTGTAGAAACTAGAATGAAGGCTATCAATAACCCTATCAATCATTATGACAAGGTTTCCCAAATACTGTAGACAATGGATCATGATGACATCATATGGATCATGTATAAACATTACGGACGCCCAAACGGATTAATTTGTTAAGAGTTCACATGAGTCAGCAATTTCTTGATGAAAATAAATGAAGGAAATTTAATGCTTTAATTTTATAATTAACAGCCTTTGTTATTAATTACGTTATTTGGGTCATCCATTGTTTCCATTTTGGCCTTGGCAACAAATATAAAACTTTTGTTTGAACTCTGAAGTTGGTACTGGAGACATTTTATATGGCTGCGCTTGTCGTACTTACCATGTTTATGTAACTGGGCAATGGCCACGTTGCAACTGAGTGGTTAGAAGTCGTGGTGAGCCACGTGGACACACGCCAGCGGTCGGGTCACGCGACGGACATGCGACACCTGGTCAAGTATTGAAGTGTTCCATTACTCTGCTCCTATTGACATCGAAGCACTGATTAAATTCCTTTACAAACTTTCACATTGAGCGTGCATACATGTTCAGTAACTTTATCTTTGTCGTTTTGATTGTATAATTGTTTTTTTTGGGGCTCCGTACCTCAAAAGGAGAAAACGGAACCCTTATAGGATCACTTTGTTGTCCGTCTGTCTGTCTGTCAAGACCTTTTTTCTCAGGATCCCGTGGAGGTATCATAATTTATATTAAATACTTTGGTCTACTGTCCCTTGCAGCTGTGAAAAAATGAAACTTTTAAGCCAACGCAATCAAAAGATACAGCCGTTTATCCTGCAAATTTTCGACACTCGCAAGGGAATCAAAACCTACAGGGTACTTCCCGTGAACTCAGAATATTGAAATCTGGTACGAAGCAACGTCTTATAGCACAGATAAAGGAAAAATTGCGAAAAGCAAAAATATTTAAGTAATTAAATAATATAATAAAAATATTTTTAATAATTTTAAACTTACTACCCATTTCCTTATAAACGCGTAGCGGTATAAATTGACTAAAAAGGAATGTTTTTTTTTTATGTACAATCACAATAAATATATTCAGAATTAATCAAAATACAGATTTAGCTAAACTACTTACCTAATACAAAAAGTCATTGGTCGGCAGTGTGCCCAAAATGCTGGCTGCGTTACCTCGTTGCACAGCGAGACTTAATTGCTGTGCAAAATACAAACCGGCATTTTGGTCACGTGTCGACTCTTTCAGTCTCCCAGCCAAATTTTTATAAATTTCAAGTGCACCTGGTCCCCATGGATCAAGACTTTCTACTCCGAAAGGCACAAAAAGAAATTGAAATAAATATGAAATTCACATATACAAACGGAACCCTTCGTACGCGAGTCTGACTCGCACTTGGCCGGTTTTTTTTATGCCCGATAGGCAAGTATTTGACCACAATCTCACGTGATGGACAGTTATAATGCGGCCGAAGATGTAGCATGTTTGCCTATTCACTCTTGACTTGAAGACTCCTAGATACCCTTCGAGGAACAAAGACGAGGGCAATGAGTTCCACTCCTTCGCAGTACGGATGATAAACGTGAAGAACGAAAAAAACAAGAAGATGATGAACGTTTGTTTTGAATCGTATGCTTTGCGACATAACAAGACTTGATGACTCGAGTTTTATTGTGGTACGCGAGACAGTGTTGGAAGCTGTTTCGTCACTCGTCAAAATTGGATATCAACAAGTGACTTACGATCCTCGATATTTTCATGTGTTTCAACATACTCCGCTGCTTTTCCGTTTAAACGAGAAGTGTCCATATCATTTCCTTTCAAAATATAATTAAGATTAGAACAACGGCGTAGCTCAGAAAATGTACGGGCAGTTTTGGAGAGAAGTGTGGCAACCTGTAATGGATAACACATTCAGGGTGGAATCCTATATGATATATAAGTTATTGTTTGTTTATTCTAGAGGTAGGTACGCTTTACGAGTAAACCAATAGGTGAGATAAGCGTTGGTGTAGGAAGAAGGAACTTAACATCCTGTCCTATACCTATTTCTTGCAAGTACCGTCTCTATTGAGTAACTAGAAGTTGTTTCTATGAGGCTTGTGGACAATTGTGTATAAACAGGAAGTTCATATGTCGAAATGGGTGATTGTGTGTGTGGGCGCGGCACAGGCCAGAATGTTGATCGCACGGTTATTGCGCATTTATTCGACGCTGTCTGCCGTTGCTGGCGCCAGCTGACACCATCCCACGACGACCTCTAACTACCAATTAACGAGTTTCGCTTTTAACATTACAATAATTACAAAGGCATACATAAATATAAAACACACGCATCGTACAGTCATGCGTGACTTGTTGCCATCGAATTAAATCGAGCTGCTTTAAGGAAGAGCCTGCGTGTATAATATCTTTATACCCAACCTACTCACGTTGTCTCCTTTAGCGGCTTCCTCTATTTTAACTTATCTCGTGACCATATTGCTAATCAGTAGCAAACAATATTTAGATAAGATTGAGATAATGTTCGCTCTAATTACATGACTTAGCGGAGCAGTGTTACGAGTAAGCAGCTTAGTTCGTGTCAGTAAAGAATAAGCTGGTAATCCTGGTTTAATCTTCACTGGAAGGGGAGCTGAGGGAGTGCGCCCTACTATATGCGCCTATATGATAATCTTTTGGAAATCTGATTTCTTTAATGTAGATCGCCATCATGTTTATCTGTCACCAATTCATTATTGATGTATTCTGGTATCAGCTCAGAAGATCTTAATATGAGCTACCCGTCTGATGAGTTCTTAGACACTAGTGGTGACGACGGAAGTCGTGTCTTCGTGTAGACACATTGCATCAATTTATGTTAGCCAATGAGTATGCTGGAAAATATTGCGTTTGGTAAACTAAATCATACACGTTTCCCATACTACCATCAATGCTGGTCGTATGGGAAACGTGTGCCGAGCCAAGAGTGGGAACGATCGCGTAATGTGGGCGCATACGCAGCGCTGGGCGCGGCCGCGGCGCCGGTCGTTGAACCGGCTTTGTTTGCCAAGTCAGCCAGCCAGCCTGCACGCCACGTACGTCAGAATAACATTATCGATGACTGCTGTCAAGCGAGACATGATAAAACTATCGACTGCCTTCCGCAAGGGTTCGTGCGTCGTGGGCGATTTCAACATCGTGCATGAGGGCTGTTGGAGACGCTCTTCAGTTTCTGTTCTAACTCACGCAAATTGTTTTACGCATGTTTCAAATTATTGTTTTCTATAAATCTGTAGAAGATCAGTTATTGTTTGGGCTTTATTTAGAAGCCTTCTTTAGGATAAGCGCGGGGCGCACGCCACGTCAATTCTGTTACCCCCTATGCTAAAGCTAGGTACTAATATTAATTGATAGATCATCGCAGTGTAAGATTAGCTGATAGTTTATTGTTATTAAATTTATCAGCTTTGCATTTAATTCTCTTAATGCAATTGCTTTATCAAAACATTATTTGTCTTTGTTGTCATTTGAATTATTCGAGGCTTATGATACCTTTATATTTATTACTTACTGGCCGTGCCCCGCGGCTTCGCCCGCGTTAATTAAATAAAAAAGTAGCGCATGTGTTATTCTGGAACCTAAATGATCTACATTCTAGTTTTCATCAAAATTGGTTTATTCGTCACGGAGATACATGGTAACAAACATTCACACAAACTTTCGCATTTATAATATATATGTATCTTCTTATTCTTAATTTTGTAGCTTTTTCGCTGAGCGAATATGCCGCTCCCTTAGAGCTAAATATATATTTGTACATACCAATCATAAAAATAATCATAATTAAATAAATACCTCCATAACTTATTTACGGACGGTTTTTAAGACCGAACTTAACCATGTCTAGTATCATTTTGGATTTATCCGACATAGGTATAAGTAGATAGATACGTACTACATAATCCAATGGAGCTGTCCAAGAATAAAGTTCTCTCTTTGTAAATTTATAATATTGGTAGGATTTATTGTTTATATCATTCAAGTTTCTCAATACAATTATTGAGGAAACTTGAATATAATACTCCCAATAATATATTAATCCCAATGGATCTTATTTAGATTTTTATAACACGATTGGGAAGTTATTTAACAAATTATTACGCTTGAATATTGACTTTAGAGGCAATAAAATTTAAAAGGCAAACACGGTGAAAACTTCAAACAATAGGTTGGCACCAAAACCGAAGAGAGAGTAGGCAGAAGGCATAAATATAAAGAACAAACCGGAGATCTGGTACCTAAATGCATACATTTTACGCAAACGTTATTTGTTATTCAGATCTTTCCGAATAACAAAAGCTTTTGCCTTCGTTAATTACTGAAAACGTCAAGTGTTATATATGAAGCGCGTCAGCAAAAAACACGTTTGTTTCTTTTAAGCGACAATGAAGCAGCTAATCGGTATTAGGAATAATAATATGATACATGAAGGTATTACTCAATCAACACGGATCTAGGTTACATAATAATATCATAATGGATAGCTATTTGATAACATTCATTATTATCAAAAAGTTCTTAATTACTTTTATAGGTTTGGTACTAATCTTATCTCGTCAATAATACAGGACACAAACAGGACTTTGGACTAGATTTTGCTGTAGCTAAATTCAAAACAAAATCAGACTCCATTTCATTGTTATAAACCTTTTTTTTTTCAGTATAATTATGATTAATAATTAATTACCTTTATGAATTTCCATTGCACATAGTATGATTGTAAATGCTTGTTTACCTACAGGAAACATCATGCAAAACATAATATATTTACGCCAATACGCCTTTAATATGCTTTGTGGTGGTTTGAAAATTTCTAAAATCAGGGCTGCCCACTATTCATTCAACAAGGGAGTTACTTAACCCGGTTAAAAACTTCTTAGATGTCTAACAATGTCTTATGTTACTTTCTCTTTGTTCCAGGCGTAGGGCGCTGCAGCAGCCAGTCGGGCAGCGAGCGGGAATCGGACGAGAGACAGCACGCGGAGCCATCCGCACCCGTCTCCATTCCTGACTCCGATGACCTGCAGCGGCGCAAGGAAGAGGCGCGCAGGAAGCGCAGGAGGAAGAAGCGATCGGGCAGCTCCGTGGTCACCTCGTGTTTCCAAGGTGAGGGAACTCATTTTATAACATTCCAACTTCCACTTATTTTAAGATTTGTTGAAAATATATACCCATTTCATGGGCAGATATTATTTAAGAGCCAGAAACACATCTTGGGAAGTAATATTTGGTCCTGCCCCAAATCATAATTCTGTGTCGAGATATTTTTTATGAGGGTTAGGCAAGTTATGATTACTGATGGGTAGTGACGGAAAGGTGAAGCTGAGAATATAGAACATTTTCATTAAACAGTCCTATTAAATTAGTTAAAGATTAAAGACTAACATGGCAGGTTATGATGATTTTATTATTAAAATATCATTCAGGGATCAAATAACTCCTATGCAGCTCTGAATACTTAGAAGTAAATCGGAAGTAGCAATTATATATTACTATTTCCTTCACCCCTTTATATTTCGTTGTTCTATTAGTCCGAATGTAAACAGAAGACATGTAGGTATAATTATATATAGTGTGAAGATATTGGTTGCGATATTAGAATAAACGAACTTAAAAATATGTTACCCCGCAAACATTTAAAATTTAAAATATATATTAAAGTATTTCACAAAAATATATACCTACATTTATGTATTTGTTCTCAAGAAAAAGAAACCCTTCCTTCAATGAACATTACAATAATTATTACATCCACCTTAATAAAATGTCCTTAACAAGTATTCAAGTCCGCATATTTTTACATTTTTATCTCTGTGACACCAGACAGGTAACAAACTTGGATGGCTTCATGTTTGTACAAAAATATACATAACTCTTCTGATTTTATGGAGAAACTACCTGTGCCCCACGGCTTCGCCCGCGTTGAGTTAAAAAGTAGCCTATGAGTTATTTCGGAGCCTAAGCTATCGACATTCTATATTTCATCAAAATCGGTTCATTCGTTACGGAGATACGTGGCAATAAACATTAACACACAAACACACACACTCACACACAAACTTTTGCATATTTAATATTAGTAGGATTAAGAAGGAATGTTTTGAATGTCAATAAACTCGATCTTTAAGCATTCACTGTTCTGCAGGATTTCCGTGACTAGAAATTAATATAAGATATCATAATATCTACTGTCATAACCTTTATTAATTACTAGGTATGTCGTCAAATAATGTGTACATATTACACAACTCTGTTTAACGAAGCTGTTTCTGAACGGATAACACTACAAATAAAGCATTCTGGATTTAACTTGTCACTCAGTTCAATCCAGCTCATTTCAGTCTATATTCTATCTTTAACCCAACCAAAGATCTTCGGTCGTAACTTCAATATTCTTTTTAAGCTTCCATCAATCACGGAATCACCCACCTTAGTCAACTGTCGTAGAGGCCTTTCTTAACTCCACATTGTCTAGTCCTGCTCTCCTTAACAACAGTTGTGATGGCATGCATCTGACAGCATTTTCTGTCTCCCAACAGACCTGTACAAACTAACAGGCGAGGTGCTAGGCGAGGGCGCGTATGCCTCGGTGCAGACGTGCGTTAACATCTACACGGGCCAGGAGTATGCAGTGAAGATCATAGACAAGGTACCAGGCCACGCCCGCGCCAGGGTGTTCCGTGAGGTGGAGACATTCCACTACTGCCAGGGACACCCCAATATAATCCAGCTCAGCGAATTCTTTGAGGACACTGACAAGTTCTATCTTGTCTTCGAGAAGGTAAGATTATTTTCTTATTATGTTATAATATAGATAACACTTGCAATTTATTAAAGCGTTTATAAACATTTACATTACTTAGTTAAAACTTATGTTGGTACGTATAAAACAAAAAAAAAACAAGCAAGCGTTTAACTGAAAATAAAGTTTTTTTTAAAAGAGGGCAGAGTTTAATAGTCTTGAAAGGTAGTAGGGCCTAGGAAATAAAACTTTTGTACGAATGCAGTATTATATTAGAATATTTTAAATTCGAAGGTGTAAGGCTCTGATTATCACATCAGTAATCAGCTGTAAATTGAAGCACCAAGTACTAAAATAACTTATAGGCAATTTAAGTATCCAAACTCACGACTTCTCGTATGTCTCAAAATAAATATGAGACCATTGCATTGTTTGCTTCGTATAAAAAGTTGTTAATAAACGCCATTATTTCCCCCATTTCAAGGATAATCTACTTTATCGATTCCACTACTGTTTAAACATTGGCATCATTCATAATAACGTTTCGTTCCACAGCAACGATTGTCGATTCGTACCAGCTGACACATGTGTTTGGAATTTACATTTTCTGCCACACTTTCTAGGTGAACTTTATTAAGATTTACCACGCGTCGTGGAACACTTTGTAATGAAATGTACATTATTTTGTCGAAATTTGATGACTTTTTGTTTCCTATTCATTTTGAAGATTGATATGTAGACGAATGATAATTTCCAGGTGTTTCTTTTATTTTATAATTTTTTGTTTGTCCGTAAGGGTATAAGTAGGTATAGGTACTGGTATTTTAATGATATCTTACCTATAGTGATAACTAAGTTAGTATCTCTTTTACATCTTCATATTGTAAGCGTATAGGGTATGTGAAATGATGTTTACAATATTATTATACTTTTATCGACAGTTAGTTTCGTAGATACCTATTCCCATTACCTACATTTATCGTTCTTCTATAAAAAGATATCGTACTTATGCATTTATTTCGATACATCTATCAGACACTCAAATTAAATGCATCGATGACCCAACTACCAAAAGATCTGCAAAACTAAACGCTGTACCAAAACTGCTTAAAGATTATAAATGTTAGGTACAGGTACTCGAAATGTGTATACAAGATAAAATATAACAAAGCATGAATCACGTACTTAAACATATGTTGCCCGCATTATACCTATCATAGATACTATACCTACCTACTATGCCATATAGGTAAGTACCTACCCACTATTGTTATGCGATAAGTCCTTTATTTTTCTTTGTTTCGAAAGTATTTTCAATATAACATTGTGGGCATACAAGGACATTCTTGTTTTTACAAAGTTTTTTTGCAACTATTCTAGATACCTATTTTCATTGATTATGTTATGTAACGTTGAACATTCAAGTTTCGAACATATAGTAATATCACAAAAACAAAACAGATAGGACTCCTAATCCTAATGTAATATAGTAGATATAACAGATATGATAGTGGTTATATATTTTATTGTATCAAGCAATACATATGAAATAAAATTAAATATATTTATTTGGCATTATGAACAAGATAAACATAACATAAAATAGACAACAAAAACAGCCTACAAAGCAACATAAAAAAGGTAATTAAACAGCAAAAACAAAGTGCCAAAAGGGTCGTGTTTTTCAGTTACAACTCAGAGCTGGCGGAACTAAAACAGTAAAAAATTAAAACATATTTATACTATTAAAGTTTTCGTGAGAATTAGACATTATAATATTATTAAATTACGGCTATCACTCACGTTATTTGATCGATATTGACGTAGATCGCGACGAAGTCTACGTCGCGATCTCGCGTAGACTCAACCCGAAGAAGAGCATCGTACATGCTCGAAACCTAGGTCGACAATATCGATCAAATGACGTGAGTGATAGCTGTAATTTAATAATATTATAACATATTTATATATGTATGTAATCATATATTATTACAAATATATAAAAAATATAATAAATAACGAATAAATACATAAAATAAGCTTAAATAATATAACTATATTTTTCCGGATGCCGGTTATTGGTATGGTGACCGATTGCAACGTTTCTTTTAAGAATATTATAACTACCTTTCTAAATCTAATTTAGTTCAGTGTAGGAGACGTAATTAAAGTAAAAATGTGCTCTATTTCAATAACTTTAACGAGTAGATACTTCACACATATATTAATATATTCCTACGTCTATTGGGTTTTTATATCTACATCTATCTATCTTCTATATATAAATATATATAACTCAAAGGTGACTGACTGACTGACATAGTGATCTATCAACGCACAGCCCAAACCACTGGACGGATCGGGCTGAAATTTGGCATGCAGGTAGATGTTATGACGTAGGCATCCGCTAAGAAAGGATTTTTATTAATTCTACCCCCAAGGGGATAAAATAGGGGATGAAAGTTTGTCAATTTTAAAATAATACTTCTTAACGCGAGCGAAGCCGCGGGAAAAAGCTAGTTAGTACATAATTACGGTATTTTCCAAATATTGCAAGTGTTTTTATGGTCGTAACTTTGTTTATCAGATACTATCCGGTTACTCACTTATCGATATCGATACTAATCAGATAAAATTATTTTCTAATATTTTCGATATTTGAATATATCTCATTATCTGCACAGCACAACACATGCATAAATATTGTAAATGGGAAAGCATTTGTGTGAGTGTGAAAGTATGACACGATGTGGGATGTAATTCCATAGATAAATGGTAAGGAAACATATCTAATACCTTTAAACGATTAATTCTTGAATATATATATAATCTGAATCTCGGAAACGGCTCCAACGATTTTCATGAAATTTAGTATGCAGAGGGTTTTGGGGGCGATAAATCGATCGAGCTAGGTTTAATTTTTAGAAAACGTCGTTTACCAAAAAAACCCTGAAAAAAAGTACCCGGAAAACCGAGCGAAGCTCGGTCATCCAGGTCCTGTTCTTTTAATCCTGATAAATTCTGACAAATTTGCATGATTCAACCTATATCAAAGTACTTACCTATAATTAAATAATAGGTAACTATAAAGTTCGTAAGCAAAAATTTATCTTTCATACACGAGGCAAATTATTTTTATTTACAAGTAGAAGATATACGATAACATTCTGAACTATACGAATACCTATTACACTCGTTTTGAGTTATTGTTTATTGTCTAACATGCAGACGTTGTGGAGGCACTTAATATAAATTTAGTGTCATTTTATAGCCTATATTTCCTACGATAAGGCTGTTATCATTAAACATATTGAAATAATAGTCTTTCTGCTATTTCTCTTCTGTTATTTATATGAATATATTTTTTGTATCTAATATTCATTAGTTGTTGTTGGCACTTATCATATTATTTGCCCTACAAAAGTCTCGTTTGACTTTGGCTAACTTACATAAGATATTTTGTTAGATGCTATTTGTTTAGGTAATTAACACATGTGTGTATTATGATTCCAGAGAGATAATAGGTGTAGTGTCGCTAATAGTGTGTAGGAATTGTATGTATTTTATATTGTTCTTAATTGTTTTCTCTCTATTTATCTGTTTCTGAGTTGTTTATTCATTATGTTTAGCATACTACGAGGCAAGGTTTGCATGGCTGCGTATTATACTTTATATAGGTGCTTACGTAGGTAAGATATGCAGTAAGTGTGCACCGCGCTGCTTGCATAAAAAGTTACGTTTATGTTTTTAATACAACTACTCTGTTTCTACAATCAACTTAAATTTGAACTTTACAGAGATACCTCGTTCCAAAATTACTTACACAACCTATAAGGGATACCTATAATTATTATTGTTAATATAACCTACTACTGTCTACTTGTTAAAAGTACCCTTGTATACCCTTTATTCCTGAGCTGCGTAAAGCACTATTTCCATTGTTTTAAAGTCCAATATCCCTTGTTCCAGATCGTCGGCGGTCAGCTCCTAGCACGCATCCAGGAGTACCACTACTTCTCAGAGCCGCAAGCGGCGGAGATAGTACGTGAGATCGCGAACGCACTCCATTTCTTGCACGGCAAGGGAGTTGCGCACCGGGACCTGAAGCCAGAGAACATTCTATGCGTGCACCGCGACAGGCTCTGCCCGGTGAAGATCTGCGATTTTGATCTCGGTAGCGGGATCAGCTTCACGTCCAGTTTGGCGAGCCCGCTGGCCACACCGCAGCTTATGACACCGGTAAGTTCTACAACTAACATCGGGTGTGCCCCGAATTCTGTAGGTAGAGAAAATCGATCAAAAATACCGTGACCGCTAGCCGTTTAGGAAGAGAACAAAAGTTATAATGCCATGAGCTCACGAACACAATTATAGTAAAAACACGGAACTCATCATAGTATAAGCTTAAGTAACCAAAAATATTTTTTATGTAGACGTAGACCTAGTTGCAAGAAAATTTACCTAAATGAATGAGTAGTCGTAGGCACTTACGTACACTCTGTCTTTTTTGTCATACCTACCATTATAGAAGGTGGTAAGACATTTCAGTCAAACTAGGCTAGTAAATACAAAGGCTTAGTCCGAAATAAAAAAAGTCGCATTACAGGCAGCTCTGTGCAAGCAGGAGTACTATTTGAAAGGGCAAAGTTATCAGCGAAATAACTGACCCAAACAAGATACACAAATAAGATTGAGACATGTCTCAGTGTAGCGACAGTGTCAAACCAATCTCGATAATAAGTTACGAATATTTTACTTTCGATATTTCCATACAATTGGTACAATATTGTATGCCCCAGGCCCCTAAGTATGAACAAAGTAATCTAAAGTTAAAGATGAAGCCATAATGAAAAATAAGTAATCAACACACAGGAAACCGATATTTACATTCATCCATCCAAGGTCTATTCGTATGTACGAAGCATTACAATTGGGTTACAAAGTTTTGTTTACAGAGGTATAGCTAAGCCCTTTGTATGCACACATCAGTCATTCATGGGAAATCACGATTCTGTCTTCGTGTTAATCATATTGATGATAATTTGATTTGTTGACTTCGATACTTACGAATGGATTTCTGGGTATTCGTGCAGTTGCACATTCAAGCTACAACATTCATATTAATAGTAGCAGTAGGTACCTACACAATAATTAGGTATATTGTGACTATTTAGTAGGTATCTAAAATCACGAGTTATTGTGCGAACAAACATTTGATTAGAACAAATGTGGCCTACCTAAATACTGGACGAGAAGCAAATTATCAAAAGGTAGACGAACTGCCAGTAAAGCACTCGAGGATTAAGTTTTAAATCCGATACGGTTATCGGAAACAAAACATTAACAAACACACACGTAAGTAAGTAAGCAGATTTACAGTCACATCACCATCTTTATTAGCCAGCGGCAAACGTGGAAGCTATTTTAGGATATTGTCGCCATATTTTTAAACATCTCTTCAAATTGCTATGACGCCATTCAACCATATTTGTTTTCTTTTCGGTGATAATATATTCACGTGTATAATATGCTTATCATTTAGGTTCGTGTCATTAGTTTATCTCCCTAAAGACTTGACCTGGTAATTAAAAGTTTTATTATAAAAATCCCGTTCATAACTAATTTGATAAGAGTAACCTTTAGTTCCATTGTCTGGCTCTGAGACCCTAGTGTTTACCTCGGCTGTAAGTCGTCTGGGGCTCGTCCATCAATAATGATTATACTATGTAAATCATATATATTAATACGATAAAGACTAGTCTGCATTTGTTACGCGGAAAAGTCAAATGTAAGTCAAGGATATAGGTATGCATCAGCAGCCATTGTAAAATGCTAATGATAGCAATTAACTATATTTATTTATATCCTGATTTAGCTATTGATTACATAATATAATTCTTACCAGAAACTTCGATGTCCGGTTGCAGCTTACATAATAAAGTATATTATATGGTATCTATGTATCTACCTACTTTGTTTAAATAACTTTTTAAAATGATGTTCACAGAGTTCACTGGTTTTACTAATAAAACCTTTACATTAGTTGTCTCTGTGTTCCCCATAAAAAAAAATGAAAGCAGAGAACGTTCTCCCCGCGCTAAAACCATTTTAGTCAATAGGTATTAGTGAAAAATATTTTTATACTGCTACTACAAAAAAGTTAAAACAAATGTTATTGTATGTTAATTTTCTCATTTTGTCATCAGGTTGGCAGCGCCGAATTCATGGCACCAGAGGTGGTGTCCCTATTTGCGGGCTCTGCTGCAACGCACTACGACAAGCGCTGCGACCTGTGGTCGCTCGGCGTCATCGCATACATCTTGTTATGCGGATATCCGCCATTCCGCGCAGACTGCGGCGCGGATTGCGGCTGGGAGCGCGGCGAAAACTGCCGCGCTTGCCAGGAGCTCCTCTTCAACTCCATACAGGTTGGTACTTGGACCTTAAAGGGGCACGTATTGGAACAGCAAGGTGAATAAAGAAATAAATGGGACCCCTACTGGAATGATAAAGTATTCTCGAACAATTGATGGAGTCATATTAGATCAAGGCTGATCTAATATGATATTCGTCGACCAGGGATAGGCTAAATGTGATAAGTTTAACGTCAGAAGCGATAAGCTCGCTGCTGAAAGATTTTCTAACTCATCATAACTGAATATATACTGTGTACTCGCAAGCGAATCCGCCATAGCCGCATAGATCTAGCATAGATGTGAAATCTGATTTCTGGTAAGATATAGACGAAATCTAAGGTTGGGCGTTTTCAAGCACATACCCGAAATTTTGTGAAAGCGATGAGCGAGCATCGTCTAATTCGTCCGTCGGTCGCAGGAGGGGCACTACTCGTTCCCGGAGGAGGAGTGGGCGCACATCTCGTCGGACGCCAAGGACCTGATCCGGCAGCTGCTGGTGCGCGAGGCTGCCGGCCGCCTCAGCGCCGAGCGCGTGCTGCAGCACCCCTGGCTGCGCCGCGCAGACCCCGCCGACGGCTACCCGCCGCTGCAGACTCCTATCAACATTAAGAGGTAGCTTTATACACACGTTTTATGCCACTAAAACCTATCCCAATCAGTCCAAACTTCTAGTAAAGAGACCACTCTAAGATATGTCTTAATTCTTACCTGTAACTCTGTGAGCCTGATCAAACAATAAATTACAGCTACTCAATACAGATATGGGCACAATTAACGTCTCCAGGTAAGTTTCGGTAGTCGCGTGCTGACCCTTACGATCGGTGCATTACAAAAATCACGCGACGAGCAAATTTTATCACAACTGGACGTGCGCTATACTGATCATAGAAAGTCATTTTGAGACCACGACCTGATCCCTTCCGGGTTCCAAAGTGTACGTGCAACCGATCGCGATTCTGACGAGTCGTCCTCGTTACAGGAACATGTCCGCGCGCAACCTGTCCAACTTCGCCGAGTCGGCGATGGCCGTGAACCGCGTGATCCAGCAGCACTTCTCGATGAACTACTCGTACATGGAGCGTCCGGCGGGCGCGCTCCGCCACAGCAAGTCCTGCCACCCGGGCGCGCGCGGCATCCGCGAGGAGGCGCGCGCCGACGACGCCGACGCCGACGCCGACGAGCCGCCGCTCGGCCTCTCGCCGCCCACCGACTCCGAGCTCATGCGGCGCCGCCTGCAAGCTGTAGGCGCCGAGCGGCCGCTGCCGGTGCGCTGCTAGCGCACGTTCCCGCCCGCGCCCGCGCCCGCGCCGCCTCCGCTCTGTGCCAACGGAATATTCCACCAGTGATAAACCATATGTAACTAAAACTCTATGATCTACGTGACGAGACCGATCGCCCCGCGACCGGCCCGACGTCGCCGGACCGCCCGTCGCCGGCCGCCGCGCCGCCCCCGGCGTTTAATTTGAGCCTTTTAAATATATATTTTTATGTAAAAATGACTGAATAGTTTTATCTATAGAGTATTTTGTGAGTTTATGTTGAGGCGACCTCGCCCGGACCGACTGGTCGATAAATATCGTATTATATTGAGATAGTGCCGACGTACTTTGTATCGATTACCGAAATGTTCTTTTGGATTTATGAAATCCGTTCTATTTGAGCTTATGTATTTGTGTGGACGCCTTTCGTTCGTGGCCTATCCCTCTGCAATAAATAGAAATTAATGTAATTTTTTCGATGGAGTTTTCGGATACTAGTCTGTTTATGTGATCGTATTTGCATTTTTACCAACGTTGGAAAACCACATCTCACTAATTAAGAATGAATCGATTGTTAATGAGAGTCGTTACGAGGGGCAATATGTGACATTTTGCTGAGAGGTGCAAGTGTAAGCTTGTAAGTACTAATTCGGTCGTTACATTACGCATGTAAGAAAGGTTTGTAATTATGTTAACGCTTCGTATGTAAAGATAGAGCAGGGCACTTTTGTACTGAATAAAATGTCATATATGACTCGCTATGTTGGTACTGTATAATAGTATACTTATGTTAGTGTTGCATGGAGTTCCATGGAACTGCCATAACATTGTGATCAGTTTAAATACTTTTTATATTGCTGAGAGAGAGTGATGAATACCGATAAGAGTAGACTTGCTAGACTAATCTGCGTAGGGCTTGATTGGAAAATGTCGGAACGGATCCCCTACGTTATTGTTTATAATCAGATAGTTTATCTTTTGCAATCAGTAAATTTTATAAAACGTTGAACGGTCGGATACCTTTCCAATCAATTCTAAATTTATGTCGCAGTTTGTTAAAGTTTGGTTTTCGACTAAAATTAAATCATTGATTGAAGTATAATTTTGAAATACAGATGTTTGGATTTTTATTTTGTCGTTTTAATTTGTGTAATGCATACATTATGCATAATTTGTACCTAGGTATCCTCGCTACAAATTGAGAAGCTACTGTCGAGCAGTAGGTACCAGTAGGTACAGTAACTTCTTAATTTGTATCAAGCTCACGTCCGATCATGTATGGGATACTCCGGCCACCTCTGGAGCCGCCATAGTAATAAAGTTGACACATAAAAGTGTACCTGATTTTAATGTAGTGCATCTTAGGTTTAGATAATGGTCATACAGAACCGCGCCCAGTGGGAATTCTGTAAGTTAATTTTGCCACATTTTTTATGTTCTATCGGCACTCGGCACACAATTGACCACTATCTCATGTGATGGAAAGCGATGCGATGATGCTACCGAAGATGTAGCATGCTTGCCTAGAAGATACTTATTCACTCCTGACTTAGACTCCCAGATTATACCGTTAAGAACAAAGACGCTGGCAAAGAGAACCATTTCGCAGTACGGATGATAAACGTAGAAAAAAAATGGATGACGACAGTCGGAGGTTGTTCATGATTGTTATGTTAGATGGTAAAACGGGCATGGTGGAATGAAATGAAAAGGGTAAATAATATAGAATTCCGATAGGCTTGCGACCTTACGTCGGTGACTGAGACTCTGTAATTTAGAGTCAACTAGCTTATCATCGCCTATGAGTCCTTTTTCTCGTCGGTCGATGGAATCAAGAGCTTCGAGCTGTTACTTAGCGGATCCATCTCTGAGGTGGCCGCAGTACTCTATAAACGGACATATAAATTACGAAGCTGCGCCGGTGTTAAGTACTCCCTAACCTTTGCGGGTACCCAGTTTCTTAGCTCTGGCTGAAAGCCAAAGTAAAGTTTTGAAAATCACGTTTTTCAACTTTGTGTGATTTGCACGTTCACTAAGTATTAACGGTTAATAATCCATCATTATTACACATTAATTCTCGTAGAATCACAGGTTTTGGAATATAATAGAAAATCAACAACGCCATTTTATTTCACTTTCGCGCCAAAACGGTGTTTTTGCTTCGTTTGATGAAAATTAGGTATTTCTGTCACACTCGTTTTAGTCGATTTTTTTATCAATCTATAGGTACTTCGGTAAAGTTTGTTAGTATGAAAATGTAATCTCTGAAACGTGTGCGTCAGAATGAAGGGTCACTAGCCGTATTTAAAGTTGAATGTATTGAAATTACTAATCCGTTTCCGAAAATTCTTTCACTAATAGATAGCTGGCCGCTTTATCGGCGCGGCTGCGTAGGCTGACATAGTATTTTCTTTTTAAAAAATCGGAAAATATAGCGGCTTCTGCTTTGATGGCTTTTTTTAAGCATTTCGTGTTAATCCTTATCAAAATAAACTATTTCATCGGCTTATGTAGTTCACGTAGATACAATTTGCCCTTTACTGCATATAATTTGGACCTACAGTCTATGAGAAATCGTTAAATTTATTTGAGGGTAAAAATGGCGGGTCACCGAGTAATTAACAGTTACTGCGTAATCCGGCATGCTTCTATACTACGTTTTGAACCGACTTAAATAAGATGTAGGATATAAATTCGACTATTTTTTTTGTGAAATTTGAACTGCCCGCTGCCGTAGATAGGTGAGCGGTCGCCTTTACAGCACCGGGTCTGATCCCCGGTGGGAACACAGGTGTTTTCTCCACGGGAATAAAGTTTGTGTTTCTGGTTTTGAGTATGTTGTGAATGTTATGTGAATCTTGGATGTTTACGGCCCCACGATACAAGTCATTGAACTTAGTGTGAATATGGAAGTGTTTATGTAGGTATGTATTGTTTAGCCAGGTGACGCCAGGCGGGTCATCTTTGAACTTTGAACTACCCACTGGCGTAGATGGTGCGCGTTCGCCTTAAAAGCAGCGGGTTCGATTCCCGGTGGTAACAGAAGTTTTCTCCCCACGGGAAATTTGTGTTTCTGGTTCTGGGTATGACGTGAATGTTGTGCGTTTGGTGTTAATGTTTAATGCCCCACGACACGAGTCAGTACTTTTGGTGTGGGGCTGTGAGTGTGAAAGCGTTTATGTGTAAGCTTTTGCTTACCCGGGTGACGCCGGGCGGGTCAGTTAGTGAAATATAAAAACGATTTATTAATTTAGTCGATCTTGGTCGTAGCCACAGATAATAAATATAACTAATCTCGCATACGCACATTTTCCCTTCTTTTAAGGTAAATACCGCGATAGTAATTAGTTTTGTCGAATTCGAATCTGGGAGCCTTCAAGTCAAGAGTGAATAGGTACCTTCTAGTCAAGCATGCTACATCTTCGGCCGCATCATCACTTTCCATCTGGTGAGATTATGGTCAAATGCTTACCTAATAGACATAAAAAAACGTTAGCAAAAAAAGTTCTGTATATTAATTATGTATAAGATATTCATACGATCTATCCTTTTATGACGACCCAGGTGGCGCCTCTGCGCCGTGGGTCCTGGGTTCTTCCCGGCATGAGATATTCAAGGTAGTCGTTTAATTTATTTTATTCACAAACAAAGAGTACCGGCACATGGATACATTTTTTAGTTATTTTTGTTTTGTTACGTGATGTAGTAGAAAACACTAATTAATGTCCCTAATAGTTCATACTGCCTGTATGTTCGGTGCATCGTCGTATGCTTCGTAAGTAGTTACATATATTTTTATTCCATACTCAGAATAAATCATTTAAAAGCAAGTAAAGCTTAAAGAATCAACAAAATCAACATAATTGTCGGAATAATCGCGTACGATACATACAAAAATAAAATATATATACAGTAGAATTGAGAACCCTCTACTCTTTTGAAGTAGGTTAAAAAATAAAAGTTTATTTAGTTTTTTTTTTCCATCAGGTGAGATAGTGGTCAAAAGTTCGCCTATCATGAATAAAAAAAAAAAAAGTTAAAATAATAAAATCAAACAAAAGGACGTCTGTAATATAATGTCTTTCTGTAAATTGTAACCACAAACATGTTCTACATTGTAAGCCATTATTCTACCATATGTCAGACCGAAGTACCTTGTGTCACATTAAAATTATGTTTACTTTATTATATTAAACCAATTTCAAAAAAGGAGGAGGTCCTCATTTTTTTTGTTCATATGTATGTTCATTAACTCATAAGTTATGAGAACCAGAATTCATCCAGAAGAAAGTTATGTGTCATAACTTTCTTCTGGGTGAACCGATTTTGATGTCTTTTTATTGTTTGAAAGCTGGTACTTTCCATGTGGTCCCATTTAAATTAAATCAAAATCGGATCAGTAGTTCTTGACTTATCCTCAATAATACGTATTTAGGTAATTCATTTAATATGATCAAGGATTCCGAAAATATTATAGCGGTGAAGTCGGTTTTTTTAAGCTTTGCTTGCGTTTAATTATTAGATGTTGATGTTGCACACAAATCACAAGGATCCCTGTAAACACAAGGATTTTGTAGCTAATTTACAAACTATAGGTTTGTTTCCTATCTCAATGATGGTTTATAATTTAGGTAGAGTATATTTTCTTTTCTATGGTTTTTATCTAAGAACTATTTACGTCAAAATGCGTCACGTCAGTCAAATGAACTCAAATGTCAAAAAATCAATCCAGAGGGCGCTGTAAAATTGCTCAGCCACGTAAGTCAGGGTCGTATTTTTCTTCCTTGATTTATTCTAATTACGCTGTTTTACATTCTGTGATAATATGTGAGAATGGTTTAGTGTTATCGAAGTCCCAGTGAAGTTATTTCTGTGTAAACAACCACCAAACAGCGGTAAGTAGTCAAATGAATCCTCAAGTCGTCCATCGCCCATCCGTCATTTTAGTGGTGAATTAGCATGTTTTAACGAATCCTCATCGATATCATTGTTTTTATTACAATACAAACACGAAACTATGTCGGGCACGTGATAGCGTCATATTGGAATTTTGTTAGTTTTTAATATTTTTACTGTATTCGGGTTTACTGTTTCCAGATTGTCGAGCCATGTCCAATTTACCACCTAATCCGTACAATAACGTAGCGGGAGGGCCTCAAATTAACGCTAATGTGGGGCCGCCTGTGCTTAATCATAGCCCGCAGTTTGGTTCTGTGCCGATGAATCAATTACCACCAGGGTATGCACCGGGGATAAAGCCAGATGCTAACTCCAACAGTCCTCTTCATGCGGCATCGTCTGTTCCCCAGAATAATGTCCTGCAAAATGTGAATAACTATAATCAAAGTGGAAACAGTTCGCCTGCATTTAATCAACCTGGCATCATGCCTCCATTACATTCAGGGTTACAGTCCTCACCTATAAGACCCCCCATGCCTGGAGCACTAAGTAAAAATCCTCTGCCGCCTAATATACCACAAACATCTGCGAGTCCTATGACAGTACCAAATTCCAACCCTTCTCCAACTCCTTACACTTCCTATCAACCCCAGCGCCAAATCAATGACAATGCACCACCCTTGGTCCCTTCTAGTCAGTTTAGTCAACCTGTAATAATTAATCCATCTGTTTCGTTACCTCCTGGACCAAGTGTAACTTCTAACCAATTTCCTCCCATTTCAAGTGGTTATAATGCCCCTCTGATATCTAACAAACCTCAAATTCCTGTCTCAGGATACAATCCACCTCCTTTGACTCAGGCATTTGGACCACCACCTGTATCCAAGCCTTCTATCCCTGGTCCGTCAATAGTCAGTCAGCCTAGTATACCATTTTCTGCTCCTTTGTCAGGTCCTCAGAGGAACAGTCCTTTAATGCAAGGTCCTATCAGTGGTCCTCTTGCAAATGGTCCACAATCAGGTCCAATGGGTGGCCCATCTATGGGACCTATACGTTCCATGGGCATCAATGGGCCATCAATGCCTGGACCATCATTACCACCCATGTCTGCACCACCTTTAGGTCCACCTAAAGTTCCCGCCCCTGGATTGCCTCCAGGTCATATGGGCCCTCCTGGCCCACAGACTGTACCCCCTGGGCCAAATATAAGTGGTCCTCCTAGGCCTCAAATCAGCGGACCAGGTCAGCCATATCCCGGACCACCTCGAAATGGTCCCTCCACCTTTCCACCTGGTCCATCCATGGGTCCACCAAGTGGGCCGCAAAGTCTCCCTGCTCAGTTCCCTCCAATGACCTCACAACCTCCTATGGGACAACAGATGGGGCCCCCAAGCGGTTCACTACATCCTTCAGGCAGCAACATGCAGAGTAGATATCCGCAAATACCTGTGGGAAATTATAATAATCAGCCGCCTTCAATGCCCATGCCACCCAGTGTGGCAAAACCATACCCTCAGCAACCAATGCAGCAATACAATGCTCAGGCTATGACGCAGCAGATGGGGCAGATGAGTGTGACCAAGCAAGGGTTTGACCAGCTCTGGGGACATCACATGGTTGACCTGTTGCAGTGTAGGCATATCTTGCCTGAATATCCAGAGGACCCTCCAGAAATTAAACTGGGCAATCAATTTGCCGATGCAGCTAACTGCAGTCCTGAGTAAGTTTTTTTATCTAATTTTTACCTTGCTGCAATCTGCAATTGTTTATCCTACTAATATTATAAATCCAAAAGTTTGTGTGTAAGTGTGTGTGCAAGTGTGTAAGTCTGTTAGTATGTTTGTTCCCTCTTCACGCTTTAACCTCTGAAAGGATTCAGATTAAATTTGGAATGTACATAGGTTATACCTAAGATTAACACATAGTTCATTAGCACATAGTGTGCCCAGTAGCTTCTGTTTTGTTGATGAAATAAAAATAGCCTATTTTTTAATCCTGTATATAAACTACCTACATATAATATGTTCCAAATGTGAAGAAAAAACAAATATTCACACATTTTCACAAACTTTCACATTTATAATATTTTAGTGATCTTATTCAAGCCAGTTACTGTTTGACACAAATTATGATTTAAGATTCTGTATTATTTAATTGCCTAAAATTCTCATTAAAATTGTTAATTTGTGGGCCCAAAGAGGCACTCATAAAAGTTGATGACTACTGATTGATTCCCGATGGAATCACTAATTTTCATCCTATGTGTGATGTAAATAGATGGGGGGCTCTAAGTGTGAATGTGTTTGTTGTTGTCTGTTAGTGTACATCTGCAGTGGGACTGCAATGGGTATACTAGCAAGTCGCACTTTCAGCCAGAACCCATCCTGCTTGCCCAAATCTATTAATCAGCTGTGTGACAGAGTGGCGACCTTAATGTTATCAGAAGCCATCATGGAGCATATCTATCTTAAAACATTTACAAATTGTATAAATCTAATTTATTAAAATGACAAATGATCTTCTTATTCTTATTCAATATGGGGCGTGTTAAGGCCTGCACTTACGTCTCGCTTGGGGTGTAATGTGCATTTCCCCTTGCCAGGAACTACCCCATCCACCCCAACTCCTTAAAATAGCAGAGTATGGTTTTGGGGTGCTGGCATAACTGTTCCAGTGGTGAAGTTGTTGTATTTGATTTCTGTGAGTCATTAGGTTTTGTGGCTCTAGCATTCCAGTGTTGGCTCTAATTATCTGTTTTAAACATCAACCTTTCCACCCGTCTTATTCAATATGGGTGTGGCAAGGCCTGCACTGACATCCCGTTTGTGGTGAATTGTGCATTCCACCCATCTATCTAAATAGTTTTTTTAAAGTTTAGTAGGCTAGTGTTTGACCATTATCTCACCTGATGGCAAGTGATGTGTTCGAAAATGGTTATGGTCGGCTAGGCCTAGAATGATAATAGGTATTAGATATACCTAACTAGTGGAATTAAAAGTAAAAATATCAAACCTAACATTGAACTGTCCTCCAGCAGCTATTTCAAAGAGCCAGTTCCTATCTTTGAGATTCAGTTTCCATTAAGTGCTCACCACCGTTGACCACATCATTACAGGTGATATAAGTCAAACAAAAACTAGTTAGAAGTTATTGAGACTCTCACTGACTGACATCAAGCCTGTGATGATGCGGTCGTCATACATCACTATAGTTACTACTATTAGTAAACATATTATAGTAAATTTTTTTTTTTATCTAATGCAAACATTTGACCTCTATCTCACCTGATGGTAAGTGACGATGCGGTCGACGATGGAGCAAGTTTGCCTAGAAGATGCCTATTCATTCGCGACTTGACTCGCATATTGCATCTACCAGCAAACACAATTGAAATTATAGTTGTCGCTTTTTGTGAATAAAATATTTATTTATCATAGCTTTTCGGGCTCGAAGGATGGTGATCGCGTCACGCCGGTGTTGATAAGAGCGCAGGAGCTATTATATACAAATATTGATGTTGAAATAATAATTTCTGTGTTGAGATGAACAAAAGAGGTGTCAAAAATCTGAACAGTTTCAGCTGCAAATCTAGATGTTATCTATATTTGTATGTTTTATCTATAAATATATGTATAGTGTACAATCATGATGATTGCATTAGAGAAGGAAAATTAGCTGTATCTCAAATTATGTGAGAAAGGAATAGAAAGATGATAATTATTATCGAGAAATTAGTCTAGGGCTTTGTTATTCGCATAACATTGCAAATATCCGCGTTAGTCCAAACGCATTCTAAGCTTATTTTTAGACAATCTCGAACGTCTGTTCAAATAATTATTTTGTAGGTTATCACTACGGTAGACGTGACTTATCTCGGCTCGTGATAACACGCACTTGGCTCATTGTCTCCTGCCATGGACCACGCGTAACATTTTTACTATTGTCCAGTTAAGATTCCACCACCATTTTCAATGATTGCATAGAAAAATCGCGTTGCTAACCAGGCTACTCATGTAGTTTTGAATCATGAAAACAATACTTCTTATATGACATAATGGTTCTGAGCAATGCTATTTTATTTCATTATTTATATATCACCTGCACGTTGGCTTAGTTCGCGGTCGCCTTTTAAACAGTGGGCATCGGGTGTAAACACAAGTTTTCTCTCCAAGGGAAATTAGTGTTTATAGTTCTAGGTGTAATTGGGTGTAATGTGAATGCTTGCGGCACCCACGACTTAAGTCATCGAACTGAGTCTAGGGCTGGAGTATGAAAGCGTTGAGCACAGATGAAGACAGTTTATTTGTGCTTCTGGTTCTGGGTGTAATGTGTGTGTGATGTGAATGTTTCCGGCACCCACGATACAAGTCTTTGAACTTAGTGTGGGGCTGTGAGTGTGAATGCGTTTGTTTTGTTTGTTTGTTTGTTTTGTTGAACTGTGCTGTTTCGCTCAGTGATCAGCCTTAATAAAATGTACGACACGTATAAACACACGATACAAAACATAAACGGTTTTACACTCACAACCCAATAAGTTCGATGATACGTACGAATACTTATATTTTGCAGCCTTACGCCAAACTTAAGTAAATTTATGATACGGGTCACAGATAGCAAGCGCAGTAGTAACAAATAAATGGTGCAAGGATCAAAGAACTTATTTATACCTACTTCGATGAGTCTCATACACAAAATAAGGCCACGATGAGTCACGATGCAAAGCGTATTATTACTATCGTAAATACATATAAGACAGGAATTTACGCAGTTGCTTGCCCTATGCTTACCAAGTGGCTAACTTAGTAATTATTATCCCACTGCTATAAATGCCTGATTTAATTCTAGCCACCCCCAGTCACAACACTGCATTCATTGATAACTCATTTGCTGTTGTGGCTGTACGGTTGTGGAATCAGTTACCAGAACATTTAAGGAAGGCTCAAAGTAAATTGATCTTTAAAAGACTTATTCATCGACATTACATGAAGAATATTTATCCTGAACAAGTTCAAGAATAACAATTTCTATTTATTTGTATCTTATATAAGTATTCTGATTATGTGTTAGTTATACATACATATGTAAGTAGTATATTGTATTTGTTTAAATTTATATATATTTTTTATTAATTATTCATTTTTAAAATTATTTGATCTAGTTTATTTATTCTAAAATCTCATATTTTTATTTATTTTATGTACGCGTATCTTTTAGCTGCACGCCCAAACACTTTTCTTACACGCCCAGGAAAGCTGGTAGATAATGCTTCATAGCATAAAGCTATTCCTTGTACACTGTTTTGTGCTAAACTATTAAATAAAATAAATAAATGCGAATGCTTGAAACTTAACAGATGAATAACAAAACATGCTATGTATTATATGCATTTGCAAAGCTTTGCTGTTTTAAAAGATGACCACTGTCTCCTACACTAGGAAAACCTGAGTTGTGGGATTCAGTCTTCCTCACAGTTATTACAACAATACCAGAGTAGATCTACATAATTAAACGCAAGCAAAGCTTAAAAAAACCGACTTCACTGCTTTATCTTCGGAACATTGATCAGATTTAATGTATTAAACACGCATTATTGACGATAACTCAAGCTAGTGATCAGATCTTAATCAAATTTAAATGGGACCAATGGGAAAGCAACAGCTTTCAACCAAAAAAATAATTTCATAGTCGGTTCACGTGGTAAGAAGTTATGAGGTAATACACATAAAAAAATACAGTCGAATTGAATACCTCTTCCTTGTTTGTGAAGTCGGTAGAAAACTATTAAGTGATTGGTTAAACTAAATTTTAATGTTAGAATAAAAACTTGTTCTGACAGAATTTAAAACTAGAACAAAATAAAAGGGTAAGAAATATAGTGATAAAGTCTCATATATTTTAAAAAGATGTTTTTAAATTTGTGTTTGTTACTCAATTACGAGATAGTAGTAAAACGCTAGCCAATCAGGGTTAAAAAAGTCTGAAGTCTACTTTGGAAGGTTATATTTACGTTACGTTGATACTTGGCAGCAATTGTCCACTTTCAAGCTCGATTGGCTTTATAGAAAGGTTCAATACACAAGTACGTAACATTTATGTAACCAGCTCAGTTAATATTTTATTGGTCATTCATGTCAACACTTCACACATGCAAGATGAACCCTGCACGCGTAGACTACCCATTGACACAATCTAACTATGTTTTTTATAGTAAACGCGTAAGTGTTAGAAATTGACCTTATTTTGTCGGGATAAAACAAAACCTATACTATAAGCATGAGGATATTATCCATTTTAGTGGATTATATAAAAAAATAAAAAAAATGTCCCAGAGATTACCTTTTACAAACAAACAAACTCTTCCTCCTTATAATATAAGAGTCTCAATTAAGTTAAAGCTATGAATGTCCCTTATTAGTCATATAATGTAAATATAATAATATATATTAGTTTGTGTATGTTTATGATATATTATTATTATTTATGTAGGTATGTATATTATGTATGTAATACTAATAAGTATGTATAAGTACATTTATTAATTTAAATACGTGTCGAGGTAAACCACCGTCCCTGTTTGTAATATTTTTATCATCACCCTTTGGTTGTCTGGAAGAAATCGCTTTGAGCGATAAGACCGCCCTTTGTGCTCCTATGTTATATATAAGATTTCTTTGTAAGTGTTATTTATTTTGGTGTGCAAATAAATAATTTATCTATCTATCTATATAAGTGTATAGATTTGCAAAAAGTTGCGAGAATCATGCTATGCCATACTGTGCTGAGGATCGTGCACAGTATGGCGTGTGAGAAGGCAATTCAACGGACTGATTTTTGTTATAAATAATAGTGTGATCCTATACAGATATAGTGTAGATTATATTACGCTCATACGCCCTGCTACAGATAAGATGTTATCTTTTATCGAGACATTTAAAATTTTCGGCTATGCATGATTTAATATCGCAATAAAACACGTAAATAATCATATGAACACTGTCACGTTTTGAAAAAACTACCGAGCTTGTTTAATAACATTAAAACTCTATAAAAATTTTCTGCAAAGAACCACAGGCTCAGATAATTAAACGAAAGCAAAGCTTGAAAAAACCGACATCACCGCTTTATCTTCGGAACTTTGATCAGATTAGATGTGAACACGTATTATTGACGATATTTCAAGAACTACTGATCAGATCTTGGTCAAATTTAAATGGGACCAATAGGAAAGCAATATCATTCAAACAAAAAAATTTTGGAAATCGGTTCACGTGGAAAGAAGTTATGAGGTAAAAAACATAAAAAAATATATAGTCGACTTGAGTACCTCCTCCTTTTTTGTGAAATCGGTAGAAAAAATTGATAAATAGCTCATCATAGGGTTATTATTTACTGAAAACTATAAGATATAACCAATGCTACTATAATAAAATATAGAGACGTTTGCGCTTCGCAAGTAGCACGTTAAAACTGAACTTATGGGCAAACCTGAATTCTGTGTTTACGATGTAGACAGTAAACGCCTACGATGTAGACAGTAAACGCCTTCTCACAGTTATGATGTAATATAAATAAATGAATATAGTTTTCAACCGCTTATAAAAGAATTTCAGAACGTCGTAAACATTTATATGTACCTTTTTTTTTATCAACAGCCTGTATTTAATTTCCAAACCGCTCTACTACGCCCTTATATGGGAGTAACAGAACAATTTTACTTTGTCATTTGTATAATGACAAAGTAGAATTGTTCTGTTAATAAATAATTGCTGTATACAACAGCAATTATTTATGAACTCTTTGCAAAATGTAAAATTTGAAAATGTGTATATTATAATTATTTATATGTACCCTGGATTGGCGTAGCAACACTAGCAAACAAATTTATAATAAATTAAGTTTTTTTTTATATACTCATTAACAGTGTAGTAATATTTATAAATTAAAAGTAATAATTTTGTACACGTAATCTATCTTCCCATATATCATTGACACCAAGCATATGTTTTATTGTTTACAGAATCTTCAGGTGCACAGTAAACAAAATTCCAGAGACAAACACATTATTGCAGAAATCAAGACTACCTCTAGGTATACTAATACACCCGTTTAAGGACTTAAATGTAAGTATACATGTAAACTAACTATATCTAATACCTTTAAGCGAGCAATTCTTGTATATAGCTAGGTTTCATTAAAAAAAAAAACAAATAAAACATAATGCCTTATCGTTATGGAGCTACTATAATATCTAATATGGTCTATAGCCATGCTAAAGCCCGGTCCAGGATATATAAATAATTGGATCTGTTGCTTCTTGCTGCTGCTGCGCGCTTACAAATATTAGTCTTAGCGTTCACGTATGTGATGATAGCATCTGCGAGACAATTAACAAAGGTTCAATATACAAGCCTTTCAAGCAGCTGCTCTTGTGACACATATATGCGTATGCATTTGAGACGTAGCACAAGTCTTAGGTAGAGAAGCGTGCTGTAGTCCCACACCGAACTTTGATGTTTAAAGTTATCATCAGCATATCCTTAAGTAACCGACATACAAGTAGTCCATATCCTGGGGCGGGCTTTAGAATGCAAAAACCAAGTAAAGTACCAAGAAAAAGTCAAGAAGTTTATTGAATACATGAAATAAAATGGGGGCCTTATTTTTGCAGGTAATGCCATATGATTTAGGATGTTATGACGAGGTAGCACACTATACATACCTATACGTTTATCTCAGAACAGTAGAAAGAAAGGTCACGTTTTAATTGCATCTTAAGGGGGTATTAACATAGAACATCTTAACAATCATGGAATAGAAAGTCTGGGACGCCAGTCGTTTATACTCTCATACAAACTATGAACATATTGGAACATTTTACTCTAGTAACTTAATTTCTTTTCCCTTATTAGTCTTATTACTAAGATTTCTGTGATTAAAATTGCAGTTACTCTGGCTCTCATGAGAGAGAGAGAGTAAGAAAGAGAGAACACTATACTAAGTAAAATATTTATCTTTCCTCCCTACCATTATGGCAGCTTTGCAATCGGATTTAAAAATTCCTTTAAGGAAGTCTAATACCCCCTTAATCTTACTTTTGATGTTTTTAATTAGTGACGCCTTCTTTCATCTTTTTCTGGTGAGAATTGTTGTAATTTTATGTTGTATGTCCTGCTCCTGGTATAATCTATGGATTGTTAATTACTACAAGCCTAAATTGCGCTTCTAGGTAATCAATGGCCAATCATAATGGAACATCTCTCTCTTTTAAATTGGTATTCTATCGATTTTGATGGAGTATGGATTTAACAGAGAGTGCACAGGAAAAAATTAAATTCCCCTTACCCATTTTATACAAGGCTCTTTCTCTTTCAAGTGAAGGCCGGTGTTACTGCATTGGAAACTTATAACCCTTATTAGCTTCAAAGTTAAACGATGGTCTAATCTTAACTACGCATTAAGGCTTTTAGTTCTAGTCTTAGTGTGGTACAACCCGAGTTTTAGCTAGAAGCTGGTCAAATGTTATGGTCAAGCAAGCAGGTGTTTTCATGGATAAGCCTCGAATATATAAGTATATATCTAAGCCCAAGTTAGTTTAGAAGTGGTTAATATTAACATATTAAAAAATATCTGTGATTCTGTTTCTTGTTTGCAGCATCTTCCCGTGATACAATGCAACACGATAGTGCGATGTCGCGCGTGCCGCACCTACATCAATCCTTTTGTGTATTTCGTAGACGCGAAGCGGTGGAAATGCAATCTCTGCTACAGGGTCAACGACTGTAAGTAATGCACTTCAACAAGTAACTGTTAATTCATCTGTGACAATGCTCTGATATGATATCGTGTGTAAACAAATTGTTTTTGCGAATGTTTGGGTATTCTTTTGTTATATTTTGCTTGAGGTGTGAGATTTATTGATACTGACGAAGACCAAGCGATCGACTTTAAATCGCAATACTTACTACATTACTACTTACGGCAGACGCTTTCCTTACTACGATACAGACGACGCTGCTTACTACCCAACTAGTAGAAAAGGATGTTAGAAATCATCGCATTTTATACTAATAATCCTATGTATCTGGATGTAACACTAACTTTCTATCTGTCGTCTCTCTATTTGTTACTCTGCCGTGGTCTTGTGGCATTCCACATAAAGTTCATTTTATTCTTTTAATCGCTCGAGAAAACTTTTTAAACCATAATAATCATCATTATTCTTATTATATCTATCATTATCATTTAAACCATGATCTCTGATAAACTAGCGTGTGCCCACTATTCCATCTGATCGTAAGTTATGATTTGTTCGAGGATTACCACATGCTAAGTGACTGGCTCTCAAGGATAACTGCAAGATCATTATTTCAAGTGATTTTGGAGACAGATTTTTTAACTTGAGAATTGTAAACTGCTCTGTTCGGTATGGCATTGTATTCGGATTTCTGTAATTATAAATAGCTTGTTTTCCTTATTATCTCAGTCTTAAACGTCATTGGCAATGAAACACGATTACTTACTTATTATTTATCTTTGTTTTGACGATTATACTTTAGTGTTTCTACATCACTCATTGTAATCGGAAAAATACTTTCTTAATAATTTGTTTATTTATGGTTTTTGCGACTTTCGCTAGTTTTTGTTGTATCGATAATGTAATACCAATATGAATCATACATTATTATCTCTCAAATTTTACGATGGTATTCTTAATCATTTGAATTGGAATTACTTTTATATCGTTATTTATGATGAGTTTACAGAATGAAAAGCCATTAAAAAAACACCTTGTAAACCTACACAATATATGAATACAATCTTCGATGATAGGCTACCACTATTTTATCTGTTGGTAAAAGATGGTGTGACCGCATGACAGGCCTAGATCGGCGACTGGCCTTCAAGTTGCCGGAACACCTTGGTGCTTGGCTGCCGATTTGTATACTTTTCACTACGTTCTGTACTGTGGTTGTGTGTTAGATAACCAGGCGAGCATAAATAAGTAGTAGAAAAACCCTACTGCCATTGATTTCATCACCATGTTTACCTATTTCAAAAAATTCAAACCCGTATGAGGATTATTTCCACTTCCATTTGAACTGCTCAAGACAATTTCTGTGATCCTGCCCATGCTCTGTCAATATTTGAAATTGTCTTGTTTCGGTTCCAGTGCCAGATGAGTTCCAATACGACCCAGTGAGCAAGTCGTACGGCGATCCCTCGCGGCGTCCCGAGATCAAATCCGCAACCATAGAGTACATAGCCCCCGGGGAGTATATGCTGCGCCCGCCGCAACCTGCGGTCTACCTGTTCTTGTTGGATGTCTCGCATTTAGCGCGGGATTCTGGGTATTTACAGGTGTGTAGCCAATCAGTGAGCATTCTTGGATCAAGATAGAGGTGTATTGCCAATCAGTGTGCATACTTGGATCATGTCTGCAGGTGTGTAGCCAATCAGTGTTCATTATTGAATCAAGTTTGCAGGCGTGTAGCCAATCAGTGAGCAATCTTGGATCAAGTGTAGCCAAAATATTTTTGGTATTTGGAAGCTTATTTGATTGGGAGTGTTCTTAAACTGGGTGAAAATGGGTCTAGGAATAATGCATTGCATTATTCCTAGACATGACGTCGTCGGGGAATAATGCAATGCATTATTCCTAGACATGACGTCGTCGGGGAATATTCGAAATTTATATTTTATCCATTTGATGTACTAGTAGTCGGTTTTTAGTTGTTTCATCTCAAATTTTATTATTGTTTAGTGTACACAGCTCAATATTCCCTCATTTTCTCAGGTGGTGTGCGATACCTTACTAGCTTCCCTCGACCAGCTCCCTGGCGACGCGCGGACTCAGGTCGGGTTCATTTGCTTCGACTCGCACGTACATTACTACAACATGAGCGAGGGACTCACGCGGCCCAAGGAGATGACCGTGCTTGATATTGATGGTAAGATTGTAGCAGCTGACCTGGTTTTTTTTAAGCTTTTGTGTCCCACATAATTTAACAAGTATTCCTGTCCAGTGCTTGTGCTGTCCAATTTGGTAGGAAGGAATGTCGAACTCCACCGTTTTCGGGGCCGGCCCCGACTTCGCCGGCTGTCTGTTGGCTTCCATTGGGTTACTAGTTTTGTCCATCTTACTGGATGCATACAAGTGACCAGTCCAGTCCCACTTTAACGCTTTTGAGACCAACGTCCCTGATGCCGATCTTTTCACGTAGCAAAGAATTTCGAACGCGATCTGTCCTCTTTACTCCGAGTATGCTACGCTCCATAGCTCTCTGACAAATTTTGAGTTTGTACTTCTGTGCCTCAGTCTGCGCACCGTAGGTTAGTACAGGCAGAATGCATGGATGCCGACTTGACAGAATTCTTTATTGCACGAGATAAAACAAGTACATAGGCGAACTAAAAAAATTTGTATATATTTCCAGCCAAAATTTGTGAAATAGGTATAGATTAAGTGATATCATTCAAATCTAGAATAGGTTCTCTTGGCAAGCATGTTCCATCTTCGGCTGCATCGTAACTTTCCTTCAGGTGAGATAGTGGTCAAATGCTTGCCTATCCAGCATAAAAAAAATTTAGAACCGCTCATTTAATGAAGCAGGTTAATAAAGCTAATAAAGTAGTGCACACTGCCAGCCGCACACTAAGTTTGAACACTTGTATCGTGGGTTCCAGAAACGTTTCCATAACAAACAATGTCACCTAAACCTTTTGATATCCGCTTTCTGTCCAGATATCTTCCTCCCGTCTCCGGAGTCGTTGCTGGTGAACTTGGAGGAGCGTCGCGAGCTCGTCAAGGAGTTGCTAACAGTGCTGCCGCAGCGGTACTCCGCGCCCGGCGTCCCCAACAGCGCGCTCGGGTCGGCCTTGCAAGCCGCTTACAAACTCATGGTGAGTCACACTGTTATCTATAATTCTACACTATAAACCATTACAAGGATTTTGCCGCGAAAGTGAAAAAATGGCGTTGTTGATTTTGTATAATTTTCGAAGACCTGTAAATTCCCGAGTGTTTATGTGTAATAATGGCGAATTATTAACCGTTAATACTTAGTAAACGTGTATAAGTGTAGGCAAATCGTACAAAGTTGAAAAACATGATTTTCGCCTTTGCTCCAAAACTCAAGTAGAATTCTAGTAAAGTTTCTACCACTGTACCAGGGCATGACTTGACTATGACTCGACCATGACTCTTTTAATTGACTTTAACAGTGAATTTTCATATGAAATACACTTGAAATATATTATTATTTGACACTGACTAAATGCAAAAGATTGCGAAGCCAAAATTAAAAGAAATAACAGGGTAATTTGTCGAATACCAGAAAGTCCAGATACCAGATCCAGATTATTCTTCTGTACCTTGAAAAACACTATAAAATTAAAACAAACTTACAAAAGGGAAATAAAAACTGTGGATAGAAATCATAACAAAAAAAGTACGACCACACGATACAATAAAAAAAAAATCATACCATAAATTATAAACGTTGAGAGGGGCTCATTTCTTCTTGATAACAATCAAAGTCCGCTTTAAAAAGGCCTCAAGCTTGTATTGGAAGCAAACAAAAGGCGGTACAAAAAATATCCTTAGTTCATAAATAAATGAATTTGTTGTATATTTTTTTTTATTATAGCCAAATTTCTTGTTTTACTGCAGTTTTTTTATATTACACTAAAATTATGTAACCTATAAAATCTTTTGTGTTTCAGGCGCCAACAGGCGGACGAATCACAGTATTCCAAACCTGCCTTCCCAACGCTGGCCCAGGCGCTTTACAACCTAGGTAAAGAGTATGCTTCTTTTTTAACCGACTTCACAAAAAAGGGAGGTACTCAAGTCGATTGATTTTTTGACGTGATAACGTCTCATAAATCGATGAACACCGGCTGCACGCATGAAAAAGTGTCACGTTCCGCCTGAGCCTGAGCGTGCAAGCGAGAGCGCGGAACAAGCGATAGAGAGGCACGATCGAACTAAGCGTTGTCTTATGATGTTACCTCATAACTTCTTTCCACGTAAACCGATTTTGATACATTTTTTTTGTTCGAAAGTTGCTTTCCAATTGGTCCCATTTATTTGATCAAGATCTGATCAGTCGGTTTTTTAAGCTTTGCTTGCGTTTAATTATTTACACATACTCCGAATACTATTCCTAAACTGCCTTTATAGCATTATTGAATGTATAGTAATATGAATTTTTACACTTTATAGACCTCATGATTTTCCATTTATTTTTGGGAAACCTATCCCAACATTATAAGCATTTGAGAGTAATACAATTTAATAATATGTATAAAACTATGCAGGTTGATCTATTGAGCCCGTAAACTGTTACAAAGCGAATTGTTTGTACAGTAAAATATTATCACTGTTTTTATGTATGTGACAGAGAAGACCCCAACGCGAGATCGTCAAAGGAAGTAGCACATCTGAACCCCGCGACAGATTTCTACAAGCGGCTAGCACTCGACTGCAGCGGCGCGCAAGTAGCGGTCGATCTGTTTCTACTCAACTCGCAGTACTCGGACTTGGCTACACTTAGTGAGTACCCTTGTGGCTATTAAAAAACCATTCCCAATATAAATAATGGGATTTGGAGCCTTTTCTTTTTTAATTTGGCTGCGCAATTCGTACTCCGCAAATGTAACCCAGCTATACTGCCTCTTAGGAGACCTAGTACTGGGGACAGAGAATCACAAAGGTACATAATATCGAAATTCACATATTTACACGAAGAATCACCAATTTTGGAAATAAATACAAAATCAACAACGCCATTATTAGAATTTCGGTGGCGGTATGGCGGTTTCCTCACGATGTTTTCCTTCGCCGTTATTAGAGCAAAATCACTCGAATTAATTGACCGACCGAAGCTCAATAATAGTCGGTGACGACCCAGTTGGCACAGTGGACAGGTGTCCGCCCTCTGCGCCGTGGGTCCTGGGTTCGATTCCCGACAGGAGCACAAATTCCTTGCCAAGGGATATTTGTGCTTCTGGTTCTGGGTGTAATGTTAATGTAAGTCTCTTATAGTGTGGGGCTGTTAGTGTGAATGCGTTAGTTTTTTATTTGTTTGGTGATTTACCATGACAATTGGTTGAAAGCTAGATATTTCAATATGTATATGGTAAATTATCTAGTATCAACTTTTTACTCTAGTGATATGCCGTTCTAAAACTAACCTTATTTCTCAGGTGGTATAAGCAAATTCAGCGGTGGCAGCGTTTATCACATACCGCTGTTCAAGGCCAGTCGGACGTGGCAAGCCGAGCAACTCAATAGAATGTTTAGCAGATACCTCACGAGGAAGATCGGATTCGAGGCGGTGATGAGAGTAAGGTGTACTAGGTACGGTGAAATGGACCTTATTTCGGACTTTTTTTATTTTTTATTAGCGGAGCATCGCGGTTTCACCCGCGTAAGTCGCGGACCCAGGGGAATCCGGGATGAAAAGTAGCTTATGTGTTAATCCAGGGCAACAGCTACCTCCATACCAAATTTTATCAAAATTGGTCTAGACGCGTTTGAGCGTGAAGAAGCAACAAACACACTCACAAACTTTCACGATCACTTTCACTTTCGAAGTGATAACATTGTGTTATCTCTTTTTAATGACCACTATTGTTTACGACTGGTCGAACGTATATTTATGGTTGACATCATCAGAACTGCGAGGGTGTGGAACTCAATGACCGTCTCTGTTCTTCGAACGGTACAATCTTAGAGTCTTCAAGTCAAGAGTGAATAGGTATCTTCTACGCAAGGATCCTATATCTTTGGCCGTATCATCACTTTCCATCAGATGAGATAGTGGTCAAACATTTACTTATCGAGCATAAAAAAAAAAATTGCCACCCACTTACGTATATGGGTTCCCCCTTAATATGTTAGTTTACTTAATATGTAAAAAAATACATAAAATAATACATATGATGACATATGACATGATATGATTAAAATGAGCTTTACATATGTAATAATTTGAAGCTATTCGCTTGTATTGTTTAGACGCTAGATGCCTATGACAGACGGACTGGCGTATAAAATGCTGAATATCTCAGTCAACTGAGTCGACTTACAATCAATAACGTAAGTGTATCTGAGCTGAAGATCGCGTATTTTTCGAAATTGATGAAATATGTTTTGTTTTTTACTTTTTCAATCTCCATTATCCGCCATTTTGAAATATTTCCAAGAACTGAATTGACAAATATTCTATACAATTATCTAACCTGCTCACAAAATTTCACAAAAATCGGTTGAGATATGTGACTTATAGAAGAGAACAACGGGAAATCCGCCGGACATACGGAAGCAATTTTGCCCAAGCTGAAAAGGACACGCTTCGCTCGCTCTGCTCGCTCGGTCGATAAACGATAACACGAAATCATTGTTTCCAGGGGTATTTCAATCCACACGTTCCACGGCAACTTCTTCGTCCGCTCCACAGACCTCCTCTCGCTGCCGAACGTGTCCCCGGACGCCGGGTTCGGTATGCAGCTCACAATCGACGAGTCGTTGGCGGATCTACAGCAAGTCTGCTTCCAAGCCGCGCTGCTTTACACTAGCAGTAAAGGTACCCTCTATGTTACTTATTCTTCAAGTTTTTGTTGAGTAATAGTGTTACATGTGCCATCTATAACTCCAACTACAAGGCAATAGGGACAGCTACAAATAATTAAAAAGCATAATATGCAAATAACTTTCCTCTCTATACATAACTTATCCTCAAAGAGTTGAGGAAAAGTATGTATTGTGAGGAAAGTTATTCTCGCTGTAGAGACAGCGAGGATTATTTGAATTCGCTATAAAAACAATTACATTAATAAACCAACAACAAAAAACGCTTTCACACTCGTAGCCAATTTTTATTTTTAATAAGATAGGCAGGCGTTTGTACACTATATCACCTGATGGTAAGCGACAATGCGGTCGACGATAGAGCACGTTTGCCTAGATAGAGATTTTCTTTTTTTATACGCACACGTTACTATGTTTTCAGGGGAAAGGCGGATACGAGTGCACACGATGGCTCTGCCTATAGCGAGCACGTTACCAGACGTATTGCACGCCGCGGACCAACAGTGCATCATAGGATTAGTCAGCAAAATGGGTCAGTATTCAACTTCTATTTGGTAAACTTATTGTGATATAGGATGAGCCCAAGGGCCGTCATCCTATAACAGGGATTGGAATCCAAAGTTAGGTGTTGCTGGTAGGCATTGACGAAGATATATATTGATGGATAGGTGATTATAACGTGGATGCTACATGTTGTATGGCTAAGGTAACTAGGTACTTGCTAAATTTTTTGATGATGAATAGGCAAGCTTTGGACCACTATCTCACTTGATGGAAAGTGTTGCGGCCGAAGATGTGACATGCTTGCCTAGAAGATATTGTCTAGAAGATATGACATGCTTACCTATTCATTCTTGACGAACGTAGAAGCAAAACGCTGCGAGCGAACTTGTGGTCAAATTAGCTTAGTCAGGTGTTTTCACACTTCATTACATTGCAAAAGTAATTATTTGCTCGTTCGTTTTAAAGAGTGTATTTAGAATGCTATAGCAGTTGTAGTCATAAGAAATGTTGATAGAGATAACTTTATCTTTTGTAATAGAGAATATGCATTTTTTTTTGTATTTAATTGATTGAAATTATATTTATAAAACATTAAATTTTATATAAAAATAAATATACTATACTGCTAGCAGGTTCGAGCAATTTTATACACGACCATTTCTTTTTGCGACATCCACGATCCAATCACGGCTCCTGACTAATAAACTTGACTTATCATAGACATCAAAAATGTGTGAACTGACGTCACGAATCAGCCTAGTCAAAAGCGTGTTCTCTATCATATTTTTTTAACAAGATAGGCAACTATTGACCACTATCTTACCTGATGGTAAGCGACGATGTAGTCAACAATGGAGCAGGCTTGCCTAGACTAAACTGATGTACAACTGAATCAATTTTGTTATACTACTATACAGACTTTATTTATATGCTATTTGAACGTTTGCAGCGGTGGACCGCGCAATGACAGCGTCGATGTCGGAAGCGAGAGAGGCCGTGATGAATGTGGCAGTAGACGCGCTGTCGGCGCACCGACTGGCGCAGAACTTGCCCGCGGGCTCCGTCGGCGCCGGCCTACACGCGCCCATGTCGCTGCGGCTGTTACCGCTCTACCTCCTAGCGCTGCTAAAGAGGGTATGTAGATACCTATTATACGACTAATACTTGAACGTAGCAAAATTTTCCGAATGTATCGAAATTGTTAACGACGTTATATTTTTCCCTATTTTTATATAAGTTTTTATTAGTATAAGACACGTATTTTTTCTTTTCCCAGTTAAACAAAAAACGACGACGATAGTGTGTTGAAATTCCGCGTGACGTCACGCCTCAGTACACCTTTAACTGAGGCGTGAAACCCGAACTTTGCTGCTCCTTATCTTTGTCAATTATAATTGATTTGTCAATAATAATTAAACGCAAGCAAAGCTTTAAAAAAACCGACTTCACCGCTTTATCTTCGTAACTTTGATCAGATTAGATGAACTAAACACGCATTATTGAAGATATTTCAAGAACTACTGATCACATCTTGATCAATTTTAAATGGTACCAATTGGAAAACGACATCTTTGAAACTAAAAAAAAAATTTCGATATCTTTTCACGTGGAAAGAAGTTATGAAGTACATACATAAAAAAAAAACTGTCGACTTCAGTACCTCCTCCATTTTTGGGAAGTCGGTAAAAACGTCGAAGACAGTGTGTTGAAATTCCACGTGACGTCACGCCTCAGTTCACCTTTTACTGAGGCGTGACTCCCGAACGACGCTCCTTATCTTTGTCAATTACTATTGATTTGTTAAATAAAAAAATGCATGTCTATTAAATCTTAATATGAACTGCTCGCTAGCTTAGTTGGGTGGTGTTCGCCTTCTAAGCAGGGGTATCGGGTTCGATTCCCGGCTGGAACACAAGTTTTCTCCCCAAGGAAATATTTGTGTTTCTGGTTCTGGTTGTGTTTGTGTGTGTGATGTAAATGTTTCCGGCACCCACGACACAAGTCATCGAACTTAATGTGGGGCTGTGAGTGTGAAAGAGTAAAAAAAATATAAGAGACATTTTTTTTTACCCACGCATAATTCCTATTGTTTGTTCGTTTCCAGCCCGCATTCCGCACGGGCACGTCGACCCGACTCGACGACCGCGTGTACGACATGTGCGCCCTGAAGTGCCTGCCGCTGGCGCTCCTGCTGCGCGCCGTGTACCCCGGCCTGTACCCGATACACGCGCTCAAGGACCACCTGGTGCGCAGCGAGGACGACGAGGAGCTGGTGCCCGACCCGCCGCGGTTACACCTCACTGCTGAAAGGTACGCTGATACTGTACTCTACATACTCGGACTTATACGGCGACTATGTAATACTAGCCGTGCCTAGCGGCTTCACCCGCTATTATCGAGTTAAAAAGTAGCCTGTGTGTTAATCCCAGGTATCATTCCGAATTTCATCCATATCCGTTTAGCCGTTAAAGCGTGAAGAGGAAACAAACATGCTTACAAACGACCATCTTCAAGAACACATTTTCTACTTTTTCGGCAATGTCTGAGGAAGAAGTGCCTTCAATCGGCAGACCTGGGCGGTAGTCGTCATCAATTGACTCTCTCCCTCGACTGAATAGGCCATGCTATTTGTAAGTAAGATCAGGATTCGCGAGGTTAATTCGAATACTGTGGCTTAAGTTCTTAGTTTAGCCTCCCTTTAAGATTACGAATATTCTCAATGTATATCGTTACTTGTTTAAAGTAATTGGTAGTTTGCTTCTCCATCGCACGCGAAATTACGATAGTGAATAAAGTATATTCCGCAGAATAAACTCAAACGGCGCGTACCTCCTGGACGACGGCGAGAGCATGATAGTGTACGTGGGGCACAACGTGAGCCCCGCCTTCCTGTCCGAGACGCTCGGCGTGACCGCCTTCAGCCAGCTGGCGGACGAGGCGCGCGTCCTGCCGCGCCTGCCCACCGACGGCAGCGCGCTGCTACACGCGCTGCTCGAGCGGCTCAACGACGAGCGCCCGCACCCGGCCGACGTCCGCCTGCTGCGGTGAGTACACACGACGACGAGCGCCCGCACCCGGCCGACGTCCGCCTGCTGCGGTGAGTACACACGACGACGAGCGCCCGCACCCGGCCGACGTCCGCCTGCTGCGGTGAGTACACACGACGACGAGCGCCCGCACCCGGCCGACGTCCGCCTGCTGCGGTGAGTACACACGACGACGAGCGCCCGCACCCGGCCGACGTCCGCCTGCTGCGGTGAGTACACACGACGACGAGCGCCCGCACCCGGCCGACGTCCGCCTGCTGCGGTGAGTACACACGACGACGAGCGCCCGCACCCGGCCGACGTCCGCCTGCTGCGGTGAGTACACACGACGACGAGCGCCCGCACCCGGCCGACGTCCGCCTGCTGCGGTGAGTACACACGACGACGAGCGCCCGCACCCGGCCGACGTCCGCCTGCTGCGGTGAGTACACACGACGACGAGCGCCCGCACCCGGCCGACGTCCGCCTGCTGCGGTGAGTACACACGACGACGAGCGCCTGCACCCGGCCGACGTCCGCCTGCTGCGGTGAGTACACACGACGACGAGCGCCCGCACCCGGCCGACGTCCGCCTGCTGCGGTGAGTACACACGACGACGAGCGCCCGCACCCGGCCGACGTCCGCCTGCTGCGGTGAGTACACACGACGACGAGCGCCCGCACCCGGCCGACGTCCGCCTGCTGCGGTGAGTACACACGACGACGAGCGCCCGCACCCGGCCGACGTCCGCCTGCTGCGGTGAGTACACACGACGACGAGCGCCCGCACCCGGCCGACGTCCGCCTGCTGCGGTGAGTACACACGACGACGAGCGCCCGCACCCGGCCGACGTCCGCCTGCTGCGGTGAGTACACACGACGACGAGCGCCCGCACCCGGCCGACGTCCGCCTGCTGCGGTGAGTACACACGACGACGAGCGCCCGCACCCGGCCGACGTCCGCCTGCTGCGGTGAGTACACACGACGACGAGCGCCCGCACCCGGCCGACGTCCGCCTGCTGCGGTGAGTACACACGTCGACGAGCGCCCGCTGGCTGTAGGGCGAGGACTTCTGCCGGATCACCGTTTGGTTTTCGACAATTAAATCGAATAAACAAAAACATAGTATATTCATACAACTTCAACAAATAATCTACAACGAAACCGACAACCGCTGCAGTCGCAGGAATACCTCAAGATGCTTATTTGCATTGGATATCTTTTTTTTATCGATTTCACACATTTGACAAAGAAATAGCGGCTTATTATTGCGGACCTAATTTGCCATGTTTAATAGAATAGTGATACCCTATTAGGATATATAGACATGTGCCTTTGAATTAAAAATATCCTACAACTATGAAACATTTCCACAGAGACAACTCACCTTCGCGACAAATGTTCACCGAGCGCCTGATAGACGACCGAGTGGAGTCCGCATTCTCATACTACGAGTTCTTACAACACGTGAAGAGCCAAGTGAAATGATCCCCACACGCCGCTGCGGTGCGTAGCTAGTTAGGGCTTGCCAAAGGATAATGGTATTGACACGACACTGCCCTAGATACCATAAGATTTATATTCGCATATCTGGATCTCGAGTTTCGATGTTGCTTGGTGACTACTGAACTCGTATGTTCGATTTATGCTGTGAGTTTTGCTGTAAGCATTAGTAAGTCTCCTTACAGAGTGAACTATTGTCGGTACCAAAAAAAGATTGTAGTGCGTGCGTACATTGAGCGTTATTAGTCGGCCGATTTTTCGTTTTAAAGAAATTATGGAGGTGACTGAAAATGCTTGTATCTACGCGCGCTCTTAAATAAGGTTTAGAATAAAAGTGGGGCCATAGAAATCTTAATAATGGACAATAGTAATGCCTCAATTTGAAAAGATTACGCCACTAGTTTGTATTAAAGACGATTTTTGTAATTTTTACAAGCCGCTAACAACTAGTTGTATTCAGTAATGACAAAAGATAAAGTTTTGATGTTTGGTCAATATATACTTGGAGATTTATTTTAAATTAGACGACACCCAGAGTCGTGATTGTTAAAACTTAATATCTTTCGTGACAGTAATATCGTTCATTATCCGACTCTAAATATGATCAAACTATTATTTTTTCACATGCATCTTTAGAAAATTAAAGTTACCTAACTAAAATAGTAATGAAACAATATTTTTTTAAATATTTATAGTTCTCACGTTAAACTGATCGCTTTTTCACGTAGTCGGATTGACGGTACTCTTTGGCTACACATATAGGGTTATTTGTAAATACCAGCAAGCTCTTGGGACATCATTCCAACCGTCGAGACCAACATCTTTTGTTGTACGGCTATTCCAAATTGTGTTTTATGATTTTTCAAATAAATTTTAACTAATGTTAAACTTTGACTAAATAGTCGCGGCGGCGATGCCGTTCTTTTCGGTACAGTGTTAAACAATTATTAATTATAGATTGTATAGAATTCATCATCTTAATTATAATTGTAAAATAACATGCAGGAGAGTCTGAGAGCTTTCTAGTATGTTGCAAATAATCCTGTATTTATGTTTTTCATCTCCGATTTTTGCACTCCCTGCATAACTAATTTTGAGTACTGTCATGAGGAACAAACTAAAAGTCTAACTAGCCTTCTAGAGCTTGATACTAAATTAATTTTGTAGATATTTGAGATCATCTGCGAATCGCGTATATCAGTACTGTTTAAAGTGGGCAAATCTATTGCTTTTGATTAAGATTTCTATGATTGGACTGCTTTTGAAAAATTTGACAGTGTAGGGTACTTTTATATGGGTTACCTGGGTGCTATAATCGAATTACATTTATTTGATAATACTTTAACAACATGTAAAGTGAAATTACACTTATTTAATTTATTTATTTATTAGAATATTAAACGGTTTTGAGGCTAAAATTATATCTCGAATTGAGGTCCATTTAAAATAAAAAATGTTGCTTGTGTACAATACAAAAAAAGTCGACATCTCGATGTATTTGGCAACACAATCTCGAACGAAACTCGATCCAGAGTTGCAGTTTTTGTATATGAAAATAGAACTTGTAGTGTCGGTCGTGAGATAATCGATTTGTAACATTTGGAACTGGGTTATGCGGCGTGTGACGTCATTATATTCGTGAATTATAATTTTAACATTATATTATCACAATAACATATACCACGTAACATAGAGTTACAATGAGAAACAAGATTCAAGCGTCTGATTAAATCGAATAGTTGGAGTCAACGTTTGATGGAAGGGTATTTGAATACAGAATTATTATTATTGAATATAATAATAATTAGGTCCATCTAAATTGTTGCTTCTAAAATCAAGAACAGTTGTTATTATACTAGAAATGCGTATCGCATATTGCCATTATTATCACAATAATGAACACATAAAAATAGTTACAATTAGATACAAAATCAGCTGTCAGATAAATCAAGAAGTCTCGGTCAACGGTTTAAAGTCTAATGGCTATACAATTATAAATGACCATTCGGGTTGTTGGTCGAAGGAAGAATAAAATGGATGCTCATTTTGTTTCCTTCTCTTTCTAACAAGTTAAAGAAAATGTGTCATTTGTTTTCTTTAGTGGCACTATCTAACCTCCATTATTGTGAATGGAGGTAAGTCTGTGACTTCCTTTTCATTTAATCAAAGGGTGACATCCAGATTTACTCTCAGATTAATAGTTATGTTCAAATTAAGACGGTATAATCGACTTTTATTCATTTATGAATAACGAGACTGTCATTATAGTTCCTTTATAAACCGGAACTTCAGTTTTTAAGGATTGTTTAAGGACTTAACATATTTTATCGTTTTTATTTTGTAAATTGAATGCTTGCGTGGAGGAAACCAGCGGAATAAAACCTGTATGACCTTATTTTGCATGAAATTGTTTTCCAGGTTTAAATATAAATTATTATACCGATTATTTAAAAAGAAATGTTATAATATAAATGAGTTTGTTCCGCTGCGTGAGTCTTGAGCGAATCTTTAGATCAATGCTTGTATGCACTTTGTACAAATTATATTATTTTTTATTTTATTTTTAACTAGGGCGTGTCTCACATTGTTGTATATCACTATTATTTGTATTCCCATGCAATAAATGATAATTTTTATTGTGATTTCGGTATTAGGTGTAATGTTATTTTATAACCCTCTGTATGTTTTTAAATTTAAACCTTCGTTTCGATATTAATTCGACTGTAAATTGGATGAATGTTATTTATGAAATTTTAGGTAGAATATTTTATACGGAAATGAGTTCGGTTCGGTTGTGTTAGTTTAAGGTATATTGTGAGTTCGTGGGAACTAACAGCTTTGTTTATATTTACGTGAATTGAAACACTTAAAAACTCGAATCTTTATGTTAACGTGGTCCAATTTCACACAACTTAATTGAATCGTATATATGCTTCAATTTGGTTGCTTTCAATGTATACCCTTCAGAGAAATTGAGTATGTTTTGCCGGGTATTGTAATTAATTATTATACACTTGAATCGAGTAAAATGCCGCTGAAAATGTTGTGCGCATTTCATTTATCTATATGCTATACTTTAGGTACTTCAAGCTCTATGCATAATCTATATTCATTTCTATTTATTGCGTCTCTCGTTTTTCTTCTTTGCTAGATATTATGGGCAACTTTAATAAGAAAAGAAAAAAAATAAAGGCAATTTTCTTCAAACAAACGACGTGTAGCTCATTAGGCATTCCTGAACACTGATCTCGCTTTTGCTGATGTAAAATGACAGTAAAAAAAACAGTGACTACCAAACTAAAAAGACATCAACGAACGTCGTTGAACAATTTCTCACTGTCAACTGATTTCCATGACGCCTATCGACTCCCGGAAGCAAGCAATCGTGTCGCATGTTTTATTAAAAACCTTTTTGTTTCATCAGACTTGATAATACTGGCTTTTTATTCTGATTCATCATGTTGAAGCCGCAGGGCAGCTAGTATCATATAAAATAATTAAAATGTCACAAAGCATAAGCAATAGACAGTTTAGAAATTGAATAATTATGAAGATACCTTGAGTAATGCCAAAATACCCGGTCACATTATCTCGAGACCTCGCTGGAATGCATTATTATTAAAATGATGAACCTATTACCTACATTAAATTATTTAACACAATATTTGTTTTGTTGGAAATCTTATTGTTTATAATAATATCCTACTAGAGTATGCTTGTTTTGCGCACCATATCAGAGCGCCGACGCGACGTGACGTCATCGACGCCAGGTCTCGAGATAATGTGATCGGGTTATTTGGAATATTCATTTTCCATTTTCTACAAATACATAAGCAACACTTAACTATTTTCAGTTAGTATGTAAATGTGTTTTATCAGTAGGAAGTTTTGTTTTAAAATTCGTTGGAGAACTGCGCAGTCTCTGTAAAATACACCATTCAAAGCAGAATCTTTTCTAATATCAGACACTAGCTGTTATAGCGTATCACTATGGCCTACCGTTGTTCCACTAGCATGTCATTATGTATTTACGACTAAAGCGAAGTTAGTAATTAAATAATTGTTTTATAGCTGGACTGAACTCGGAAACCTTGTATATTGTTTCAATATAATTAATCATAAATCATACGTGTTTGCTTCTTCCTATCCACAATCAATAATATTATAAGTCCAGCGAGCCTATAAATACATTTAAATATATCAGCGGTTTACCGACGTCGAAAAACAATAGGTTTATTTAATTCTAAAATTCGTAAGTATTACACATTAAGGATAGATGAAGGAGCACCGACTGTTCCGCAACTAGTCTCGTAACAATGCGAGAAAAACAACCGTGAGTGAAATCGTATGACTTATTTGCGTATCTTTGTGGCGATGTGCGATCATTCTAAAAACTAAAAAGCAGGCATGTTTATGGAGCATAAACGCTTAAAACGCTTTCACACTCACAGCCCAACACTAAGTTCGATGACTTGTGTCGTGGGTGCCGGAAACATTCACATCACACACACGATCACAACCTAAATAAGAATCGAAGACGTGATATCCTGCTAAGCTGGACGGGGCGCCTGCGAGGTTGACTACTGACGGCCCTGTTAGCGTAGTTAATTGTACGCCGCTGGTGTTGGGTTCGATTCCCGGCAAGCGTTGTGTTTGGCAACTGACGTTTGTTTCTTGTTTCGAGTATGATGTAAACGTTACCCGCAATACATGTCTTAGATCTTAGTGTAGGACTGTGAGTGTAAAAGTTGTCCTCCCTGTAAGCGAGTTGACTGGCTAAGAAAAAGCATTTGGTAGGATATTGATAATGTCATGTTGGAGGTGCTACGCTAAATATATGTAGTGTTGTAGCGCAAGTAAATATATTAAATTATGTCTGATGAATACGTACCTTCTACTTATTATAATAAAAACGTAATCTAATTTATTTTCTGATCAAAAATATTGCTCGTGGATTTAAGTTTATTTTTCATTTAAATATCTTATTATTTTCTTATATATAAAATTCTCGTGTCGCGGTGTTGGTTACAAAACTCCTCCGAAACGGCTCCACCGATTTTTATGAAATTTTGTGTGCATATCGGGTAGGTCTGATAATCGGTCAACATCTATTTTTCATACCCCTAGATGGTCCAAACCAAAATTTTATTTTTTATGATTCAGTATGAAATAATGTATAATGGCAAAACAACGTTTGCTAGGTCAGCTAGTTTTCTTATTTATTTTGCACAGCATCCAATAGAGACTATTTTATGGGATACCATGCACAAATAGACATTGCGATAAGCGCAATTTTGTAATAAACCCGTTACTGTAGTTTTATAAATAAGTTACACATTAAAATATAATAATTTTAATAACACATGCCTAATTTGGTTACAATGAAATAATTTTTCTTGCATTTTTGCGCCGCCAATTGAATGACAATAATATATATTAGGTAATTACATACCTGCTTAATATATATGTAGGTAGCGGCACTATTTCTGGACATGGGATATTCGATGGGATAAGAAAGGTAATTATAATTAATCAGGATAAAAACGAACCCTACCAATATCCAACTATTGACTATAAAATTTCATCAAGGTAGGCCAACCAGTTACGTCTAGAAGTAATGACAGTTTATTTGGGGTCTATGTGGGATGATGGTGACTTTCTCCCAACTTATCCTGTAAATAATCGATAGTTGGTGTATTTTTATCAGTGTGCAGAATATCGCAACATTTAACGCACGTCTCGAAGGCGGCCACGGTACCCATATCCTCAACTCGTTTAGGCCAGTACTCCTTAGGCCCCAGTTCGCTGCGGAACATGTTATCTTCTATAAGGGTCCAGAGCCATAGGTAGCATCGAGCGCGTCTGAATTTCGTCGAAGCTTCTTGCACAGCAGCTACTGCTCTTTGAACTATTGGGTCGTATTGGTACGGCGTATTGAAACGAAGATTTTTGATGTTGCAGCGAAATACCTGACAACCATAGTTGCAAGTTACATTCATTTTTATTCGACTGTTCAATAAATAAACATAATGTGTATCAGTCTATGTATGTACCTATGTTTGAATCTTTGTGGCTTTCTAGAGACCAAACACGTGGGCCGTAAGGGTGAAAATAGACAAACTGTGTTGCCTATGTAATCTACACGATGGATGTCTTTGGATATCAGGAAAACAACTCATTCGAAAGAAATGTTTTTCTTTCGAATGTTCGGGTTGCGTTTCACGCAATCGGTAACGAAATCCGAAACTTCGTGACGAAATTTGTGAATTGTACACCTAATGTGAAATGAAATGAAATGAAATGAAATGAAATGAAATGGTTTTTATTACTGCAAAAGTATAAAAAGTATTACATTGCATTAGTTAGCGGCTATATGTTAAAACACGATATTATTATAATTGTATTAGCAATAAAATACATAATAATACAATGCAGGCAAACTTATTTTCCTAAAGGTTCATATTCATCAGTTTCCTCACTAGGCAAAGCCTGTATCGAGGAATCCTGAGTCTATAAGGTTTTACATTTAATTGTTCCTCTGACGGTAGAACGACTTAACTATTGAGTAATAATAATAATAATATATTTTTTAGTATTGACATTTTATCGTAAAATGTATACATATATAGATACTACATAATAATAATAATAATTAAAGTTGTATACATGACAAAGTCTTATCAACATATAACTTTCATCAAGTCCTCCAATGTGTCAACATCATTAGCATATGGAAGTCCACTGCTGGACATAGGCCTCAAAATTGCACGTCACTGACCGCGATCCTTGGTTTCTCTATGCCAGCTCTTGCCAGCCACATAAAAATGCAGGTATAATGTATATCCCATTACGCACTAAAATGACTCAGGATAACATTCTAAGATAAATAATTAAAATCAAATCAAAATCGTTTATTCACATGGGACTCAAAGAGGCTCTCATGAATTATAATGATTCTTCTGCCAGATTAGCAAAATTACAGCCATCTCGAGAAGAACCTGGCGAGAAACACGGCCTCCAAATTAATGTTAGGGTTATGGGTAGATCTTTGCACGAAAACGGCTGATCCAAACGGAGCAGACACACGAGAGACGTACATTTTCCGATCGCACTTCGTGCAGCCTAAAGTATCGGTTATTCTAACCGTGGCAGCTCCCCAGAGTAGAAACATAATTAAAAAAATATATCTACCTCTGTGGTATCTTATTACCATAGCTCTTTTTAAGACAGCCAAAAAGCATGACTGTTTTACCATCAGGACTGGCTCTGCATAAAAGAGCGAATTATAAGTTTTATTATTATTATTGCGCGTACTATATACATTACCTATATTACAGTAAGAGTATAGCTATTACTTGAATGATGTAACAGGGTGACAGATGATGGTATTTAATTTTGTTATTTGAACATCTCATTTTACCTCATGGCCGCACATTTCGAGGATGCAATAGTTCTCAAAATCCACTGGATTGAGGTCCACCCGGTAACCCATTTTCTGAAGGTGATCTGTTGAAGCACATTTCTTAAATTATAATTAATTACAAAATAATTATAAATTACATAGTTTTAGTTTTGGGTCATTGAATTCTGTGAAAATTTTATGTTATACGCTTGTATGTTTTAAACTCTAAATGCCTCTGACAGACGGACGGACGGACATTGCTGAACCTGATCACCCATTTCCACTAATAGACCTCGCTACTTCTTTTTTTTTTTACTGTTATAGGCAAACATTTGACCACTATCTCACCTGATGTTATGTGACGATGCGGTCGACGATGCCTAGAAAATACCTATTCACTCTCGACTTGAAGACTCCAAGATTGTTACTATTACTTACTACTGTATACTTATTACTGTACTACTCTCGGTTATATTGGGAAACCTACAAACTATATGACACAATAATATTAGGTACCTATGCCTATTGTCGAAGGTGTTCCAAGACCCTAACCAGAATGCAACTTGCCTACTTTATACCTACCGAAATCACCCCACAGTACCATGTTCCCCTGAGCTTCACTTTCGTTATCATTCCAGAATATTCCGGATTTGTATATTTATAATCACAACATGTCCTTACAACACCAAAAGTTATCTGTTTCAATGCGTAGACCCGTAACTAGGTATAGGTACTTAGGTACCCTACTGACGCTCTTTGTCACTCTTATCTTTCTTCATATAGGTACCTATGTATTATTGTATTGTAATATGAATATATTACAATATACATCAGCGTCAGTGATGGATTTACCAGCAGGCTGAGTAGGCTGGAGCCTAGGGCGGCAGATTTTAGGGGCGGCAAATTTGGGACCAATTTTTTTTGACTAGTTTGCATTCATACTAATTACGGGCAAAAGATGGTGTAATATACACTATCATCCTATTACACTAACCTTTTATTGAAATTGCAACATTATAATTTGGGAATCATAATATTTCATTGACGAAAACATTGCAATTAATATGATTGTGAACTAAGTAATTGAATTGTAGAGGTTGGTAAGAGCGGCAAAATGATATACCCTACTGGCGGCAATTGTGTAAATCCGCCACTGATCAGCGTGTAGTAAATAATACAGTAGATACTGTATTATTTACTACACGCTGATGTACCCAAGGGTGATAAGCACGCTATAGGCCGAGAACGGAAACTAATTCAAATATAACCGATTGGCGACATATTTTCTACCTAACGGTGATAAATAGTACCTACTGCTGTAGGTACAACCACTGAGTACCTACTCAGTAGAACATGGCTAGTGAATTCTACCTATTAAACCTATTAAAATATCTAATCAAAATAAATAATTATTTTACCTTTTATGCCACTTAGTTTTTGTGGTTTATGTCCGAGTGTATGGAAGGAAGTGCAAGGCCCGTAGTAGATCTTTACATGCTGGTACGACATTTATATTATATATATTTCTTGTAGGTAAATATCGTGTCTTTTTAGGTTATTTTGTACAGTCGGGGGAACCAGAGATAAATAAGATATATACCCCCAGATTACATCACAGAATACTATTACTCCCTTGAATTACATAGATAGTAAAGTAAGATAATTGTTCTTCGACGATTACTTATACGTAGACAGTAGATACATTAAAATACAAAACTATTATTTAATATTATTCATTGATGTGTTCCCATTCAATTGTATTCTTGTTTTGTCCCAATAAAACATAAAATAAACATTTTATTATGATTTTATCTCAGACTAAATAAGAAGTAGATTTTATATTACGATAATGGATTATGCAAAGATAATGTAATCACTCCGTTTTAGGGTTATGTATCTATATATCTTATTTTTCTATGGATTTCATCTAAGTAAATGTCATAAATTGAATGTCCCCTTATATATGCCAATTATTGATCAAAATACAATAGCAGTTTAACGAGCGCTGCTACTCCTCCCAAACCATATAAATATATATTAGTATATATTGGTATTATATGTATATATATATATTTTAACGATATAATATCATTAAAAAGTAATAAGAAAAACATGAGAGTATCTGATAGGTGCCTTTTTTATGCCCGATAGGCAAGTGTTTGACCAGAATCTCACCTGATGGAAACTGATGATGCGGCCGAAGATGTAGCATGCTTGCCAAGAAAGTAGCTATTCACTCTTGACTCGAAGACTCCCAGATTTTACGGTTATATTATATTTGCCTGATCTCAGATACTAAAAATTAGATGTAAGTAGTGTAACACTCGGGTACATAAGCAAACACTGTTTTTTAATATCCACTAATATATTATATGAACCATTAACATTAACAGTAACCTAAGCCAGTTATAATTAATATTATAACACTCTGTCAAATAAGCAATAATTCAGCATCCCATATCAAAAAATCCCGCAGTCTCTAGAGACCGCCCTTTTTATCGAGTCCTTCCCGCCAAAAATGTATCTCCGCGCCACAGACTTAAAAATAATAGCAGTTTTAACAAAACCTTACACTAGTAATCCCACCTCTTAGTTCATGTTTTATCGTCAATAATGTCTATTTTGTTACGAATAATGCGTACTTTGACGATGTCCTGGTTTACCCGACTTCAGTCAAGTTACCTCAAAACTTCTTTCGTTGTGAGCTGATTTTGATGATTATTTTTTTATTTGAAAACTGGTCCTTTTTTGTGGTACCATTTAAATTTGATCGAGTGTTTAAGAAAACTGAATTTTGTTTTGTTTCGTTCCATACATTTACTCATAGTACCTATACGTTCGTTCCATATTATATTCGTTCCATACATTTACTCATTATATTGGAAAGAAAAGAAACATAATTAAATGCAAGCAAAGCTTAAAGAACCGACTTCACCGCTTTATCTTCGGAACCTTGATCAGATTTAATGTATTAAACACGCATTATTGACGATAACTCAAACACTAGAGATCAGATCTTGATCAAATTTCAATGGGACCACAAGAAATGCACCAGCTTTCAAATAAAAAAAATAATCATCAAAATCGGCTCACAACGTAATAAGTTATTAGGTAACTTTTGAAGTCGGTCAAAAACGAGAACATCGTCAATGTAGTCCACAGAATACGCATTATTGACGATATTTCAAAAACCACTCATCAGATCTTGCTCAAATTTAAATGGGACCAATTGGAAAGCAACTTCTTTCAAACTAAAAAATAATGCAGTCGACTTGAGTACCTTCTCTTTTTTGTTAAGTCGGTAAAAATATAGTTTTTGCATAGGTATGTACTAGAATCCCTTGGTTAGGAAAAATGTATATCAAGCCTAGGAGGTGCGAATACATATTGACATTTGAAGCTTTTAGATAGTTATATTTATAAAAGTAAATATAGCTAAGTATACTTAGATATCAACTACACAAATCATCTCTATAAACCACAAATCGACTCTACGTTTATAAATAGAAATGAACAAACATGCTCAACTTATAAGGTAAAGTAAGCTAACCATTAATATGTTAGTACCTAGGTATGTATATCTACTTACATATAAGCCGTTTAGAGTTATAGGTTAAAACCTTATTTATCTGCTATATAGAATACATATTATATAATTTATTATATGTAATGAGACAAACCTGTAGTTTGCTGGAAAAATTTTAGGTGTAAGATATAAATAAACGCTATGAGCATAGGTACGTCAGCGAGCGATGCATGCGAGTAACATGAAGGTATTATCACGAAATATATAAAAGTACACGTCATAATATAGACAATTCATTTATATTTTCTCTTAGACTACTAATATTTAAAAAAATGTCCAACAACTGAATCGACAAAAAACATACTGACTAAATTTCAAAAGAATCGGTTGAGAAATTCAACCCGTAAATGAGAACAGCCAGACATCCGTAAATACGAAAGCATTATGTTTCAATGTTATATACGGCTTAAAGCACGTACAAAATGTTGCTTTGTAGTCGGTGAGCGGCTCGGGCCTCGGCGCGTAAAGTCACGAGCCGCTCGCTTCCGCGCATCGCGTGTCTGACTCATCCTGACGAAGTACAACTAATTTGTCCGAAACTAGTCGACTACAAGGTAAGTCGACATCTACGTGTTTTAAGCAGTATATAACATTGAAAAATAATGTATAATCCTCACGATAGTTTTAACTTTAAAATGATACGCAAGTATTTTTGCCCAAGCTTTTTTTTTTTTTTTTTTGATTCGTAATAGGCAAACTTAAACTTAGTTACTGATCCCTCGGTCTCACAATTACTGTTCCTCCAGATACAGTACCTATCCGGTGTTGCTGATCTTACAGTGGAATAAGGGAGGAAGAAGATGACGTATGGCTGACCTAATGGGTACCAAGGCTCAGAACGTCTAATCGGTGCCCCTAAGGTTTAGGTCCTCATTTTGAGCTTCAGCGGAAGTCCGCCCTTGACGCCTTGAACAGTATTAGAAGTGTGATCTATTTCTGGTATCCGAATAGTGGCGGCCGATGGCTCCACAGAGAACTTGTGTAGAATAGCTGCCAATCCTGCTAGGGACTGCATCTCACCGAGACGGGCACCTGAGATCGAAATAAACATAATTATAATCTGATTAGAGTCACCTTCACGCTATGACCTTGCTCAGCCTGTTAACGAAAGAGGCTTCCAGAGAATCATAACGAGCATTCCTTGGGAAGGTCGCAGGGCCTGATTCTTATTGGTCTTCCCTGATTCCTATTTATTTTTACACTGCCGACCAACAACTTTTTGCACTAGGTAAGTTCATAGAGTTAAGTTTGTATAGATAGAATATTATATGTTTGTGGTTCTTGTAGGTCTTCTTTTTTATTTAACAAATCCAGACTATTAATAATTTTTGTCGATATTACCTAAGATAAGTAATAATACTAATATATATAATGTGTACCTACACTGTTGCAAAGAAAATAACCTCGTTAAAAATTTACCTAAAATTTAGTTACACCATTATCCATTAATATTGGTACCTACTATTTTCTTTTATGTGGAAAATAATTAAATTATAAATACAGCCTTCAACTCAAAGCGTACTTCATAATGAATAAAAAAAAACATTCTGTTGTATAAACCTAAAAAAATAGAATTAGATATATTGAAGTACCTAATCCTTACTATCCTTATCCTTACTATATATAATATTATAAATGCGAAAGTAACTCTGTCTGTCTGTCTGTTACGCTTTCACGCTAAAACTACTGAACCGATTTAAACGAAATTTGGTACAAAGATAGTCTAGAGCCTGAGAAAGGACATAGGCTACTTTTTAACCGAATTCTGGCTGGTCCGGGACTTACGCGGGCAAAGCCGCGGGGCGCAGCTAGTAAGAGATAAGTTAATAATATAAAGTTAGTAAAATAAGATAATACCAGTAAATATTGTGTAAACACTTGCACACTCACAGCCCTACAATAACTAAGTTCTATGACTTGTGTCGTGGGTGCCGGAAACATTCACATCACACACACATAGAGGAAATGCCCTCGCATGGTTTGCTAGCTATCTCAGTAACAGGCGCCAATGCACTAAAATAGGGGAACACTGGAGCGAGGAGCAGACGGTCTCTTTTGGAGTACCGCAAGGCGGCATTCTCTCACCGACCTTGTTTACAATATATATGGATGACGTTCTCAGGATAGACCTGCCAAACGCTGACCTGATATGCTACGCTGACGACACAGTAGCCGTGTTTCATGGAAAAGACTGGAAGGAAGCGGAAACGGCTGCTGAAAAAGGAATGATGTCCCTATCTTACTGGCTTGATCATAATTTACTTACGCTTAATGAAAAAAAAACTAACTTCATATGCTTTCATAAAACCAAAGCTACCAAGAATCTTACGGATCACATCAAACTACATACATCCGACTGCACCGCCAGGTCTGACTTTGCCAGGATCGTTGAATGTCATTGCCGATATATAAACCGGACAACCTTAACTAAATATTTAGGAATCCAAATAGACCAAAACATATCTTTTAAAAGTCATGTATCCCTACTGGCTAAAAAAATTCGAAAATTCATCTTCCTAATGAAAACACTCAGAGCAGCAGCCAGTCCTGAAGTGAGACGCCTCGTTTACTATTCTTTGTGCCAATCACTACTTCAATACGGGATAGGTGTTTGGGGAGGAGTGGCTAAATCGGTCATGATTGAACTGGAACGGTCCCAAAGAGCAGTTTTGAAGGTAATGCTTGGAAAACCACGTCGCTTCCCAACCTGTGACCTTTACCGTGAAGCTAAGGTTTTATCGGTGAGACAACTATTCGTAGTGAGAGCAATAGAAAAGGTACATTCAAATGATTCAGACCCAACTTTACACTCTAAAAGATCCCGCTGCAAACGAATTCTATTGCCAAATATTAAGACTGTGTTTGCATGCCGTTTACCACCTTACATACACTTATTCACCTACAATGCTGTATGTAAAAAGTGTGACTTAAAGGAATGCTCTCACAGGAAAGCAAGAGCAAAGGTGAAAGCTTGGCTAATGACACTGACTTACGAGGCCACGGAAGATCTGGTCAAGGTTCACAATTTAGACTAAATTACATTTTAATTATTCCAAAAGCAATAATATGAATACTAAAAAAAAAAAAAAAAAAAGAAATGACAACAAAAACCATCTAAACTTCAGCCAATTAGTCCCTCTGCTCAAAGCTATTAAACTGGATATTATAATCCACTTTACACTACCCCAGTTGCAACTAGCATAGACGATTGTGCTCTATCCTACACACATACACACAGGCTCACACACGCGAACACACACACACACACATATACATACACACTTACACTCACACACATGTATACAATACATTATACTTTACATATCCTATAATACATCCCTGTCCCACACACACATACCTTCCTACACTTACCCAAAGTTAATTTATAATTTAAATTAATTTTAAATTTTATTTAGATCTTTAATTTGATTAGTTAAGTAACGATTCATTAACTTAATTTAATTTATTTTATATAATATAGATTAATGGCAATTTTCCTATTTTTAACTTTAACATTATAATTTAAGAAGAAATAGATTAATCCTAGATATCACAAATTTTGTAACTTGCTTTTTTTGTTTTGTTTGCCTAAGTATGTTAATTGTTCGTGACCAACCAATCTTGTTACAAAATGTTAACAATCATTATGTTAAATCGCAACCTACTGTTACTACCTTCTTAGTTACCCACCCAAACCGCAAGGTGTCGCGCGATAAATCTAACATGCTAAAAAATATTATGTTCCGGGCTTCCAAGATACAGGCCTAGCCGAGTTTGGAGCTCTCAAGAAAATGGCTACACGAACCTAAAGTTCTTATGTTTTCACACACTGTACCTAGTTTCTAAGAGTGATCTAAATGAATAAATTACATTATTAAATTACATTAAATTACATTATTGTTCAAAAGAGAGGTTCTTGCCTGGGTCCGTGCGTATTTCTCATATAACTTCTTTAAAGAGACAGGCATACTTATCATGCATTTGCTTTACATCTTTGAAAATGAAATGCATGTTTTTTTTTATGTAATTGTAAGGCGAGCAAGTCGGTCGCCTGATGGTAAGCGTCACGCCCATTTCAATTCAGTGCCACACAGAGTTTTGAATCTTTCGCGGCAAGGCACTGCACTTGTCACCCCGAAATATTAGAATTTTCAAAATTTAAATCTTTATTGCATTCTCTAAATGTAGATAGGTGGTAGAAATAAATGACAGTACATTAGAGATCCTGTTGGACACAACAATTTAGAGCAGAGGAGGACGACATGCTTTATTAATCATAATGTATCAATTTAAATCATGATAAGATGTCATTATTATGTATTGTTATTGTATTTCTTTATGCCCTGTGAGTTCACTGGAAACATTGCTTTTCAATCCGAAATACAGTAATGTTTGCACACTGCTGCTTGGCGGTTGAATATCTGGCAATGGGGTGGTACTGCCCTAGGCGGACTCTGCAAAACAGTCCCTAAACAACAACAAAAAATTTGCATGTTCGCAAAAATATGGATACATAAAAATTAAGAAGCGACGCAAATAATCTTAATAGTAGATGTAAGCATCAAGTAACGGTGCACGCATTGTGATAAACTTTTTTTTTAATGCAAAATAGGCAAGCATTTGACTACTATCTCACCTGATGGAAAGTGACGATGCGGCCGAAGATGTGACATGCTTGCCTAGAAGATCATTCTGAAGATTCACTTTTGACTTGAAGACTCCCAACTAGCGAATATCAACTTATAAATTATAATATTAACTTATTAACCATACGAATATTTTTATTATAGCAAATAGTGTTCGATTTTATAATAAAATTGTAACTGAATACCACTGGGAAAGTTTAAATTAGTAATAAAAAACGGGCATCCATTTTTGGCGACTACATAATACACTTAGGTTAAGATAATATTATTTATATATATAATTCATGATTTAATTTTGTTAGAATTTTGGACCAATTAATAAAAATATGCGTTGCCAAGTTTATTTACTTTCGTTCTTCTCGAGATGGCTGTTATTTTGCGAATCTGGCTATAGAGACATTCCTTTTCATGAGTGCCTCTTTGGAGCCTATTCGAATAAACGATTTTGTTTTTTAAATTCTTACCCGTGAGTAAGTGATATTGAGGGTTATCGCGCAAAGCATAGAATGGAAATCGGCGCTCAAAAACAATGTAAGTAGGTACCTGAATTTATTATATTCGAAATTCTTACCTATACACGCCCTCGGTCCGACACCAAATGGCAAATAAGCAAAGCCGTGTCTTTCTGTCTTTGTGTCAGCGAACCGCTCCGGGTTAAACACCGATGGATTATCAAAATACTTCTCATCATTTTGGATAGCTTGTATCGGGACCTGAATCTTTACACCAGGGTCTATGGTAATGCCCAGCTGTGGGATGGTGTATTGCTTGGCACATTCTCGATGTAAGACCCCAAGAGATGGAAACATTCTCATTGCCTCCTTGAATGAGTTACCTAGCAATGTCATTTCAGATATAGAATCGTAGCAGAGCTCACTGTTATATTTCGCTAACACTTCATCGATCTCACTCTGAACATTTTTCTGTATTTCTGGATGATATGCTAACTGATGTAACAAGTAGCTGGTTGCTGACGACGAGGTTTCAAACCCTGCTGCAAAAAATACGAACACCTGCGCAACTAAACAAGGAAAATCCATTTCCAATTCAACCTGGATCGGTGTTCCATCAGTATTCCTGTGTTCAACTGAGTCTCCTTTAATTGTGCCTTTATTTTGCAGCTCCAAAAGTAAGTCCACAAAATCATTTCGCTCCGATGGCTTAAAGTTCCTCTGTTCACAAATACATCTGACAATTTTCGTTATAATCATCTCTAAACGTGTATCTGTTACGTATACAGCTTTCCTTAGTTCTGGAAACATTTCCCAGATGCCGAAAAGAAGTCTGATTTTCCAAGGTCGCTTAAAAAGCATTTTTCCTAGATCTCGAAATAAGGAATTTTCATTGTTTATAGTGTCGACTTCAATGCCAAAGCCACAGGCGCCGATAAACTCTGTGGTAAAGCGTGCCATGAGTTCTCGGATATCACATTCAACACCACTCTTGACGATATCTTCGCCTACTACTTGCAGCTTCTTAGCGCAGTTCACTACAAGTGGAAACATTGCTTTTAGCTTAGCGGTGGTAAACGCTGGCGTCAAACGTGTTCGCAGCAGCTTCCACAGGTCTCCGTCTGCATGAAACAGATTTCCGAGAAGCGGTTCTTTTTTCGGGTCTCTCCCGACTCCACGGGGATAGAAATACGCAAAATCCACAGTTAGAACCGTTTTTGCGATGTCGAGGTCTCTTATAACAAGTTCCGGTGCTGTTCCTCTGTAGTACCCCACCACTTTTTCATTAGGGTATTTGTTGTAGAGTTCGGTGAAAATTTCGATAACACTTTTAAGGCCAAATACGTTACGGAAGTGATTACCAAAGAATGGTGTAGGAAAATCGTGTTTCACTTTCCTCTTTGCCCAGTAGTCGTGATTTTTCGTCATGTACAAATATATTGCAATTAGTACGAAAAAAAATAGTATAGCAATCATTTTTGCATGCACAAGACTCACTGGATGCAGTGTGCAGTCCAGGATTAAATACGAGCGATTGGTTATCGTTATCTGATACGTATAATTACAATATTTATATAACAATAAAAAACAATAACATCTCTTTAAAATATCTTATCCGTTTAATAGCGTGTGTATAATTATTTAATACAACACTAAACTAATTATTGTATACCAAGTTAAAATAATAGACAAATAAAACATTAAAATTCACTTTGGTAAATCGCGATATCTTCCAGAGACAACCTTTGGATGGGCAGAAAGAGAAAAAGGAATATAAGGTGGTGCACAATGAATAACATAATATAATATGATAGTAACAGTACATAACATTGACAACTACTCTAAATACTAATAATATAGACTAAGATAAGACAAACTATTATTATTATACATACCTACATATTTAATACAAATATTAAAATATAAGACCGGTAATATGCGATTTAAAACTAACTTGGTAGAAAGGTTTGAGACGGGCAAGCTGACGGCTGAGTTAAGCAATGGCGTTGTTGATTTTGGATTATTTTCTAAAACTTGTGATTCTTCGAGTGTTCATGTGTAGTAATGGTGGATTATTACGTGCACGAGTGTAGGCAAATCATACAAAGCTCCAATAGAAATTTTAATACTCAATCATTTAGTAATCGTAGTAGCTTTCATATGTTATTAATAAAGTTGTTAAATAAGACATGATAGCAAACATATGACACCCAGCGGGACACTGCAATGACAGTTTAGGCGAACTGACTTATATATTGTTGCATACCTACTATCCTTTAAACAGAAGTTATTTTTCATTAAAAAAATCATCTGGCGAGTAATAATATTTGTCAATTAGGAACGTTTTTAGTTAATTAGTGAATGTGCGTTCATTTACTTCTATTTTTTTTGGTATTTTGTTATATATTTTCACCGCATATATATAGCATTCGGACCAGAGCTATGCATTTTTAGTTTTGAGGCCGGTAAGAAAAGATTTTGTTTATAACTCGTTGGAAATCTACGCGAAAGGTCTGTAGTTTTTGATTAGTAATTGAGGGTATTTGCGTAAAAATGTACATAAATTGGTATTAATGTTAGCAATTACTGCAACTTTCGCGTTTGTGTATATTGGCGAGGAATTCTGATATATTTCTTTTGGCTTATAAATAGGTCTTGCGTGTCCACACTATTGCCAAACAGTAGGATACCGTATCTGCAAAGCTTAAAAAAACCGACTTCACCGCTTTATCTTCGGAACCTTGATCAGATTAAATGTATTAAACACGCATTATTGACTATAACCCAAAAACTAGAGCCAGATCTTAATCAAATTTTAATGGGACCACATGAAAAGCACCAGCTTTCGAATAAAAATAATCATCAAAATCGGCTCACAACGAGTTATGAGGTAACTTTTGAAGTCGGGTTAACGAGAACATCGTCAAAGTAGTCCACAAAATAGGCATTATTTACGATATTTCAAGAACTACTGATCAGATCTTGATCAAATTTTAATGGGACCAATTAGAAAGCAAAATCGTTAGAAATGGTAGCCTTCATTAGTTTTACAAAGTATATTTAGACCATAAAAAATACTTTTCTTTGTTAAACATTCGAAAAAAAAGGCAGCCTCTATTTTGTTGGATTTTTGGAAAATTTTGTAGTAATCCTTATAAAAAAAAACTATTTCATCGTCTTAAGTAGTTCATTTAAATACAATTTGCCTTATTGTATATAATTTGGGCAAATAGTTTAGGTGAAGTTGATAGATTAGTGCGTTGATGACGGATAGATTGAGAAACAGTTCTTGCGTAATCCGACACGTAGACACAAGATCGTGTACGTCAATACGTACAAGATCAACCAATTTACATAAGAAGGATCTAAAATCTAAATTAAAATCTAAATTCGACTGCTTCTTTGTTTAACCGATTATAACTTATATTTGTTCTTATAACTGCCCGCTGGCGTAGTTGGGTCCGCGTTCGCCTACAAAGCACCGGGTTCAATTCTTGATGGACAAGTTTTCTCCCTACGGGAAATGTTTCCGGTTCTGGGTTTGATGTGAATGTTGTGTGAGTGATGTGTATTTGTACGGCTTCACGATACGAATCCTTGATCTTAGTGTGGGGCTGTGAGTGTGAAAGTGTTTATGCGTATGCGTTTCATGTTTTTTACCCGGGCAACGCCGAGTAGGTCATCTTTGAACTTTCAACTGCCCGCGGATGCGTATGTTCGCCTTCGAAGGATTCAGGAGTAATTCTTAATACAGAGCTGATATTTCGTGTTCACATAACTAAAATCTGCAAAAAAGCTTACAAAAATTTGGGTTTCATTCTAGGGTAGTGTTGTGCAATTTTTTTTGTGACGTGTAAAATGTCCTTGGACGTGCAGGAGCAAATAATTTCAGCAATCTTTGAGAGGAGACCCATATAGAACAGCAAAGATGTGAACCATAAAAATAGAACTATATTGTTTTGGATTTATTCCAGACTCTAAATGACTCTTGATAGTTTTCAAGAATATAGTCAAAAGTTTCAACACTCATTCTGGTGTAGGCATAGAATTTGTCGGGATTTTGTCTCTGTTCTTCATAATTTCGATAAAACTTGCCTTTAAACTTCCTTGCCCTATAGTAGGGATTCACTTCTTCTTTTGCCCACAGTAAATCGAGCGTTAGGAATAAATTCGAATCAAAAAAATGTTGTCGCCGTTGTTCAGACATTTCGTTCGCGAATAAAACAAATATCTCGATAACACAACCACGAACACAACACTACGCCGCGCTATAGTGCCGCGCGATCTACCCGCTTGTTTGGAATTTGGATAACGGGTCTGCGATGTCCACCCCGCTCCTGCGCCGAATTGTGTTGTGTTGCTATCAATGTACCAAGACATTTTAAATGTAAAGAAAATAAACACTAAAAAACGGTTACAATATTGTAAAGCTATATGTATGTATATGGAACAAGGTGCTGGCCCAGGCTCCTTAAATTTTCAAACATCTGCTTTGGGTCTATGTATTTTAAAATATTTGATACATGTTTCTTAACAGAATTTGAGACACTGGTTTCATAAATTAAATTAGGGGATGAAAATTAGAAGTATTTTTTTAATGTCGGTTCCGTATTGCTTGAAATGTAGAATATATGTTTACAAAACATTTGTTAATATATGATTATATAATATGTATTTCAGCGTTTTCCAAAAATCACCCCTAAGTAGAGAAAAGAGGTCGTAAACTTTCATGTTAAAACTTGTTTGGAAATTTAAGATTCATGTTTCTCATTGCAATTGATGCGACACGGCGTAACTTCCCTCAGGGGTTGATTTATCAAAAACCCAATTTATTTTTATTTGTGACTAATCCAGCGTTTCACCATAATCTCACCTGATGGAAAGCGGCGATGTGGTCGAAGATAGAGCACGCTTGCTCAGTAAATACCTATTTACTCTCATCTTGAACAGCCCCATATTATACTTTTCGGGAAACAGTAATTTACTTATGTCTTTTATATGCTGCTAATGCGCACTATTTCATAATATATTTCGTACGTGAATTCGATGCTTAGGTGAGCATCGAATTCACGTTTTTATAAGTGTATATATTCAATTATCTTCATTGTGTATATACAAGTATAAAGGCAAAATACAAGCCATCCCACAAATAAAACTCTTTTTTTTTACCGATTTCTCCCCCATTTGTGGACCGATTCTCAAAATTATTATTTTTTGTTTGGTAGATCATACTTCAGAGGTGGTCCCATATACATTTTATCAAAATCGATCTAGCTAAAACCAAAATATAAACGGTAAAGTCGGTTTATTAAGCATTGCTTACATTTAAATTATATTTACACCGAACTTTCTCCCCTAAGGGTAGAACATCGATCTGCAATATTGTTACTAAAAATAAACCCAGTTAACTGGGGGCTTCATAAAAATATACACATAGCCTATAAAAAAAAAACTTCAATAAAATCATAAATGATGAGTTGTGCCATAGGCAGTGTAGTGAGTAGTGCCAGTGGCTTTATTAAGGCGAGACCTTAAAAAATTAAGTGTATTTTGACTCCTTGCACCTTACAATCTACGCAATTATGGATATTGATTAAGTTAAAAATCAGCATCCTTTTTTGTGTCTTTTATTAGAAATAAGTATGTAATGTGTAAATAAGTATCATATTAATCTTTTAAATGCAATTAGATCCTTTTTTTTTTGGTATTTTTTATAGAAAAGGTAAGAAAAACAATTAATATTTGAACAACATATGTAAAACTGTTGCAAAAAAAATTGTTAAAAATGGTAACTTGATGCTTTCACGCATTAATAAGACAACTACAATTTTCTATTAAATGAAAAAATTAATAAAATTGAAGCCTTCAACTCAAAGGGTTCTTCATAGCTAATAAAAAAACATTATTTTTTATGTATAAACAAAATAATTATACAATCTGATATAATACTTATACACTAATCAATAATCATATATAGTAATTATATTATTATCTCATTGCCCGTCTTTGTTCTCCGAAGGGTATACTAACGATAAGGATATTATACTCCTAGATAACGATTTACCGATAAGACGTGAATAATACGAAGGCAATTTAACATTATTATAATTTACTATTATATGGAAGTACCTTATAATCTATCTTCTATTAATATAAAAATGAATTGACGTTTGTTAGTCTCACAAAAACTCGAGAATAGTTGAACCGATTTGCCTAATTTTGGTTTTGAAATATTTGCAAGGAAAGTGTTAAAAAACAACTATTTTATTGTCCCATACAAACTGTTCGTACCTTTTTTTTTTGTGTATTTGAAATGCCTAACTTTTCCTTTCCTTCCCAGGGGTGAAGGAAAGGGGTGTGTGGGGCTCGAAACCACTAAAAACCCCCCTGTGAGCAGTCCCCTCGCTAAGGTGGGGTAAGATAGGGTCGCGCTAGCAGTCACTATCTTGCCCCAGTAAACAACTCGTACCTGCCAAATGTGATTAGACAACGCAACATTGATTTCTGAACGCACTATAAATATTTGACATATATATAGGTATTAGCAGTATCTAACGCCCACACCATCCTTGGTAGGTAAGTATCTAACAATTTCGTTATTCATGAATAGCTGTGACTATATTGTGAATTTTGCCAGCTAAAAGTTTCCATAGATTTACTAGACAGTTACCTTCTAAACTGTTTGCGCCACAATTGACTTACATACTGGTAAGTAAATAGAGAGGAAAAAAATTTTTTTTTGAAAATAAATCATTTTTTTTAGGGTAGTTCTTCGAAATTTCATTCTTCGACTGATTCATATGGCCAAAATTTAATTTCACTTTCAACTTTGTAACACATGTTCATATGAAAAAAGGTATATCAAATAACACATATTTTAATGAGGGACTCGTTTTTATAGCATAGTTTTCAAAATATCGACGTTTAAATATTTTGTGCCCATATGAATCAGAATTTGTTAAAGATGTATCAGAAACAGAAATTAAAACGAAAATGTTTGTGTAGATTTGCTCTGTTCTAGGAAAATAATTATATTTTAACAATAAAAATAATCTATTTTCAACCGAGTTCAAAAAAGGAGGTTCTCAATTTGACTGTATGTTTTTTTTAAATTATGTCACGTGATAACTCCATAAATTATATTAATCGATTTTGATGTTTTTTTTTGTTTGGTAGATTATACTTCAGAGGTGGTCGTCCCATATACATTTTATCGAAATCGATCAAGCCAAAACCAAAATATAAGCGGTGAAGTCGTTTTTTTTGCGTTTCAATTATTATGAACAATTATTTATCAGTGATTATAAAATAAATTGCTTTCATTTTTGATTTCCACAGAGCATGTCTGGATATTTTCTTATGTTTTTCATCCTTCTACATTCTGCGAGTTTCTTTTTCTCTTTCTGTTTATCTTCTGTTTGTGGCATTGTTGTGAACTGCAATACTAAAATAACAGAAATTATATGCTTTGACTTGTGAATAAATAGATTTTTATGATTGTTCATAAGGAAGATTAATGTGTATCTCACACATTATTTATTATTATTCTAATTTTTTTATTAATTCTTAACTAAGACTAAGATATATCAAAAGGTCAGAGTCAACAAAATTGCTTCTTTCTTGCTGGAGAGGGGAAAATCGAATATATTTTATGATTCATTTGAGTTTATAACCATATGAATCAGGCACAGATGAATCAAGATTTTGCCTACAATCATGCATAACTCATCATACATACAGACTTCAGTATTTGCAGTTTTCTACACGAATCTATAACCCAAAAGCATGACACGAAACTCAGATCAAAGTTTTAAAACAATAAAATAAATTTTATACAGTAGGCATTGTAATCAGAATGCCACCTAAACCAAGCACACGTGAATCAGATATTTACCTTCGTAACACCGGGATCTAAGCCAACCAGTCGCATATTCGCCTTTTAGCTGGTCCGTAGCACGACTGGCTTCCCCCGTGTGGGAAGCTTGACTCTTACTATTATTACCTGACCAAGTACGGTTAAGTGCAGCTTACGCCACATGAATCAGTATTAGACGCCGGACACTTCCTACTTACTTATTCATAAACACACTAACGTAGTTATAACTAATACACTTTTTTTTATAAGAGGACAATTAATTACCTTTCGATTATATTATAATTAACATTGATGTATCAAACGGAAAATGCGCCATTGACCATTTTATTCCGGAAAATGGCAAACGGACGCGTCATATGAATCAGAAGAACAAACTTCAAATATTTTTATTTTATACCTAGACAGCATCTATTTCAAAAATATTATTTGTCCCAGTTAGGGATATATACCTAAAATGTACAAAAAAAATACATACCGTTTTGTTAGTTGGTTACAGAAATATAGATATCGAAAATATTGTATCTGAAGAACTACCCTTTAATTTATTTTTATTAAGCTCGGTTATTGATTCTAATTTGCAGGATTGTGCACTACTTACCAATGATAGTATATATTTAAAATTCTTACCAATACATGCTCTCGGGCCGACACCAAATGGCAAATAGGCAAAGTTGTGTCTGTCCGTCTTTGTGTCAGCGAATCGCTCCGGGTTAAACACCGATGGATTATCAAAATACTTCTCATCATTTTGGATAGCTTGTATCGGGACCTGAATCTTCACACCAGGGTCAATAGTAATTCCCAGCTGTGGGATGGTGTATTGCTTGGCACACACTCTATGTAGGACCCCAAGAGATGGAAACATTCTCATTGCCTCCTTGAACGAGTTACCTAGCAATGTCATTTCAGATATAGAATCGTAACAGAGCTCACTGTTATATTTCGCTAACACTTCATCAATCTCACTCTGAACATTTTTCTGTATTTCTGGATGATATGCTAACTGATGTAACAAGTAGCTGGTGGCTGACGAAGAGGTTTCGAAACCTGCTGCAAAAAATACGAACACCTGCGCAACTACACAAGGAAAATCCATTTCCATTTCAACCTGGATCGGTGTTCCATCAGCATTCCTGTGTTCAACTGAGTCTCCTTTAATTGTGCCTTTATTTTGCAGCTCCAGAAGTAAGTCCACAAAATCATTTCGCCCCGATGGCTTAAAGTTCCTCTGTTCACAAATACATCTGACGATTTTCGATAAATCCACCTCTAATCGCTTGTCTGTTAATGATACACCTTTCCTTAGCTCTGGAAATATTTCCCAAACACAATAAAGAAATCTAATTTTCCAAGGTCGCTTAAAAATCAGTTTTCCTAGATCTCGAAATAAGGAATTTTCATTGTTTATAGTGTCGACTTCAATGCCAAATCCACAGGCGCCGATAAACTCTGTGGTAAAGCGTGCCATGAGTTCTCGGATGTCACATTCACCACCACTTTTGACGATATCCTCGCCTACTACCCGCAGCTTCTTTGTGCAGTTCACTACAAGCGGAAACATGGCTTTTAGCTTGGCGGTAGTAAAAGCTGGTGTCAAGCGCTTTCTTAGCAGCTTCCACAGGTCTCCGTCTCCATGAAACAGGTTCCGGAGGAGCGTTTCCTTCTCAGGATCCCTTCCAAGTCCGCGCGCATAGAAATACGGAAAATCCACAGTCAGAATAGTTTTTGCGATATCGAGGTCTCTGATAACAAGTTCCGGTGTTGTTCCCCTATAGTACCCGACCACTTTCTCGTTGATATGTAAGTTGTAGAGTTCGATAGAGATTTCGACGATACTTTTAAGCCCGAATGCATTGCGGAAATGGTTACCGAAGAGCGGTACAGGGTAGTCGTGTTTCACTTTTCTCTTCGCCCAGTAGTCATGGTTTTTGGTCGTGTATAAATATAGCGCGATCATTAAAAGGAAGACTAATAAAGCAATCATGCTTTCTACTAACGCGTTGTTTACAAACTGAGTTGGCGCGACATAGTTTTGCTCGTTGCTCGTCTGATATTAAGTGGGGGTGGACTTTGAACCTTTGATTCTCTAACATACTAAGTAGTTACAATAGTAAAGATTTTAACTGATTGTATAGTATACATACTCGTACGTACGTAATTATAAAATAGGTCGGAAAAACAGATAAAAAATATAGTAATTTGTTCATATTTAAATTAAGTAACGAATATAGATGTTAATATGGTACCAGCAGGTAGGACGTTTAGTTAATCTATCTTTTTTTTTTTTTTTTTTTTTTTTTTTATTTGTGACAGGCTAGTGTTTGACCACTATCTCACCTGATGGTAAGTGATGATGTGATCGAAGCTGGTAAACACACTAGACCTGGAATACGCAGGCTCTCAAGGATAACTGCCGGAACACCGTATTTGGCTTGGCGGCAGACTTTCAACTTGATGGTGGTAAGCTACTTTGGTAGCAAGCCAGGCGAGCAACTCACAAAATGCTCTACCACCTCTATCTATATAAAAATCAATGCCACTTTTCGTTGTTATTTTATAACTCAAGAACGGGCTCACCTATCCAAACCAAATGTTTAGGCTTTGTTCGGACTATTTAGTAGATAGTTTATGTGAAGTTTGCACAAAATCGGTCGAGCGGTTCTTCATTTATCACACCTGGGCGAAGCCGGGGCGGATCGCTAGTAAAATATAAGATAAATTGCAATAAGTTGGAATAACATTACCTTATCATTTCCACTACTGCAGATAAGTGGTACTCTAAATCACTTACACTTGTCGTGAGCAGGTTGTATGTGCTGTACCCTAATAACTATGTAGAAATATAATACATTTATCATCCCTTATATTTTTCCGCCTACTGGTGTATGGGGAACAATAATAACAACTAATAGCTTCTTATTCGTTGGAATAAAGGCCCCTGGCCAAGCTTAGAAATTTGATGTTAGTTTAATTTAATTGTTGATTATTTATATCACCTGTTAGTTACCCGGGTAGGCAGGTAGGTTAGGCATAGACCAACCTAGAGCATTGCGTCTATGTAATATGTATCTATTCCGTCTATTCTTAAATATGAATGCTAACTTTCTTGGTAGTACAGTAGCTAGTATATTTATTTAAGGCGCTTACAATTTTAGAGTGATTTTCATACTTTACGACCGGCCATATTGTTTTAACTTGTAGGTGCCTAACTTATTTTAAATGTTATAAAAACCTTAAATAAATATACAGGTTTCACTTCACACCATAATCAACACACTAAAAGAATACTATCACACTATAATGAGATCCCATTTCACATCACACCACAGACAGACGGTGCCTGCTTGCTACTTTTAACGGCTGAGCCGTTACAGCGATTGTGGCTCAGCCGATAGAGCCGGTAGAGTCTTGGGTAAATTCGATAAATAAATGTCAATTAGGTAATCAATAAAGAAAAAATGCGCAAAAACGAGTTGGGAACTGTAATTCGAGAAAAAAAAAATGCTGTCTCCTAGTCTGTGTCATTGGATATTCATATAAACCAGCTACTTGACATAGCGACTCTAACATTGGCATAATGCAATCGGCAAATTGTCAAATTCTAGCATTCTCCATCAAGATGATGACGAAAAATGTAATGAGTGCAAATTGGCAAGCCTCACTACTATTTGTTTAACATTATTTAATAGTTATATTCTTAGTTCAGTGCATTTTTTGCGGCACTATTTATACCGATATCATTGGCAAATAAAACAGAACATGTGTTGTCGAGAGAAAGGATTACAGAACTGACGGATGGTGAGAGATAAGGCGAATTACAGACGGAGTGACATCGTTATGTAGATTATATTACGCAAAACAATGGAATTCCTTGCCCAAGTCTGTGTTTTCCGATTAGTTATAATCCGGGAGTCTTTGTGTACAGGTGTCTTAGTCGAAGATAACATTGAAAAGAGAAAAGTTTGGTACTCAACCCCCAAATCGCCGCACTTCAGAATTAGTACCTATTCTATTTAAAAAAACGTAAATTTCCGTTTATTTTCAGTTAGAGAATACCTCAAATATTTCTAGATGCCCCTGAAACTAACTGTTCTGAACTCTAGAGTAAGACAAATTAAGTTTGAAAACTATCGCGAGTGCTATTCACCGTCGCGGATCAGTAATAAGACAAATTATTATAAAACAACAATATTACAAGTATTGTATTGTTTATAAAAATAAAAAAGACTGTTAAGTCTAATAATACGTAGAAACCTCCTCAATTTTACTCCAAAAAAATTAATATTCTGTTTCCGACGCTTTTTCGTATTTTTTTTGGAATCAGTAGTAACAGAAATTGAGGAGGTATCGTCGCATTATTTGATCCAAATCCATCATGCTGTCACATAAGCGTTGGATCCATATTTACATACTAATATGTAAATATGTCTTGTAACGGTTGAACATTGTTACAATGTAGGAAATATGCGGCAGCAATCATGTACTCAAAGTATTTAAAGTTGAACGAAAAATCGCAGAATAATCATTTCGGTATTTCGCACTATATCGTAAGAATTTATAGCCATCGCGTGAATGAGATGAAACCGCATTAGAACAGCGTTTTGGTAATATGATGATGTCATAGTTTAAAGTAATCCTTGATTGTTATTATTGTGTCATTGTTATATTTGGGCAACAGCTGCACCGATTCTCTTAAAACATGTTATCATAGCGAATCCAAATTGCGATGGTCAGACTAGCTATAGGAAAGCAAGACGGCCAAATTTGAGATTGAATTTGACAGAAACAAAATATATACTCTTAACTTACGACTGAATTGATGACGGTAGTCGAGAGGAAAAGAGATCATACGGAATCATCCCAAACATATTTCAATTAACTGTCCGCATTGAAATCGGTACATCCTTTTAGGACATACAAATTAATAGAGACTGACAAACAAACAAGGCCGTCAGGAATTACAAGATGGCGTCCGCGGGATGTTTGCATCTTATCTGGGCAGGCTATTAATTATATAGGTCAGTGTCTTAGTCGAAGATATCAAAAAATATTTTATTTATATTCCCAAGTCGGACTTTTTTATGCTAGATTAACAAGCATTTGGCCACCATCTCACTAATGTGTCTCCACTAATGTTATTTATATCATAACTATATTTTTTCTCATACTTAAATTTAGTACTATACTTTTATGGAATATACCAAAATCTTTAACCGAACAGCAGCGTCTGAATTGGGATTATAATTAATATTATTTTTAATTGTCGTTGACTCGGACGCTGTGTCTAATAATTAAAAATCCGTATTTACGCTGTGTGAGATGGAAAAAAGTCTTTGAAAATACCACATTTATTGTCTGGCAACAGTAAAACTATATTCACTAAATGTGCAGTGAATATTCTAAAGTGTTACAAAATTATTTAATTTCAAGGCGAGAGACAGGAAGAGGCGCCACCTGAGAAATATGAAAGAGGTAATAATAGACACAGCTCTTGCGTTTCTCAGTTGATTTAATATATTAACGATGATTTGTGCATGTCGAGTCTATTTTGTGAATGGATAGAATACTTAGATATCAGGTACTTACTGTGACTCCTATCATAGGAACTTATTAAACGGATTCCTGTGATTGAAAACTAAACATACGTCCGTTATACTTTATTACCTCACCTACTCCTTCTTATGTAAGTCGGTACGAAACGTAGAAGTACGTCGGATAACGCAGTAACAGTTACTCATTCTGTGAGCCACCGCTTTTATCCCAAATAAATTTAACGATTTCTCCTACTACTTGTCCAAATCATATGCAGTAAAGAGCAAATTGTATCTACATGAACTACTGGATACTGGATTAATACTGAATGTCTCAAAAAGCCAATTAAATACAGGCCGCTTTTTTTTTCAGATTTTTAACATAGAAAAGTATTTTTTCTGAGCTAAATATACATGTTAGATGTATGCTGTCGCGAACTTTTTTGTAAAACTCATGAAGGCCATTATTTTTGCCATACATTGTATTCACCTATGTCTAACTGTTTAGTCAGCGTACGCCGATAAAGCGGAAAGTTAGCAAACTTTGTCTCCGACTTGTCTAACGAATATTATTATATCTAACTGAAAACTAACCTTTATCCCAATATAGCTATCTATTAGTGAAATAATTTTCAGAATCAGATCAGAGATTACGTTTTACAAACAAACAAACTTTACCTCTTAATAATATTACTAAAGATATAATTCTTCTTTATGAGAGTATGTGACTGAACTCCTCCTAAGCAGCTGGACCGATTTTAATGTTTTTTTTTGTGTGTGTATTGGTAGATACACGAATGGTTGAGAGTCATAATTCGATCCGAAAAATAAGGATATTAAAAACAGATTAAAGGGTCCGCTAGTCGGATATAAAAAAGGAACTTCTACACCAAACTATTTGACACACCAATTGACAAAAGTAAAGTGGCGATCTTTTTTAGATTGTGAGAACGTTACCCTAAATTTATAAATAAAAAAGATAATACGATAAGTAATATATACATAATTATACTGCATAATTGAAAATATAAAAGGTAATACGATAAGAGCAAATTCGAAATACTACCATTACAAGGTTGAATAGTATATATGAGACGACTCACATCTAAAACATTTACAAGTTCCAAGACTTACTAAGAAAGGAAAAAGTTTTAAAAATGGCATGCTGCTAGTGCAATCGGGGATAGTAAAAATGTACTTTATGATTTTTACCATCCCCTATTGCACTAGTCTTACATAGACTTCAATTATTACCACAACTTGCACCTAAAAACTTTCTAATACAAAACAAACCAGCCCCTTCATTCAAACCAAAATCAGTAGCGCGATGTAAACAAAGTAAGCGTCATTCCCGCCGAGAATAGGCGTGGAATGCCGGATATCGCAATCCTGTGGGATGCCTCGAGTCAGGGCTCAGGTGCTTGGCGCTCGCACACCCAGTCGTAGCTCAGTACACGTCTGACGATCCCGCGCGAACGCACGCGCCGACCTAACCCGAAAAACATTCGCGATCTTAATCACGATAAAAAACTCGATAAAATTTTACAAGAATCCCATTCTATCGATAAAATTCTGGGAATCACTGAAGATTTGAATCGTATATATGAGCACGAAGACGCTACTGATAAAATAAACAATTGAAGTGATAGAACTTTTAAAAGTGTAAAAGTGGCGATGAAAGTTCTTACAGTACAAGACAATGTGTGTGTGGGGGAGAATGAGCCGACAGTGGTGGTGAATACGCAGAAACTTACCACAGAGGAATTGAACAGGTAAGTTTATATTAGTGCAAATAACAATTAAGTAAAAGGACTATCAATTTCGTAATAAATAAAGATATTTCTTTTCAACAGTGATGAATACTTGTAATCAATGATTTCGAGTTAGAAATTCGATGCATAATTTAAGCATATATTAAAACTGTATGATCTATAAAATCTACAGGGGAAATTCACCAAGCACCATGAGCGGAACGTCAGAGAAGGCTTAAATTAATTTAAACTAATTAGATCTTTATATTGTTATCAATTTTCGCAAAGTATTCTAAGATTATTTGTTAATTATTTCTGATTTTATTAATCCAGGGCATTTTTTCAATAAAAATAAATAAGTTGTTGTCGATATACGAAACACCTTGCAGTTTAGATATATTTACCAATATTTAAAGCTCATAAAATTAATGAACAAAAGTGATTTTCATAATTTTTATTAGGTTTTTTTTGACGCGAAAGTGAAAAAATGGCTTTGTTGATATTGTATAATTTTCCAAAACCTATGATTTTTCGAGTGTTAATATATAATAATTGTAGATTATTAACCGTTAATACTTAGTAAACGTGCATAAGTGTATGCAAAACATACAAAGTTGAAAAACGTGATTTTCGACTTCGCCCCAAAACTCCAATAGAAGTTCTTGTAAAGTTTCTAACACTTTACTAGGGCATGACTTGACTATAACTGGACCTTGACTCTTTTACTTGACTTTGACTGTGACTTGTGACTAGGACTTTTAATATGAAAATACCCTTGAAATATATTATTTCTTGACACTGGATAAATGCACAAGAATTAGTAATAGATCACTTTCGTTCATAATATTTTTGAGCAAAGAAGGAAGAAAAGGGTAAGTAAATGTATATGCTTAGACTTGACTATGCAATGATTATAATCGATAACATTTTTTTTTATGGTTTACCAACGATTATTACATTAATTACTTATATAAATGATCACTTGCTCCATCAGATCAGATGCTGCCATCATAATATAGTATTATCATTGGAACAAGACAGGCATACAAAATTACAAGGAGTACTGTATTGAAATGCAGACCACAGTCGATCTCGTATCTTGATGGTAAATTAACGTACAAAATTTGATTTACGAGTAAACATGCAAAAACACGTTAAAAATTAAACAATTCAGACTGTTATTCCTAGCTAAAATCAAAGAAAACTGAAAAAGAAGGTCAAGGAACATTCTCATTCCAAACAGCTGCAAATAATATTACATAAAAAGTTCAATGCTAGACCAATAAATCTAAACAACAGCAAAGATAAGGCCATAAGCGAAATAGATAAAGAAGCAATCGGCTAGGTCAGACTGAACTCTGGGTTGGCAGGGTGCCAGTGTGACACAACCGCGGGGAATGCGATGTTTACCGGCTGAAACTCCGCTTGTTGTCGTGGCGAAGGAATGTCTGTTATGATTTGGTCCAGTTTTTAGATTAGGAAATATTGCGCTGCGGTTTTATGTAAGTTTTTAACATCTTCACGAACATAATAATTAGATATATTGATGTAAACCGTTCGATGTTTCGTGTTATGCGTACCGGAAACATTACGGATTTTGATGCAAGATAATTTAAATAATTGGTTGCTATTTTAACTACATAATTTTTTACTACCAACAAATTCGATATTTGCGTGGGAAATTGAATCGCTACTATGGTGGAAGCGAAATAAAAACAGTAGAAGGTATGGAGCGAGCCAACTAGCTACGTCCATTGAAATGTTTGAGAGCTTTCAAATAAATCCAATTTAGTTGCAATGATGTTGGAAATGTTAGTTGTTCGTTTTAGTTAGTTTTCTGTATTAGATAAGGAGTTATATAATATACCAATGTCAATGGTTGGGCGTTAATTGGTTACCTGTTAAGATCGCGGTTCTTCCACCTCGCGGAATCCCTTCCAAATCCGTTCAGCTTACAATTTAAACTCCAAATTCCTCCAATATGGAAGCGGCAGCACGTATTGTGGACGCGTTTGATGCAACCATATATGGATCACATACTGTAATAATATATTTTGTCCACAGAGGATGTCCTCTCGGTGTCTCACGTATCACCAACTATCTCTACGTCTGCGGTGCCCACGCCCTTCCCGGCGCAGTCAGGGTTCTCCGACCAGGGCTTATCGTCAGCGCGGCTCCAGAACTGCCTCCACCTCCAGAAGACTACGTTCCTAGACACTTCGTCCCGTTACTGGACACGCCGAACTCCGATATGCTACTGTATATGGATGGAGTTGCTGACCTTATCAATGAGGTGAGCTAAAAATCAGAATTTTCTACTTAAATTATGAATATACATATTAGGTAATTGAAACCGTCAATCTCTGAAATGATAAAATGAATGATAGGCTGTAATTTTTCGAATCTGGCAATAGATTCATTAACTTTCATGAGTGCCTCTTTGGGGCCCATGTGAATAAACGATTTTGATTTGATTTGATAAACAATAAATAAACTTAGATTATTAGTATTTATTTAAGAACTAGCTTTCTTTCTTTTTTTGTTTTGAAAATCATTTGATCGTTGATGTTTATAGATTTCCATACCTACGTGAAGGGTTCTAATTACTAAATCTATGCCATCGGTTGATCTGTATGTTGTCTAGCCTCACATTTAAATATGTAGAACCGTATATAGTAATAGAAGTAGGTAGCTGAAATGTTACGCGGAATGTGTTTTTGTGGCGGATATGTAATACCAAAAGAAACAAAATGCAGAAGATAAAGGTGTTCCCATAAAAAAAAACTACACATTAGGATGAGGTCCAATTCCTGCTTGACGAAAAACATTTATTTCTTTCTATCTTTAAAACAATAATACATAGGTACATGCTTATTAAATGTTGCTAAGTTCCTTAATATTTTATTTTAATGGCAGGTGGTCAGAAATGGTGAAATTGTCCTGGTACACTGCGTCGCTGGCGTGTCCAGGTCTGTTACCCTCTGCTTGGCGTATCTCGTCAAGTGGAAGAAAATGACTCTAAGGGATGCCTATCACTGCATGAAGCAAAGACGGTGAGTTACAAATAGTAGTTTATGTAAGAAAAAATATGTTTACTCGAAAAACAAGATGGAGGCTAATATTATTAAGAGTATACACTTAATACTGATGAATGTCTCAAGTATTTTTCTTTCGTGATCTAATCAAGTCATCAATAGACAAATTTAAATTCTCACGTGAGAAATTCTATTATATGCCGCGTAGTTTTATTTTAAACTGAATAAAAAAGAAAAGGGTTAACGTCATTGTAGCGTATGATTTAAAATGTATGTACCTACCTACTAGCTCTGGTGACACCGTTATTTTGGATAGATTTTATTTTATTTAATAGTTCAGAGTAAAGATACAAGGGGGTCACAAACAGAATGAAGCCATTGAAGTTAATTTCTAGCTAAGATTCATGCTTATTCATTTTACATTTGCCTCATTTGCAAGGACGAAATCAGTCACAGTAAAAACAAAATACATATCATTGTTAATGATCATCTTCCATCTAATTTTAGTGTCTCCATTGTTACAGACCTCAAATCCGACCGAACACCGGTTTCTTCAAGCAGCTCATCAAGTACGAAGAGAGGTTATTGGGCGAGGCTTCCGTCAAGATGGTTTACTGCGAGGCCATTGACAAGGAGATCCCTGACGTCTACGAGCCTGAATACAGCGGGATGACCTGGTTCAGGCAGAGATATGGACCTATTGAAAAGTGCTAAAGACGGAACCAAAATATTACTGATCACGTTGTGGGCAGAAAGGGATGTCGATGCTTGCATAGTTGCTATGTAGAATGCTATGGCTGGGAAGTCATAAGTCGTGTGTACATATCAATGGTTCACATCTCCTACGTTTCATTTTGCCTGCAATATGAATCTACCTGCAAGTAACCAGAAAGGAACAATTTGTTATCAATTTTGTTTCCTTATTCACGCATCTATTTGAAAGTTAGTTTTATGACTTTTGCTTTTTTTATTTATGTTCTTTATTCTCAATTATTTAGATATACTGGTTATTATGTTTTTTTCTGGTTACGTGAAGCTTTAGTAATAAGATCAGGTTAACTGTGATTAAAATACGATACCAAGAATGCGAAGAATGCAGAAAAAATAAGACTGAGCGATCGAATGAAAAGATGTGAGTGGAAGGAAAGAGAAAATCTCAATTTACTATAGTTTTAATTTGTGACGTATGCACTCGAACTTAAATGTGTATCCACGTTTAAACACTGTGTTTTGGCTCAGTTTTCATTAGGTCAAAGAGATTAATATATTTAATAAAATCTTGTACCAAAAATACTCATTGATTAATCTAATACTACAAGCCACGATGCTGTCGAGTACGAGTGAAATTTTCACAGATATAGGGACTAATCAAAGGTTTATTCGACTTTTCTGCCTGAATGTAAGCTTTCTACTTTCGGGCGATAGTAGAGTTAAATTTGTCTTATAAGGTTTTCGTTCGCTGAGGGCAAGATAGATTTTATGTTGTCCATGTTCTTTTCGTACCTTCTTCACAAGGTCTCAAAAAAGTGAAATATTTTTTTGGCATAATGGAAACGAGGTCTTTCAATATTTGTTACACTGCTTAGCACCTAAAAGCGGTTCATGTGGTAATCGATAAAGAAAATAAAAAAAATAATCAAAATAAAATCGATACACCGCAAATTATTTTTAAGAAATGTGATAAGTTAATTTATATTTAAGTTTTTGTATCAATTAGTTATTTTGACAGCTTGTTTAGATATTTAAGATGGGACCAAAATAAATATGCTATGATTTACTTTATGTTTTATTATTTTATCACTAATAGGAGAATACTCGTACTACACGATATTTATAAGTTGATGTTGTCCACGCATCGCAACTAGAGCCGTAGTTCCTATACTATATATATTCACAGTTATAGCGTTGTCCGTACGTAGTTTGATTATATCGCAGGAGCTAGAATGATTTACAGACGCCACCAAGCCTTGCGTATTACCAAAAACTCCAGAAATAAAATCATTATCAATCAGAATAGATTGCGTTAGTGTACTCTACATACGGAGTGATTACAATATCTTTGCTCAACATGTTGATTATAGTAAATCAACATGTAGAGCACATGGTTCGATGGTTTTAATTTGAGTAAGACTAGCTGTACCCGCAATAATTAGGAAAAATACCAAATAGAAAAAAATCTATATTTAAAATGTAATCGACTCCATCCAACAGATACAATGATATCTCTCTTCAAACCCACCCTCACTCTCAGACACACACGCACACATACGCAAACTTTTGGACTTATAATATCACTGTGATTAAGTACATTTTAATTTATGATTAGCAGAATAAAACAGTAAAGGCGACCCAGTTGCGGTAGTGGGTAAGTCTGCGCAGTAAGTACTAGGTTTAATTACTGGCAGGAGCACAATTTTCTTTCCCAATAATAAAAAAAATATTATTCAAATAAGCACATACAAATGGTTAAAAATAAGTATTATAATGTCTATTATATCTTAGTCTATAGTATTATATCTTAAATAGTATGACACGACAAGAGTCATTGAAATGTAAAAAAAATATTACCTTGTATTGACAAACTCTACAAACACAGACGCGAAAAACCTCCTAAAGTATATTCTTAACTCAACGTTTCATCAATTTAAAATATACCCCAATTTCCAATCTTCAAAAATCGAAAACACATGCACGTAATATTTATTTTAAAAACACCTATTACCTAATTGCATGAGAAAATGAGTAATTTCATTGAACGGAGTTGTTGGCCCCGTGGCATTGAGCTGGACGCAAATAGGCGGTATCACAGTATAAAACGTAGTTTATATTACACAGTTCCCACAGAATAATACGTAGCTGGTAGTATTTGATACAGATTACACGGCGATATGCGGATGCGCGGGCGCACGCCTTTCGAGAGAGAACAAACAATTAGCTTCCGCATTGTGAAGTCATAGCTGTATTTTTTTAATGACGGAAAATGTATACGTGGCTTGAGTATAAAGCTTTTTTCGTTTATAAGCCATTGCTGTAATGTTTAGATCTTGTTAGTGCAGTTTATGAAACGTGCTCTTCAAATGTAACCAAAAATAGCATTAAAAAAAACTCTGAAGAACTCTGCTTGGATTTTATGGAAATATTTTGTCTTGCACCTTTATAATTGTTACTTCGTAGTACGCCTAATAAGTAGGTATTTTAGAAGTTTAGAAAATGAATAATATAGAATACGTCGAATTTTCATTTAACAAGGATTTAAAGTCCGTTCTGCCCGACTTTTAGTTCAATGGACCTAAACGAACATTACGAAAATAATATAATTTATTTTAGACTGTCTACTCAGATATAAATCCTTTCTATTAAACTGTTATTTCGATGGATATATAAATAATAACGATAAGACGAATACTAAAACCCGACAATTATGCTGACACACCGGCGATGAGCCTAGTTCGGCAGCAGATACTCTAAAACGATATTGCTAACTTAGCCTTTAAGTACACTATAGTGAAATATTGTACATTCTTTGGAAATCATTATTTTTTATTATTTATTTATTAATTAAGTACTTAGTACTCAAAATGAGAGGAAACAAACGAACGTACATGGATACAACACCCAGTACTTCTGGTATTAATAATATACAGTTTTAGTTTATCTTACGACAGCTATAGCGTCAACTCAAATTGTACAAAAGCTTGTTTTAACTCTTGGTGATGCGCCAATCTTAATTACGCTGCTGAAAAGGTACATGTGGACCGTTATTATTAGTGCTTCCGACAGTACCTACCATTGTTCTCCTAGAACACGGAGCACAGAAAGCAATAGAGGAGAAATTGATCTCAAATTATCCAATGGTACAAGTGATATAAAGGGAGATACTGTACAAAATTCAAGCATATCCAGTACCAAGATATCGTACAGCTTTCGGTTTTGAGATAATTCGTAGAACTTCGTTCATTTATAGAACAGCAAAAGAATGGAACGCTTTGCCGTCGTCTGTGTTTCCCGAAAGGTACAATTTGGGTGTGTTCAAAAGTAAAGTGAATAGGTATTTACTAAGCAAGCGTGCTCCACCTTAGACTACATCGTCACTTTCCATCAGGTGTGATTGTGGTCAAACGTTTGCTTGGTCTGTAATAAAAAAAAAAAAAAAAAAACTCAATTATCAGTGCCAAGATATCGAAGAGCCTTCATTTTTAAGATACTTCGTAGAACCCAAGCGTAGCTAGTACCAAGATATCGTAGAACCTTCGTTTTTGAGATACGTCGTAGAACCCAAGCAAAGCCAGAACCAAGCTATCGTAGAACTTTCATTTTTGACGTAATGACGTAGTCATTTACACCACAGAACCTAGAAGAGCCAGTTTGGTACTGGTGTAGTTCTGTATGTCGTAGACAAGGATGTTGTAGCAACCGTAGGTTTGTTTCCTATCTCGATGGTCGTAGAACCTTTGTTTTGACATATTATGTCGTAGAACTAGTAAATGTTATCGTAATACTTTTCATCGACTACGTAGTAGACCCAATGAACCGGGCTGTTATATAATTTTGTATAATGTATTATCGGAACATTGTTTGGTTTTTCATTATGATGGTGGTGTCTGTATGTTATATAATTACCTTCATCAGAATCTCAAGCTCGTGGTAGTTTGAAATGGAGAGCCGACATACACATCTTCACTTACCCTCAAATATGATAGTGGTAAAACGTATGTTTATCGCGCATAAAGACTGTATGTGACAATATACTGATATGTTGGTGATATGTAATGTTAACGATTTGGTCTCCTTTAAAGTTTTATCGATGCTATAAATACAAGTTAATGACAGAAGGCGTAGAACAACAATTTTTTGCGACAAGACCCACCTGGACAGACAGATTGGCAAAGTTTCATGGTACAAGTTCAAAGTTTTCCTGTAATTAGCTATCTGCCTCGTGTAGGTAATTAGAGAGTATTTTGAAACTGCTTTTAATTTATTCTTGTTGATTGATGGCTGACGTGGAATTTAAAAATATTTTTAAGGTTTGCCAGAGTCTTGTGACTTAGTAATTATAGTCATGCGTGGAAGATGAAAAGTTTCCGCTGTCAGTAAAGAAGGTTTAGAATCAGACTGTCTTTTTTACCCGACTTACTTACTTCGCTGGCTCAGTGACCCAAAGTGTGTCTTGGCCTTCAATACAAGAGTACGCCTCTGGTCTCGATCCTACACTGTCTCTCTCCAGTTCGTAACTTCCTTCGTTCGATATCTGGTCCGACCAACTCGGCGGCCGTTTGGAACTCCAAAAAGCAGACTGACTTTTTTAGACTAAGATAAAGCAAAAAGGAAGTCAGCATGGCCAGTTTGTTTGTTGGGCTTAAGTGGCCGAACGGTTATGGCGTTGGGTAGGAATCAGCGAAGATTCGAGTGCAAGTCCCGCACTATGCAAAACTTTCACTAGCAGGCTAACCTCACCTGTTGTTGATGATTTGGTGGAGGGTAGTAAATACCGTTTAATGCTTGGCAACAATTTTTTCTTCTAAAAGTAGTAAACTATCTGTTTCTAAGTGTTTTTCCTTCTTTATTTCTAAACTTTTGCTTTAATCGTCCAAAAATGTATTATGAAATAGAAAAAAAGCACTTACAGAAGAATAATATTGTATTGACATAAGAACAACAATCGACGTTCGTTTTTTCAGCCTACCTAAAGCATTTATTTAACTGCATGTTCTGGAAGGTCCAATTTAAATGCATTCAACGATCTTACATTTATTTTATTCTTGACGTTAATTTATTATACGGCTGTGCACTTCAAAATGTTCACAACGTCACAACTGTCCTGCTATTGTATATATAGTAATAAAACTCAAATTTTTAAAATCAACTCGACACTCGCTCATATGAAACTATGTGACAAATAATTAGCTTCAGCTCTCATTTTGATACACTGTAGGTTATTCACGAACGGCAAAAATAATAACGCTGACATTGGGTTCATTTAGATGACATTTGGACATGTTCCCAAAGTTATTTTGTCCTTGTAGGTTTGCTTGTTCTAGTCAGTGCCAAATTATTATTTGCCGTAACCATTGCTAACGAACGGTGTATGTTTTCTTGCCAAATTATGTATTTACTAGAAATATCTTGCGAGAGCACATGAAGAAGACACAATGAATAAAATTAGTAAAGCTCGGAAAGCTATTTGCGCACATCACAAGAATGTACTTTGTGCAGACCAAATCTTATAGCGAACAAAGGCATACATTAGCAAGAATGCCAGCTTGAAATGCTGAAATTGCTAGTAAGAGGTTTCCGAAAGTGCACTCGAGATAATATTAAAATAAGCATCCATCATTCGGAAGCGAATCGTTTACTGGCCATCTTTATGTTGTTGGCTATAGAACTTAAAACCGACAAAAAGTGGGGAAAGGTGCAATGGGGGTCAAATGCTTGCCTATCGAGCATAAAAAAAAACAAAAGCAGCACATGTAGTTTCTGTAGTACGTACGATCGGCCTAGAATGAGTCTAGAAGTAGTTTATTTCTAGTGGAATATTAGGAGAACGGTATTTGTTATCTGGGCGCCTAAAACAAGAAAGCCTTTGACGACTTCACTTATGTCAAAATCATATTTGTTTTCTACCGACTTCACAAAAAAAGGAGGAGGTACTCAAGTCGACAGTTTTTTTAAATTGTGTTAGTTCATAACTTTGTTCCACGTATACCGATTTTGATTTTTTTTTGTTTGAAAGATGTTGCTTTCCAATTGGTCCCATTTAAATTTGAGCTAGATCTGATGAGTAGTTCTTAAAAATCTTCAATAATGCGTGTTTGGGACATCCAATCTGATCAAAGTTCCGAAGATAAAGCGGTGAAGTCGATTTTTTCAAGCTTTGCTTGGGTTTAATTATTTAATCTTTATTTATTATTATCTTTATTTATTTATTTATTTTTGACAACTTTTATTTGTCTTACATTGCTTGTTATTGTCAAATATTATATTTTATTTCCATGTTGTGTACTCGACACTTACATTTATATTGGGTCTACTTATTTGACAAAAGTAATAATTAAGTATGTGCGATCAGAATTAGCAAATGATGACTTGGTGAAGAATAGGATATTATGTTTTCAGTGAAAACAAATGGTAACTTAACTATCAAGAAATAAGATTATTGAGAAAGATGATGATGAACATTGTTAGCACTTATACACTATAGAGAACAAATTATTCTGTTCTGGGAAAATAACAATTAGAGTTTGCCAAGAGATTTCATATCAACAAAAGTATAGATATATGATCTCTAATAAGCACCCAAAGAGCATTGAAAATTAGCTTTCTTTACTGTTCTGGTCTATTTGGAAATAATTAACATGCCTATCATAACAATAGCACAATGAGGGCATTGAAATGTTTCTCAATTTTGTTGAGCTTGTTAGTTACAAAACGTCTTGGATAAAAAATTACAATTAGAGATGGAATATTTATTTTCTTATTAGTATTATTTGCTTGTTTTATTATGATAATATAATAAATGTGCATACATCTAATGTTGATGTAATTACCTCAACAAAAACTTTCCAAAAGAAAAATGAATTTATTTTTCATTTGCACTTTACCTCTTATTGTATGACCACTATCTCACCTGATGAAGTGACGTTTTGGTTGATGGTTAACACGCTAGATCTAAACTGTAACTGGACGACTGCTGCCAGAACGACTATTAGCTCTTGGTGTCAGATTTGTTTAAGCTTGATAGTAGCAAACTACTATATAACACAGGACAGAGTCAGGCGAGGAAATTAAAAAACTCTACCATCTTAACATTGTGGCGAATACTTTTCGCTACCAACATTTTTTTCTCACCATCCCACACTAAGTTCGTGGGAGCCGGAAACATTTACATGTCACACACACAATCACACCCAGAACCAGAAGCTCAAATCTCCGTTGGGAAGGAAAACTGTGCTCCTGCCGGGAATCGAATCCAGAACCCACGGCACAGAGAGCAGACACTTGCCCACCGTGCCAACTGGGTCGTCAACATAGATTTCAACACAATCGGTAATAATGTGATGAAGTCGATGGTGGTTCTGCGAAAGCTTATGTCCGTTGCATTAGAAACAGCGAGCACGGAAAGCGCTACTAAGACTAAGCCATCACTGATACGACAGTAACAATCACACCTATATAATTGCAGATATTACTTTTCATCTTCACCTGCCATCACCTTTGCTCTCTCGAAAGAATTCCCTCTATTTCGACATGGCCATTAACATTTCAGTGTGATTCTTGAGCGATGGTTCTGCGTCGCATTCCAAGCCGTGTCAATCTGGCTGGCTGCCAACATACCTCAATAGGGCCGCGGCACGGCATAGAGAAAAAAAATCCTATACTCGAACAGTGTTCACTGGCAAGATAAAGTAACAGTTACTTCATGATAAAAGAAACGCCAAGCGTCGCTGTAGTTAGGATTACTGCTCTTCTTAAAAGTTGTGTGTCCAATGTTACATTGCAGTTTGTGCTTGATTAATAATAATTACGACATTTAAGGTACTTTAGATATGTATTTTTTTTTGTAACAGATTACTAGCTGAAAATGTACAGAGTACAATCATAACAGTTCACGTGCTGCGTTACAATTAGGTAAGTTTATGTTTATTTATATGCATTATTTCATTATTTATATATTATTGTGTTTCTAAAGTAATAATGTGTAAAAATAGTATGATTATGCGTTAATTGTTCGTATAGTTGTAAATCTTGACTTTCGTTTTCTCAAATAGACATGCAAAATAAAAATTGGAAGAGAAGCGTTAATTTTTTTTAAATACCTATTAAACGATTAGGTTGCCATTCTTCAGGATTTATTGGTTTATTTTTCACAATATAGCGTTTGATTGTCGCCATGTCTAATTTTGATGACTATCATGTCTTTAGTGACACCTGCAAGACAAACCAATTGTCGAATCATCATAATCGGTCCACGTGTATGGTCTCTAGAACGCCACAACAAAGGAATATACATTTATTGGCCAATAAACACATAACCGTGCTTTGTGTCGCGCCGTCGGATAAAAAAGAAGTACCTAATATCAGTGAGACTATACGTAGCTTGCCGTGGACTGTCAGCGCGTCAAGGGAACATTCTACTCATTCTCCTTAGTTGTGGCCGCCGGAAAACGCAGCGGGAGCGCACCTCAGTGTGTAGGAGTCTTTATTACACCCACGTGAAACACTATAATATTATTTTATTACTAGTCTCGTTTAAACAGATAATGGACTGATAACGGAGTTATGTAAGGTGAGGCCGAATGTGCTTGTTAATGCGACGTTGGATTATGATGACTCTATTTTAGTTATAAATAAAATATTCGAAGGATTTTGATTTGGATTTTTCTTTGTTTTCATTGTTTCTTAATATGAGGAAAAACAGGCAGTAAATAAACGTAATAAAGTTTAAAAAAAAAACAGACTTAACCGCTATATCTTCGGAACTTGATCAGTTTAAAGACGCATTATTGACGATAACTCAGAAACTACTAATCAGATCCTGACTAAATTTAAATGGGAAAATTAAAAAAAAACAGCAATTCAACAAAAAAAAAAAAAAAAATTCGTTTCATTTAACATTCTTCTTCTTTGATTCACCTTACATTTTTTTTAACCTATAGTGTAGTAAGTAACCTATACTGCAAAGGCAAAGGCAAAGGCAAAGGTCTCCCCCATAACTTTCTAATATCCAATTTGGGTGTCCATTTTGGTTGGAATTAATTAATGAATGAATGAAACGTAAGACACGTAGAAATAGTAAATATTTACTTTATCAAACTTACTTCAACAACTTCAAAATTAGATAATGTTGACGTACCTGCTATACGTGCATAATTACCTACAAACGGTGTCTATAACGGTCGTGATCAAAGGACAGTATGCATCCAGTATGAGTCAGTTCCATTATTTACTTTCAGTGAGATATAACTTTACAGAAATGAACTTCTGACGCCTTCCCAACGTCACTCAAACGGTACAACGTCCGCGTTCTGTGTGTACAGTCGCCTTTAAATTAGTTAAAATACCACATTTTGAATCTCTCCTTTATTTTGCAACTAGCCGTGCCCCGCGGCTTTTTCCGCATTTATCCAGTTAAAAATAGCCTAGGTATAAGCTAAGTACATTCCAAATTTGATCTAAATCCATTCAGCCGTTACAGCGTGTACACGTAAAGGAATCAAACATGCACGCTAACACTAAAACTTTCGGACTTATAATATTAGTGTGATAGCTGCGGGTTTCACCCACGCCATTTAAATAACAAGTATTTATTTATTTTACAAAAGCCACACCTTCTATGAAACAACATATTCTAACATAATTTACAACCGATAATGTATTTACATTTATATATTATTTAACAATTTTTTTTTTGTATATGGACAGTAAAATTTTGCTGAAATTTTTGAATACGATCCTAAATAAAATGAAGTATAAAGTACGCTGAATTGAAATCCAGTCTGTATCTATCCTAATGAATAAATAATTAACAAAAGTAGCCTTTTTTATTTTCCAGAAAAAATAATATTATTTTTATATCTTCGGGTTGTATACATACATAACTTTGCTTTGATCTCGATATGAGGGTATAAGCATTATGTAATTTTGGTTTTGAATCTGAGATTAGTAGATCTTTGATTGAGTGTATTTGAAGATTATTTTATGATTATGGTTTTATAGTTTGAGGTCACCCTATTTCAAATTAAGACACATCAAAGTATTTCTTTGGTTTAGGTTGTTTATATGAAACTTATAATAAATAATGCAATAAAATACTAATGTTTAAATAAATATTTGTAAAGAGAAACTAGCTGTCTCTGTATCGTCCGGGTGGACACATAAATATAATGTTACTTTGCACAAACTGAAATAGACTGAAAAGAGCTGAAATTTGGCACATAGGTAATGCCAAATTGCAGTTTCTTAAGTCAAGTGGTTTAGTGATTAGTGAGTGAATCAGTTCGCTTTTATACAATGTGTAACAGAAAGGATACACATACACACCACCAAGTATTACTACGCCTTTTTGTTACAGGTTAGTAGAAGAAGAAGTTGGTGAAAAACTATTTTTACACTATTCTTTTTTTCTCTATTAGTATACAATAAAGAGTTCATGTATCTATCTATATATCCTTAATGCGAGAGAAATAATTTAAGAACAGCTTTAAAAATCACTTATGTGGCTTTTACTTACTAATAAAAAGCTGATTGTAGGGTACAATACTTTATAATTATAATCAAATCGCAGAATAATCAACTATAATATAAAATGCTACCCTACTGCAAAACTGCAGTAGGGTAGCCTCATATTAATGTGCTTACAGATCACTTGAGTTCCGCTGCTTTTGCGATCCGTCAAATTATACAACTGATGTAGCGACGGCAAGGCTGGTTTACTTTGCATATTTTCATAGTTTGATGAGTTACGGATTCCTACTATGGGGATCTGCTGCCGATGTTGAAACTTATTCTACAAAAAAGAGCGGTTCGTGCAATTATGATATGGGTCCGCGCGAATCTCTCAGGGAATTATTTAAACAGGCTTACCATGCCGTCAATTGAAATCTTTGAAAATATTATGCATGTTCTCAATTGATAAATATAAATTAAGAAGCGACGCACACCACACAATCTTAGTACTAGATATCAGCATAATATTGCAGTACGTGCATTTAGATTAAGCAATACGAATAAATATTTTATGCCAAATGGGGTTAAATTTCACAATAAAATTCCTAAAATTATAATTGAATGACCACTGGGCAAGATCAAATCAGTAATAAAACGGGCGTTAATTAAAAAAGTGTATTATAACACGATTGACTTCATTAATGACAAGGATGCATGGAGGCAAACTGCACAAACGCTTTCTAACATATTATAGATATACCTAGGTTAATATAGTTATGTAATGTTTTAAATCATTCATAAACACTTATGTGTTTAAGAATGATTAGTAAAAAAGTGAATGAAAAAAAAAATGCGCTGCCGAGTTTCTTGCCAGGTTTTTCTCGAGATGGCTGTTATTTTGCGAATCGGGCAGTAGAGTGAGATAACTTTCATGAGTGCCTCTTTGGGGCCCATGTGAATAAACGATTTTGATTTTGATTTTGAATATTACGAATTAAATAAAAAAATATCCGTTGTGCATTAAGCCAACAAAATCGAAATTCGCTTTTTTCAACTTTGTATAAGTTGCCTACACTCATGTTCACGAATTATTATTAACAGTTTAGAAACAGTAAAAAAAAATTAAATCTTTTGTTACGAAAGAGTTTTCACAAAGTAGATTCGCCTGGTTTGGTAGTTGAAAATTATATAAAATCAATGTAAATTTCTACTTTCGCAATAAAATCTAGTTATTATTATTGTTAACAAAAAAAAAATTCGATCTAGACATCGACAGCGCGTAAGTCACGCCACTTCCTGTTTTAATTTAAATATAACAGCTTTGTACTTACAGCGCACGAGGGGTATCAGATAAACCATATCAAATTATGACATCGTGACCTGAATAAGACATTCGTTAAAAACTGTAAAGAATACTTATAATCCGGCGGAAGTGTAAATATCTTTCAGCGAGGAATGCGAGGCCACCAGGTGGGATCAATAGGGTTTCTGGCGCTGTGACAGGTGTCTGAATGAAACCATGACACGTTAAAAACAATAAAAAAATTATAATCATGTGATAATGTGGTTGAAAACTAAACCCATTAGATCAATAACTGCGTTTAGAAAATAATTGCCGAAACATATTTTTTATTGACAAGGCGACAGAATTTTCTAAGTTCAGAAGCACATAATGTTTTAATTATAAAATTATATATTTTTTCTACTTTGGTGAGTAAAATTACAATTGCAAAGTACAATTTAATGGACCATGCAAGCACGAGAAACTATTCTACCAACAGCATGCTTAAGAAGATCGATACAGTATTTAACCTACGATTCTGACCAGAAAACAAAGTGTGGAATCTATCTAATGCAGTTACAGACCCCATTATAACACTATTCAAAATTAAGGAATGCAGAATAATATCCCCAAAACCCTCAATCGTCAGAAGTCTGAACCAATTGAAGCGCATACCCAAGACTATGTATATCAGGAATGCGGGACCATCAGTCAAGAGTCACTGACTGCGACCTAAGCTGTGTTCACACTAGAACTTATTATAAATAGATCGGAATTCACCACGGCATTCAGCGACACACTGAGACAGTTGGATCTTGGAAATTAAGAAATAAAGGAAACTGCAACGTAAAAACAGCTGGGGATTGAGAAAGAGGTATGGAAGAATTTGAGCGTAATTATCAGTGCCAAATAATACAAACAGTATCTTGCTCTTTATAGCTTAATACCTATTCTGGTTAGTTAATCGTAGTAAGACAATTTTATTCTTGATAAAGCTATGGCACTCCTCTCTTAGTATGAACAAATCTTTGAGGTTTTACATGCGGTCAAGACATGCAGAGTAATAAAGTGAACCAAACGCCTTTGCGAAATTCTTGATCTGGGTAACACGTGAAAACTAATGTAGTGTATACATATGTTTATAGTTCAGGGTCGAAAATTTACATAATATAATTATGAAATTTAATCTATTCGTTGAACCATTAAAGAGATACTTGTCGTGTTCTTACAAAGTCACACTAACCGACTGCGTGTGTCAGTTAGTGTGGGCCACACTCACAAACTTGCACATTTAATAATAGTCGTATGTACATAAACATTACATAGTCATAGGTAAATAAACATAGCATAAACGCTAAAACACACACATTCTCATACTAAGTTACGATGACTTTTGTCGTAGGTGCCGGTAAAAATCACATCACACACAAATTCACAGCCAAAACCAGAAACACAATTTCCATTTGGGAGCAGAATTGTGTTTCCACCGGGAATCGAACCCGATACTCCCTGCTTAAGAGGAAAGTCCATCCGACTAAGCCTACGGGCCGTTCATATTTACCTGGTATCTTCGCTTTTCTTATTTTTCTCGTCGTTATGCACGTCGCGGACGCCTCGTCGTCTTCGGCATGTTACGTCTCCTCATGGAAAAGAAATAAAAACCAACATAAACATGATGCCGAAGAAAGTGTCATCGGCTACAATAATTGACTTCTTCTTTCTTTTGGCAAGGACCGACTCTTTCTATCAGCCAATTTTGTTTATCATATGATAACCTAAATACTACATTTTGGTTTGTTGCCGATTCTTTCAGTTGCTGAAAAAAATCTTGTAAACGAGCGCATGCTACTACGTACTAGGCAGTGCTACTCAAAATTTCTACTCCAAACGTCTCAAATAATAAACATGGTACCCAAGTAGAATTCGTATTCAATTTGTATGTACGCAGTTGCATGATATCTGACTCATTTACGGACAATATTTTCTTTTATTCTTTATTTTTTCTGTAGTCACACGAAATAGCTCTGAAAATAATGTTGTTATGCTTGTCGCCATTGCTGATGTAGCAAAGCCGAACTATTTTGTGTCGTTATTAAGTGCGTCACAGATTTATAGCAGTAAATATATAGACGTGAGTGAGTACTGAGTGTCAGTGACCTTATCTATTTTGAGCACATTTTAGGCGTATTGTGGGATGAATCATCGGCTAATGTTGTCGATATCACATACCGCAGACGGACGTGGAGATGGGAGGTGCGGACAGTAATACGAGGCCCTTACTCTCTGACAGTACTGTTTAAAACGTTACAATTTAAGTATTTGAAAGGAGGATGATGAAGGAAATACCCTTATTTAGCAGTAAAATCAACATTTATTGCGAGTAGATAAGTATCTAACATTTTCGTAATTCATGAAAAGCTATGACCTCTCGTGACCTCTCTTCACATGTTAGTTCAATGATTCCGTAGCACTTAGCACTCGTAGCAGTTATGACTACAACGCGTGCTAAGTGCTATTATTTTAGCAGCTGTCTAGAAGTTGCCAAAGTTTACCTGACGGTTACTTCTAAATACAACTGCATGCGCCACAATTTACTATCCAGTAAGGAAAATATTTATAAAAAGTTTTTTTTTATTTATTTTTTATGTTTTTTTTTTATTTTCACATGTTAGTTAAATGATTCCGTAGCACTTCATTCGTAGCAGTCATAAGCTATTATTTTATCTGCTGGCTAAGAGTTGCCATATTTTACTTAACTGTCTGCGACACAATTTACTTACCAGTAAATAAGGAAACAAAAATGATTGTTGAGTGGAATCACTTTTTTATTCTTATTCTGCTCCGTTGTCGATTCTAAACCACCTCTGCAAGATTGTGCACTATTTACTAGTGACGGTAGGTATATACGAGATGGGTATTATCCAGAGGTATTATTATTACACAGATCTAGTATCCGAGCCCTTTTTTTACTATAAATACAAATTTATATCATTAATTAGGTGAACATAAACCATAACCGCTTTCACACTCACATCCCCACACCAAGTTCAATGACTTGTGCCGGAAACATTCACACCACACACACAATCACACCCAGAACCAGAAGCACAAATATTCCTTGGGGAGAAAATTTGTGAATCGAACCCAATACCCTGCTTAGAAGGCGGCGCGAACCTAATTAAGCCAACGGGCATTTCAATGATTAAGATTCAGTCTTTAGGTATATACCGGTACACTTTCTCTACTTATTATCTCGATTACCACAGGCAAAGCTGCGCGGTACAGCTCGTCATAATTGCGGGTATACAGGCAAATAATTTGTGCGACCTATGTTTTCCTAAACGTATAAAATATGTGATTCGCTACTGCTGCAAACCTGTTTTAATTAGTTATCTTATAGAAAACAACACAATCATGCTGATGAAAAAGAGCGAATCTCATCTCGACCTTTGGTCGTCCCTCATTTGTATCAATTACACTTTGGGCTTTGAATAATTACAAGTAGAGTCTAAAGATCGACAGCTACGTATGTATTAATGATGTTTATTGGAACTACTGTCTATAAGTCTCCCACGCGCGTAAACATCGGTGTTAATATTATTATTGTAAATATGGTACATTATTGTAATGATTGGTAATAGTTGCTCTTTTCGCTCTATTTGGGTTTTTTGTTTACCTACTGTGTTTACCTGTGTGTTAATTGCCTAGGAATTTTAACTTTTATAAATTTATAATTAGAAGGGAACTAATAACAGTTTAAATAATTACCATTCGAACCTTGTTAGAAAAGTTTAACATTCAAAATCGTAGCCTACTACTTAGTTACCTACCCAAACCGCAAGTGTGTTGTTGAAAATTTTGTTTTGGGGGTTCCAAGATACAGGCCTAGCCGAGTTTGGAGCCCTCAAGAAAATGGTTAGAGTGATCTAAAATGAATAAATACATTATTATTATTAAATATATAACAGTAATAATTTCATTTAAAAAAGAAGGCAATGACCGAGATACTTACTACTTATTTACAGCCTTTCCCTCGAGCAAGTGTTACTTGTAATGATTATTGTGAAGACTACTTTCATTTCCATAGTGCTGCTGGTACGCCATGTATATTCTATACAAACACCTTCTGTTTGTACAGAATATGCATGGCGTACCTAAAATTTTGTTCATTCTTTGTTAAAATGCACCCAAGTCTTCTATGATATTAAAATGCATAACACTTTTCTTTATTTATGCGGAATAGGCAAGCAACACTTCTTTATTTTGAAATATTATTTTATTTTCTGAGACAGTCGCAGTCGGGTAAAAAGAAACTAGCTCCTGTAAGTAAGATAAGTAGGATGTTAAGTAGGATACACGCGAGTTAAAAGGTCACAGTGAAACTTTAACCCAGTATAAAGTTTCAAATACCCAATATTAATAGTTGGCAAGTTTTCAGCCCTTCATAAGAATTGCCATGAAATACCAACTGTGCAGCTGTGTTATTTTAGAAGATGTGACGGGTATAGTTTCATGTCCTTCTAGTAGAACGACTGAAACAGAATCATGTGAGGCAGGTTATGATTTTTACGATGTCATGACGAGTGTCGGCATATTATACATATTTATTGTCATACAGATTACCTCTCGCTCTTGCCAATGCATTTTGATTTTTATTTCAAGGACAATTCTGATTTCTATTTTTACTTTCTTTCTTTGCCAAGTACATTAACTTTGTCGCAGGGCTTTTGTTTACTTTTGATGAAAACAAACTTAATACTACATAGGAACGCATATAGAATCATTTTATTGTTCGTGTGTCACTGTGTTAATGCCCCTTTTCTCAGAATGACTATAGTGGAATGTTAAAATTAATGTCAATAAAACTTAAAATCTTAGTACCTACTTATTTTTTATTAAATGAGATACGGCGTTATAAAGTCTCTTAAACATAAACGTAAATGCTTTCACACTCACAGCCCCACACTTAGTTCAATGACTTGTTTCGTGGATGCCGGAAACATTTACATCACACACACAATCCCACCCAAAACAAGAAATACAATTTTTCCTTGGGGAGAAAACTTATGTTCCCGCCAGGAATCGAACCCGATACCTGCTACTTAGAAGCCGAACGCTCGGTCAACTAAGCTAACAGTTTAAATTCAAAGTTCGGGCTCTTACTTACTGATCATGACAATTCGTAGTCTTGTTTCCTCTGATCTATACTACCTTGAAACCTTAATAATTACAAAGTTATGTTAAAAAATATTTATTATTGTACCATTTCTAACGTTGATGGTAAAGATAGTCCATTATTGTATCTTTTGGAAGCTTAGTGGTAAAACTGGCCCAAAGTCGTTAATTTGAGCGCGCTTTGTTTTTAAACGCTTACGCTTTCACAAACGCTTTCACACTTACAGCCCTACACTAAGTTCGATGACTTGTGGGTGCCGGAAACATTTACATCACACACACAATCACACAATACGTTTCGGTTGGTTAACATATTTTTTATAATGGTACAGAACCTCTTTCAGTGCGAATCTGACTCGACTTATTATTACAACGGGTAAACGAACACATTTTTATTTTCACTGTTATTTTATGTGACTATATACGATGTGTCTTTATTTCGGATTCCACCGAGTCATAAAATGGGGTAAGATTAATACTCTTAGTCTAAATCAGAGCAGATTTATGTTAGGGCTCTTAATTTTGTACACATGAAAGAAAGTAAATCGTGACAATTTGTTTGGATCTGACTGAAAACCGGATTGAAATTGCGTAGGTATAGACTTTAATGTAAACAAGATTTACTGTATTAAATTGTTAATGTTGGTATTAACCTCAATATCAAACCATCTGGAACAGACATGACATAGGGAGACGTGATAATGCGAACAAACTTGTCAATGTCACGATGTTTTTAGTATCTTGGCCTAGTACTTACATAAAACGATGATAGCTCGTAGTAAAGGCGTACGGTCTCCAATCTGCCTGTTGCGGTTTCGAATCTTACGACGTGCTTAAACTCCGATGAAGGAAGCATCGCGATGAAATCGATGTTGGTCTAGGTCATATTATATTGCTTGTCTGGCTAGCTGACACTGTCTTGTTTTACCACGGTCATGTCGAATAATCTGACACCAATCGCCTAACAATGTTCCGATAACATGAGCCAGTCACATAGGCCTACCACCTTCAATCAACAGTAGTTGAACGATGGCTGAGACAAAAATCGTGACCAAGATTCATTTTAATGTTGGTCATGATTTACTTATAGCACTTATATATGTCCCAGTTTTACCATTAATGGAAAAGCGCAATGGTAAACCTAGTGCAACGTTTGATTAGTTTTTTATCTATATATTGTTTATCGACACTTTTTTTTTATCTCAGATTGTCTATCGTAGGATAAGATTGTCACGGGATCGTGACATCTCACAAATACACCGGTTTATCGGCTGCATACCTCTTGGTCTCGCTGGCCCACTTCCCGAACCGTCCACTGATATCCACGGCATGTCCTGAATACCTCGCGCGCCCGGCTCATGCGCCATTATAATTTCGGTTTAGGATGCTGGTATGTGCCCTTAGGAACATAGGTAATACCGCAGGCGCAGGCACTGCTTAGTGGAACGATGGTATTTTGTATTACGTAGGTATCCCAAGAGGTATCCCAACTAAAACAGTAATTATATGAACTAAATCTTTTAGAACAGCTAGATCCTCATGTTATATAGTGACTATCCTCTGACTATATTACCAGTATAGTATATTTTACCTATGTACTATAGTACCTGACCCCGTATGACCCATTTGTGTTGCGAACGGTTTCTATTCTAAATTGACAAAACTCCTAAGAAATAAGGTTCATTTTTGCTTAATCTTAATAAAAACCTCTTGCAATAAAGATACGTAATAGGTCGTGTACGTGATACGTCTGGTGTAATCCAAGCAAAATAAGTGTTTTTCATTCTGAGTATAATTTGATAATAGTCTTCAAATTCAGTGTGGAGCTATAAGTTTAAACTTGGGGCTACAAACAGCACCACATTTTCCAAGAAATAGAAAGTGCCATGTTTATTTTGTTGTGATATGTTAATTTATGCAGTTTTGCTAAAATTACTTTGTTGTAATATATGCTGAAAGCCACATCAAGAGTATCGAGAATTTAACGATTCAATTGGTTTTATTTGGCCCAGAGAAAACACAGCAAGGTCAAAGAGATGAATCAGATTGATTGATTTATCGATTGTAGACTGGGAGCGTCGACGGATACGGATGTCCTACTTTTCAGGAATTCCGATGCATCGTAAAAATAAATTTATTTGCTCTTACTTTGATTCGATATGGATGAAAGAGGAAATGAATCAGATGTCGTGCAAACATTTAGCCAATTAAATTTTGATCATTTTTTATTACTAATAATATTAAACTCGTGTTGGGTTATATATGAACTGTCCGTTGGCTAAGTTGGGTGAGCGTTCGCCTTCTAAGCAGGGGTATCGGGTTCGATTCCCGGCAGGAACACAAGTTTTCTCCTCAAGGAAAATGTGTGTTTCTGGTTCTGGTTGTGATTGTGTGTGTGATGTGAATGTTTCCGGCACCCACGACACAGGTCATTGAACTTAGTGTGGGGCTGTGAGTGTGAAAGCGTTTATGTTTATGTTTATATATACTTTTATTCAAGATTTTGTTTAATTAATGGTAGATGAGGAGGTAATCAAGAGAATTAATTTCTCAGACCTTACAATAGTGTACGTTTAATTCATTATAGTTATTTATAACTACTTTTCAATGTTGCTACCTTTTAAGATTAGATATATTTATAATCTTTAAAAAAAATCACTCTACTTTTTAAGTTCGCTTAACACATACACTTATCATACATTACATTTATATTCGATAAACACAGTTCGACCACAAAATAATTTCTGAATACAATACAGATACGATTTTGAGTTGGAACTCATGCTTGCTCACATTAAAAACTTTATTGTTTTGACATTGCGGAGTAAGAGTATAGATAGACTCAAATACTGTCTCTGAATATCAGTATTACTCATAAAGACTTTACCCTTTTTATTTTCTAAATCTCTGCTGTATTCTTCATTGATGCGATGTGACTTACAATGTTACAGATGTCGTATATCTTTTGTCACTTCTGTAAATTATACCAAAACACGAACATTTCTGGAAATATGCGAAGTTTTGTAAACAAGAACAAGGTCCAAAGACTGAAGCGCATTCCATATAAATTTAACCTCCCTGACAGTTGATTCCAGTGAATGAAATACAGGTGTTGGTTGGTTTCTAGAGATAGTTTACTGGCCAATGTAATAGTTTTTTATTTATATATATTAAATTCAAATTCAAATCTTTATTTTTTTCTTTATGTGTAGATAGGTGGTAGAAATAAATGATTACTAGCCTAGCCCTGCGGCTTTGCCGTGTTTATCACATTTAAAAGTAGCCTTTGTGTAAATTCTAGGTATAAGCCATGTACATCCTAAATTTCATCCGTTGAGCCGTTACAGCGTGAAGAGAAAACAAATACTTACAGACTTACACCCTTACACACAAACTTTCGGATTTATAATAGTAGTGATAGCATGAACTCAGTACCTAGTCGTAACTAGGAGTAGAAAAGGATTAAACTAAAGTTGCAATGGATAATTTTGTATGCGATAGTTGTTTTTCTTCTTTTTCACACATCTACATCACTGCATGTTGGAAGTACTGTGTCCATGGGTGCCATTTAAGAAACACATTTAAATCACACCCACAATGCAATGACACAGTTTGTTCACAAAAAAGTGATATATCACTTTATTATTGGTATTAATTCCCAGAACTTATTAAAAGTATTTTTTTCTTATTTATTTTGATTAATAGATGCATTTAAATAAGGAATGTTTAAAAAATATTCTGAACAAATTTATTATGATGAAGTATTAAACCAAAATAAGTAAAGTAGTAAAGTCTATAAATATTCGTTATTACTATCTAACACAATTATATCAAAGTTAGTGACAATCAAAGTCATGAAAGTTAATGACTCTACTGCCACATTCGCAAAATTACAGCCATGTAATAGTAGTTTACTATAATAATAAAAATAATAGTTAATTCACTGAAATAAAGGTACTTATATTAGAAGACATATAGTAAGTATGAACAAGTAAAATGTCTATCCATTATAGGAAAAGTGAAGCTCCTTGAACTGCAATTACTGTTTAGTTAGCAACACTGGCCTCATACTAGGATTCCCTGCGATATGTCAGTTTCTCCAAATTGTGCCATTTTTAGGGTTCCGTACCCAAAGGTAAAACGGGACCCTATTACTAAGACTCCGCTGTCCGTCCGTCTGTCTGCCCGTCTGTCACCAGGCTGTATCTCATGAACCGTGATAGTTAGACAGTTGAAATTTTCACAGATGATGTTTTTCTGTTGCCGATATAATAATAGATACTAAAAAACAGAATAAAACATATATTTAAGGGGGCTCCCATTCAACAAACGTGATTTTAGATAATGGTACGAACCCTTTGTGCGCTAGTCCAACTCGCACTTGGCCGGTTTTTGAGTTGATAATATACATATAAAATTTGGTACAGTTAAAATAGTTTACTATGTCTTATATTTAATTTTGTTTGTAATGAAGTGTTAGATTAATTGTTCTTTCTTATTTAATGTATATTGTTAAAAAATAGTACGGACATAGGTCTGTGGTAACCACATTGTTTTTTCAACTTTGTATAGCGATGCGATCCTCCTCGTCCTCGCCTCGTATTTTGCGAATGAGCAACACTAATCAAAACTGCCAGATTTCAGTAACTGTGCATTTCTTATACTGTGTTGTTGTGACATGCCGCATAGTTCTCGTCGAGGTGGCGCCGGGCAAAACAAGCAGCGTTTGATGTTCCACCTATCAGCTTGTTTGTTTAGTGGAAATTCCGATGAACTTGTTCGTAATACCCTTGATGAAGACGGAATGTAATCAGACGTCATATTGTCTTGATGCTCGATGTCTAATACAAAATGTCAGAGCTATCAAGTGCTTGGCCCGGTTTTAGAAGTTAAAATAAATTCAAAGCACGCTGGAATTTAATATTCCTGACCCAATTTTAGTGAAACGATACATATATTTTTTTTGGAAAAAATTATCATTTAATATGCAAATATTTGGATAAAAACGATTGATGTATTTTACAAGAAAGGAGAGTTATGATTTTAGCATAGTATTTATATATGTACTCGTATGTTCGTTTCTTCAGGGTCCAAACTAATAAACGATTGTAACGTAACGGATATCGTTGAATTTATCTAAATTCTACAAGGGCCTCGGGATTTTTTAAATGAAAAAATATAACGGCGACCGTGGTTCTCCATAAAGAAGTGACAAATATATAATATATATATGACACGTACATTATACACATGTATAGTAATAAAAAAACAGTTTTTGTTGGGTTTTAAACTGCAAGAAGCTGTTGAACTGTACTAGTAATCGGATTCTAATTCATGAGCTTCGTTTTTTTTTTTTGAGTTTACTCAAAGTCATTGCAACACACACAATATAACATTCGTTTGGATAACTCTAACAGCCAGTGTTTTGGTAATAGATGTGGTCTGTGATCCCAGATAAGTACAATCTTGGAGTCTTCAAGTCGAAAGATAATATCTATTCATATTTTCTAAGCAAGCGTGCTCCATCGTCGACTGCATCGTCACTTAACATCAGTTGAGATAGTGGTCAAACGTTTGCTTATCACAGATAAAAAAGAAGATACTCGTTGTTTGATACTGTAAAATAAATCACACTTACATATAATATTCTCGCCTCATTAGCCTTTATAAAAGACACGACTGTTTGTGAGAGCATGTTTATATTAAGTGTATCTATAAAGGCTGTACAGATTTGGATGAAATTTGATAGAATAGAATTCATTTATTGTCATACAGAAAAATACCATATTTTAAGAATGTGATGTAGCAGTGTTCCATACACTGTTACAACACATTTTCGTCAAACGTATTAATTATTTTATTTTTTTATTCTCGATAGGCAAGAATCTAACCACTATCTCACCTGATGGAAAGTGACGATGTGGTCGAAGATGGAGCATGCTTGCCTAGAAGATAACTATAGATAGACTAATTGTAGAGAAACATATCAATAAAATGTATAGCATCCGAATATTACACAACAATTCTATTTTTTTACCAAGTTCACAAAAAAGAAGAAAGTTCTCAATTCAGCTGTATTCTTTTTATTGTGTGTTACCTCAAAACTTCTTTCTGGGTGACCGATTTTGATGTCTTTTTTATTTTGTAAGCTGGTTCTTCCCGTGTGGTCCAATTTAAATTTGATAAAGATCTGACAAGTCGTTTTTGAGTTATCCTCAATAATACGTAATTAACGAAGCGGTTGAAGCAAAGATAAAACTGCAAAAAATGAAAGTTATTATCAATTATCAAAATGATTATTATGACACTTTATCGATATCTATCTACCTAGCACTCAAATCAATATTTGCATGTCACTATTATGACCAAGTGTGTGAACTATATTGATACACTTAGCCCTACATCGGTTTATACCTACATTTGAAGCAAATAAATGCATTTAATTTAATTTCAAGATGAAGCGGTAAAGTCGGTTTTTTAACCTTTGCTTGCGTTTAAATTATTTTTAACGCAGTTGTATGTCTCCCTCCCTCCAGACTCAATAATTGAAACGCACCCTATTACTAAGACTCCGCTGTCCGTCCGTCCGTCTGTCACCAGGCTGTATCTCATGAACCGTGATAGTTAGACAGTTGAAATATTCACAGATGATGTATTTCTATTGCCGCTATAACAACAAATACTAGAAACATAAAATAAATATTTAATGGGGCTCCCATACAATAAACGTGATTTTATTGCTAATTTTTGCTCGATATAGATAACGGCAACAGGTAGATGCTGGAAATATTCACAGAATATTTAGTTATATATTAACTTTAAAAATTAAAATAAAACAAAAATTGAAGGGGGGCTCCCATACAACAAAAGTTTTTATAGATAACGGTACGGACGGAACCCTTCGTGCGCGAGTCTGACTCGCACTTGGCCGGTTTTTATTACTGCAAAAGTATTATTACATTGCATTATCGCCTATATGCCTAAAACACGATATTAATAGCAATATAGTAGCATAATAATACATTGCAGGCAAATCTCATGCAAATAACATCATTATATATTTTTGTAACCATTTTGATCCGCTATATATCAAAACACTGATGTCTCATATACATATATTTACTAGACGAATGATTTCTTCTGCTTATTTTCTTTAAGGCGTTTTTCACGAAATTTTTATGAAACCATAAAAATCAAAGATTGTATTACGCAATAAACACCTTACTTTATGTGCAAAAGTGTAAGGGGGATAATTGGCTGTGATTAAAAAAAAGTGCACGCATTGAGGTATACCTGCCCCTTAAGGGACTTCATACACAAAGTGCACGAGTCGCGCGCCTCGGGCGCTTTGTATATCAAGTCCCTTATAATACAAGTACCTACTGTCACACTAATATTATAAAACCGAAAATGTGTATGTATGAGTTTGAATGTGTGAATAAAAATATCAAAATATTAAACGAGGTATTTCTGTAATAGCTGTGTGATGAAATTTAGTATAAAGAGTTTAGACACTAGAATGGGATAACCTCGCCAACGCAGGCACAGCTGGAAAGCACAGCTATTTCACAATATACCAAGCCTAGTTGCTAGCGCAGAACCTCTGCGAGTCCATGTTCCGCAGTTCCGGAGTGTTCTTGATGACCTCCAACATCTCAGCCACAGGCGTGTCACGGTTGCGGACGTACAGCTGCCTGATGTGACCTCTTTGCGCACAATCACTCCACATCATGTACTGGCCATCAGCGAGGGGCTGGAACCCAGCTAAGGAGTAACCACCAACGAGCACAAGTACTTGCTTCGGCTCCAGCACGTAGAACTTCGCCTTAGTATGTCCCATCACCAATCCCTCCCTTTGGCTCTCATTCCTGATAACTGGATTGTCATCAAAAGAGTATGGCACGTTCGGATCATTGTACTTCTTCTTGTATTCAGCGAGCTGCGCAGCTGTAGGCTTTGTGAAATCTATTCTATTGCATGATATCGATGGAGGGAGCCCGCCGAATAATGAGAAGCGGTACATCTCGTACCAAGTTCCGAGCAGGAGGTCGTTGGATAGCTCTTCACTGTTCTGCGCCATGCAATCCCTTTGGACATCTGACAAGGCAGCCGCTGGAGCCAGCGAGGCCACTGAGGCCAGTAACGTAATTACAAGCAAGCGATACATAATTCCCAAAGACAACGTAATGTCTGTATAACTTTTTTGAGTTAGCATTTATATAGGTAACTGACAATTACTGCTACCAGTATCTATGATATAATTATCAAATAAAAATCTCGAAAGTCATTGCCGATTTAATTAGCTGATCTCTCAATTTATCTTGAATTGATTACTTCAATGTATATAATCTTAGCATTCGATTTAATTGTTGATTAGCGATGTGGTTTGGTCTGTATTATTTGTGATCTAAAAATCGTAAATTGTCCTATTTAATGTGTAGACTATTTATATATATTATATATATAAATCAAATTTTATATCTATCGTTTTCCGTTTCTAGAATTCTACTAATATTATAAATTCGAAAGTTTGTGTGTAAGTGCGTAAATGTGTGTGTAAGTATGTTTGTTCCCTCTTCAAGATTTAAAGGTTAAACGGATTTGGATAAAATTTGGAATGTACATAGATTATACCTAGGACTAACACATCGGCTACTTTTTAACTTGATAATAGGGGACGAACACGCGCACGTCTAGTAATTATTAAACTGTTAGGAAACAAGTTTGCCTGAAATGTATTATTATGTACTATCAGATCACAAATAATACAGACCAAACAAACATCGCTATCATGAATTAAATCGAATGCTTACTTCAAGATCACTTCAAGATAAATTGAGAGATTAGATTAAATCGCAAATGACTTGCGAGATTTTTTAATTAGTAATTAAATCTTAGATACTGGTATCAGTAATGGTCAGTTACATATATAAATGCTAATTCAAATAAGTTATACAGACATTACGTTGTCTTTGGGAATGATGTATCGCTTGCTTGTAATTACGTTACTGGGCTCAGTGGCCTCACTGGCTCCAGCGGCTGCCTTGTCAGATGTCCAAAGGGATTGCATGGCGCAGAACAGTGAAGAGCTATCCAACGACCTTCTGCTCGGAACGTGGTACGAGATGTACCGTTTCTCATTATTCGGCGGGCTCCCTCCATCAATATCATGCAATAGAATAGATTTCACAAAGCCTACAGCTGCGCAGCTCGCTGAATACAAGAAGAAATACAATGATCCGAACGTGCCATACTCTTTTGACGACACCCCAGTTATCAGGAATGAGAGCCAAAGGGAGGGATTGGTGATGGGACATACTAAGGCGAAGTTCTACGTGCTGGAGCCGAAGCAAGTACTTGTGCTCGTTGGTGGTTACTCCTTAGCTGGGTTCCAGCCCCTCGCTGATGGCCAGTACATGATGTGGAGTGATTGTGCACAAAGAGGTCACATCAGGCAGCTGTACGTCCGCAACCGTGACACGCCTGTGGCTGAGATGTTGGAGGTCATCAAGAACACTCCGGAACTGCGGAACATGGACTCGCAGAGGTTCTGCGCCAGCAACTAGGCTTGGTATATTGTGATATAGCTGTGCTTTCCAGCTGTGCCTGCGTTGGCGAGGTTATCCCATTCTAGTGTCTAAACTCTTTATACTAAATTTCATCACACAGCTATTACAGAAATACCTCGTTTTATATTTTGATATTTTTATACACAAATTCAAACTCATACATACACATTTTCGGATTTATAATATTAGTGTGACAGTAGGTACTTGTATTATAAGGGACTTGATATACAAAGCGCCCGAGGCGCGCGCCTCGTGCACTATGTGTATCAAGTCCCTTAAGGGGCAGGTATACCTCAATGCGTGCACCTTTTTAACCACAGCCAATTATCCCCCTTATACTTTTGCACATAAAGGTGTATATTACGTAATACAATCTTTGATTTTTTATGGTTTTATAAAAAAATCGTGAAAAATGCCTTTAAAAAAATAAGCAGAAGAAATTATTCGTCTAGTAAATATGTATATGGGATAACTTTCACAGTGTTTTGATATATAGCGGAACAAAATGGTTACAAAAATATATATTGATGTTATTTGCATGACATTTGTTTTTTTTTTCCTTTATATTTATTAACGTTATAAATATTCTTAGAAGAAGGTATCTGCAAGGCATAGACTATTTATATATCCATCGTTTTATCCTGTTCTAGAATAATTAATAAACTTTTAGGAAAATTGCCTGCAATGTATTATTATGCTACTATATTGCTATTAATATCGTGTTTTAGGCATATAGGCGATAATGCAATGTAATAATACTTTTGCAGTAATAAAAACCGGCCAAGTGCGAGTCAGACAGATTACGATGAATATTTTTATTTATCTAGTTTTATTATGATCTAGTTTCTGCCCGCGACTTCTTCCGCGTATTAAGTAAAAAGTTCCATCTCATGTGTATCACCCCAGTAATAAATTATCTGTGTGCCAAATTTCATCCACATCCGTTTAGTAGTTTTGACGTAATTTACGAATCTGGCAGTAGAGTCATTAACTTTCATGAGTGCCTCTTTGGAGCCCATGTGAATAAACAATTTTGATTTTGATCAAAATTTTTTTGAAAATCAAATCAGATTTTGACGTGACTGAGCTAAAAACATCCATCTATCATTTCACATTTAATTGTATTTTATTATTTAGCACCCCATCATGTGTAGTATCATTGAAAAGGGATTTTAAAGTGAAAGTGAAGTACATCATATTTTTGTCAAGCGTACTGTTTGCGAGAAATATCTCATCAAAGCCATCAAAACTATTTTTTTGCAGTTATAGGAAGCCATTTAGGGCTTGTATGGTCAGGTTTTAGGTTTTACACTTTCGTTTCCTTGTTGTACAAAATAAAACAACAAAAACTATATTTTTTTATACACATCATTTGATGTTCTTGACTTGTTTAACCAAGGAGCCATTGGGAGCAAGCAACATAATATAGGTGTCCAGGTGAGAAACAGTTTGTCCTAAGATAGACACCGGGCGGTTTGAAGTGTTTGAAATTGCGGCATGTTAATGGTCATAGTGAAACATACGCTCACGGGAAACTGAAGGCATTTAAATTGTTGGGAATGCGAGGTACGCGTGGTATGAAAACGTCTTCACCAGCTCTACAGCCCGTAAAAAATTTGGCTTCTATAGAATTATATCGAAGCGACACTACTTTAAGGCGGGTTCCATTGCATAGCAAGTTCCGAAGCAACATAATCGGAATACCCACTTACAGAACAGATGCTTTGCGCGGGGAATCCGGTTGCAGAATCAGAGTTAATAAACTCTACCGGATAAGTGGTAGCATCGGTTCTATCTAGAACTGTGTGTATGGACAGGTATACCACTTCGTCTCTTTCAACTTCTTCCTAAATGCTGTGATTTATGGCAGCTGCTTGATCATTTTTGGGCGTAACTATTGCTCGTTCACAAAGCCAAGAATTGTCCTGACGTGTTACTTGAGAATCATTTTAATAAGCGGAATGAATGAGTTCTTTTACAGAAATGATTTTTAAAGACAGTGCCGTAAAATAGAACCTATATTTTAAGTTAGACCTGTAGTTATACATATCGGTGAAAACAGCATTCAATTCCATGCAGTAGTTTTTGCGTGTTGCGCGTACAAACATCCAAACTGACAGACAGTACGGTAAAATGGAGCCTACATTTTAAGTTAGACCTGTAGCAAGCCCTATGATAACCTGCGATAACGAAGACGTCCTCGAATTTAAAATGGGCAATGCCTAGATGAGCACTCCGAAACTACTGTGTTGTCGATAAATTTATTTATTCAATTGAAACTGCCGAGTTGGCCGTACGAAAGTTTCCTTACCATATCGTATGAATGTATATAAATATCAATGTTTAATTGAATATATTCTTGTTAAAAATACATATTATTAAAAACAATAATAAGTTAAGCCAAGTTAAATGCATTCAGGCGGCCTGAAAAATTTTAACACTAGTACTGTCCACTAGTCTATACGACAAGCAAGCAATCATACAAATGCGTGAGTGTGTTCAACGTAACATGCTGAAACATTAATTTTAACGATATGTTGTTTGTAGTTAGCCTAGATCCATAAAATAGAACAGTTTTCTTAGCTTAATATTCGTCCTTATTAACACGGGTGAAGCCGCCGGAAATTGATAGTAAATAAAGTAATCCAAACAATTATTATCTATCATTAAAAAATCTGGATACAAAAAGATTAATCATTTATTTATGTTTTCTTTTTGTTTTTTAATTACAATAATTTAAACTTAAAAGAAACGTATCTTAACAATAATATCGACTCGAATTTGCAGCGAAGTGCTTCTATTTAGTAATTTTAAAAGTAAATGAGATATTCAGGTCAAGATTAACATTTTTGGGGCAGCGTCTATCAAATGTTTTGAAATTTTAAAAGCCCTTTCACCAGCTGTCTTCTTTTATTTTCTAGTATACTTAGATGAAATCATATTCAGATTTTAATTACCTACGTGTGAAACAAATATATTTTAAAGAACATTGTAACCAACCAAGATTTTGTTGCTACGTGATCTTTGTCAGCTATAGCCGACATAGTAGTAGTATACTGAAATAGTCTATTTTTATTCCAAAACTACGGGTTACAAATTATTATCATTGAAAACCGATCAATTTATATGTACCTACTACCTATACATAATGTGATAACAATGAGAACTACTGAATGTTGCCTCAAAGGTGTTCAAAAGGTGTCTTAGGTGACAAGAGGAAATGTACTTGCAGAGCCTCGGTCACAGACGTATGGTCGCAAGTCTATCAGTATTCTATCGTTTGCATTTTGGAGAGTGTGCGCAGGAATTACATGAGTTAATTCCACCATGCCCATTTTACTATCTAACAACCAGACAAACTGTCACACGTCATCCATTTATGACATGACATCCAGTTCGCTCGAAGCGTTTTGCTTCTACGTTCATCATCCGTACTACGAAGGAGTGGAACTCATTGCCCTCGTCATTATTCCCCGAACGGTATAATCTGGGAGTCTTAAAGTCAAGAGTGAAAAGGTACCTTCTAGGCAAGCATGCTACATCTTCGGCCGCATCATCACTTTCCATCGGGTAAGATTGTGGTCAAATGCTTGCCTATTCTAATAATAGTCAAATAATTTTGTCTATGCACAATCCAATAATTTTATCTATGCTTAATATCCACTTAATTGGGGCGTCGAGCTTCTTCACTGTTCTAGTAGTCCTAGTACTGGACTAGCAGATTGTTTTTTTTTATTGTAGATAGGCAAACATTTGACCGCGATCTCTTGTGATGCTAAGCGACGATGCGCTCGATGAGGTCTTACCTAGAAGATACCAGTTCAATCCTCTTGACTTAAAAAAGAAGGCGTAGTATGAATATGGTTCGTCTGCATTTGCAACTAGGTAGAAGATAATAATTAAATACAATAATATAATACATATAATTGTTTTAGGAGAAAAATCCTAGAAGATAGAAAAATGTCGACTCGCAAAAAAGAGATTTGGTCCATGTTTTGGTTGAAAATTGTTTCCTACACTGGAACGGAAAATACCACAAATTGTCTAAAATAACAACAATTACGCTTAGATGTTTTCTAGTTTAGTCACATACATATTACGCAATATGTGTTATTCACAGGAGCATAGGTGTGTTATGTAATAACATCAGTTGTTGACAAAGCTAGGTATTTTTAGCTCGTAAATGTGTTTTCTATGAATACTCAACACTCAGACTCATTCATCTGTGACATTGACATTTTTGTTGCTTTGTGGCTATTATTAATTACGGAGATACGTGGTAACAACATTCACACACAAACTTTCGCATTTATAATATTAGTAGAATAAAATAACAAAAATTATTAGACATCACGTTGAATATAATTACAATTTTCACTTTCATTCACTCAGACCAGACACATCCAGTTAGAGAGAAATTTATGTTTTCTCGACGACCCTGACATACAAATTCTTTGTACAGGCAGTTATCCTAAATACCTCGGGAATTCCTATGAAGCCGTGATTATAAACGATTGACCTAAATAATAAATTGTACTGCCCCAGGAGGACTAGAGGCGAGAAGAGTAGGAATTGTTTGCAGAGTCCTCATTAGGGAGTACCTCACCATAGCCAAACATTTCAACCACCAAGCAGAAGTGTTCAAACATAACTGTATTTCGGTTTGAAGGGTAATGTTTCCGGTGTAATTACAGGGCTTAAAGAGATTTAACATCTAATATCTCAGAGTGACATGCGCAGTGCTTTGTCACGCGGGATTATCATCTAAATAAGTTTTTTTTTTTATGACAAATAGGCTAGCATTTGACCGCTATCTCACCTGATGGAAAGCGACGATGCGGTCGACGGTGGGACATGCTTGCCTAGAAGTTACCTATTCACTCTTGACTTGAAGAGGCCTAAGTTATACTTATCGGGAAACAAGAACGAAGGCAGAGTATTCCAATCCTTTGCAGTTCGCATTATAAAAGTAGAGGCAAAACGCTTGGTTCTAATCTGAGGAATATACACCAGTTCAAAAATCACTGGGTGACTCTAAACTGTAATGGGCAAGCGTGACGCTTACCATCAGGCGAGCGACTTGCTCGTCTCGTTTCTCAATTATATTATATTTATATTTTTAAATGATGTTAGTATCGAAAGAGTGCGTGTGTGTAAATGTTTGTTACTACGTATCTCCGTAACGAATAAAAAGATTTTGATGAAATTTAGAATGTACCTAAATAGTTTAGGTTTCGGAATAACCCATAGGCTACTTTTTAACTTAAAACGCGGGCGAAGCCGTGGAGCACGGCCAGTATTGAATCATTTCAATAATTGATTGCAATCACAATGTGTTAACACGAAAAGGTTACATTTATAATTGATTTTATTTATATAACATTAGCCATGCTAGGTAGAACTATAGTGATAAATTTAGAAAGAAAAAATTATCGCTTACTGCAATGTTACACTCGTTAGTAGTTTCTATAAACTGTTTCGGTAGCTGACGTCACACGTCCCCGTAAGAGGTTAATAATAAGGAAAGGATAATTTGGTCGCTTCAGGCAGGGATTGAGTAGCTGTTAGAGCGGTTAGAGCAATAGGGCATGACACCGAGGCCATAGGGCCTCGGGTTCAATCTACGCCTCAAGCGATAATTTTCCCATTCCAAAATTATCACTACATTTATAATCTGTGGTTGTGTACACACAAAGGGATACATCTGCAGTGCCACTCCAATCTTTAAATAACAAACTTTGCAGTGCGGCTGTAAAACGCTCTTGAAATTGATAGTCAGATATTTACAGAAAGCATAAAGCTATTATTCAAGGCGACCTTAAAATGTCACGTTATTTCGGTACATTTATTTCAAGAAATCGTAAATATTATCAGCAAGATACAAGGACCCAATTTGATCGGTTAAAATAAATTGGGTGACAAAGTGCGAAATCAACATGTTGTTCGCAGAGTTTAAAATAAAAATTGGGTCATAATAGGTATACATTTTATTTCCTCGTCGCTGAGTATATTTATTTTGTTATAAAATTAATAGATAAGTACCTGGATCACCAAGGTTTGCTCGTTAAAACGACGTTTTCTAAAAATGAAACCTAACTAGATCGAGTTATTGTCCCCGAAACACCCGTCATACAAAATTTCATGAAAATCGTTGGAGCCGTTTCCGAGATTCAGATTATATATATGTATGCAAGAATTGCTCGTTTAAAGGTATATATTATTAGATCAGATATCGCGGAACAGCGATACAGATCTCTCCGACTCACATTGCCGGCTATATTTTTTCTCTTTTATAAAAACAATAATACTAAATGTATTTAGGCCACATATGAGTACCTATGTTGTGGATGTCAACCGACCCTTATTATAATTAAATATATTACTAGCTGCACCCCGCGGTTTCACCCGCGTTGATAATGATGAAAAGTGATGATGATGATGATGATGAAAAATAGATGTTGGCCGATTCTCATAGATACCGGATAAGCACAAAAAATTTCATCAAAATCGGTCTAGCCGTTTCGGAGGAGTATAGCAACGAAAACTGTGACACGAGAATTTTATATATTAGATTATAATTCTTTGTAACTTACATCTACAGCAAAAGAGCTTTCTACTAAAATATATGAGAAGCAGAGAGTATTGATTATTGTGAGCCTTCTCTCATGGTCTATAACGACATTTGTTGGTAGTATTTCGGTAGAGCCTATTTTACCTTAATTGGGTGAGTTACAATTTTAAAAAACTTTTCAGTAATTTTTTTTATTCGTAGGTGAGATACGGTAGTTTTTGTATGCCGTTTTTTTGCCGTTGGTATACAATATAATACAAAACACTTAATATAACAAAATATTACAATCATCGTGGTAGTACAATGGGAGGTCTTATCGCTTCAAGCGATCTCTTCCAGACAACATTTGGATGGACAGTAACAGAAGAATGAATATCAAATAAATGTATACAAATGTTTGTTAACATTTTAGACAATTTTAGTTGCCCGTTGTTTGACTTATTATGGTTGTATGTTTATGTTATGGTTTAGTGCCTAATTAAACTATTTATATTGAAAATTACAAGACTCTTATACTACATTTCGTATCTCTCAAAGCATACCTACTTATTAGGCTGAGGCAATTAATCCATACTTACATAACCATCGCCGAGGCAGTCCCATAATTTTTTTTTACGTATCTGCTATAATAGTTTTAAGTGTGTTTAGAATAAGTTTACGTCTCTGTAGGTGAACATGCTTAATTCCAACATCATAAGATCTTTTTGGCATGGTATTCTAGCCTTTAATATCTTAAATACAAAAATTTTCACGATTCACAGTAATCCTTTGAAATTCCTTCAACTCTTGGCATGCAGCCAGCTGGTTAGGGCTGGCAATCAGGTGTTTAAGCGTTATTTGCCATTTAGCCGATAATAAATACAGCTACATTGAATCGCAAGGTAAGTGCCAGCCCCCATAGTGTAAATGGTGTTCTCTTTATACTTACATTATTTTAATTTGAGAAAAATATTATTTATTATTAAATTATAAAACGTAAATTGAAAAATAGTAAAGAACAATGGCGAAATTTTAGTTGGCCTATGTTTGATCGTATTTAAATGTGAAATTAACGAAATTCACTCCAATAAATTACAAAGATTTACTAAAATAACAGAAAAGGCAGACGAAGCCAGGTAAAAAAATACACAATAAAAGAAACAAAACGATTACTTTCAACCATTTTTCATTTTTCTGTTTTCGTCTATGCTGTGGTTATATAATAAGATGTTACCATGTCCATTGCCTTACCCTAGTGCATCTCTATATTCCTAAGCCGTAATGCTAATGCTTATGATGTATCCATAAAACAAAAAATACTATGGTACTTATGTATGAACCATCAGCTGTCTAGAATCCGTCTGTCATTCACAGGTTTTCTAAAAATAGCTGCGGTTGCTATTGCAGTCATCGACATTTAAGGGGAAAAAGCAAATGTCATGGCAATACCAAACTGTCGTATGAATGACGTTTTCACTTTTGACGTTTGTTTTTTATTCTTTTTTCTTTTAATATTATCTTCGCAATCTTGTGCATTTAGCAAGTGTCAAGTAATAATATATTTCAAGTTTAAACGTAGTGGTGGCTCTTTGGAATGGGCTTTTATGACGAATTCACGACTGTCAGAACTGTTGGCGTGTTCAAACAGAGATCGGCAAAGTGTGCTGAGGCATAACCTACAAATATGTTTTGTTTAATATCTTAATAACTAGGCCTTCTAAAACGACAATTCTTTTAAAATTAAGCTCAGAAGGCAACCGGCATTACGTAAGATATTTTTTTATCTATATACGATGCTATTTTACTTCAACTAAAATGATGTATGGGAGTTCGCCAGTGTTCTTTTCTATTATATTATACTCTTTGTGGACCACAAGAAAAACAATAGGAATAAAGTTACGCTTATTAAAGTGTGACCATTGGTCGTAATTAATTGTAAACATTCTATTATACAACATAAACATAACATAAACGCTTTCAAACTCACAAAGCTTTCAAACGCTTTCAACACACTAAGTTCGATTGCTAGTGTCGTGTCACACAATCACAACATGAACCAGAAACACATTTTTTTCCTTGGGGAGAAAACTTGTGTTCCCGCCGGAAATCGAATCCGATCCCCTGCTTATAAGGCGCACCCAACTGAGCCAACCGGCAGTTCAAACAAACTTTACTATTATGAGAGTGTTTTTTTTTAATTTGGGGTCATAATAAATACATTTTATTTGGATCCAAAATAGAGATTGAGATATGACACAACTATTTACGATACGTTAGCACTAGCTGAAGGCTGGTGGACATTTCGTTAGACATTTCTTTGCCTAGTCTAGGGTCTAGATGGTCAGGAAAAGTCAAGACAAGACTTCCTGAGCCTATATTTTCTTATGAAATTTGATAAAAAACATGCATACACTACGCCTGATTGTAAACGTCACGTTTGTGCTTCTGCCGGGAATTTGACTCAGTACCCACGGTGCATAGGGCTGAGACCTACTCACCGTTCCAACTGGGTCGTAACCAAATAATCTTATTTTGTTTTCTAGGAATAGTAAGTTTTAGGTAGAAATATTTGAATATGTATTAAACATAAGCTATATTTTTATGTTCTCACGAACAAGGGACAAAATTTAATATGTAGGCACAAAAATGATATGATTTTTTTGAATTTTATATTAACGCCGAATATGATTAAATGTTACCGTTTGTTGTATACGCTGACCTTAACATAATACAAGTGCCATAATCGGATGTGTATGGGTTGGAGTGCGGGGTGAGGCAGGGGGGGTTGAGCTCGCCCCGTTTCTTCAACTTGTACATGAATCAGCTCATCGGTGAGCTCAGCGGTACCGGGGTCGGCTGTTCCATTGACGGGGTTAGCGTTAACAACATCAGTTACGCTGATGATATGGTGCTGCTGAGCCCATCGATTGGGGCGCTTAGGAAACTCCTGTGCATTTGTCAATCATACGCGGAAGCTCATGGGCTCAGATACAACGCGAAGAAGAGTGAGTTCATGATGTTTAAGGCGGGCAACAAAAGCTACTCTCATGTCCCACATGTAACTCTGTGCGGCACGCGTTTGAATAGGGTCAGTTCATTTAAGTATCTGGGTCACTGGGTGACCGATGACCTCTGTGACAATGAGGACATTGAGAGGGAACGCAGGGCCCTGTCCGTCCGCTGTAACATGCTGGCACGCAGGTTTGCACGCTGTTCTAAACAAGTTAAGGTAACATTATTCAAGGCATACTGCAAGACCTTCTACACGTGCAGCCTCTGGGCTAACTTTACAAAGCGGGCGTACAAAGTATTGAACATTCAGTATAATAATGCGTTTAGGATATTGTTGGGGTTGCCACGCTTTTGTAGCGCGTCCGCCATGTTTGCTGAGGCGCGAGTGGATGATTTCCCAGCCATCATGAGAAAAAGGTGCGCCTCAATATTAGGGCGTGTACGTGGCAGTCCGAACGGTATCCTTAGTGTATTGTCTGAGCGGTGGGACTCGCCGATGTTAAAGAGGTGGACGCAGCTGCACGCCAGCGGTCCTTCATACATTTAATTTTATTTTATTTTTATTTTATTTGACATTTATATTTAATTTCGCATGTTTTATTAATACTCAATCAATTATTATTATTATTTTATTTCTTATTAGACATTTAATTAATGTATTACTATAAATTGTTATTATTATATATTTGTAATAGAATTCTTTTAAAATATGGATTGATTATCTGAAATAAATGAATTGAATTGAATAATACCAAAAGTAATACCAAACATCAATATAATGAATCAAAAATATGTTGTATATAAATACCAGGGTAAAGAAACGTGCTCATCAATATTAAAATGACGGAATTCAGATGTTGTTGGTCTCGAGAATTTCACAACATACTAAACTGAGAATACTCCAAAGTTTATTTACGAGTAAATATTTAGCAATATTCGCAAAGCCAAATAAACACGCTGTATATAATCTGGGAGTATCAGCGTGTCTTAAATAATCTATGTCATTTGTTTTCTGTCGCATTAAATCTTTGCAATTCGTAGGATTTGAAACGTAATGAGGCGTATACGTTACCTACTGTGATATTTATTACATGTCATATAGAGTTTATGTTTATTGCACGTTACAATGTTTTACAAGACTAAGTATCCTGTGTTATGCAAATTGCAAATGCATGTGAGGGAAATAAATCAACATTAGATTTTATTTGTTGGTGCTGGAAGATGTAACTGAAACAGATCTTGAATGCCTCCAGCATAGACTGTTAAACGAGTAAAACTTTGAGAGAGAGAGAGATAACTAAAAGACCTAAAATTTTTACGGGAATGATATAAAGATAAACTTAACTATATAGGTAGTTAAAAAAACTACGCTAAAAAGATAAACTAAGCTCGTATATAGTTTAAGAAATATAGGCAATTGGCACGTTGATAACTTGATTATATTTAGCTATTTATAATTATCTTGTCCATAGTTATAGAATCGCCAAAATATACGGGTACATTAAAATAACAACCGTCCATAATAATATTCACTACAGAGAATAGAATGACCTCACCTAAATGTGTCATCAATTAAGTTTAGCGGAAAGCAAGGTCAATTGATGAAACCAATTAAACTGGATGAGGTCACTGAAAGCGGATGATTGGACGATTATTGGCCAACCACACCAAAGAGACCATATAATCGAACCTAACAAAGGACCATGAGTTCCACTAAAATCTCACACTTTCAGGATCTTGTAATTCTACATAAACATACCGTATTTCGTCGTAATCAGTCCAACAGTAACAGATACTCGTTAAGTACAAACATTCGGTGGTATACAAATGTTTGGTAGCATTTTAGTTTGTCTTATTATGGTTTTATGTATATGAGTAATTAAACTTTTGCCTTTTAAATCTTTGGAACCTTGATCAGATTTAATGTATTAAACACGCATTATTGACTATAACTCAAAAAATAAAAATCTGATTTTGATCAAATTTCAATGGGACCACATAAAAAGCACCAGCTTACAAATAAAAAATAATCATCAAAATCGGTTCACAACGAAAGAAGCTATGAGGTAACTTCTGAAGTCGGTTAAGCGAGAACATCATCAAAGTAGTCCACAAAATAGGCATTATTGACGATATTTCAAGAACTACTGATCAGATCTTGATCAAATTAAAATGGGACTAATTAGAAAGCAACATCTCTCGAACTAAAAAAAAAATTTCGAAATCGGCTCACGTGGAGAGAAGTTATGAGGTAGCAAAGATAAAAAAAAAATACAGTCGACTTGAGTACCTCCTCCTTTTTTGGGAAGTCGGTAAAAAAACAATACTACGCTTCGTATCCCTCAAAACACACCTACTTAATTGGCCGAGGCAGTGAATCCTTACCAGCCGTCACGACTGCCCCCGTTTCTCATTTCAAACATTCGCACACACAAGTGAGCCTACACTGACACACACTCACACAAAATCTTCGATTTTAGTGTGATTTATAGACCATTGTTTTATAGAAAAACATATACATTAACGTAGGTAATATTTTTATGATATGAAGTATGAATACCTGCATAACTTGAACTAATGGTGTGCTGTCATTAAGGATCCAATATGGGTTGCCATGATTTATGTGACAGAACGTCTTTGAAGATGAATGTATATCACGGATGGCGCGTATATTCATGCTTTCGAGAGATCCTGTCTGCTGCTCGCATTTCAGGTTATTTTTATTGATGATTGCATCAATAATAATTTTGTAAGTCGCACTTAAAATGTTGATGTAAAAGAACAAACTAATTCAAGGGAAGGAACATATTAAACGCTCACACTAAGTTCGATGCTTTGTTCCTTGGGTGCCGAAAATATTCATATCATAAACACAATCACACCAATATAGTTCACGAGTTAGTGAAGAATTTGTTTAAATATTTTTCCAAACTATAAAGACACCTATAGCTAAATTAACAAGTACAAGGGATCGTAGATAAAGATATAGTAAGAATTTAGATGTGGTCAAATGTAGAGCCTTTGTCCTCGATAACCCAGAATAGGTAGGCATATATATTTAGATATCCAGATCGTGTATTATAGTAGATGATTACATTACGTACATTGTTAAATGCAAATCTTCGCAGATGTTCTGGCGGAGCTCTGAATGTCAAATTACCACATTCCGAGAAGTGCGTCTATGCTCTAACGCCAAATCCCTGGATGTTCTGAAGCACCTTTAGAGCTTTTATTTTGAGCACTGCAGCATTTACCCGTACATTACATGTGTTGCCATTACACGTGCAGTCTTCGAGCGGAGAATGCCCGGTATTCTTGCGCATGAGTCACAATGCGTCACGGCTCACGATGCGTTTCTCATTTTAGCTCTCCTGCTCCCTGGTATATTTAGAAACGTCTTATTTACGAACTGACAAAGGTAATATTGTTGGTTCAAGAACGATTGCGTGCCAAAAACAAGGATTTGGGAAGTGCAAAAGTGATTTGTTGGGGAGTTGAAGGTTTTCCAGTTTGTAATATTTCTAGCGATGCTTCAGGATATATATATCTAGATATAATTTAAATGCAAGTCAAACATTTTTTTTTATATAAATATACATAATTCAGGATTACTCAAATACTACTGGTCAGATCTTGATCAAATTTAGATGGGACTACATGAAAAGCACGTTTTCAAATAAAAAAAGAATCATCAAAATCAGTTCACAAAAAAATTGTTTTGAGGAATTGAGAACCTCCTTTTTTTGAAGTTGTTTAAAAATATTGTTTATACGCCATCAATGTAAAATAATGTAAGCCTATTTATAATGTGATATATACAAAAAGCAACAAATTTAATACTCCAACCCGAACTACGTCAAACGAGAAAAAGAAAGTATTTAGTAAAATTTCGGGAACAAATAAATTATTCGCTAATTTTGTCTACGTGCGAAATTCCATAGCCCTTGAAACTAGTTACCAACCTCCAGATTTCGTCGAAATTCCTTCGTTTTCGTCGGAAATACCACAACTCTTTCAAAACAATGCCGCTGAAAATAACCATGGGTGACACGCAACAGCATTCCTCGCATACCAGCGCCGACCTACTAAAGTTCTGGAAAAAAGATGTTGTGTCAAACTTAATAGAGGTGGAGCTTATAGTGAGTAGCTCATTATAATAATTGAAAGTCAAGCAAAGCTTAAAAAAAATAGACTTGATCGCTTACATTTCGGTTTTGGCTTAACCGGATTTTGTGTGTTTCCGCCATGTTGGAATTGGAATGACGTTACACAGCTAACCATGCATTGTCATCCAAACTAAACGTGAAAAATTTTAGCTCAAACGGTTAAAGATATCTGCTTCAAAATTTAGTTACAAGATTCCACCCGGACAAACATACAGTGCAAGCTAAATAAAAGTAAAAATATGAAGTGAAAAATAAGAAATGAAATGTGTAAATCCTGCTAAAAATAATTGATATTTGAAGCTCATTAGCTGTACTGTTTTTTGTCGATTATGTGACTCAATCGCAAAACTGTTTAAACTTGAGGTATTAAGAGCTTCGATATTGCGAAAATATTTATTGCACTTTCGTTTCATGTAAAGTGCATTCCTAGTTTATTCTTGGTCATGAGTGACTTAGAATAGGAGTTCAGTCCCAAATCGTAAGTGTTTTTGGTATCATTCAAATAGATTAATCTGTCACCACTAAGTTTTCGTTAATCTACGAATAAATTATAAATCTGTACGATAAATAATCACAACTTTCCTGGTATAACTATATCCTTAAATTAAATAGCGATGTAATTGTTGCTCCTTGAACCAACAAAACGGGTACAATTGCAGGAGCCGTGCTGCCGCTGGTTCCTATTATTGACTTATTTATTGAGTACATGCATTTGAAATTTCTCTAATAGCTGCAATGATTTGGTTCGCACGGATGGCGTGCGGGGACGCGGGCGCGTTGAACTCGTTCACTCAAAAATAAAAGAAAGAATTACACATTTTCTATACGTTGCGCATATTATTTTTTATCGTAGGCTTAGTTGGGTAACGTTTGCCTTCTAAGCATGGGTATCGGGTTCGATTCCCGGCTGAAGCATAAGTTTTCGCCTGAAAGAAAATTTGTTCTGGTTGTGATTGTGTGTATGATGAAAATGTTTCCGGCATCCACGAAACAAGTCATCGAACTTAGTGTGGGGCTGTGAGTGTGAAAGCGTTTATGTTTATGTAATTGAGGAACGAGACAAGCAAGCGCTTGCCTGATGGTAAGCGTCACGCTTACCCACTACAGCTCAGTGCCAAATAAAAAAAAAACTGCGCTCGTCACTTTGTGACATTAGATGTTTAATCTCTTTTAGTCCTGTAATTTCACTGGAAACATTGAAACATCTACTCCGAAACTACTTGTGTAGAACGTAATGACGATGATTGTAAAGTGTACGATTACCTGATGACAATACATAGTCATCATGTTTGGCTATTAATTTTTGTATGCAAAACCGTACTTCCACGTATTTCAGCAAAAAAATACTCACATTTAGAGTTTAAATTGAAATAAAAAACTAGTAGACTCCTAGACTACAAAACATTAAAAGCACAAAAAAAAGCAATAGAAGCTACAAGTGGTAGTTTAAAAGCTTAGCGGAAACATAAATTGAAGCAAATGAAAAGCTTACAAAAACTATTTATTGCATACACACATTGAAACAACCTACCGCAGTGTGAATTGCATTAGTATTATTTTCACTCTATACAAAAACTGACAATCCTTTTGACAAAGCAATTATAATTAAACGCAAGAAAAGCTTGTGAAAACCGACTTCAACGCTTATATTTTGGCTTTGGCTGGATTGATTTCGATAAAATGTATATGGGACCACCACTGAAGTATTCTACCTAACAAAAAAATTTCATTAAAATCAAATCATACTTGGCGGATATATCGCGTAACATACATACAAAAAAAATATACAGTCGAATTAAGAACCTCCTTTTTTGAAGTCGGTAAATATCGAAAGGTCGAAGTAATTATTTCTTTGCATTATACATGACTTTTGGGAAATAGCTAAGTAGTGGAGTTTATAGAAGATTCAGTATCAGAATTAGAATAATAATTACTGCAAAAAAATTGTACAAAAAAAATGGTGAAATATGTTTCGATTAATATGTATAATATTTGTATGTATACATAAAACGTTTCCACTGTATGTCTGGGTAGAGTAGTGGCTGACCGAGATCATCTGAGACAAAGATTCAGTGAGCGGCACCGCGTCCAAAAACATGTATTTAAATCGCATGTTTTCAAGAGCAATTACGTGTTCTAATGTGTTGCGTCTAATTTAATAGATTTGTTTGCGATCTTGACCTTCCTCAAGTTTAAACAGTTTTGCGATTGAGTCACATAATCGACAAAAAACAGTACAGCTAATGAGCTTCAAATATCAATTATTTTTAGCAGGATTTACACATTTCATTTCTTATTTTTCACTTCATATTTTTACTTTTATTTAGCTTGCACTGTATGTTTGTCCGGGTGGAATCTTGTAACTAAATTTTGAAGCAGATATCTTTAACCGTTTGAGCTAAAATTTTTCACGTTTAGTTTGGATGACAATGCATGGTTAGCTGTGTAACGTCATTCCAATTCCAACATGGCGGAAACACACAAAATCCGGTTAAGCCAAAACCGAAATGTAAGCGATCAAGTCTGTTTTTTTTAAGCTTTGCTTGACTTTCAATTATTATAATGAGCTACTCACTATAAGCTCCACCTCTATTAAGTTTGACACAACATCTTTTTTCCAGAACTTTAGTAGGTCGGCGCTGGTATGCGAGGAATGCTGTTGCGTGTCACCCATGGTTATTTTCAGCGGCATTGTTTTGAAAGAGTTGTGGTATTTCCGACGAAAACGAAGGAATTTCGACGAAATCTGGAGGTTGGTAACTAGTTTCAAGGGCTATGGAATTTCGCACGTAGACAAAATTAGCGAATAATTTATTTGTTCCCGAAATTTTACTAAATACTTTCTTTTTCTCGTTTGACGTAGTTCGGGTTGGAGTATTAAATTTGTTGCTTTTTGTATATATCACATTATAAATAGGCTTACATTATTTTACATTGATGGCGTATAAACAATATTTTTAAACAACTTCAAAAAAATTGTTTTGAGGAATTGGGAACCTCCTTTTTTTGAAGTTGTTTAAAAATATTGTTTATACGCCATCAATGTAAAATAATGTAAGCCTATTTATAATGTGATATATACAAAAAGCAACAAATTTAATACTCCAACCCGAACTACGTCAAACGAGAAAAAGAAAGTATTTAGTAAAATTTCGGGAACAAATAAATTATTCGCTAATTTTGTCTACGTGCGAAATTCCATAGCCCTTGAAACTAGTTACCAACCTCCAGATTTCGTCGAAATTCCTTCGTTTTCGTCGGAAATACCACAACTCTTTCAAAACAATGCCGCTGAAAATAACCATGGGTGACACGCAACAGCATTCCTCGCATACCAGCGCCGACCTACTAAAGTTCTGGAAAAAAGATGTTGTGTCAAACTTAATAGAGGTGGAGCTTATAGTGAGTAGCTCATTATAATAATTGAAAGTCAAGCAAAGCTTAAAAAAAACAGACTTGATCGCTTACATTTCGGTTTTGGCTTAACCGGATTTTGTGTGTTTCCGCCATGTTGGAATTGGAATGACGTTACACAGCTAACCATGCATTGTCATCCAAACTAAACGTGAAAAATTTTAGCTCAAACGGTTAAAGATATCTGCTTCAAAATTTAGTTACAAGATTCCACCCGGACAAACATACAGTGCAAGCTAAATAAAAGTAAAAATATGAAGTGAAAAATAAGAAATGAAATGTGTAAATCCTGCTAAAAATAATTGATATTTGAAGCTCATTAGCTGTACTGTTTTTTGTCGATTATGTGACTCAATCGCAAAACTGTTTAAACTTGAGGAAGGTCAAGATCGCAAACAAATCTATTAAATTAGACGCAAGACATTAGAACACGTAATTGCTCTTGAAAACATGCGATTTAAATACATGTTTTTGGACGCGGTGCCGCTCACTGAATCTTTGTCTCAGATGATCTCGGTCAGCCACTACTCTACCCAGACATACAGTGGAAACGTTTTATGTATACATACAAATATTATACATATTAATCGAAACATATTTCACCATTTTTTTTGTACAATTTTTTTGCAGTAATTATTATTCTAATTCTGATACTGAATCTTCTATAAACTCCACTACTTAGCTATTTCCCAAAAGTCATGTATAATGCAAAGAAATAATTACTTCGACCTTTCGATATTTACCGACTTCAAAAAAGGAGGTTCTTAATTCGACTGTATATTTTTTTTGTATGTATGTTACGCGATATATCCGCCAAGTATGATTTGATTTTAATGAAATTTTTTTGTTAGGTAGAATACTTCAGTGGTGGTCCCATATACATTTTATCGAAATCAATCCAGCCAAAGCCAAAATATAAGCGTTGAAGTCGGTTTTCACAAGCTTTTCTTGCGTTTAATTATAATTGCTTTGTCAAAAGGATTGTCAGTTTTTGTATAGAGTGAAAATAATACTAATGCAATTCACACTGCGGTAGGTTGTTTCAATGTGTGTATGCAATAAATAGTTTTTGTAAGCTTTTCATTTGCTTCAATTTATGTTTCCGCTAAGCTTTTAAACTACCACTTGTAGCTTCTATTGCTTTTTTTTGTGCTTTTAATGTTTTGTAGTCTAGGAGTCTACTAGTTTTTTATTTCAATTTAAACTCTAAATGTGAGTATTTTTTTGCTGAAATACGTGGAAGTACGGTTTTGCATACAAAAATTAATAGCCAAACATGATGACTATGTATTGTCATCAGGTAATCGTACACTTTACAATCATCGTCATTACGTTCTACACAAGTAGTTTCGGAGTAGATGTTTCAATGTTTCCAGTGAAATTACAGGACTAAAAGAGATTAAACATCTAATGTCACAAAGTGACGAGCGCAGTTTTTTTTTTATTTGGCACTGAGCTGTAGTGGGTAAGCGTGACGCTTACCATCAGGCAAGCGCTTGCTTGTCTCGTTCCTCAATTACATAAACATAAACGCTTTCACACTCACAGCCCCACACTAAGTTCGATGACTTGTTTCGTGGATGCCGGAAACATTTTCATCATACACACAATCACAACCAGAACAAATTTTCTTTCAGGCGAAAACTTATGCTTCAGCCGGGAATCGAACCCGATACCCATGCTTAGAAGGCAAACGTTACCCAACTAAGCCTACGATAAAAAATAATATGCGCAACGTATAGAAAATGTGTAATTCTTTCTTTTATTTTTGAGTGAACGAGTTCAACGCGCCCGCGTCCCCGCACGCCATCCGTGCGAACCAAATCATTGCAGCTATTAGAGAAATTTCAAATGCATGTACTCAATAAATAAGTCAATAATAGGAACCAGCGGCAGCACGGCTCCTGCAATTGTACCCGTTTTGTTGGTTCAAGGAGCAACAATTACATCGCTATTTAATTTAAGGATATAGTTATACCAGGAAAGTTGTGATTATTTATCGTACAGATTTATAATTTATTCGTAGATTAACGAAAACTTAGTGGTGACAGATTAATCTATTTGAATGATACCAAAAACACTTACGATTTGGGACTGAACTCCTATTCTAAGTCACTCATGACCAAGAATAAACTAGGAATGCACTTTACATGAAACGAAAGTGCAATAAATATTTTCGCAATATCGAAGCTCTTAATACCGAAGTATAGAGTTGAAATTTGCACAGAATTAGGCGATCTAGCAAGTAATGTAAACATACGGAGCTGAAATGCGGTCAACCTGAAGGTCAATTGATTCAAATTCATGAATAACATACAGGGTTGTTACAGTACTAAACATTTTGAGCAAATTTGAAAAAATCGGTTAGAAGGTTCGAAACGCTATCACTAATTCAAACTAGCGTTTGAACACTATCTCAATTGTTGGTAAGTGATGATAGGTTAGCACGCTTATAGGCCTATAAGAACAGCTGCCAGAACACCGTTAGGTGCTTGGCATTATAGCTGTAAACAATTATTTATTGCGCACATTATCATTTTCGACTATATTTGTGGCGCTGCACTGCTGTAATGTAACTAATATTTAAAAAATGTTAAAGATTATTTACAATTAAAATGAATTAATTTATGACATTTAATATGTCATTTATAATTATTATTGACATTTACACCAATCATTTGACATAAATATTATTAATTTGACATAATAATGTTTAATTTATCTTAAAATATTTTTATTTTTTAATTGTTATAGATTTCATTAATTCTTTTAATATTGCACACCTCTGAAGGAGGTAGATTGTATAGGGACATTTATGTTAATCTTAACAACTCTGAAATCCTACCTACATTCTAAGCAATAAATGATTTGATTTGATCAAATCATAAAAAATATATATAACTATATTCAATGAATTAGCCTTCAATGAATTTTTGTATGATTTTTATACACAATTTTTGCTATTAGAATCTCCCATTCAAAATATTTCGATGCTGACTTTTCGAACATTATGGGATACAAATAGATCATTGAAACTTTGTTAGTGACAACCCTATTAAAAAGCCTAGATTTATTATGCAACAAGTGCGTGAAAGTATTTGTAATGTATTTGTTGGATAAGTTGTGAATTTGTAAACATGCGCAGTTCTTACTGCACACTCATCGCTATGTTCGCTCATTATTTGGCGCTGGCACTTGAGCCGAAATGTGATCAGTTTTGAGTATGAAAAGTAGAATAAATCGCGTATTATTTTACAATCATAATTGGTTACATTCAGACATCTTGCAATAATAATAGTTGAATTATTTGGCTATATTTAAATGTTTAATTGTTACCCTAAACATGAGAAAGTATTACGTAATAAATAAGTATGCATGACAATTAAATATAGGTCACATCTTTCTGATGAAATGAAATCTTTCGTCAATGACGAGTCCATTTTATCTGTTTTGATTTTAAACCACAATATGTATGTGTGTATATATATAATTGTATCTTCAAATTCGTTAAAACGAAAAGAACTAAAGTTCTATAGGTGTCGTGTAGGCTAGTTTTTATTTTCATAAAATCTAAATCAAAATCGTTTATCCACATGAGCTCCAAAGAGGTAATCGTGAAAGTTAATGATTCTACTGCCAGATTCGCAACATTACAGCCATCTCGAGAAGAACCTGGTAAGAAACTCGGCGGCGAATGATTTACCTAATATGACTACACTAGCATTAGATATTCTCTTATTTGTAGATGACACGTCTCTTATTTTTAAAACTAATAGGAAAGACGTGGAATTAAATGAAGTAAATTATGAATAAGATCCAGTCTCGAAATTGTTTACTGCTAATAAGTTATTGTTAAATGCTAGAAAAACCAAATTTAACAAGTTTTCCCTTCCTGATGTTCCTTTGGTGCAAACGTTACACTTGAAAACAAAAAAATAGATTTAGTGAAGAAAACTATTTTCTTTGGTCTGACTATGGACTCAAAACCGCAGCGGGGTACTCATATTGATGTGCTTGCAGGTCACTTGAGTTCCGCTGCTTTTGCGATCCTTAAAATTAGACAATTAACTGATGTAGCGACGGCAAGGTCGGTTTACTTTGCATAATTTCATAGTTTGATGAGTTACGGAATCTTACTATGGGGATCTGCTGCCGATGTTAAAACTATTTTTATTCTACAAAAGCGAGCGGTTCGTGCAATCTAAGACATGGGTCTGCGTGTATCTCTCAGGCATCTCTCTTTAAAGAAACAGGCATACTTACCATGCCTTCACTTTACATCTTTGAAAATATTATGCACGTACACAAAAATATTGATAAATATAAATTAAGAAGCGACGCACACAATCTCAATACTAGATATAAGCATAAATTACAGTGCGCGCAATTAGATTTAGCAGAACGAATAAATCTTTTATGGCAAATGGGGTTAGATTTAAAAATAAAATTCTTAAAATTGTAACTGATTTACCAATAAGAAAGTTTAAATCAGTAATAAAACGGGCATTAATTAAGAAAGGTTGTTATATAACGATTGACTTCATTAATGACAAGGACGCAAACAGTCATACATGGAAGCTAACTGCACAAGCGCTTTTTAACGACTACATATCATTGTATTGTAGAAGGTGGGCTATGCGTGATATGAATGCTTCCGGCTCCCACGACACAAGTCTTTGACTTGGTGTGGGGTAAGCGTGAGTGTGTAAGCGCTTATGTTAAGTTACGTTGTGTACATACGTGACGCACCGCCCTCAAGCAGTTTTATCAAAAGACGGTAATGTTATCTCATTCAAAAAATCGTCAGCACATTCCAGACGGCTCAGATATTTTTGCCGCTACTTTTACAGAAGTATAAATATAACAGGCGCAGATGAAATGTGTAGGTGCTAAATAATAATTCGTGTTTTTATAGCGGCGACAGCACATCTCTCTGGAATTTGGCTGGGAAGCAGAGACATACAAATGATAAACAGTAAGGAGCTTTAAGATACAGTAACCACACCATTTATTTAGTTAGAATTAGAGTTAATTAGTAAAATTAGAGGTTCTACTACGCACCCAGCTAAGTTGTGACGTATTGACAATTTGTGAACATTGGTTACCAGAAGCAAAACTCAATTGTATTAGCTTACCCGGATTTAAACTCGCCTCTAAATATTGTAGAAAGCAAATAGCACATGGAGGTTCGTGTATATTTGTTAGAGATAATGTCAAATGTATAGAAAACTGTGACTTAATAAGCCTGTCAGTAGAACAATACTGTGAAATCTCTGCAATTGACCTGTTAGACTTTGACATAACTATAATTTGCATATACCGGACTAACTTGATAAGCGGTAACGACTTTTTATCCCACTTTGAACGTTTGCTCGATAAGATCAGTAACTTGAATAGGTATTTCGTCATTACAGGCGATGTAAACATCAACTGCCTTGCGGTGGCTTATCCAGAAAAGAAGAAGTTAACTGATATTTTGTCAGAAAATAGCATACATAACGTAGTAGATTTTCCCCACGCGTATAACTTCAAGCACAGCCACTTGCCTCGATCACATGTACACCAACATGCCGGCGGAGTCCGTACGTGCGTCACCGGTGACCACCAACTTAAGCGATCATCTAGCAGTGCGGGGGGAGATAACGTGCACTCGCTGCGCGCCGGAACCGAAAACTTGCCTAGTTAGGGATTTCTCACAGTCAAGTCGAGCTGCCTTTGTAAGTGCCGTTGACAGTGTAGACTGGGTACAACTTAGAACCAAACGCAACACAGCTGATTGTTTTGCTACGGCAGTAACGAATGTCTTGTCGAATAAATTAGCAATCTGTTTCCCAACGAAAATGAAACCAAACAAAACCGTTGACTCATCGTGGGTAACACCCGATGTTATTAATATGAAATCACTCATTTTTGACATGTATAAATTAAATAAATTATATCCCGACTGTAATAATTTACAATCTTTATTTGTGGAATTGAATTTAAAGTATGACAAGCTAATGAATTATCAAAAATCTAACTATTACAGAAATATTATATTAAACAGCAAAAATACATCAAAAGCTATGTGGAGCGTAGTTAACAAAGAAAGAGGAAAAAACAACTGTCCTAAACTCAATTTTGCTGAAATTTTAGTAGACCCTACCGGCAAAAAATTTAACAATGCGAAAGAAGCTGTTAATTCTATGAATTTACGATTCATAAGTGCAGCGGCTGCGTGCGGCGCGCCCGCGGCTGACATCTCCGGTGTACGTCGCGCCTTAGAGCTCGCGCGCGTGCCGGCTAACCGCTCGCTCAGGCTGCGTCCATTTACCGCGGACGAGGTGTACCGCATTGTTACAACTCGCATACCCCCCAAACAATCCAAAGATGTGTATGGCGTCTCCATGGACCTGTTAAGAATGTCTATAATTCCCCTTGCACCAGTACTGGCTACACTTTATAATGCTTGTTTGAAGGAAGGGTCGTATCCCGCAGTCCTGAAAGTAAGCAAAGTTACGCCTATATTCAAGGGCAAGGGAAAAAGGGACAACGTTGATGGGTATAGGCCGGTCTCAATCATACCCGCAATTGCCAAGGTTTTCGAGAACGGTTTAAGTTCGAGACTAATCGAGTACCTTTCGTCTACCGGCGCACTCTCCGACTGCCAGTTTGCATATAGAGAGGGACGGTCCACGACGTCTCTTACGCGGGAACTAATAAGCAGAGTGATAGCTGCCCGAGAACGCAAAAATCATGTGGTGCTTCTCAGCTGTGATTTATCAAAGGCGTTCGACGTAGCTGATCACAAAGTGCTTGCTATTAAGCTCAAACACTACGGTATCGACCATACGCCGTACACTCTGCTCACAGACCTGCTACGAGGCAGGTCCCAAGTCGTTGACGCAGGGGATGGAAAGCATAGGTCGGACGCGCTCTCTTCTACCATTGGAGTGGCGCAGGGATCGTCCGTTTCGAACATTTTATTCTCACTCCTCCTTAACGATCTACCGGAGCTAGTGACAGTTGCGGACATTTTGATGTATGCCGACGACGTGGCCGCTATTGTCACAGCGCCAAATGTTGATCAACTAGGGATGAGAGTAAACGAAACGGCGTCGGAACTGGCTGAGTGGTTCCACATGAATGGTCTAGCCCTTAATATTTCCAAAACGCACTTCATGCACTTTAATCTTTCGGGCAGGGCCACCAAACCCATGTCAGTGCTGGTGGACGGAAGTGAAATCGAACAGGTTTCCAATACTACCTTTCTAGGGTTCGAAATTGATAGAGGGCTAACGTGGGAGAACCATATTGATAAACTTTGTGCGAAACTAGGCAGTGCATGTTACGCACTGAGTCGGGTGGCTCGGGTGGTGTCAGCGGATGTCGCACGCGCCTGCTATTTTGCCACGATACATTCGCTTTTGCAATACGGTGCGGAACTGTGGGGGCGCGGCTCTGACTGGGAGCGCGTCTTCCGCATGCAAAAGCGCGCAATCCGGGCCTTGGTACGTGTGACACAAGATACCTCAGCGAGACCCTATTTCAGAAAACTCGGGATCCTCACATTGCCTGCCATCGTGATTTATCAGGTGGCGGTATATGTGAGAACAAATCTCAGCACGTACACCAAACGTAGTGACATGCACTCCTACAGCACGCGCAATGCAAGAAAACTTGTGGGCTTACCTCGTAAGCTTACAAAGACCAGCAAGCTGACGCATGTTATGGGCCCGGCTGTGTACAATAGGCTTCCTGTCACCATAATAGAGGCAACTTCCATAAACTGCTTTAAAAATAAATTGAAACGATGGCTTATCGAGCAAACATTCTATAGCACAGATGACTTTATTAAAATTAAATAATTTTTTACATTGACATAAAATATATTGACATGTTCTTTATGAAAATTATTATTATTATTATTATTATCTTTTAATTTTATTTCGTAATTTTTCAATGTGACATTTTTCATTTTATAATTGTATTTTTAATAAAATCTCATTTTAGACCTTATAATATGACGTGTAAACAAATGTTTATGAATAAATGAGTATTTGAGTATTTGAGTATTTAGTTAGAACATTGGGCCGCTAATTTGGCCTGCCAAAATCTATGAATTATTTTCAAAGTCTTCCCTCAAAAATCTTCCAAAGGGTAATTTTTCAATATCAGCAGCTATACTCACTTTTGATCATACCTCCTGCTAAGTGATGAAGTGGTTAGGAGCGGTAAGCATACGACTGTATTTACAAAAGCAGAGTACTAGTGCTAGTAGTACTAGTAGACCAGACGAGCATTTTAACTGGCTTTATCGTTACTTAAGATTAATAAACATTACATTTTTTTCACAAAACTCAGGAACGCAGCTCCGCCCTTACTGATATAATTATGACTTAATCGTTATCATTTGGTACGTAGTATCTCTAACGTAATCTGTGTAAAACACGTAGTAGATTAGATCCCCAGAGGAGTAAACGTATTATTCTTTGGTAAAAGCTAATAATTAGTGAAATTGTACCTATAGTGTCTATAGTTAGTATGATATGTGTCTATAGTTAAATCAAATCGAATATTTGATTCAACATTTACTATATAAAACGACAAGGTCTAGTTTTTACATTTTCATTTTATAACATATAATATTTGTAACATGAAAGTTCTAGCGTTAGTGTATTCTTCTTATGCCAATAGAAAATAATGAAATAAAAAACCTATATGTATGTTCACCTACTAGGAGAAATTTGTGTTTCTGTTTCTGTTTCTGTGTGTGATTGTTTGACTGATATGAATGTTGTCAGTACCAACGATTTTAGTGTAGACTGTGATTGTGAAAGGGCTTATGTTTATCTTTAAGATCATCATAAATCTCACTTTCCCTAGAACTTTCAGAGTTACCAACAAAAAAGTCCTCAAACATCCTCATAAGAATAACAAAATAATTGTACTACGAGTATGTGCATGATTAAATAAGATATTTAACAAACTTCCGACGCAGTTTAAGTGAACTTGCGAAACAAATAGACGCATTGATTTGAAGCAAAATAAACCATAGTTAAAAATAAACAGATACCGTCGAAAATACCTAGACATTTTGCATACCCCTCGTGCGTAGGAAAACAAAAATATTGAGATAAATATACGAGCACTTTTAAAGTGTCTGCGTAGTTTCAGGATTGTGTGGTTTTTGCAGCAGCACAACACTATTCTATAAATAGTGGTAGGACTCTTTTGTAGAGTCCCCTTGGGGTAGTATCACACCACCAGATATTCAACCCTTAGCAGTAGTGTGCAAACATTATAAACACTCTTACTTTCATTTATTCTGTGCTCAAGCTGCATACAAATATATCCATGAGCCTTTTCAGTTTTGATTCAGATAGTCGATATTATCGCTTCAAAAAAACTGCTCGCCCAATTGTTTTTAGCTATATTCTTGTTCAATCCAGGTGTTACTTAGAACTTACTTTTTTTTTACTGCAAATAGATACCTTGATAGGGACGATGGGGTTAATAACGTAACGTGCTTACCCAGAAGAAACCTATAGTATTGAAACTCTATCAGAATAGGTATATCAATTTAACTGTAAATTGTGGATAACGAAGGAGTTACTAAATTAAATACATAAACGCTTACGTTACTAGCAGCCCCGCAATAAGTTCGATGATTTGTAGGTTTCAGAAACAATCACACACACATAATTACACCCAGAACCACAAACTTCCTGAGGTAGAAAACTTATGTTCCCACTGGGAATCGAACCCGATACCCCTGTTTAGAACGTGGATGCGCACCTTACTAAACCAACGGGCAGTTCGTTTTTTAATGCCGTATAGGTAAGCATTTGGTTACTATCTCACCCGATAGAAAGTGACGATGCCCTAAGTACCTATCATCTTAAAATAGAGTATAGGATTATTGGACTACAAAGTTATATATTCAGGGCCATCTTAGAAACAGGAAAATGTAAAGCAAAGGAAATGATAAGTGAGCAAGGTTCATAATTATAAAGTTACCAAAAAAAAAAAAGAAACTAAAACCTCCGTGTGATATTTTTAAAAAGATTGAAATCTTTATTCGCATTCTTAGTTTTAGTAGCACTAAACGTCTGCTTTATTTAAACTGTAACCAAAACGTATTGCGTTGTGAACATTTGTAAATCCTAAAACTTGTTTTTATTGCGGTTTTAATCCGCAAACGCCGCTAATGTCCGATTGGCACAAGTTTGCTGACGATAAAACATTCGAACGTGCACTTGGGCCGACTGATACGTAAAAATATTTATTTAAATGGCCACTCGACATATTTTTCGGTTGTTTCAGCACGATGACGTCGTAGAATAAATAGATTTTTGGTAGAGAATAGAGATTATCAATTCTAGAAATAATAATAACTCCCTTCCACTAAATCACACTAATATCGGAAAGATTGTGTGTAAATGTGTAAGTATGTTTGTTTTCTCTTCACGTTACGTAAAAGCTGAACGGATCTGAATGAAATTTGGAATGTACATAGCTTAAACCTAGGATTCCTTCCTAGGCACATCACAATGTACTGAATGAATTGCGATGTAGTACAGAATTTCCATTGTTTTCTTTTCCAATATACCGTTGTGAATCTCGATTGTTTTTTATAACGATGTTCTTAATTAGATATCTCTACAATAGAGTTGTTGGTAACTTTAAAATTAAAAAAAGGTGTGGGCGTGTTCGGTTCACATAAAACAACTTTATAAAGCGCTGTTAACACGTTTTTTTAAATAAAACTAACGCAATTCAGATTTAACGACTTGAAACAAGGCTGAAAAATAAGCCGTAAACATTCTTTGCGCTTTTATTATTATGGACAGTGGCATTTTAGTATGAAAACTTTAAAAGCGGCAATGATTTGATAAGTGTTATAGCCAGCAGGTGTCATTTTGAATTCGTGAAAATGCTGCGGCTGAGTCACTCTCGAGACCTTGGATAATGAATGACGATAAGTGTTATGAATTTTATTTTATCTGTTATAGGCAAACTTTTGACCTCTATCTCACCTGATGTTAAGTGACGATGTGGACGTAGATGGAGCACGCTTGCTTAGAAAATACCTATTCACTCTCGACTTGAAGACTCCAAGATTGTACTTATCTGGGAACACAGACTCTGGCAAGGAGTTCCACTCCTTTGAAGTGCGCATAATGAACGTGGAAGCAAAACACTTTGTGCGCATTTGAGGAATGTCCACCATTTATAAATGTGTAATGTATCCAAATCTTTGAATCAGTTTGTACTACGTGCTGTTACTCTAGTATTGCTACATGGTAGCCTCTTCATATCTGACTGTCTATTAACTATAACTTATATAAATCTCTCGTCTGACCAATTCACATGAGTTTATAATTATTATTATAAATATCATAACCTTAATGCGTGAATAAACAATAATAATTAACCTTCCGTAATATTATCTTAGAGCTTCGTCGTGCACATGAACATTGTTATATAAAAACAAATAGAAAACATTACAAATTTCATTAAAACAAGTGATAAATGTGAAAATAAGTTACCAATTATATTCCATCAGAAGTGTTAAGCCCTCTGAAGAGTGAGGTAGGCGAACCGCCTCCTCCCAGTACATGTCAATTCGATTAATGTAATATTATATAAAAAGTTATATATGCGTAAAAATGTTAATTTAAAAATACGTCGAATTTTCACAAACTGAACTTTGCTATAAAGGGTTTGCTCGATAAACCGTCATTGCAGTCCATTTTTTAAGCTGTAAAAAGAAATTGCCCCTCATATAACTTTAGGGGGTTGGATCGATTAAAGTCAACCTAAAATATGATTAATGACTATGTATTGCATTAAACCTCTCAGTCAGAGTCATGCCCTAGTAAAGTTGTAAAAACTGTACTAGAAATTCAAGCTAAAAAAAATCTAGTGGAGAAAATCAGACTTTTCAATTTTGTACGATTTTACTACATTGATGTACGTTCACGAATTACGGTATGCATCATTTTATTACTTGACACTCATTGACTACTACAATAAAGGCACACAGTTTGCAGAGCCAAAATAAAATAAAACCTCGTTGCGTAAACGACTCATCCTGCGTCGTAACTGTTTCATATTATTATATGGATCTATAAACAATATCATCGACGTAGGCCGCCTTCCGACTCCCTGCGTATCGCGCTACGTCAATTCTATCTTCAACTACCAACCTCCCACTTCGTCACATGACGGTGAGTTTTAAGGAGCTTACACATTTTCATATCATATTCATAAAAACAAATGATTTACCAGAGAAAGTTAAGATGCTATAATGTACCAGGAAATTATATATATGAAGAGGTATTCCAAATACCACAACGCTTAGTAAATATAAAAAAAAAATTATAAAAAAAAATTATTAAAAAAAAATGCCGCCAGCATGATGGGTACGCTACCCAGTGGTAGTGGGCTTGAGCACTTGAGTTACCTATAAGCTCGATGTCTTGTAGGTAACTTGGTACTTTGCTGTACATAGTTTTAGTTTAGTTTTAGGAAATATAGGCAATTGTCCCGTAGTTGTAAACGATGTGTTGGATTTGTGGAACTGCAGAAATGTATCAGGAAATGATCACACACATTTTATAAACAATTGTGTGTATATGTTTAAGTGTGAAAATGTGTAAGTGTTTAAGTTTGTTTGTATTCTCTTCACGCTGTAACAGCAGCACGGGTTCGAATGAAATTTGGAATATATATCTTATACCTAATTAAAAAATAGGCAAAATTTTGACTTGATAAACGCAGGCGAACCCGCGGGGCACGGCTAGTAGTTGTGATGATGTGTTATTTCTAATTGTCTACTTTAGCTCGGCTTTGATAAATCACTTGTAACCTATCTGCTTAAGAAAACATGATAAATATCCATCAAATAAGCAAGAACTATTCCCACAAAACACCAGTTGGGCCAATCATGTCATCGTCTCTTCAAGCACGAGTATTATTTATGTTCCGAACATTAGTAGAGATTCGTAGTATCGTCCTACGCGCACACCGACAACTTTCATACTTTAGATTCATTCATTATTCCGATGTTTTTCAAGTGGAAAGGCTCGCTAAATTATTTCACAAGAGCGGGGCTCGACGGTGTACAAAAATTGGCAGTATACGAAAGACTGCCCGAACAAATTAAAAATAAATCTTTTGCCGCGTAAACAGGTGTTCATGTGAGCAGATACGTACATGTGTGCGTGTAGAACAGACAATGAATGCGTCTATGACATAGGTTCTTCCGTAATCGATATGCCGTGTTAGCTCGAATAATCGAATTGCTGGTGCCTGGTTCTCGAATGTCTACATTCCATGAATTCTCGCCGTTTGGCAGTGTGATATAAAAAAGTTTGACTTTTCCATTAATTTTGTAATACTTTATGAGTCGTTAGCAACTATTTCGATTAACAAGTTATTTATTTGAGTATTTTAGCTGATGTTATTATATAAACTAGTGATAATGATATTATTAACTAGGTAACGATAAATATAGGGATTCCCTCCAAACAGAGACTCTATACCTACCAACTTTTTGCTCACTAGAAATGTTTATAAATTTTTAGGTTTGGAACCCAAAGAGTGGAGGAATTTATAAAATTATTTTGCTACGCAGTACGACTTGTTCCGTCTCCATATATATTCTTTTCTATGGTCTCCACCGTCGCCTGTCTGTCTGTCTAAGCCACAGAGCAGGCAACTCGCTCGCGTAGAAGTGCGAGTGAGTTTCATGCTCTGTGGTCTAAACATTGAACGGACTCTATCTTATGAACTGTATATAGCTGGCTGAAATTTTCACAGAATATTTGTGTTGTCATAGTAAATATCCCAATAGTTATTGACAAAAAATCCGATACTTGATGTTTTGTAGAAAAATGCGCACCAACTAAGCCAACGGGCACTTCTACTTCAATAAGTTATTGATTTTTCGTAGGTACCTACTATTTTCTTTTGTAAAACAAGAATCTGCAATAGTCCATACGACAATCACATCTTATATATTTTTTTTTACTTATAATTTAGTCATCATCATCATCTTCTCAGCCACAAGAAGTCCACTGCTGGATATAGGCCTCCCGCAAAGATCTCCAAAAAGAACGGTTGTTAGCGGCCTGCGTCCAGCGTCTTCCTGCGACCTTTATTATGTCGTCCATCCACCTTGTGGGCGGCCTTCCGACACTGCGCTTGCCAGTCTGTGGCCGCCATTCGAGAACCTTTCGGCCCCATCGGCCATCAGCTGTGCGTACTATGTGCCCTTGCCCATTGGCACTTCAACTTACTAATCCGCCGGGCTATGTCGGCGACTTTCTTTCGTCTACGGATCACCTCATCTTTGATGCGATCTCGTAGTGAAATTCCAAGCATAGCCCATTTCATAGCTCGTTGTGCGACTTTGAGCTTATTTATAAGGCCTACAGTAAGTGGAGGTGTAATTTAGTAAAGTTCTACAAATTCATAATCACACATACATCCCTCGCACCAAACACACATACGTAGACAGTTCTACAATGAAAGCGAGTCCGCCAACATTCTTGCCCATTGATGTGTGACGTCCAATTTTTATTCTCGTCTTCGCAAACACGATGTTTTTTCAACATAAACTAGTCGAGATGAATGAATAACAACTCTGTGCAAATTTTTCTATGACTAATTCTATCATTTTTAAGTAGAACATAGTAAAGTTATCAACTATCTAAGTATAGTATTTTAAAACCTTCTATTTATGTGTAATGTTAGGTAGGAAAGACCGTTGTGGCCATTTAAACAATACAATATAATTATTTACTCCTTATTGAATGCAAAAGGAAAATAAACTGTTGGCTGTTTTTTATTTTATCTTTTGGTGTCAAAGTGGGCGTGGCACATCTTTCTCTCTCTCTTCTGTGGTGGGTATGGACGAATAAGTTCACAGTTCACCGGTATTTATTTCGTCGCGTTCTTCTTTCTTTAGTCTATCTTGACATATACAACATTATTGATTTTACTTTATATTTTTATAAATTCACTAAAAGGTTAAAAACATTTAAAAAATACTTGAACTATATTTACATCTCATACATTTTATCTATTGTGCCGTAGCCACTCCTTTTTATTGCGTTAAAGACATTTTTTCTTTTCACAGGCGTATTTTTTCAATTCAAATATTTATTACTTCAATATTTTTTTAGTATTTTAACGCCTTAATTATAATAATTATGTCAACAAGATTCTATCACGTCTACCTAAGATATTTATAACTTACGGCAACACTGATTAATTGTGCAATAGTAATGGCGGGAAGTATCGAGTTAAAACGCATTCTTGGCAACAAAGCTTTGCTAAAACAATTAAAAATGATTTATGATAGAAGACAATGGGTTTATATGTGAAGGTCAAACTTTGAACATCATCACAGCCTGACGTTTTATTCTGAATTATGATGACGATATTTGTGGAAATGGCAAACCTTATGTAAGGGATTTGGCGCAAAATTGAAAAATGTCGTTGTCGATTTTGTATTATTTTCCAAAACTTGAGATACTTCGAGTATTAATGGGTAATGGTCGATTATTAATTGTTAATAGTTCGTGAGTGTAGGAGGCAAATCACGCAAAATAGAATAACGTGATTTACGTTTCGCTCCAAAATTCCAAAAGTATTATAGTAAAGTTCCCAACACTTTAGTAGTGCATGACTTGACTATAACTGGACCATGCTCTTTTGCTTACATTTTAATATGACTAGCAATTCTGAAAACTATTTATTACTTGACACGGGCTAAATGTACATAATTTGCGGAGCCAAAATTAATAATAACTCTCTGTAAGTATTCACTTATGTGTATAATCGTAAACTTTAGTTAATAAAGTCTTCTGTTTTTTAAATTAAAAGACTTTTAACGGGTTTTGAATGCGGCCCAGGATGGTAAGCACGCTAGGCCATCTACAATCATATCTTGAAACTATTTTTTTATTGCACCTCCTACAAATACGAGTGCTCGATGGTGCGCGAGCTTACGTACGTTTCAAATTTTCTTTTGATCAGAATGATTCTAAGCTTTGAAGATAGATGGCGCAGTACGCCAAAGTGCAATTAAATAATTATGTTACTGAACGTAAATTAAGTTTACTGAATTCACATTTGTGTGTAAGTATGTTTGTTCCCTCTTCACGCTTTAACGGCTAAACGGATTTGGATGAAATTAGGAATGTACATAGCTTATACCTAGGATGAACACAGGATAAGTCTTAACTTGATAATAGCGGGCGAAGCCGCGGGGCACGGTTAGTTGGTAATAAAGTGACTAGTGTTGGAGGAAGCGGTTGACATTGCACTTTTCAATGGCTATATTATAAACTTTTTCAGTTGGGCTTCATTTAGATAGATCATGTACAAGTTCTGCGTTTTTAATTGAAAATTGTTTTTAATTGAATATATAGCGTATTGCTATTCACTGTGGTACTTACCGGCTATTAATTGAACTTAGTGTGGGGCTGTGAATGTGAAAGCATTTTAATTAACGAACGTAGATTTATGAAGCTCTTTGAGAAGAAGTTCGAGTAGAAAAGCGTCGTGTAGGTACGCCTGTATATATATTTAAACTATTGTACGTCCGAAATGGAAGACTGTTGAAACATTTGAATTTTTAAGATCTATGCACACAGTTTTAAACAATAAATATATTCTGATTCTGAAACTGGTCGGAGTATTTTCCACACAAAAAAATCAGGCGAATAATAGTCGGTTAGTACCTACCACAATTTTTACATTACTGAAAAAGGTATGTTTTTAGTACCTACTAAACTTCAACAGGTAGGAGGGCACGAAGAACTGCCTGCTGGCGTAGATGGCTGAGCGACTGCTTTCTAAACAGCGGGCATCGCGTTCGATTCCAACCAAAATTTTCAGCCTAAAGAAAATTTGTGGTTCTGGTTTTGTGTGTGATGTGAATGTTTCCGACACTTACGATACAAGTCTTCGAACTTAATGTAGGGCTATGAGTGTGAAATTGTTTTTTAATGTTTATGTATTGTTATTCTTGTCATTTTTATTTTTGTAATACATTTTAAAATCTAACTAAAACTTGAAAGTTAGAGTTTTTGTCAACTCAGCCGTCAGCAGTAGAGTTTTATTTTACAAGAAATTTTTGTTCAGTTCGCGTTTTAACCGTTTCCCTTAAAATAAAGGAAAATGAAGATTCCATTTAGCGCCTTAACGAGGTGAACTCCGTACACAAATGACTTGAAAACTGCGAATTTAGCATCCCTGGCTCTCTTATCTTCCAAGTTTCATTATTGAATTATGTGCGGAGTTATTCTGGAACCGAACTACCATCGCATTGCGGTCGCGTGTCTCAATAAGCATAGAATAAGTTGTCATTTAACTTCTTTATTTTCGTCATTTAACTGCCCGTTTTGGCTTGAATTGCCCGTTTTATTAAGTTGGGTGGGCGTTCGCCTTCTAGGCAGGGGTATCGGGTTCGATTCCCGGTGGAAACACAAGTTTTCTCCTCAACGAAACGATTTGTGTTTCTGGTTCTGGTTGTGATTATGTGAGCGATGTAAATGTTTCCGGCACCCACGACACATGCCGTAGAACTTAGTGAGGGGCTGTGAGTTTGAATGCGTATTTTTAATGTTTATGTATTGTTTTGTTGTGAGTGTGAAAGCGTTTATGTTTTAAGTGTGTTATTCTTACTTGTCATGGTTTACGGATAGCGTATTTTTGTGTTTTATCGATGTTTTTGTTTCTGAACATAGCTTTTCCATGCCAGCCAGCTCCATGACCACTTAAGAACGATGATGCCCTTTGCTACATATATAAGTTTCTATATACATATACACGAACATCAGAGAAGAATACAGCATTACAAAATATTTACTAAAACAGACTGCTAATAAATACATAGTATTTTGAGCCTAGTAGCTAATATCGCATCGCATCCTAGAGATTCCATAATAGGGACGTCATTCAACAGAAACGGGAAAAATCTGCATAATCGCGCGTCCCTAGAGAATTCATTATGTCGTATGCATAAATAAATATATATTTGGATAACCCGGTCTAACAATGGACAATTTATTATTTAGATTCCCGCTTTTCTCCGCGGGAATTTTTCATGTAAATGTCCACGGTTTGCATTTTTTGTGCCGAGGCCATGGTGATTATGGCACAGAACGTTAGATAAATAATTGCTGGGAAAAAAATGCTCGGGAAATTTTGCGGGATTTTGGGACGGATTTGCGGGTTTTTTTAAATTGCAACTTTGAAGAATAATTTTATTTCTACTTTTAAATTGAGTATGATTATGTTATTGTACTGTTTCATTTTTGTTGGTAATACCTAAGCATAGATAAATAATAATAGTAACAGAGCAAATGTTTTACTTATTAAGTAGTAATCCAGATAAGTTAGTAAATAAGTAAATATTTATAACTTTTCATAAATTTTATTGATAAGTTTATACAAAGCGATTTTATATTATTATATGTAAGTTTAACCAATGTTATACCATTAGTAAATAATTTCAAAGTAATTTTTTTTTTTAAATTGAGCTTTAAACGGAAGGTTTTTATCAATCGAATGTGTTTTCTGTGATGTGGTTGAAACCTGCTACAAATATTGTAGCCATTTTATAGAGTTTTAGAAAATATGGTCTTCCTTATAATAATTTCACCCAGAAACAAGCTGCTGTACACAGTGACCAATATCACGAAGGTCTTAGGCGATATAGTTTTTGTTAGCGGAGCCACTCTTTCACTAAGGCTCTCGGGGCGGGAACCGAGCGAGAAACCGAGAAAACTCGAATATAAGAAATCTTAAAATATAGTATTTAGTAATTAAAGTAAACAACTTAAGGTAACTTAGAAAATATACACATCCACAAATCCGTTTTTAACCGATTTAAAAAAAGGAGGGTCTATGTTCGACTGTATGTATTTTTTTTGTATGTTCACCGATTTCTCGCCCCATTTGTTGACCGATTCTCAAAATTAATATTTTTTGGCTTCTTATGGGCCCATATAAATTTTATCGAAATCGATTAATCCAAAACCATAATATAAGCGGTAAAGTTTTTTAAGCTTTGCTAACACATAAATTATAACATTACATTATAATATAGACGAGGCGTAAAATAACTCTTTACACTACCAGTACAGGTTTTACTTTTAAAACCAGTGGAAAGACAATGAAGTAACACAACACCTGCCAAGTGTACACGTTTAAAGACGACCCCAGCGGTAACGAGTTACTTGGGAACCGACCGTGGCGTGTTCCATGCATCCATTGTGTACCTACCTGTTTCCTTTATAACAGGTTACAGGATATACCCCATTCCTATATAATTGTATAAGTGGACCTTTACACGTAGCGATTATTGTGGCCGATTTCTACGGCTTATATTGTCGACTACGTCAGCACTTACTAGTTATTATACACTATATATAAACTAGATTTTATAATTTAAAACGCTATTAAACAAACATAAAAAATATGACTTTATGTATTAACCTAACACACAGAATTGTAACTTTTAAAATGCCGCGATTGGAACACTACAGGTAATCTCAAAATATGTAAAAATAGCGCGATTAAGTCCCGAGATATTACCTAAACTATTTATTTACACTCACTCAAAGATGGATGCTTTTATAATGCTAGTTGCTAGAGTTTTGTAAACATATCAAACAAACATTCGCTTGAATACTCAAAGCTTTGAAGGCTTATTTGAGAAAATATTTATTTTTTTAACCTAATTACACTCAAATCCAGTAACAATCTCTCATAGTATACGTATATTGTGCATTTTGATAAAATTATTTATGCATCTTTCTTGAAGCAATTTATTAGTTAACAAAACGCACGATAGTTGTAGCTCAAAAAATCGCTGCATGTATGGGTTAATAAGCGTACACACTTATAATAATATTCAAGTAAAATAGACAAGGTGTGTCATAGTGATTTGAAATAAAATTATTATGAATATTAAGCAGACATTATTGCCTGTTTCATGTTAATTATTCTTATATGTATTAATTATAATTATAATGCACATAAAAGATTTAACCTTCGGATAGATGCTCAGTTAACAGGAGATTTTAAAGTAAATAAAGGAAGGAATATCGAGTGACGTCGAAATTTTCTTTTTTACTTTACTTAGCTTTTATATAACTTGCAATGTTTGTTTGTTTAGTAAAATATTGAAAGGTGAAATAGAACCAGTTCCTCTTATCCTACGTATAGTGGAATATATATGGTATGCATGACTTGTATAGAAACCCAGGATTAGTTTCAGATAAAGCATCTGGATTTGCCGCTCAGGATTTTGACCTATATGAGTTCAAAACTATGGAATGAACTGGGATGGGCATGTGTGACGCTTACCACCAGGTGAGCGACTTGCTCATCTCGTCTGTCAAATACATAAAAGAAAAACTCAACGGTCAACAGCACAGATACGAAATATTATGTACGCGTTTAATTATAACATCTTTTAGGCAAGTATGTTACATCTTCGGCCGCATCATCACTTTCCATCAGGTGAGATTGTGGTCAAAAGCTTGCTTATTAAGTATAAAAACATATTACTGTATGATTGTTCACAAAATAATACACATTATATCTAATATTGATGATTAAACTATTAATCAATTCAAAAATGTTAATTCCATACATGGTCTAGAACATTTTATAAGATTTGTCTAGAGCTGTTGGAAAATACAATACTACGTTAGTATATTATAATGTTTATTTTCCAAAGAAGCACAGATTATATAACCCGAACTACTAATTTGATAAAAGACAGCAACCGTGAGAAGAACTTGTTGTTTTTAACCGACTTCACAAAAAAGGAGGAGGTACTCAAGTCGAAACTATTTTTTTTTTTGTATCTTACCTCATAACTTCGTTCCACGTGAACCGATATAGAAAATTTGTTTTTGTTTGATAGATGTTGTTTTCCAATTAGTCCAATTTAAATTTGATCAAGATCTGACTAGTAGTTTTCGAGTTATCCTCAATAATGCGTATTCTGTGGACTACTTTGACGGTGTTCTCCTGTTTAATCGACTTCAAAAGTTACCTCATAGCTTCTTTCGTTGTGAGCCAATTTTTATGATTATATATTTATTTGAAAGATGGTGCTTACCATGTGGTCCCATTGAAATTTTATCAAGATCTGATCTCTAGTTTTTGAGTTATCGTCAATAATGCGTATGCAATACATTAAATCTGATCAAGGTTGCGAAGATAAAGCGGTAAAGTCGGTTTTTTTAAGCTTTGCTTGCGTTTAATTATCTTTAAATCTATGATTATATATATATATATATATAATAAGAAAATATTATTAAAAGACCAAAAATAAAAAAAAATATAAGTTAGCCCGGTTAATTTCAGAATCCTAAGTCACTGTACCACCATTATTGGCTTTGTCTGAAAAGGCCTAAAGCGCTAACGACGTAATTGGCTATCGTTTATCACTTGCAGCCAATAAAAGAGAATAATTAAAACTAATTGTTAGTATCGTCTTCGAGTTATAAAACAAGTCAAAAAGGTTGGCAAATACTAAAAGATTGGCGATACATTATTTGCAAAGGTAAGTTACGGTCAAAGAGCTGCTCGTTTTAGACTAATATCTAGCGATACATTTTAGGAGCAAATCTAGAAAAGAATTTTTATGCCCTATTGCTCTAGCCGCTGAGCTACTCAAGCCCTGCCTAAAGCGACGAAATTATCCTTCCTTTTATTATTAACGTCTTACGAGGATGTCTAAATATTTTGTTCACGTTTCTTGCGTTTTCTAAAACTAAAACAGACATTTACGTTTAGGTTTAGGTCGGTTTAGGTTAGGCGAATATTCGCGGGATTAACAAGTTATCGATTTGGTTAAAAAATCGGCGTGTTTGACAATTAAACAACCCAAGATACTACTGGAAAATAATTCTTACAATCCTACTGGGCAGGAGACAAACCCTTTCCACGCCGGGTAATACTAATAACATTATAAATTATTCCAAATTACTAAGAACCAAATTATTTCTTGTTGCAGAGTACATTACCGCTTTACTCTTTTAGGATCGAATGAGATGGAGAGTCCTCTGATTTATTTTCTCATTACATTTTTTAACCGATTCATCATCACTACTTAAACTCAAATATTATATGCCCCAAGCTTTGTATGAGTATGAGTGTGTGAATTATAATATATTTGAAACGAAGTGATCTCTGTAACGGCTGTAAGGATTTTGAAAATAGGTTAAATAGTACAGATTATGAAAAAATAGGCTGTATGCGTTCAAAGTAAGTCCATATAAAAACTAAGGCGAAACTTCAGGCTTATCTACTCTAATGCGCAGAACTGAATACCTTAAGTCGCAATAGATAGCCGTTCCTTCAGTGCACGGGAACCTTAAGCTTCCTGTCTCCAATAAAGCCTTGTTTTACAGCTCAGTGCCTGTTTAATTAAATTTACTTCGACTACGTCTGTTTGTTAATTCTAAACGATATTGAATTTCAATCTGGAGCTATGCGTTTATATTGTTCACGCAAATGAACTTCCTCCTGCTCCGGATGTAGCGATCTTTAACTTTCTTAATTTTAGTTCTTCTCGTTTTTTACCGACTTTACAAAAAAGGTACTCAAGTCGACAGTACATTTTTTATGTGTTACCACAATACTTCTTTCCAGGTGAACGGATATTTTTTTTTGTTTGAAAGAAGTTGCTTTCCAATTGGTCCCATTTAAATTTGATCAAGATCTGATCAGTAGTTCTTGAATTATCTTCAATAATGCGTGTTTAGTACATCTAATCTGATCAAAGTTCCGAAGACATAGCGGTGAAGTCCGTGTTTTTAAAGCTTTGCTTGCGTTTAATTTTTTGTCTGAAATTTGACTTGATCGAACGTGTTTCTAGCTATGTTTGGTGAAAATCGGTGCAGCTATTTTCCAAGACAAGGTGTATCGGCGGTATTTTTATAATTTTAATTTGCAAACTGTTTATAAGCGTCCAGAAGTGCCTACCTTATAAGCTTGCTAGGTATGCCTAGTCTACCTAGACAGTAATCCATTATCGACGCTTTGTTGTTGAGATAATGTTCTAGATAAACATGTCACATCTTTGGCCGCATCATCACTTTCCATCAGGTGAGTTAGTGGTCAAATGTTTGTTTACAAAGAATAAAATTTTTTTTTGTCTTTGTGTAGATATAAAACGCTTTAATATAAATGTATGAGACCATTCCACATACTCTCCCTTTAGCCCTTACACGTAAGTACGCTTTGTCTCTACATAGATTAGAACAGTCGCAGCCGGCAAGTCCCACACCTGCGTCTCTGTAAACAAACCTGCCATTTTACTGCTAAAAGGCAGGAAAGTACGTAACAGTGATATGAGTATTGCAACTATTAACAAACTTCTTTATTGACAGTAAGTATGGAAGATACGACAAACCAAAAAACAAAATATTGCCGTTTATCCATTGTTATAATTATGTTCCTAATTAGGTATAATTAGGTTCCTTTTGAAAGAAATTAAATAACTTTCACACTCACAGCCGATTACGCATTACACATACAATTACATCTCGTACCAGAAAAACAAATATCCTCCTGGGAAGAAAACTAGTGTTCTAATCGGGAATCGACCTCGATATCCGCTGCTTGAAAGGCGGACGCGTAACCAACTAATCCAGCAGGCCTTTCGAAAGATAAGTAAAATAATTTATTTTACTCAAGCCCTGCCTGACGCGACGAAACGTTAATAATAAGGAAAGGATAATTTTGTCGCTTCCGGCAGGGCTTGAGTAGCTCAGCGGTTAGAGCAATAGGGTATGACACCCTATGGCCGTGGGACCAAACCCCGCCTCAAGCGATAATTTTTCTTTTCTAAATTTATCAATATGGTTTTGCCGAGCATGGCTAATGCTATATAAACAAAATCAATATATATTTTAATTAATTTAAACAAAATTTTACTTCAACAGTTAAAGTCATTACTGGCAATAGGAAACAAGGATATATTTCAGCAGCTGAAGGATAAGCGTAGAGGCATATCTACAGCAACTTTCGCTGCGTAACTTAACTTCTATTCAGTAGTTTGGTGGTTTCTTTTGCTCATCTGACTACCATAACTGTCTTAGTTAACCACCTTCTAGAAGAATATCTGTCGCTAATAGAGATCTATGGTCGTGTAGCTATTAGAGTAGTTCTCGTTCTAGACCTAGCATGCTTACTACTTCATTATCACTTGCTCACAGTTGAGAAAGCATTCAGCGTTTACCTTTAAAAATAGAAAGCTGCATGAATATTAAACATTTTAGTCGTGGATTAACATCAAAGAAATTATTGTGAATACAGCCCAACATATCCCTCTCGTAGACCATAGAGTTCCAGAAATGTGTATATTTTATTCAACATTTTCAACAAAAATGTAATACTTAATTTGAAAAATTTCTGTTCCATTTTTTTAACTAAAAAACAGCGCCTAGTGATACACTTGGCAAAAATGCTGATTCGAGACCCCTTTGACACTATTGGTTTTGTTTAGTTATCGTTTTGTTTCTTTGTAAGCTGTTTTTGTTGTGTCTATATATTTTATGTTTTGACTTGTTTATAGTGCCAAAGAGTAAATATATTTAATTTAATTTCCATTGAGTTACGCTACTGCTATAGTTGCTATAGTTGCACCCCCTTCCGCCTCAACGGTGAACGTAGAAGGGTACGGGAAGTCGTAGGAATCTATTGAAGTTTACGCACTAAGTACGGTTCAACCTTCCTGTAGCGTAGTTTACCATTATACATAATCGCTTGGTAGTAAACCCCTGAACATTGCACGCACATAGTATAAGTTTATCGACCATCTTTTTTAGGCAAAAATTCTTATAGAAGAGCTTTGAAATTCTGATCAACCACCGCAATTCAAAAGTTTTACTTAGCATAGAATTAACGTCATGAAGACTTAAAAAATTGCCCGTACTTGATCGCTTTTTAATAAATAAATATTAAAATTTATTTATTTATAAAGATTTGGCTGGGAGACTGAAAGATTCGACACGTGACCAAAATGCTGGATTGTATTTTGCTCAGCAATGTACAACGAGGTAACGCAGCCAGAATTTTGGGCACACTGCCGAATAATAACTTTTTGTATTAGGTAAGCAGTTTAGTTAAATTTGTTTAATAGTTAATTGTATTTTATTCATTTTAAAATGATATGCATTGTTTTTCCAGCTATGTATTATGAAAACATTCGACTAAAAGTACGAAAAATTATGCATGCGGGAATATCATCCTTAGTTACGTATACTAGGCCCTACGTGTCTGGAAAAAGATGCGCTTTTAGTAAAAAGACCGCCTATTCTTACATTTATCTTATAAATAATTAATTTCTGTTTTGTTCTTGTCACAATTAAGGTGTTCAATAAAGAGTTTATCTATCTACCTTATTACATACTAGCTGCGCTCCGCGGTTTTCCCCGCGAAACTCCCGGACCCGGATAAAAAGTGGCTTGTGTCCTTTCCCAAACTCTAGTCTATATCTGTACCAAAATTGACCAACACATAGGCTTTTTATTCCGGAATTCCCGCGGATCCGGGACTTACGCGGGTAAAACCGTGAAGCGCAGCTAGTATATAATAATACTTACGAACTAACAAACTACCCTAATTGCCAAGCCGTGAGCTCAACGCGACAATCTGGAATTTTCATAAGGTTGTAAACATGTCCTAACACAGTGGCCCAAAAACCCAAAACCAGCTGAATTAATTGTGAACAATCACGGTATAATTAGCGGTGGGTTACAAAGGACCACGTGCCTAAGCGGAATGTTGATCAAGTAATTAGCAACTTACATAAACGACTTGTCTGTTCTGTAGAGGTTGGTTCCCACGGGCGGTGGATGTGATAATTTCCTGTATATCAAAGAGAGAGATGAGTCGCCCAAACAACTGGAATTATTATTTTATTTATTTATGTATTTGCATTACACATATGGTAGGTCAAGTATAAGCTATATCTATTAAAAAATTTAAATGACATAATGAAAAACTAATGTAATTTAATTTTGACCGCTGCTAAATAAACTTACTAAGTTAAGCTGCTAAGTAGAATAGTAAAGTAAGAATGTGACTAAACTAGATTAAACTTAAAAACTAAAGTCATGCTCCCTGTAATGTAGGATATTAGCGTGAATGTTACCTAATACTTTTACGAAGAAAATGAGATCTTTTACAGTTTTTATATCTCCTAATTTAATATAACATAGTATATTTATTTTAGGTTTTAGTATGGGATTGTAAAGTATTTTTTTGAAACGTATCATGCTGGCGGCATTACCTCTATAATTTTTATTATGAACGTTAGTTACAATATATGTGAAGTATGGTATTGTAAGTTTATGAGAAATGTAAAAGAATAAAAGTCAAAAACATAAACGCTTTCCTTCGGCCCACGCTAAGTCTGATGACTTGTGGTGGCGCAAATATTCACATCACACACACACACAATCACACCTGGAACCAGAAAAATAAGTTTATTTGGGGATAAACCATTCCCACCGCGAATCGAACCTGCCCTCCTCTTATGAATGTTTGTTGCACGCTGTTTCTATTTGATATAAGCAATGAACCTTATTTTTTAGGAGATTTGTCATTTTAGTATTGGAACCGTTCGCAACAGAGAGTGGTAATAGGGGATCTGATACCCACTGTATAGAAGACAAACGCACACACAACTGCGCCAGTGAGCAGTTTAAATCAAACGTGGTTGACGTTTGATTTAAGCTGCCTTATTTTAGATACATCGGATCATGTAGCAATTCATAAATAATAATTTCATATTTCTAAACATTTTACAATACCTAATCATTATAATTTACTGGTAGACCTAACTGCCCTGCAAAATGTTCCTTTATGAACGAGACACAAGTACCTCCTCCACATTTTCCAGTCGCGATCAAAGCGCGAACATAACTTGGTGCTATAAATCCTTTCAAACAAAGTTTCCATTGAGCGACTGACGCCTCAAACTCGGCTAATGGCGCCGATTGAAACCGAGCCGCAGTGATATATCAGTTGATATATTGTACGTCAGTATGCAAAGAAAATGGTAATTTTATGGACATACTATATATACTATATACACAGACTTGTGTCTGATTGTTTAAGCTAGTTTAGTTGGAAAAGGTATTTTACACGTAGATTATTATAAAATTGAAAATAATTGTTGGAATGACCTTTCCATCTTCTAGCACGTTTATACAGTTATTTAGCACCTTTCCCTCCCTTTTCACCTTTCCCATTATCTGTCGGTATGTAATCCAATCTTGCTAGCTAAATTAGACCCAATTTGTCCGATTGGATTCAATCTTGTTGTACTTATGTATCTTCAGTGACAATACAATAATATGGTATCATAGAGCTGGTCTGATGATGGAGACGGAAGATGGGCGTATGAACTACTGAACTGAACAAGATAAACCCATCGAGATTGAACTCGTTTATGTCATGTAACGATTAGCTGCCCACTTAGCCATACTATACAAGTGGGACTGTTTCGTTTGTAATCGTGAGTTGCCAGTGTCATATGGACACAAAAACAACAAAGGCACATTGCAAGGACATTACAGGGATGGATTTGATAATTAAAACTCCGGTGGCACTGGAGATGTATACAATATATAGGTATAGCATATCGCATTAGACGACTCACTAGTATCCTCTCAATATAGAATCGTAGTGACTTGTTTGTAAGTTAATGTATTAAAAATTCAAAAAACCCGACTGCGAAAAATTAAAACCTGCTTCTTACGTAATCTCTTTTTAACGTGATGTGATACATATACTTTTGAAATAGACTTTTCACTAGCTTTCATTTGATACCCATAATAATATGATAAGAAAAAAAAACAACCCCTTCTATTTTGTTTGCGGGCGCCATATTCAAAATGTACATTACCATAATTTAACGAATTCAACGACACCTCATTATATATATATTTTTTTATTTGTGACAGGCTAGTGTTTGACCACTATCTCACCTGATGGTAAGTGACGATGTGATCGAAGCTGGTAAACACACTAGACCTGGAATACGTCAGAATATATAATATATATAATATATGTCAGAAAGTCCAGCCGTTTGGGCTGTAGGTCGTGCCAAAGAAATGGGCATACATACATACGCTTGAAAAACATTACCTTCCTTCAGACGCAGTCGGGTAAAAAAGCATTTATCATAAAAATAAATTGATTCGTTACAAGTTTTTTCAGCTCCCAGTCATGCTACAAGTACACATAACGTAACAATAGGAACACGTGAAACTTGTTCTTTGATAAAGTTAACATTCTGTAACGAATGGCGCTCGTTTACTCTGAAACTGAAGCCTTTGAGAAATCCCAAATGAAATATTTAATGGAGCAGTGGAAGTTTGATTTCTAACGAAGTTAAGGACATGGTAAAATGCATTTCAGTAGTCTTTAGAAAAATAGTCACTAGGCAGGAAATTACTTACACTCATGTTTTGTAGCGGTAATAGTTCAGTGGTTATAGAGGCGTATCTCGATCAGGTGAGTTCGAGTCCTAGCACAGGCTTAAGATTATAAGAATTATTGTGGTACTACATGCGACTTTAAATTCTACACACCCTGGTTGAATCCCTCCCGGCCGACTAATCAATTTCAAAAGCTATTTGGTGAAATTACACTCGTTCTAAAAACAATTAAGAAAACCTTTATGTACAAACCGGCATTTTTAAGAATCACTAAATTCGAAAATTTTTGATGCTGATATAGGCATTCTAGGCCAGGTCTGATGCATTTCGGCGGCAAGAAAAATCTTGATGCCAGGACTGAAAGGAATAACTGAGGAAAATTAAATGGTGGGAGTGCATTCCGCAACTTGTAGTAGAATCATTTGCGTAAAGCAGGTCGACCAGTATAATGGTCTAGTGCAGGGGTCGGCAACCTTTTGAGTCGAAAGAGTCAAAAATTGCAATTAACAAAATTTCAAAGTTTTATAGAGCCACAATTTTTTTTCTTGCCATAAATAATCCTTAATGCCAACAATAATATCTACTGTACTATAAGTATCGTTTAGAACACGGTATGCATGCGTTATACCTACCTAATCATCCCATAATTTTCTGTGTCTTGCTTTTGGAGGCTTGTTAATGGCTCAATAGAAATGGTGCCTAATCCTCGTTAATCGATTCAGAATGTTTTATTAAAATAAATAATATTTGTACATGCAAATATTATAAGATATATATATAAGAGCCGCAGATACATATCCAAAGAGCCGCATGTGGCTCGCGAGCCGCAGGTTGCCGACCCCTGGTATAGTGTAATGTGACTGTCCCATTCCCAAATCGTCCCATTCGCAAAGTGTCCTATGCATACTGTAGATTAGGACAGCATGTTTCAATCCACTAAATCTGCTACAGGCAGATGTTTCCACTAGCCGGGAAAACAATACTTTTTTTGCATACTATGTAGGCAAGCATTTGACCGCTATCTCACCTGATGGAAAGTGACGATGTGACCGAAGATGGAACATGGTTGCCTAGTAGGTACCTATTCACTCTAGACTTGAAGACACCCAGATTATACTGTTCAGGGAAGAAAGACATATATTAAATATATATATATATATATATGTGCATCGCTCTTGCTATATAGCCATTTTTCTGATTTCCAAGTGTCATCAGAAAATGTCACAAGCTTGTAAGCGATAATGTCTACGTGCCAATAGCACCCTTCCGAACATCTTGGAATAAATAAAAGTGATGTGTTCGACATAAGTAACATGTTTTGAGTAGCGGGATGGAACCTGTTCACAGTAAGTCGGATGAGGAAATTATCTACATGAGGTTTTTTTTTTATTATTTGTGTTACCTCATAACTTCTCTCCACGTGAGCCGATTTCGAAAACTGGAGTAGTGATGGAGTACATGGTAGCTTAAATATTTATACATGTGTATTATTTTAGTGTTAACTATGATTTTCTGATATGATGCGATGTTTTCAATACGTTGTAGTGGTTGTTAGGACTCTTTAGCAGAGCTATAGTGATAAATTTAGAAAGGAAAAAAGCAGAGTCCGCCGGGGGCACACACATCGCCAGATATTCAACCAGTAGCATGCAGTAGTGGGCAAATCTTACTGTATTTTGGATTGAAAGGCAATGTTTCTGTTAAATAGCATGGCATAAAGTGAATATCTAAAATACGCACGTAAGTGCTTTGCCGCGTAGGAAAGTATTTCAAAGTAAGTAAGTTAAGTTTACAGGTCTGGGTGTCACTGCACTGTAAGGGCAGTATTTTATTTACTAATTTGACGAAGATGTAATTTTTTTTATTCAATACCTCAATTAATTTTAATATGTATACGTAATCTCTATAATTATTATGATCTCTGGTCAACAACCTCGATGTCTTTTAGGTAAATTAGGTCTTGGGTGTATATAGTTTTAGGAAATATAGGCAATTGGTCAACATTAATGTTTTAATTTTTCACGACACAATGGTTTACTGCCATTATCTATCTATGTATATATATTAAAATCAATGCCACTTTTCGTTGTTATTTTATACCTCAAGAACGGGCTCACCTATCCAAACCAAATGTTTAGGCTTTGTTCGGACTATTTAGTAGATGGTTTATATGAAGTTTGCAGAAAATTGGTAGAGCGGTTCTTTATTTATCACACCCGGGTCGAAGCCGGGGCGGATCGCTAGTATATTATAATTACTCGTATTTGGAGTCACAAGATCTAGATTTGTCGTAGACGTTGTCTTGTTTATAAGGCTTCTTGTAAGGCTGACATCAGCCTTACTCCGAACGCGTTCTAAGGGTGCGTGCACACCTGCCCGCGACACTGGCGCGCCATAAATCGAAGCCTCGACTGTCGCCAGCGTCCAATATACGAGAGTTATAGGCCAGGAAATTAATTCTGTCGACGCAAGTGGGCGTAGGGATCGAGGGTGTATGATTCAATGAGGTTTTCTTGGAAACTATGGAACTACGTACGTGTGCGTGTATTATGGGAAGGAATTGGTGAAAAAAATTATGACGATCCAGTTGGCGCCGTGGGCAGGTCTCTTCTCTCTGTGCCCGTGGGTCTTGAGTTCGATTCTCGGCACAGGAGCACAATTTTCCATCGCGAAGGTAGTCTGTGCTTCTGGTCTGGGTCTGATTGTATATGTAATGTAAATGTTTCCGGAACCAACGATACAATTGTTTGAACTTGGTGTGGAATTGTGAGTGTGAATGCGTTGATTAATATTAATAACTTGATGGTCGGCAATAAACCAGTAGTCGCAGTTTTGAACCCACGGGTATCCACGGTATACTCCGTGTTCGAGCTAGCTAGGGAGCAAGGCTAAAATTGTGATACAATCTAGTGTATTTTAAGCGTTTCCTAATACTTACGTAGCTTAAGCTATTGATTATAAATTGTCATTAGCAGCCCGTTACTTTCCTACTGCTGGAAGTCTAAGACTAGAAGACATAATCCACCACGCTGGTCAAGTGCGGGTTAGTGAATGGCGCAAGTCCTTAAAATTTTGTAATTCTTGCACATGCCAGTTTTGTGACATTTCCTTCTCTGTAATTAGACTAGTGTATAATGCCGCACAAAACTAGAACCACGGAACAAAGAAAGCCATTGGTGCGAAGCCTAGCGGGATCCGAACTAAGATGCGTAGGGTTTCAAGTCGCACTATATACCGCTGAGCCTCACCCTCTTGATTACTGGAGTAGACCTACCCACTGTAATAGATCGCAGCGCAATAGCGATCAGTTTTTAAAGTCAAAGAAAACCAGAATTTGTGCTGCTTAGCTATAAGTGTGTTTACCATCCTCGACCTCATCGTCGTTTACCATCAGGTGAGATAATGGCCAAACGCATATTAGAGAATCAATTTATTTTGTATTAAGATCATCCCCATTTTTTTACATTCTTGCTAAATAGTATTGTGTTGTATACCTACTGCTTGTGTTTTAGCGCTAGTGTATATGAATCACACTCATAAAGACACATAGAATGTATTTCTTAATTATAATGTTAGTAGGAACAATATATTATTCGTCCTCGTTCCGTAAATAAAAATCCAGAAACCCAGAGTTCACATCAAAAACGTCCGAATCCAATCGTCAAGTGTCATACCAAGATAAGGGAACAAGGCTAAACTCGGAAGAAACTTCTATAAATCCCATTAAAAGTTCCATGGTCGCCCTATCCGCTGCGACAAACGAAATTGATTTTTCCTATAAGCCGCTTAGATAGCGGAGCCAGAGAAATAACTGCACCTTGAGTTGATAGAATACATCGGATGCTATGCAATACAATGTATAATAGATATGCCATAGAAATTGGATGTTGTCGTAATCGATGAATTGAATGTTATCCGATATATTGCTGGCGTCTACGCACGGAGCTCGACACATGCGCGATCATTTTTATATTCACTACCTCAATTTCATTCTTCAAACTTTCGTCTTGCTATGCCCTTTTAAATATTGATTGTGCCTACATTGATGTGCATAACTTCCGCTGAACTTGTACGGATTAGAACTGTTTATTAATGAGAAGTTTGCGTCTCTTATTTCAATACTACACGTAAGTACGTTTTTCCAAGAAAATGAACAGCTCACACAAGTAATTCGATCTAAAAATAGCTGTCATGCACACCGCCGTCAGCAGAATTAGCTTTCAATATATTCCAAGAACCTGAGCCAGGGCCCGCCCAAGTCGTGTCAAACCTACAGTTAACTTACCTGTACGTATATTATATGAATACAAGTCTGTTTATCCTTGTGTTGAGGAAAGGACTGAAAGGTTTGAAGTTTAAATTTTCTATTTGATATCGTGATCAACAAATTATTATTATGCTAAATAGTTTTGGACCCGACATCTTTGACTGGAACCGTAGCAGAAATAAATCTAAATAAAACCAACCAATTGGGATTTGCCCATGCACCTATAATCACACCAATATTATAAACGCGAAAGTTTTTGGGAAACGTGTTTGTTTTCTCTTTACGCTATAACAGATCAATACACTATAACAGGATTTAGAATGTACATAGCTTATAGCCAGGCTTAACACTTGCCAAATTTTACTTAATTAACGCGGGTAAAGCTGTAGAGCACGGCTAGTTAAATATAATTATTTAACCTTTATGTCTGTTTTAGTCACAGCTTTACATCAAGTATTAGCTTGTTTGGTATTAAATGTAAAATTATGTTTTAAATATAGTAAGTACCTATAAATAATGTAGGTTTATACTAATGTGTATTTTTGCATTTGATCACTATCTCAGACCTGGTGTCAGGGCTTTTCAAGCATCTGATATGGCTTAGCGACTGTTGTCACTTGGTGGTAAGCGATAATATCGGTTACTTTAGTAGACAGGATAGTACAGGGACAGTGCACGGCCCCTGACGACACTTTCACGGGAGGCCTTGGTGCCATGGGCGCAATGACCCGGTTTGCATCCAGGCTTATCCTACCCCACAACTGATCACAGGGAAGTTTTAGTGGAATAGAGCCCTTTTCCTCCCCAGGCATGAAGAAAAGGAAGTTCTAGACATTCCCCCCCACCAAAACTAAAAAATAGTACTCGGGCTCAAATGTGAGTGGCTCTCAATGATATATCCTAGCTACCTGAACTTGATTTAGAGCTTCGTAGAAAAATTTAGAGCACAATTTTTTTCTCAATGATAGTGGTAAACGACGAGTACCTATATCTGCATTTTGGTACAGGGTAATTAGCCTAGCAGAATAAAAAATGCCTTGCCGCAAGTTTTGGTCACGAAAACTCAAGACTCGTAGGATTTATAACTACGATCGTCCGAGCCTTCGAGAGGCTAGTTAGTACGATTTTATTATAATATAACCGCATTCATTTGAAATGTCGTTACAACTTTGCAAGGATTTTTCTAAGTTAGTCTGTAAAAATTTCAAAATTCTTTACCATTTAACAACCGAGACGCTACAAAGTTAGAAAACTGTTTCGTATTTATCACTCGCAGTTCACAAGAGAAGAAAGGGCTACAAAGACGCAAGGACATGAGTACTATCACTGGCTCGCGGCAACTACTTCTCCTAATGACCGCGGCTTTTGAGGCGTGCTTGTTTCTATCTTGCGCGTCTGTCTGTGGTTTTACACTCGCCTTGCTAGGAGGTAGTACAGTGAGGGTATAAAGTTGCACAAGATAAATGCATTTAAATAGTTTCAGGAATATGAACGCTGGCATAGTTGGATTCTTGGTGGGTACAAAAGTTCATGCTGTGACGGCTGAACAGACTTAAATGAAATTAAGAATATACATAGCTTATACCAAGGATTAATATAGGCTACTTTTAACTCGTTTAACGTGGGCAAAGCCGCGGGCGCAGCCAGTATTTTATATTTTCTTATTTCCCATTGCCAAAATACAGCCCGAAAACTGAACTATTGAACTGCACGTTAGTTTTATTGAATGCGCATTCGTCTTTAGCAAGCGGCAAGAATCAGGTTTTGAACACAAGTTTTCTCCCCAGGGGAAATGTGTTACTGGTTTCGGTGTGCTTAGGTTTTAGTCATAGAACTTGACTGGCTTTGAGTGTGAAAGCGTAAGTACCACAAAAACGTATCAATACTGTGCAATTGGATATATTTTTCGAAGCTCTTGGGAACAACGAGGTACTTTATTTCACCAAGGTACCCAGGCTACGTCAAGATTTGTGTAGCACCCTTGGACGTAAATGGGATGGTGTAGCAAAATGGAAACTAAACTCCGCGTGTTCTGAACAGGTTATATTTTGTGTGAGTAGGGAATAAAGGCAACACTTAACTGCAGACATGGAAACGGAATAAATAAAGAAACAAGGTGTTAACAGTTTGGAGAATTCTGGTGTATTAATATTGTGAGAGTTTTTTGATCGAGCGAAGCGATATCTCTAAGTTTCCTTGGATGGTTCAGCACTTTGCCCGTCCCTCGACCCGTCCGTCCGTCCGTCTGTCAGAGGCATCTAGCGTCTAAACCATACAAGTGAATAACTTCAAATTCTCAGAGAATATGTAAAGTTATGGCCCAAAGCCAGTGTGTTTTTAATGCTAGTGATCTTGGTGCATTTCAGAGCTTTCAGGCTATACCCGAAAGTGGTGCAGTTAGGGCTTTGTACGTCAATATTAATTTTTTTTTGTAGAAATGCAGCATAGGAGTATACCGATAAACGATTTTGATTTTGATTTTGTGACTTAAAGCCCTTATGCTAATGTTAATAATGCAATACTGACTATAGCGTCTTTTTAATTCAATTCTCAATTCTCAATCCTTTACTGCTTCCATAATGTACATGGGTTCTTAAAATTACATAACATAATAAGTTACATACTGAGATCATTATGGACCCTGTCGGGCACATGCAACATGATATTCATGATGATAGAAGTTATAGAAGGGTTTTATAGAGAGGAAGATAAATCAATAAGGTACTTAAATCAAGTCTTGGAAGTATTCTTCTATAGAATAAAAACATTTTGATGTTAGTAACCGTTTTAGGTTTTTTATAAATAGTTTGTCATTAGTTTCATTTTTTAGGGAGTTGGGTACTTTATTGTATATTTTTATAGACATTACATAGGGACTGTTCGAGTGCATTGTTGGAGCTGAATTTGGAAGTGCTATCATGTTTCTTTGTAAATTATATTTTATTCTTACGCTTATTCATTATATTTTATGTAAGAATAAGGTTTAGTAATACAGTATCATAATAAGTAAAAAAAAAGCTAAGGTAAAAACTGAAACATTTTTAAATATTATACAAATTACTGCCTCTGAAAAGCATCAATATTAGTTCCTTTTATAAAGAAGTGCCCCCTGCACACTGGCATGACATCATAATAGCGAGCTTCCAGGGGGCAAGGAAATATCAATCGCTCCAAATTGTGTTCTCCTGAGGGACCTTGAATGCCAAACTCACGACTTACCTAATGATGCATTACTATGAATCACTGCTTCCCTATCTGTCTACAATCATCACGACTTTAAAGAAATTCTACCTCTATTTTTGGGGTGGTAAGGTTGGATATGGATTACGGTAGGGAGGAAATGTCGTAAGCAGGTTATCGACTGTTACGCGACTATTCGATGTTATCGGAATGCCGGTTCCAGTGGACATATCTGTGCTTGGAGGTCTGGTGTAAATACTCCCCCATCGTATATATCTAGATACGCCCGTTTATAGGAAGATATTATGTTTTGTTGACAGTTTGATATGTAACCTCTGTTTTGTAATTCTTCTGCAAACATCTAAGTATAGTTTAATTTTATGGTGAACAATTGAAATTTCTTAGTGACGTCTGTTTTACATTCCACAAAATAGCAGATTTAGCATGAAGATTTTTCCCTTTTTCCTTCAGTTACGTAAGACTATATCCAATTTTTAACCTGTAAGTTTTATTTACACGGTGCAACAAATATAAGCTCTACGTCACTTTTTCTCAGGTATAATAATAATTAAACGCAAGCAAAGCTTTAAAAAACCGACTTCACCTCTTTATCTGCGGAACCTTAACCCATATTTAATGTATTAAACACGCATTAATGACTATAACTCAAAAACCAGAGATCAGATCTTGATCAAATTTCAATGTGACCACAAAAAAAGCACCAGCTTTCAAATAAAAAAAGAATCATCAAAATCGGCTCACAACGAAAGAAGTTATGAGGTAACCTTTGAAGTCGGTTAAACGAGAACATCGTCAAAGTAGGCGTACAAAATAGGCATTATTGACGATATTTCAAAAACTCCTGATCAGATCTTGATCAAATTTAAATGGGACCAATTAGAAAGCTTGATCTTTCAAACTAAAAAAAAAAAATTTGAAATCTGCTCACGTGGAGAGAAAATATGAGGTAACACACATAAAAATATATATATATATATATATATTATAAACAGTCGACTTGAGTACCTCCTCCTTTTTTGGGAAGTCGGTAAAAAAAAACGAAACATCTTGCTTTAGAATACCTGGCCATAATGTCATGTTATTTTATCACATTTTTCATGAAGCATAATACCAAAGTATACAAAAATCCTGCAATATAATATGGTTTGCAACCAAGTAATCTCCCATTAATCCATGTCCAGCACGCAATCGTATAACGGTGGTAAAACTGGGCTATTTCCGATACAACACAAGGTTTTATGTAGCCTGTTGTAAAGCACCTTATTAGTGTTGTGTAATTGACAGAAGGTTACAGAAAGTACTTATTTTGTGAGTTAATCATATTTTTTGTCTTCATGACTCTAGTCTTGAAGACAAAAACTGAATAGGTATCTTCTAGGTAAGCATGCTACATCTTCGGCCGCATCATCACTTTCCATCAGGTGAGATAGCGGCCAAATGCTTAATTACCTGGCATAAAAAATATCGCTCATGGAAAATGTATGTATGATAGTAGTATATACGAGTAACATACACACTACGCACTGTACACAGTAACCAAAAATGTAGCACAAGAAAAAAAAGTCACTAAGATCACACAAGACGCTATAAGTTGAACCAAGTATATATAATATAATAAAATATATATTAACGCATTTACATTACCAGCCCCATAATTCGTTCAAAGATATGTATAGTAAGTGTCGCAAACGTTTACTCAAGTATGTATATCAAATACTAGCTGTACCCGCGGCTTCGCCCGCGTTAATTAAGTTAAAAAGTAGCCTATGTGTTATTCCGGAGCCTAAACTATACATAATACATTTCTCATAATATGACAAAATCGGTTTGTTCAAAATACGCGGTAACAAACATTCACACACACACACACACACACACACAAACTTTGACATTTCTAATGTTAGTAGGATATATCATAATTATACCTCGCATAAAGTTTGAAATTTTAGTAACGCCCAAACGGTCAAGCTGTTTACCAAGAATGTATGTGAATATATGTGGCAGCCTGCCACACTGGCATCCCTTTCTGCAGACATTCCTCGGATATGGCAAACAACGTCAAAGGGCTGCGTCTGACAATTTGTTGTCCCTTGATTGGGCACGTACCCTGCACGCACCTGTGACACCCTTAGCTAAGTACCAAAACAAAGAGATTAGCGGCGAAGGTGTGGAGCGTAAGCGGTTTGATATTGGGAGCCTCGATTATTTTTTATGTGTTGATACTTTTACAGTTGTGTTTCCTGATAGCGGTTTTGGAAGCAAAGTTTGTTTTTAGAACATCTGATTTGAAGCAACCGCATCATTTGCATTAACTTGGAATAAATACTGTTATAACATCACTAAGCACTAGGGCAGATATTATTTTTTTATATATGGAAGTCTTCATGTTTTAAATAAATAATGGATTAGTACTGACGTATAGAATGGACACTCCCCTGCTGCCATGCCTTGCATTCAAAAGCAGTCCGGGTGTCTCTAGAGGGAATAGAAAACATTTTGACCTATTTATTTCATTTTAAGAGGTAAAAGCGATTCCTTCCACGCAACCTATGATGAATTTATCAATACATTAAAGTTCTGCATTGCCCCGTAACACGTATCATGCTGTAGGTAAGTTTTTCAAAGTAACCTCACAATTCCTGGTAAAATTATATACATGGTCATCTTGACGACTGAAAATTATGTTTTTGTATTATAATCGCTAAATGTTTTGACTTTGATTTAGACTTGATTTGATTCACCCGCTGACCCTCATGTTTCGTACCAAACTCAAATACGACAGGTGCGCACGATTGTCGTCTGCGGCACTTGAATGCCTGATGCAGGCATTGAGTTGTGAGCTTTTAGCGGTGAGTGACAACCATCGCGCCCTAATCGAGAGGGGTTTGAAACTTTCCGCGTACTTGTCGGGATATGTAGATTATGTTTATGTGTATTTATGTAGATGTACCTACAAGAAGCATTACTAAGCACGTGACGTAGAATTATTTCTGAAACAAAACTCATTTCTGAAAATTTACTTTTCCCTTCGCCAGCTCGGAGAGATGTAAGGTATTCTACGAGTAGAACATTATTATCATAAAAATATTTCCTGGCGAATAAATATAAAATATATATATATATATATATTTGTAAAAAAAATACAAACAAAATCAGTAGCTGTAACATTCACAGCCCCATTCAAGTTTAAAGACATCTTATATCGTGGACGACAGAAGCATTCGAATTTATTTATGCTAGATAGACAAGCGTTTAACAACCATCTCACTTGATGGAAAGTGAATATGCGGCCGAAGATGTAGCTTGCTAATCTCACACACTTACGCATACACACATCAATAATTACAGTAGAATCAAGTACCTTGAAAATGATACCTTGGACCTGTGGCATAGAAAGGATCAAGCTTTTATTTAAGTTTCGTAAATAAGTATTGTTTCCTTTTTAATTTAAGGTTTATAACATTTTTTTAAGAACTTGCTTTCATCTAATTATTTCCATAAAATTAATGAGTATATTGATATATAATCAATATACTCATTAATTTTATGCACTGCATGTTATCTACCTTCGACCATATCATCACTTACCAACAATGGACATAATGGTCGCCTCTCAGAGATAAAAAAATACATGAACTATATTGCAATTACGTTCACTTATGCATCTACACGACCACTGAATAAGCTCCTCTCGAAGTGTTCTCCAGAAATATAATTAAACTGAAGGGCTGTTATCCGATCAAGATAATTTTCCCCTTCAGTGGCAAAGAAAATCTTCTTTAGAGTTTCACCTTGTTGAACTTATCACGTTCGCGGTCTCGTGAAGAATTCTATAGGAAGTGTTAATAAGATAGGAGGTGAGTGGATTCAACCCTCGGAATTCAAGTCTGCATAGTCACAGATTAGGGTATAGTTAATATGTCAAACTTTCTGCAGTAGAGAGGGTAACCCTCAGGCTTAAAGAAATATATTTCTCAAACAAGACAAAACGTCACTTACATGAGAATAATATTAAACATTCCGTGATGTTACATTCGTCATTCCGTTTTATGTGCAACTATACTCATTTAACACTTTATCGTCTTTTACTTAAAATCTTTTAATTGGTCATTTATGAGATACTCAGCTAGCCATGACTTAAATATGTTAAATGAGTTTAATTTTTTTATATTTGAGGGTATTTTGTTGTAAAGCTGTGATCCTTCTTCTTTTTTAATTCAAGATAGGAAAACGTTTGTCCACCATCTCACCTGATGGTAAGGGACAATCCTTAGTATATTTCCCATCTTTTAGCGACTATCATACAGATTATTTTAGTCGTTGCCTTTTAGGCAATTGTTCCGTACACAAAAGATACTTAAATAAAAAAATAGGATTTATCATATATCATAATGGAACGAAAAAACAAATTTCTTTTGCCAAGCAAAATGTGGACAATATTAATACTCTTATTACCAATGTCGGCCAGTTTACCGGCGTACGAATTTAGCTTGGTGGGGTTAGGGAATTTACACATTAAATGAATTTAAGCAACTGACGACCCAGTTGGCGCAGTGGACAGGTCTTCCCTCTGCGCCGTGTGTCCTCGGTTCGATTCCCGGCAGGAGCACAAGTTCCTTCCCAAAGGATATAAAAGTCTTTCAACTTAGTGTGGGGCTGTGAGTGTAAATGCAATTGTTTGTTTGATTAGGTACCGACTAGGTGCTTAAACGCGTTTCATTAAGCACTCATGAGGAGGTGAGCTAGTTATACATTGTGCATATTGTTAAGGAATCTCGATAAAAGTAAACGCTTTTACACTTACAGCACCAAAATTGAATCACTGTACACTGAGATAGAGATGTTTGTGTTAATGCGACCGACTGCACAATACATTGGTATTCTCACTTAAAATGTTACACAACATAACGTAACTTCTGTCGACACGGCTAGACGCAGTAAACAGGACGAGAGTTACGACGCACCCCAAAAATATTTCTCATTGCGTTACAAATCATCCGCATCCATTCGCATTCCATGCTCATGCATGGCGAACATTCCGCGACGTTTTTATGGCCAGAATTAAATATCCATTGCCGTCGTTTAGCGAAAACCGAAGCTATGCACGGCACTTTGAAATGAAAGAAAACAACCATGCATGCTAATGGGTCGAGTGCTTGAGCCTGCCAAAAATACAACTTACGGGTTGTTTCATATCTAGAGCTGCTCAGACGCGGTTAGAAACAGTGGCTAAATAAATATATATTTAAACGCAAGCAAAGCCTAAAAAAAACCTACTTCACCGCTTTATCTTCAGAACCTAGATCAGATTTAATGTATTAAACACGCATTATTGATGATAACTCAAAAACTAGTGATCAGATCTTGATCAAATTTAAAATATTCATGAAAATCGGCTCACAACAAAAGAAGATATGAGGTAACACACATAAAAAAAATACAGTGGAATTGAGATCCTCTTCCATTTTTTTTAAGTCAGTTAAAATTAACTGTTTTTTATTTAATCTCATTGTGAGATGAGATGAGCAAGTTGCTCAGCTGATAGTAAGCGTCACGATTTCCCATTACTGTTAGTGCTACCCTTAGTTATGCGCTTGTCACCCTGAGATACTAGATGTTAAATATCTTTAAGCCTTGTAATTTCACTAGAAACATACTCTATTTCAGCACAAAGGTTGTTTCAAACAACCCTTCGCGCCGAAATAGAGTAATGCACTACTGCTCAGCGGTTGAAGATCCATAGCAATAGTGTGGTACTGCCCCAGGCAGACTCTGCAAAAGAATCGAAAAATGTAGTGGTAGCACTACAAAACCTCATAAAAAAGCTAGATTAGAAAGCTTCTCCGTCGCAGAATGTCCGGTTTGCAAATAACTATACTCGCAAAATTTTTACATTCCATTCTCAAAATGAATCTTTTGCACAATTCACCTTTACAAATTGTCGCTTTCGTATTTCGTCCTTTTCGCATAACGTTCCGTTCGTAATTCGTATATTTTGCAAATTGTCTTGATCGCAAAATATACCTTTCGCATTATGTCCCTTTTCATCGGTAGTGGTAAAAAAAACCTCTGCGACCTCTCCCGACACTTGGTATCACAGCATATACATAGGCCTCATCAAAATTTATGCATCTCTGACATTGCATAAATTTTGATGAGGTTTCAGATGGTACACACTATTGAAATATTCCACTGGCCAGAGCTCTAACTCTTCTCCTTGTATACCTAGCCTTGCATTGAATCCAAGTGCTCAGGATAAAGGACGGTCCAGGGTAGAGCAGACTAATAAATCAGCTGCATCGAACATTAAATCTAGCTCCAGTGAGCGCTGCCAGCGATGGCCTCGTTCCTATGGAAAACAACAGGAAGCCGGCGAACTGAAAACATCAGGTTTCAGTGTTTCCATTGTAACGTTTCGGATAGATTGATTGCATGGTTCAATTTAAAGAAAAAAATAGACTTTGCTAGGTGTAGTTTTGAATCTCGTAGACTGTTTTACCACTATACCTAAAGGTAACACAAAGAAAAACTTAAGTTTGCATTGATTTAATAGAAGTAGTTATTTATTATGGCTATGACATAAATGTCATACCCCTTAAACTTCTATGAAATAACTACCAACAAAACTGTTTTAAAACCGTTTGGTCGTATCAAGATAAACACATACAATCCGCTGTCAAAGACTGAGATGCATTATACTTAGTTGGCTAACTGTGTCCCGCAACTTCGCCTGTATCATTATATACCTGTACGACTACTTATGTTATAGTTTTTTCGTTATACTGATAATGGTGATGAATCCATTGCAGTTAAAGAGTATATATATTATTTGACTAAAATTACCGCTTTACTGATTTGGTACAAAATCGTTTCAGCGGTTTTGCCGTAAAGATAACAAACAGACATAAAGACAGCCAGAGAGAGTAACTTTATAGTTTGGTTGTAATGCGACTTCATTTAAATGTAATGAAACGAAGACAAGGTGAATATTTAAGAATCGAGTCTTTAGACGTAATTAAGTTGTAGGTACATATGCCCAATTGTAGGGAGTAATATCAAAAATTCTTAATTATACTTTTGTGTTAAAAAACTTTGATACCAAGACAATGGAAACAAAATGAACTTGCTAATACTTCCAGCAAATACTTAGTCGATGAGACAAACCTCATACAAACCCGAGGGTGGCTCAGACGACTTAAGACTTGTTGCGGTCTCCCTGCTATTACATATCACCCCAAATTATATCCACATCTTCAACCGAAATCCAACTTTATCCAATGGAAATAAAAGCAATTATCGATTAAATCATGTTCCTTTTGTAACCAATGTGAAATATGATAATTCCGGACTGATGATGGTATTCATAGTTCGCAGGGTAACGAAGAAAGAAGCCTTGGTAACGGAGGGGAAAAATTAGTGTACATTTCATAGGTATATAGCCATTCTTTTGGAAGCATTCAAGTGTACATTTCCTGGATTACAAAAGATTTCCGTTTGTAATACGTCATGGTAAGAGGTTTAAGGGAGGTTAAATAAGACGTAGCCGGAGATTTGGGGAAATAAAAGAAATTTGAAAAGAAATATTTGGCTTTTTTCTAAGGATTTGTGTCGCATTATACGTGGTTCTAGTATCCATGTTTGATAGTCTTTATCTGTTCCCGTTTTAAAATGTATTCACGGTTATAACGTATGTGAAATACACGTGATGAGATCACAAAACAAAAGTTTATAGTTACAATTAAATTACATAGTTAATAAGACATTGAAAAAAACAAAGGCGTATTTTATCGGAGGTCTATTCCGGGCATAGATTATCTTTACATCGACGTCGAATACGAACAATTTTCTTTTGTTATGAACATCGAATCAGTTTAAATTTCAACCAATCGACTGTCGTATCGACGTCGCATCAATTCGAACAATCGTATTTTGACGACCAGAATAGACCTACTGTATAGAGTCACTATCTAAAGATTTGGCAGGATTTATGACGAGCCGTCTGACTGAAATTAACCTTCATATAGTATGTTTTTGTGATTGCTGCTATATTATACACCACTTGCTGCTATATGTTGGCTTAGACGATTATGAAATGAAATGAATTGCATTTTGTTAGCGCAAGAGTAGCTATAAACATGTAGGGTTTAGTGTACCAATATCAAGTTCACTCACCTGGTCATAATACTAAATGCAAATATATTTGTGGACCAGGTATTCAGTTATCTATAAAGCGTTAAAATAATTAGATTTTTATTATATTTGATGTAAGGCAATTACAATAAGTGTAAATTCATCATTAAAGTTATAAAACCAAGCAATGTCAATATTTCAAAATGTTAATATCAAAAATAATGAAGTGCACATTTGAGCCGTTTGGTGTTCAGACATTGGGCCCGTGGGGACCGGGAGCTCATTCTATTGTCAAAAATCTATCAGAGTGCCTGGTTAAGGCGATACGTGTTCAAAATTCTGGCACTTATTTGGCTCAACGCATTAGCATTGCAATTCAGAGAGTTAAAACCGCCAGCATGATGGGAACGCTACCCACTGGTAGTGGGCTTGAGTACTTAAGACCCTATAAGCTCGATGTCTTGTAGAAATATAGTTCGAGGTCTTTGCTGTATATAGTTTTAAGAAATATAGGTAATTGGCCCGTAGATTAAAAAACAAAATAACGTATGTCATCAATATCTTAGGTACCTATAGGGGGGGGAAAAGTAACTTTATCCTGCAACAGTACTTATATACAATGGTATATATACATAATAGCATTTAAAGTGATACTTAACACAAAATGCATTTTAAAATTATAAGAACCTAGCGGCAATATTGACTTTCAACCACTGTACCGACTTTTACTGAGAAATATATCCGATTATGACATCGGAGCTCCTTAGGGAATCCATAGGAAAGGAGTTCAAAGTTCCAAGGAGCGCCGAGTCGCCGATTTTGCTGCTTAGTTGAACAGGGAATAGTGGAGAAATATCCGCTAGCCAAAGTTGTACGGTAAGTGAAATCAGAGATTCTGCCTAGCTCATGCAGCTGAACAGTGAGGAAATCTATAAGAATTGTCAGAGATAATTGCTAGAAGGTAGAAGGTAGAAGAATAATTAGAGGAAGTAATTATGTGTTTTTCAATTAAAGAATCTACTACCACCATTTACGAAATAAACTTAGGCGATTGGAGTACAAAAGGCAAGCTTATCGTTAAAAGCAGTTTCCGTTTCAGCTTGGGCAAAATTGCTTTCGTATGTCCGGATTTCCGGTTGTTCTTCTCTATTGGTCGCATTTCTGAACCGATTCTCGTAGAATTTTTTGAGCAGGTTCGATAATTGTATAGCTTTTTAGTTGATTTAGGTTTTGGTTTTTTTTTTTAAATAGCGTAGATATGGGGGTTGAAAACGTAAACAAACCTGTTTCATTTCGAAAAATACGCAAAAGCTTCAGCTCATAGAGCCACTGTTAATATACTTTCTAAACTATACACGAATATATCTTCATAAAAAAATATAGAGCGCGTGTGTGGCAGGAAAAGGAGTACGCCAAAAAGGAAATGTCAAGGTCAATAGACATTGCACCCTACAGCTTTACCCGCGTATACGATGATAAAAGTGTTAATGAACAAAAATACCACATTTATAAATGTAATATTTCTTCAAATGTTAAATTTAAAAATCCTTAATCAAATGCAAATTACTTTATTTGACATTTAAATTAACGAAAATCATTTTAAACTTAAAATACCCGCTCCACCCCTTCCAAGTTAGCCTGTAATTCAATTACAACTCCTTCTGTGAAGGAAAATAATACAAAAACCGCACTAAAAAGGCTTCATAAGTTATTGAGCCACGATATGAGCTTGTAGCTCGCGACGTGGATGGCCGTCCGGGGATCCAATTTTGGTAGCTTACAATTTCACATGTTTTGACAATTTACAATTTCACAAGTTTAAACTTGTTACTAGCACTTAAACTTACTTTTTTTTAAAACATAAACGATTTGACAATGTCATTACCACACTAAGTTTTATGACTTGTTTGTGTGTGCCAGAAACATTCACATTACACACACACACACAATCACACCTAGAACCGGAAACGTAAATTTTCCATCGGGAGGAAACTTGTATTTCCACCGGGAATCAAACGCGATATCCATATAACACTTATACCCCGATAGTGTTTAGAACACATACGCGCAAAGAACTGCGCCAGCTTCTGACAGCACGGACCCAGTAAGTGCTGAACTCCCGTGTTAGCTAAGAGATTTTGCATCATTCTGTATATTATATTACATACTACTGTTCTGGAGAGATAAAACAAAAAAGTAGGTAATATTAATTACCCCGGGTTCACCCGCTATTATCAAGTCAAAAAAAAACCCAAGTTTTAATCCTAGATAAAAGCTATATATATACTCCAAACTTCATCCAAATCCGTTCAGCCCTTAAATTGTGAAGAGGGATCAACCACACTTACACACAAACTTTTGGATTTATAATATTATCCACAAATAGTTTTTTAGCGCGATTAAGTCCCGAGATATTTACAATATTACCTAAACTTTATAATATTAGTAGGATTATTTAAAAAGTTTTGTCAGGTAACACTTGTGTGCTCTAATAATAGCGACTAAGATCTAGTTTTTATTGCCCCAGACCTCGAGTTTCCGACGTATGCGGCTTAAGTTATGGCCGGCGGTATTGTGTGACGTAAAAGGACTTTTTAATTGAGAAATAAAAGTTCTATTCTTGGATAAAGGCTTTTTTCGACGATAAAAGATTAATAGAATCTCTGAAAGTCGAGTGATGTGTAAGGAAAAGACTAAATTCGCATAAGACTAGAACCCAAACGTTGAAACTTTTACGGAGCTGTAATTTTACTAACGATGCTAAGCTTGATAAAATGATATACATCAAACATTTATAAAACTTGTTTCGAATTATACTGTTTAAAATGTTTTAATTTTTTTTTACTGTTTTATTTTTAAATTTACTATGCAGTTTAATGTAACGTTAAACGGTACATTAAACTACATAGCTACACATATGCTACGAGGCTACGATGTAACGATCTACGATCGTAGCACGCACGTTATCATAATTTTTACGGACTTCCCAAAAAAGCTCCTCGTTTAAGATATTGTTACAATCGCACCGATTTTGAAGGTTTTAATAAGGACTTGTCCGCGATAGATTGGCAAATGGATTTAAATGATAAGCCCCTTGATGAAGCTGTATCCTATTTCTACTACATATTAGAGTCACTGCGTGATAAGTATGTACCTACATCACTTATACGTGTAAAATCATATCCGCCGTGGTATTCACCCGCACTTGTAAAAGTTCTAAAAGAAAAGTTCAAATTTTTAAGTAAATATAAACGCTATGGTATGGTTGCGGATAAACAATCAATTGATTATTTGACTAAACGTGTTAAATTATTAGAAGCAGACTGTTATAAATTATATATAGCAAAGGTTGAAACCTCTATATCTAATAACCCTAAATATTTTTGGTCATACTTTAAATCTTTATCAAAATCAAGTTCTATACCTAGTTTAATGACATATAACAATAAAAAGTCAAGCGCAGGTAATGAGATTTGTAATCTTTTTGCCGATTATTTTCACTCAACATTTTTAACGCAGGACTCATGTCCTCCTAGTATTGAAACAAATAGTCTCAACACAATGCTTACAGATGGAAACATATCTACAATTCACTTATCAAAATTTCAAATCAAAACTAAACTTATTAAACTAGATATATCAAAATCCGCCGGTCCAGATGCTATTCCACCAACGTTACTAACTAGATGTGCCGATACCCTATCCACCCCTCTTTTTATTCTCTTTAGCAGGTCTATTGATGAAGGATATGTGCCACTTGTCTGGAAAAAAGCTTTTATATCACCAATTCATAAGAAAGGCCCAAAAAATGAAGTCACAAATTATCGACCCATTTCAAAACTATGTGTTATTGCTAAAATCTTTGAAAGAATTGTATATGAACAGTTGTACTCGGCACTTAGCAGTACACTTCCGACATCGCAACATGGTTTCCTCAAAGGTAGATCTACTGTCACTAACCTTATACTGTTGAATGAGTATGTTACTGAGTCCTTGGATGAGAGAACCAGTCTTGACGTCATTTACACAGATTACAGTAAATGTTTTGATAGGATTGACCATTGTTTACTTGTCGACAAACTTCTAAGGGCAGGTATAAGAGGTGACTTGCTGAGATGGTTCACATCTTATATCAACAATAGAACTCAAGCGGTAGTGTTGAGTAACTACACTTCAAAATGGATGAGAGTCCCCAGTGGGGTACCTCAGGGATCCTTATTGGGACCACTCCTGTTCTTAATTTTTGTTTCGGACATAGACGGCTGTTTTAGAAATTCCACTCTTCTTAGCTTTGCCGATGATATGAAAATTATTAAACCAATAAGTTCTCAAGCTGATTCATTGTTATTGCAAGAAGATCTTAACAGTCTTGACACTTACTGTAAAGAAAATAAACTCGATCTCAATGCTCAGAAGTGTTCAGTCATGACATTTTCACGCAAAAATAACCCATTACTACATAATTATTTACTACAAAACCATATTTTAAATCGTGTTAGTAACATGAGAGACTTAGGAGTAACTCATGATTCAAAACTTATTTTTGATCAACATATTGCTTCCATTTCAGCTAAAGCTTCAAAATCTCTTGGCTTTATAATGCGTTCTAGCAAAAACTTTACTAATATAAAAACATTAAAAATTCTTTACAGCACCTATGTCCGTTGTCATTTGGAATATGCGTCGCAGGTTTGGAACCCTCGGTATAATATTTACATTGATCGATTAGAACGTATTCAACAGAAATTTATTCGATTTATTAACTATAAAACTTCTAACAAAGACAAAGACTACTTAAAGTCGTGTGCAAAGCATCACTTTCTACCACTTCATTATAGACGCAAAATCTCTGACGTAGTTTTCCTTAAAAAGATTTTAGTTTCTGTCATAGACTGCCCAGATCTACTTAATAAAATCAGCTTTTACATACCCAATAGAATATACAGGAACAGCCCTCTTTTCTCACTTCCACATGCTTCTACGAATTACCGGCAGAATAGCTTTGTCTACCGCGCATGCAAAACGTTTAGTGATTTATCGAAGGAAAAAGTCGACCTTGACCTTTTCCACACTAGTATACCAACAATGAGGCGTGAAATTGGCGATACTTTTTTTAATCAATATATTTAGTGCTTTGGATTATACTTATACTGTATTGATAGTGAGTGCGGTTCATCTTAATTTTTGTTTGTTCCCAGTGATTATTCATCACTGGTTATTGTAAAAACAAAAAAAAAAGCTACGTTATTTAATTGATATTTAAATAAAGGGAAAAACACTTATATAATTGTTATATCCTACATGTTTTTTAAGCTATTTAATATCTATGAGTGGAGACTTTTAATTAACTCTTTGTTATATACTAAAATTGCCATATTGTATTACAATAGTTGTTAGTCTTCCTACAAAATAAAAATAAATAAATAAATAATAAATAAAAAAGGAGGAGGTACTCAAGTCGACTGTATTTTGTTTTTATTTGTGTTACCTCATATCTTCTCTCTTTAGTTTGAAAGATGTTACTTTCTAATTGGTCTCATTTAAATTTGATGAAGATTTGATCAGTAGTTCATCGTCAATAATTTACCTTATAACTTCTTTCATTGTGAGCCGATTTTTAATCATTATTTTTTTATTTGAAAGCTGGTGCGGTGCAGTCGGTTTTTTAAGCTTTGCTTGCGTTTAATTATTTAAAAAGATGTCCAACCGTTAAGCATAGATAAAAATATCTAATTCGTTCGCGTAAGGTTTTATTTGTACATCAATATTTATTTAGCAAGAACTATAAAACATCCATTTATAAATCATAAGCCTAATACCACCTGTTGTTCGTTCAGCTTGTTGAAAACTAGAACCGACGCGTGATTATTTTATCTGTTAAAACGGTTCATTTCAAATATGCTGTAGAGTTTTAGTAAAATTAGAATTGAAGTGATTAAAAGAAATAATGTGAAATGTGCAAAGGAAACCGATAACTATTCACCCTAACTTGTCTTACGGCTACTAAATGATTTATATTTTATTATACTATATATATTTAACAAACAGTTTAATTTTTCAAATGGACTTAACACTAAGCTACGCATATTTAAATTGATACTTAAATAAAAAAACCTGACTTCTTGATGAATAAACTTCTGTCATGATTTTAGTGCCAGTAGTAAAATTAACACATAATCATCAGGATTCTATGTAGGGTTTATCTGTTTATAGATAAGCCATGTACCATCGCGCATGACTGAGATACAGCATACATAATCTAAGGCACGTTACATTTTTCACACTCACAGCCTCACACTAAGTTCAAATACTTGTATCGTGGATGCCGGAAACATTCACATCCCACACACATTACACCCAGAACCAGAAGCACAAATATCCCTTAGGAAGGAATGTGTGCTCCTGCCGGGAATCGAACCCAAGACCCACGGCGCAGAGAGCGGACACCTGTCCAATGCGCCAACTGGGTCGTCATGGTCACCTTATGATAATATGACATATATAAGCTTAGTTAATGACTATGTGATATGATTATTATTATAGAGTTGTTGTAGAGTAAACACTCTTTCTGGTCTTTCACTTTATTATGGACATCCCCCCAGCATCTGGGTGAATAATATATCTAGACTGCCACGAAGAAACAAATATATACATACAGAGGCTGATAAACACATAACCCTCCTTTGCGTCGCGCAGTCAGGTAAAAACACAGCGATATTTGATAGTTAGGCAGACCGCTATCACACCTACTAGTAAATGATGATGAGGGTAGTAAACATATTCAATTTAGAATCGTACTGGTATGGTTCTCAATATATGTATGAGACAGATCACTTTATTTTAATACACTCTTGCAGTCTAACTATCTACAGTCAAATTGTTGTGAGTGGTTTCAAATTTGCGACAGTCTATATAATAATATCGTTACCATAGGCGTTTTTGTTAGTCACGCTACGCCTATTAAATATTTTTTGAGATTTATGTATTTACAGTAGCCCGGTTCTATTGTTATGCTAATTTGGTGGTTATTTACAATGTTTTCATTTAAGCCTACATTGTGAATTGGTTGAAATTTTTGGAGTTGAAAGGTGCGTGTGTATAAATTTTAGGCAATCGTTTTAAACAAACATCGATTAAAACATTCAAACAGCGGACTTGCTGAGGACGTTTTTAAAACGGTTAAAATCAAATGTAGGATCCTTTTTTATTTAAGTAATGTTAACATTTTAGCAAATGTATTTACGCACCACAGTGAACGAACTTCAAAACAAAATATTACCACATCAAAGTTAAACTTATGAAACCTCATTATTGTGTAAAATAAGTTTCGAAACGCGAAATATGTTTTAAGTATGCCCGTTTAACACATTTCAAAATCTGCAATAGAATTTCAATTTATCTGAATCCATCAAATATGATTTCAGCTAAGTACCTTGAGGTTGAGGCTCTTGAAATCATTGAGCGAAGAGCCAAGAGACTTATTAGCAGGGACCAGTTGACTGAGAGTAATGGATAGTTGACTTATAGTAATCGACAGATTGATAATAAAATAATATTGATAATATAATAATATTATCAATGTGTCAATTACTATAAGTCAACTGTATTCCAGGTCTAGTGTGTTTACCGGCTTCGATCACACATCGTCACTTACCATCAGGTGAGATAGTGGTCAAACACTAGCCTGGCACAAATAAAAAAAAAAAAAGTCTCTTGGCTCTTCGCTCAATGATTTCAAGAGCCCCAACCTCAAGGTACTTAGCTGAAATGTCCCAAATATGACAACAATATTCCATACATGAACGCACCTGCGCTTGGTACGAGTCGAGAAATTGTTCCGGAGTGAAGTATCTTCCTCACCTTTGCAAGGATTCCTAGCTTTTTTATCATGACAGCGTAAGCGACATAGCTGGTAATACCTATAAAGATGAAATTAAATTGAAAAAAGCACAGCTGCTATTGCAATCCAATTTCCATCTCCTAACTAATTCAACACTAAAAGAAAGTCGCAGATGTCAAAGAATCTAACTGAGTTTCTTTTCATTCGATTTTAATACACCTACAAAAGCAATGAGGGGTCCACAAAGGATGTAATTATTACTGTCGAAAGGGCACGATGACGTCACTACTGTAATTTCACGCTGTCTTCGACCGCAAGGGATGGGGGAAAAATAATTGTATTCACATTGATATAGCTGTTATGGTGATATGTTTTGAATATGTTATTAATGCTATTTTTTATATTAAAATCTCAATTTGAATGTTATTATGAATCCGATGCTGGCAAAATCTAAACAAATTCTTCAATTACGTCCTTTATCGAATCCCTCTAAACGATCAATTCTTGTATGTATGTATATATATAATCTGAATTTTGGAAACAGCTTCAACGTTTTTCATGTAAGTATGCAGGGGATTTCGGGGGCGATAAATCGACCTAGCTAGGTTTCATTTTGAGAAAACGTCATCTACCAAAACAAAAAACCGAGCAAAGCTCGGTCATCCAGGTACTAATAATAATGTATAAAGTTATAATCGAAGCTTAGGTTGAAATGTCTATAGTTCTTTGAATGATGTTATAATACGTAAAATCTCGTTAATGTTACTTACAGGTAGTAATGTTACTTTTTCGGTCGCATCGTTATTTTCTATCAGGTGATATGGTAGTATATAGCATAAAATGCAATTAGGCATCATAGATCGGATACCTTAAAGACTATTAGTAGTACTAGTGAACTTATAATAATTCTAAAATCTCAGATTTTTGCACGAGTCATTAACTATGTGTATTTAAAAGCTTAGTTTAAAAAGTTAAAAAATTTGGACCCATGCATTAGGCATCATATTCAAAAACCAAATATTAATAATACGTTAATGTGTGTATTATGTCATCAATAAGGTGTAATTGGACAAAATGTCTTTAGAAGTGACCTTAAGAAACAGGTAGTTTTTTATATTTCGATTTTGAAACAAAAGCAGAATTGTTATACTCGTGGAAGTATGAGATAAAATACTATTATCGTACTTGTACTCATTAGGCTACCTATTTATTTTGTGGTATTAGTCGAGAATATTCAATTGTTTAAATGTAAATACTTTTGTTTATATATTAGTAGCCTACTTTCGAGAAAAATGAACACATTTGGACGAGAAAAACTCCAAAGTTTTACACTGTTCACATAACAATATCGACAATATCTCGAGGGTGCTAAAACAAAATTAAATATACGAGTACTCCATTCAACTCCTCTCCATAATCACTCGTAATTGTACTCCACCGAAGGGCGAGATTTGCATAATTTTTGCTTCGTAGATTCCCTCGGGACCGCTTTATACATTCTGCATAAATAAATATAAATGTAGTCGGCTTTGAAACCGACCACTATCGAGTTTAGAAGTTATCCCCGACTTCGAATATTGTGGCAGATTTCAGTTAGGAAACTTGGAGAGAGCGGAGCAATTTTTAGGTTGTTTACAAAGTTGGTGCGGTCTATCAAAATGTTTTAACTAGGAGTATTCAGAGCAAAGTCTGGAACCTCTTTTCTAGAAAGTTGTACACGTTTCTAAAAGTTGCAAAACGGTCTTAGTAAATCAAAATGTTATGCTTTTGACTAGTGGTTTCTAAAAATAATAATTACGACGACTACTTTGTTTTTCTACCGTTTACTTGCTGAAATATGTAGATTCATGCCCCAAGGTGAAGGCATTTTATAAATGTAAATTAAGTAATTTTGTCTTCGGGTAAATTCTCGTGCTTGCTTGACTTACTACCCTGTATCAAAATACAGTTGTAGTTTACCCACTAATGAGGAAAAATCTACCGCAAAATCCCAAAAACGCTGTTGCGGGTTATCCTTGAAAGTCAGTCATTTTAGATCTAATGTGCTTACCATCCCCAACCACATTATCCTCTACCATCATATAGTGCTATAAAACGGAAGCTTAGCGTAGTTTAAGCTCAAACAGGACATTTTATTTACACTTGTTAATCACGTAAGCTTTTTTGTAGAATGAAAGTAGCGTAGTTTAGTGATAACGGCAGTTCGTCTCTTCACCTAAATCTTAGCTAAAGTTGGATCTAGCTCGAAAGCAGGATATATAGATATTTAGTATGAGATGAGATATAGTAATAATAACGATTGAAGAGACTGAAAAACTCATGTATGATAAGATAAATTAACAAAACTATATCGATAGCAATCCCTCAAAAATATAAACGAATAATTAAACGCAAGAAATTATTAAAAATAACTGACTTCACCGCTTTATCTTCGAAACTTTGTTCAGATTAGATGTTACATGCATTATTGACGATATTTTAAGAACGATTTAAGAAAATGATCAGATCTTTATCAAATTTAAACGGGACCAATTGAAAAGACTTTATTTTGACTTTTTAACACCTTTCAAACAAAAAAATAATTTAAATCTGTTTACGTGGAAAGAAGTTATGAGGTAACACACATAAATAAAATAAAAAATACAGTCGGCTTGAGTACCTCCTTCTTTTTTGTGAAGTTGGTAGAAAATGTGAAATACTCTGTCAAACGATGCTAATCTACATTTTAATTTCACACCACTGTTCTTTCTGTTACAATATCCAGCGATCGTGTACAAGTCAGGTTCGGATTAAAAATATTGTCACCCTCCAAATCAAAGGGGGCCCATCTGCAACATTTCATCACCCGCTGGAGAGCCAAACAAACACCACTGAGGGGCATTAACGCCTGCGCAAGGAATTAGGAATGACAAAGAAAAAAGTACTATTTGGCATGAAGACGGATTAAGGAATGTGAAGGGGTTACTCAGCTTTTCATGTCCGAGTCCTAAGTGTTATAGAATTTAAGCACATCGACTACTATACTATGGTAATGTAACTATGGGTCAAGATAATTGACGTTACACTACATTGAATATTTTGAAATCAAAGGTTTAAACGCTTTCACACTTACAACTCCACATTAACTTCTGTCGTCAGTGCCGGAAAGATTCACATCGCACACAATCACAGTCAGAACCAGAAAAACAAATTTCCCTTGGGTTACCTTTTGTTTCAATCGGGATTCGAGCCCGATACCCACTACTTAGAAGGCGATCGCACACGCATCTAAACCAACGGTGAGTTTAACAAAAAAAAACCGTAGACACACGATCAAATCAAATCAAATCAAAATCGTTTATTCACATGGGCCCCAAAGAGGCACTCATGAAAGTTAATGATTCTATTGCGAGATTCTCAATTTATAAAAAAATCTCAATTCTCAATTCTCAATATATAAATTACAGCCATCTCGAGAAGAACCTGGCAAGAAATTCGGCGACGCATTTTTTCATTCATTTTTTTTTAAACATTCTTAATCTCTAATACATAATTTTATTAACCTAGGTGTTATTATGGTAGTCGCTGGAAAGCGCTTGTGCAGTTTGCCTCCATGCATCCTTGTCATTAATATAGAAGTGAAACTTTTGTATTCCTGGGAAATGTTTTAATTATTCAAAGTGTTTTACCCTCACATCACACAAAAAGTAGGAAATTCAAAGCCATCCCATAAGAAGAAAATATATATATGTAGCGATCAAATTTGATCTTATTTCTCGTGTTCAAATAGCCTCAGCCTTAAGTCCGGCTCTGGCGTGGCTGTAAAATGTATAAAAAGGCTGTATTGCAATTGGTGGGGCTTGAGAGAGCCCTCTTGTTTGCGGTGTGCTATCATTTTATCGATAAAATGTAATACTTTTTGTAAGGTAACTGTATTCTATACTAGCCTTACACAACCCATAAGATAAATTTTAGTATAAAAATGGGTCTATGTGAGTTTTCCAGTAAATATGTGTATCGATATGTATTCCTTATAAATTAAAAGATTCTACGACTTTGAGGGCAGTGTTATGATTGAAAATATTTATATTTAAAGCTTAAGTTTATATAAATAAGTTTTTATGAGATTTAAATTGCATAATTTTTGTATTGTTTAAATTTAATTTTAAGTTGTGCTGAGCCAGTTTGTTATGATTTGTAGGGAATCGTTTATAAGTGTGTTTTGGTCATCAGTCTTTTCACATTTTATAAGAATTTAAATATCATCAGCAAATAATACCGGTAGTGCTATTTCTTTATCTACGACTTTATATAATAATAAATTGTTGATGTTTATTAAAAATAATATAGATCCTAGTACACTGCCTAATGGAAAAATATATGACAAATTCAATACTTCATATTGAATTTGTCATATATTTTGAGTTCCACTCCTTCATAGTCGCTAAAACAAATATAATTATGTTACATTGAATGCGGAAACATAAACGCGATCGCCCGCTAAATCGTCGATTGTTTGACGTCGGCATTAAAACATCGAAATGTCAATATTTGGCGCAGGGCGGAGGGCCGTAATCCCTCTCTCAGCAAATACCCTGAGATTCCACCGATGTCGCCTTTTAAGGCTTTACGCACACCATCCGACACAACAGATGTCAACGGCAACGGTGACATTCTAGGACAAGTGAAATTATTAAGAACTATTGTGTGTCATAGGCTTTTAAGGGAACTAGATTAAGCGCTATAGAAACCGGTAGCTAGGAGGCATCGGAATATTTTTCCTATTTAATCCTGATGTATATTACAGCTAAGAACAACGGATTTTTTTAAAAACATCACTTAATTACAAATCCATCCAGCCTCCTTTTAGACACTACGCCCTCTCCGCCATATCAATGAGGTTACCTAATAAAAAATAGGACAAACAAAAAAATCGTTTCTCAGTTGAATTAAGAAGGTCTCTTTTTCATGGATGTTAGTAAAAAAACAAATATATTAAAAAAATAAGAAACATTGATTAAGCCAGTTTCGTGAGGTAGCAAAACCTCTTTTTTTGTCTTATCCAGGATCACAAAATAATCTTCCTGCATACATTTGCAAGCGTGCAAAATCTATGAATCGCCTCTAGTGAGTTATGATAAGATCTTTTGTACCCTCTGTCTCGCCTTTTGTTCACAATCTCATTAATAAACATCGAAATTGCGGCGACGAGCAAAACGTACCGTTTTCACAATAGAAAAACAAATATCTCTTGACAAAACTGAAAATAATTTTTTTAGATGGGCTAAATGGATATAACAAACGGAGACTGATTATTTCTGATCTCGATTATTTATAACAATCCGTACCTCCAAATGAAAAAAAGAAAAAAACAATGTATTACTAACTTAACCGTTATTAGTATAAACTTATAACGGTTATAAGTATAAACTTATAACGATGTGTAATAATTAATAAATGTAAATATTTTAACAAACAGACTGGCCAAATTAGATCTTTGTTTATGTACCTTTGTTAATGAAGGACATCCTAGATAGTGGCAATGCCTAGTTTGTGGCCCATTGAAACTATTGTATTATTAATGTGTTGAAGTCTATAAATTCCATTCATTCCTATCACTTTTTTGTTTGATTTTAGGATATAGTTATGGTTATACTATAATTTATGTACCTAATTAAATTTGTACGGAACACAATGCAACTCTTACTAGTGCTTAATCTTGACATCATAAAAACACATAACTACTTTTATGTATTAGTAATTGGTTCTATAATACTACTACGAAAGGAATTGCATTTATATAAAGTCTTAAATTGTCTTTAAAAGAATAAGACATTTCTACTCCAAGCTCGCGGTTAAAAATAACACATGTAAATACACAAAAACATGCAAATCCCTTGCGCGGGTCGCTATCAATTTTCCGCAAAATTTCCCGAAAATGTTCCCATTCTCCCTGCGGTATTATTTATGCTCAGAATGTGGCCGATTACTCACACTTCACCACCGTGCCCGGTAATTTATAGGATAGTGTCAAAGGTGGGTTCGCTGTCATTTCTAGGGATCTGTAAAATTCGTGGGAAAAAATGGGAACCGCTGTTTTTCTATAACTCTGTCTTCGTTGTTACTTTTGCAATTTGAACATTTCTTAAGGAATTAAACAAGACAGAATTAAAGTTCTAAAAACTAAAGCCCACTATTTAAGTGTACAAAATGTTTTATTTTAATTTAAAACAAATAAATGTACACACGCCTTTTTCAAAAAATCATGATTGCTGTTTGCGAAAGTTGAAAAATATTAACTTACATAATGTTGTCTAATTTTTTGAAATGGTGTTTTGGAGCTTTCATTATTTGATATATTGATGAAAATGGTATTTGATTTTTATTATTGTCACTGGCGTAACGTCACTGCTGGATATTTATATCTTTCTCTATTTGTTTTATATTTTTTTCATTTAACTAATATCATTTTTAGAAATCAGTAAGTTAAAAGTTTCACTTGCACTTTGATGGCACAGTTGAGAGGCTACTTAGAATTTAAAGACATAGTTTAGAGACAGCGACTCAAAAGCTTCTTCTCTGTATCTCCAGCCGTTATTACTGGTGTATAAAACAATCCTAAGTCTGGCAAGCCTCCTAGATACCAGTGAGTTAGTACACAGACATTCCGGCGTCGTGCGCTCACTCGGAACGTATGAAATATGGCGGCACACCACATTTACCAGATAACTCCGCAGATATGTCACTCTGCTTCTGCTTGACTAAGTTGAACGACTATGAGTGTAATTCCGTTGACATTTATGCACAGCATTATGTTCACACCTAGATAAATCATTCAATAAATTTTTTATAGTTAAAACATATTTTAGTGTTCTTGAGAGCAAACATTATACAATTATTTAGATACGGATTTTCACTGATGTCATTTTTACGTCATTTGATTGCAATCGTTGACCTAGGTGTCGACCATATACGATGCACTTCTTCAGGATGATTTTACACCGCGAGATCATGGCGATGGAGAGCGATGTAGAGAAGAACAGCCGGACAGCCGAACATATGAAAGCATTTTTGCCCAAGCTGAAATGTAGCGTCAATAACGAGCGAGACGTCCAGGCTTCGCTAAGGAGATTTTCCAAAGAAATCTTTTGCACAAACCATAAACGTTAACCTAAACCATAAACGCTTTCACATTCACAGCCCCACACTAATTGACTTGTGTCGTGGGTGCCGGAAACATTCACATCGCACACATAATCACACCCAGAACCAGAAAACAAATTTCCCTTGTAAAGAAAATTTGTGTTCGCGCCGAGAATCGAAACCGATCCACCAGCTTAGAAGGCATTAAGATTATATAGGCTTAAAAATTGGTGTATTTTCTACCGACTTCACAAAAAAGGAGGAGGTACTCAAGTCGACTGTGACTTGGCTTCCGTTTAATTATTTCAGTTAGTAAATTACGTTACTTTTCCATGAACGAAATTAAGATTCAAATAGATTTGTCAAGAAGTTTGACTTATCTCTAAAACAAAAAAAAGTATTATTACCGATAAAACTACTTTCTCACCTGTGGATTTGTAATGGTCTAGTCGAAGATGGTACGCTCACTTCTCTCTTTACGTTTGTTGCTATACATTAAATGTTTATACTTTCGTTAAGCTACGACCATACTACGAAAGTGCAATAACTTGCCAAGCGAGCATTACAAATGCCCTACCACTATAAAACTATAAAACATTTTTCATAAAACATAAAATCACCATAGTAAAACTATTTCTAATGCCCACACCGACGTAACCCGAACAAAGGTTGAGAACTAGATAGCAAGACGATGGTCCTCATGAACTATAAAAGCTAATGGACTGGGTGGAGCACAAAAGATTGGCGAAAATTGAGGTAATCAAAGAACGTTGGAAGGAAACGCTACGATAAAAATAGGAAAGAAAACGCCCTGTTATCTTTATATCAAGTTTATTTACCGGAACCGGAATTAAGTGACAATTCCAGATTATATGACTACTCATTAATAAGGAATTGTAGCGTAAGCCAACTAACTCCCAGGGATATTTCATATTAAACATTACATTTGTAAAAAAGCTTATACGCTTCAACTCCGCACTAAATTCAAATACTTGTACCGTGGATGCCGGAAAGATTTACATCACATACGCAATTACACTTAGAACCAAAAGCACGCACGTATTTTTTGTGGAAAAAGCTTATGTTTCTACTGAAAATCAAAGTAACTGCTTACAAAGCAGACGTCATAACAACAACTCTATCTGCCAGTACAAATATAATTTTGTAGTTCTAAGCTAAAAATATATTCATTAACAACTCTACAATTTATCTTAAATTTACATGAACAAGTATTAAAATTTTTTTTTGCAATTAAGAGTTACATTAAGCAATTCGTTCGTCTAATGGTAAGCCTAAACAGAGTGGTTATATTATCTTTGAATGAGCCTAACGTCTGCCCATAACAACTAGGTTTCTACTAAATAATAAATTCGATACAAATATAATACGGCACTGCAAGGCGCAATTCCCTTACTTATAGCCATACACGTAAGTTATTTATTCGTACGTAGGGTCATTAATTGTATGTCTAAGACAACGTTTTCAGTAAGTGCAATAATATAGATCGTAGCATAATGTCTACAGAGCAGGCTGTGGCTACAACACGCTACGGGTATGTACGTAGCACATGCTACGACCGCTACGATTATGCTACGGTAATACTCACAGAATGCCTTTTTTATTCAGTATAGGCAAACGTTTGACCACTTGCTTTTGTTTCCATTTGCTATTGTTGAGCTATTATTTGAGAATATAAGCTTGATTCGCTTAGAAGCTAGCCGCTGACATTAGAGTTAGCTTAAAAACCTTACATCAATCGGTTGTGAAGGTATATATATAAAATCTATCTGATTTTGATTTTTAATATAAGATTGAATATAATGGGACAAACCACATCTAATTACAACCATTTTTTTTAGGAATATGACACTTTTGCTTCATTTCAATAGTAACACCTCAAAAACAAATAAGCGATGGTAAATACCTTTTATAAATAGTAAATATTATATGGTTTCAGTACGATACGCCTTAATAGAGCATTTTCCAAGCAATTTCCGATATCGCCGATACTTGCATACAATATTCATCAAAGAAAGGGTTTGCTTTTTGCATGTGTAATTAGTCTTCAAACCTGCCAATCCATAGAACATACACTGATCAATCAATAAATAGACAGTACATATTTAATAAACGACGTTGTTGGCGCAGTTGGTATGACGTACCTACATTGTACTAAGTATTGCTGCAATGTACAGTGAATAGCAAAATAATTAAACGCAAGCAAAGCTTATAAAAAAAACGACTTTACTTTGCTTTATCTTTGGAAACTTGATCAGATTTAATGTATTAAACACGCATTTTACGGGACCAAAGGGAAAGCAACAGCTTTAAAAACAAAAATCGGCTCGTATGAAAAATTATGAGTTATGAGCTAACATAAATAAAAAACCAGTCGAATTGAGTACCTCCTCCTTTTCTGTGCAGTCGGTAGAAAATGCATTGAATGGAAAATCATAAAGCGGCCTTATTATTAAGTTCAAATTGAATTTAATTTATTTTGAGGAAGAACAACATGCTACAATTTTAATAAAAGTATAATATAATTTTCAGGTATAGCATAATACAATGAGCCAATTAAAGGTCCTCATGGTTAAAAAAATGATAAACACTATAAATCAAAGCTTTAAATGAAACTAATTACTGAAACAAATACTTAAATATGAAAAACTGACTAATCAAAATAAATTGGCAGGCAGTGTTCCCAAAATGCTGGCTGCGTTGACCGCTGTATATATACTTATATGCTGTGAAAAATACAGACCAGCATCCTGGTCACATGTCGTCTCTCTCAATTGTGATTATTATAAATCTAGAATTTCTTTAATATAATTATGAATATTGACTGATGCATGACGTGTAACTAATACTTATAAATACATTCATGTCTATACTTAGGATTTAAAGATTTCAATCACGGTTGATTTCTCGCATAGTTGAGTTGCGTGACTAGTTTCGGAGCAGTCGGTGCTTCATCATCAGTCGAGAATGCGCGTTGACCGTTCGGCGTGTCGGTGTACTGGCGCACGAGAATCGCGCACCGCCGCTTGCGCCGCCAGTGACGTTATTTTTAGCTCGTCATCTTGCGCAGCTTCATCTTTGGTAGTTCCAAACAAGAAATCCTAAGCATGTATAGAACTTACGAAACTTTCGTTCAAGCAACTTATGTCTCTTCCAAAGGTCGGTTAGACCAGTTCCAATGCCAATTCGATCGCATCCACAAATTTATTACATCAAAGCAAGCTCATTCTTCCAATAGACAAAGGTAAGGCAGGACAAGTGTCGCGTACCCTGTACTTAGCGTCAGGCGCCAGACAGAGTGGAATAAAGGCAAACAAGTACTTACCACTCAAATTACAGCTTTAGTACGCTATTGATGTCTCCAAGGCTCGATAATGAAAAATAATTTGTTCTGATTGGTCGGGAAAACGGAATATTAAGTGCTTCGATTAACCTATAAATGTGGAAGTACCGATGAGTAACTGTTATTAATGTCTTGGGTGTCTATTTGTAGACCATTATATTATTCTGACATTATTTTGATACTTCTATTCTTTTAAAATGAAGGTATTTTTAGGTTCTTGGTGAGTATTAAATCTCGTTGATCAGGTTTAAAAATAATATTTAAAAAAATGTTACATAGATTGAAAAGTACCGTTTATCCTTATTTATGAAATATGTTCCTTTTAGCCTTTGTAGCGTAAGTAATAATTAAATATGATCTACAATAAAACAAACTTGCTATTATTATATATGTATGATGATTTGTTTGTATCTACCAGATAGATCAACTTCCATTTTAGATGTAGATTTAACATCGTTTTTGTACAAATTTCAACAATTATGTACCTATACTGAGTTTTAAGAATGAATGTTGTTTGTACGAGGAATTAATGTAGTCTACTTCCTCAAAAAACCCGATGAACTGAGCAGCGTCTGAGCAGTGGTTATCGGATTCACAATGCGAACACAAGTTTTCTCCCCAATGAAAATATGTCTTTCTTGTTCCGGGTTTGATTGTGAAGCTAAGTCCAAGCTATGTCTTCTAAATAAGTGTAATACTGTGAGTGTGAAAACGTTAATAAAAACAGATGTAAGTAAAAGCACTTAACTGAATTTTGGTTTTCTTTGATATGTTACCTATAGCCATTTGACCAAAATCAAGTTAAAGATTCCAAAGATTGCGGTAAAGTCGATTTGTAGGTTTTTTCTATCATTATTTCTGTCAAGACATCTTATAGCGCTATTATATAAGATAAGTACATTAAACAAATATTTTTAATGAATGTATTTTCATTAATTAAAATCCATAGCAATATTATTTGAATTACAAAAATCTCAGATTATCGCGCGTTAAAATACAATTCCAAGACACCTGCTTCCAATAAATGGTGACAAAAGAATCCAAGCTTTGTCCAAAGAAAAGAAAATTTCTCAAAAGAATTTTCCATTCTAAAATCAAATATCTACATTATATCTCACTTTATACAGGGTGATCTTTATAAATTTTCAATTCAGGATCCGTAAAGCGGATGCATTGAAAGGGGTGCATCAAGGATTTTTCAGTAAGGCCATGTTTAGATAGCGGTATTCTTTCACCCGACGGAAAAATCCTTTGCACACTCACTAAAATATATACGATAGACTACCAAACTTGCGTCATTAACAGAGAATGCATGCATTCAGATAACTTGTTATATATTATAGTCAATGAGTCTAATGCTTATGTGTTCGAGTTACATTATTGATGGTGATATGTTCATTCGTATAATTTGAGATATCATAAAGTTATTTTGCATACACATTTTTTAGCATACCTAGGTTCGATTTTGATAGATTATGTTAGTTTTTTTTGAGCATATAATATTTGAACCCCCGTGTATTGCTATATTGTAGAATAAATAAATAAGTAAGGAAGGCTAGGGCGCGTTAAATTAGGCTTTTAAAAATTTAGGACTAACGGTATTAAGCGAATTAATATAGAACTATTATATACTAATAGTACCTTCTACTACTGTTTTATGTTATACTTTACTACAACATGTGATCTGTATCTTTGAATGGTATTTTGGAACTGTTTAATTTAAATTTGATACAACGATGCCGTCCTATACAACAATACAAGTTTTTTTTTCTTTATTACATTATGGAGTACCATAGATGACGTTTTAGTTTTTGAATGAAAAACTTAGCAAGAAGAATAGGGTCGGGTCAATTCAACGATACCTTATACGTTGCATTCGGTTAATTAATTTTGTCTCGGATTTCAATAAAACGCAATAATAAATATGGGTAGTGTAAAGTTAGCCTTACATTGCATAGTGAAGACCCGGGGGACGCTTCCTTCTACAAGATTGATGCCTATCTCTTCCAGTAGAGGTTTTCCGTTTGAGCTACGAATAAAAAAAGTTGTTTTACTTTATTTTCTTTATCTACTGAGCAGTGAGGAATAATGAATACTCTAGTTTTAGCACCGATTGATATGCGGATTCAATAAGGATTTTTTATTCTTACATACTTATAATTTAAACCTAGGCAAAACTTAAAAAAAAACCAACTTCACCGCTTATATTTTGGTTTTGGCTTGATCGATTTCGATAAAATTTATATGGGACCACCTCTAAAGTATAATCTACTAAACAAAAAAATAATTTTGAGAATCGATCCACAAATGATATCGGTGAACATACATAAAAAAGCATACTGTCGAACATAGTACCTCCTCCTTTTTTGTAGTCGGTAAAAATCCTTATATAATTGGGTTTTCTGAAATAGCTTTTGTTTTTTTTAAACAGTAGTGAAAATCTAAAATAAATCCTATAGATTTAAAAATGAAAAAAAAATTCGAATACACATAATGAATTAGCACACACAATAATCAATAATTAATTATAAACTAATAAAGATAATATAGAAAATGTAATAAACGCAAAGCCGCGGGACTTCGTAGTGCATAATAGATACGCTTGCATGCTTAATGTGCGACGGAATATAGTGACACTGCATTTTCACATTCTATTTTATTCAACAGAATGCGACGCCGTCTACGTTCTATTGAATCATAGTAAGTATGTGAGATCAGGCTCAGATATATAGAATGAACAAAATCCCGCGGAAGTGAGCTCTAACCTGCGTTTTTGGAACGTCAGCTCGATGCCGTAGTCACGAGAACTTTCGAAATCCCATTCGCTGCAAGATATTTAAAATTCCCCTAATATACGCCTTACTTAAAAGCACGCATTGCGTCATAGACCGCATAAGTAGAAACCTTACCTTTTTTCGTGGGGGTGAAAATACCTAGCACTTCCTTTTTTCCCAGAATTGAAGGAAAGGAGTTGTAGATCCCACCGTGAGAAGCCACTTGCATGGGTAGGGCATGATCTGTGGATGAGGGCTGACCTGCTCACCAAAGGTAACCCTCAGACAAACAACAAAAAAAAAAACAAAAAAAAATGCCTAGCACTTCCTTTTTTCCCAGAATTGAAGGAAAGGAGTTATAGATCCCACCGTGAGAAGCCACTTGCATGGGTAGGGCATGATCTGTGGAGGAGGGCTGACTTGTTCACCAAAGGTAACCCTCAGACAAGCAACAAAACAGACGTGTAAACCATAGCTAAGAGAGCCTTACTGGCTGAATGAACAACTGCTGAAATCGATCAACAATTTTGTTACGAATTTAATTATCGACTCAACACTTATGTCATAGATATTTATCTTTTATGAAGACTTTGGCTTTGCTAGACTCTAAGTAAGTTTAGGATAGCCGGATATCTTACAAAGAACAAATATATGATAGAGATTGTCATATATTAAACTGAACAGCGAAAGCCAAACAGCGAAAGCCAAATCATGCAGCAGTCTCACAAATCTTACAAAGATTTTTACATTTACAAGTCTCTTCTTGACCTGTGAATGTACAAAAGCGTTTAAAGCATTACGTTATAACACTCTACAAATAAAAAAGTAGTCCATAGCTAAATCAACTCATAGAGAGCAGGTCAGGTGTTTGTGAAAGGTCGTAGAATTCGCAGATAGCCATTCAACTATTGTTCATTTAATTTAGGAGATCTGGCGCCAAGCGCCGAAAATGTAAAAAACGCGGGAGAAGTTCAAAGCACAGAATTTATCGTCCGCCTCATGTGTCCGACACACTCTTACAATGATACAGGCGCATTTACTGGATGAGGCATTATATTACCCACTGTGGAACAGGAAGGGTAATAAAATATTAAAGTTGTAGAAGAGGTTTAGGGAACACATTTAAAATTATTTCTATTACTAATTTAGTACAACTACGCTATTCGTAACATATGCGTGTATTCGTCATATATATTTATCCTAAATATAAAAGGTAAGTGTTTGGTTTTTTGCGTACTTCTACTTATTTTTTATGTACATTAATTTTTCAAACGTTTGTGCCGATTTGGGTTATGTTTTTTTATTTATATAAAGAGCCAAGCTGCGAGATCGTACACAAAACAATGGTGGACAATAAACTTGTTCTTTTGTTTAAAAAAAAATCAAAGTATTTGTAACAGAGCGTGTTAAGACAAACTAAACGAGCCCGGAATAAAAAGTTAAACATTTAATGCAAGTCCAATGTAAAATAACTATTGCGATGAAATGATCTTGAAACTGTTCAGTCACTATTTGTAATTAACGTAACGCTCATTGTGTAAGAAATAAAGATGTCAAAAACTAAAGCAAAATGATACTACCCAGTCATTTCCAGGAATAACCTGCCAATTTAAGTATCATCCCTCTGTCCTCTCACAATAAACAATGCGACATTTTAAAACTTTCCCTTTGAACACTGACACAACAACGGAAGGTACGCCACATTTTTTTATACGTGTTATAATGTAGGTCATAAAATATTTGCAAATTTGAATGAATACTTTGACCGTATCCTCTCTTTTGACTTCAAGTTAAAAAAATAGTTGCCAAAATTTCTAGAAATTATGTTCCAGCAGCTATTTTTTTGGTTAATTATTTTATTGAGTATCGCAGGTGATATTTAAAATAAATGAAAAAATCTAGTCTACACACTTACACCCAGAGAGCTAAGATATTTAACCAAACCTTTTATATGCATTCGGTTTGCTAGCTTGGACGCTATGAGGGTACAAACAAACATATATACATTGGTAAGCCCATACCATAATTTTTGCTTGCCGTAGTCAGATAAAATATAAAATAAAGACGTTGTCTTTGTTAAGTTAAAATGAAGTATGGTAACCGAATTGTCACCGGGAATGTGCTCGTCTTACGGCACTTAACACCGGCCGGTGTTCTTGTAATCCCATAAAGTGCTCAAAGTGAGGCAATAGGGGTTAAGTTTTAAAAGCACTCTGTCTCGTATGGTGATTGGCGCAAGGTATAACAACTAACACTACAATTACTAACAACTGAACTAAAAAAAATTTTAATAACAAAATTTTTATATATATGTGATACGAGTATATATAAGTTTCATTTAATTGGTTGAAAAAAAACGAAAAAGGTTAAAAAGAACCGGATGTTTCTAAAAGTTGATATGTAAATACTAGCTGTGTCGCGAAGTTTTACCCGCGCTTACGATTACGAAAAGGATGATTATTATGATAACTATCCAATGTGTTTACTACAAATTGTCTTAACTTAAACTAAATCGGTAAACTGTTCGCTTTAGCATATATGTATAAAAAGGAATAGTTAAAGTTAGTGGGATGGTATATTGAGATGGGAAGTGGGATTAGTGGTATGGAAAGTAGGAAATATAATTCGCCCGCTATTATCAGTCTGAAAAGTAGTTTATGTGTTAATCCTAGCTATAATCTAAGTACATTCCAAATTTCATCCAAATCCGTTCCGCCATTAAAGCGTGAAGAGAACAAACATATTTACACGCTTACACATTTACACACAAACTTTCGCATTTATAATATTAGTAGTTTATACGTATAACTTTAACAGTTTTAGCAGCGCACGTCAGAATAGCACGCAGATAGCAGATTTTTTTCCTACTTACTTGACATTGTCGGTATATTTTGAATTTATAGCCTATGTGTTATTCTGATGTATAAGCTACTAGCCCATATAAGCTACTAGATAAATGAAGAACCGCTTGACCATCGACTAAATAGTCCAAACAAAGCCTAAACTTTTGGTTTGGATAGGTGAGCCCGGTCTTGACAATAACAACGAAAAGTGGCATTGATTTTTATATACATAGATATGTAAGTAAAGTTTCGTTAAAATCCATTCAGTAGTTTTTGTGTGAAAAAGTAACAAACATTCATACATACAAACTTTCGCGTTTATTATATTAAGTAGGAAAAGTAGGATTGAACGATTGTTTTCTCGCATTGCACTCGCCGAATCGCTGCTGACTGAATACGCGCTGACTATTTTACCATTTGTCTACCTCTCCTCACTTAAACCAACCAATCTATCGTACATACGACAATCGGAGCTTGTTTTAAATAAATAATGAGGGAACCCGCGCACCCGGCGATCCTTGCTTTTAACTTTTTGATTACACTTCTTTATAAAGCGACATTTACTTATTAATGTCAAGTGGATGTGTAGGTATCTGTGTCCTGGCATCCATTTTATATATATTATTTTGAACATGGAGTTATACCTGCGGAGTTGTATTTACCCGACTACGACAAAACAAGGTAATTATTTTAACGTATGTTTTGAACGTATTAGGCATGCGAATACAGAGGTGAAATCGGCGACATTCGCGCATTTTGTCGCAAAATTTAATATATTTTGGCTTTATATAAAACATACTGAGCATTTTATAGCTATTTGTGGGGAATTAATTATTTAAAATTGCGTGCTTAAAATAGCGTTGTCATACTATTTTCCCCTCACATACGCTTACTTCCCTTCACAAGTTAGCACTTCCTGACTTTCACGCCAACTGGTTGACTAGTTTCACTCCGAACTCCAAACTGATTACTTGTTGAAGTCTAACAGTTTAAAATCTAGTGTCGTTTATATTAGAACACACAGAAAGATTCTCAGAACCGGGGGCGCAAATATGCGAGGAAAATAGTAACGGTACCTTAAGGTGGGTTTAGGTAAAGTTGCTTTGTGGACTACGACTGCATAGCATTTGGAAAAAGTGTGCGTCCATATTATATTTTGTTACCAAGGAATAATTTATATGCGCCAAAGAATAATTTATCAAGTTCCATGTTCATTTTGAACCAGGAATTGAACCCGCAGCGTTGATATCTCCTTAGGCTGAACCCCTACGCCAGCAGCGCAATGTCAGCATTCAATAAAGTTTTTATCTTTACAAACTTAATATAAGTCCGTTTTGTAAAAATATGGAATACGCGCCGATAAAGACTTGATGCACATTAATATCGTGCACACATAAATCCTCGTGCACGTTAATATTATAAGAAAACATTACATATTTTAATTCGGAATATATTGACATGCAAATACAATCAATTAAACACGTCTGTACGTACAAAGTCGCAGTGAAAGCTTTAATGAAAACAAATGGGAAAACGCACTCGGCAAAAAAACAAACGTACTTGAGGTGCTTTTACACTTGAACATTAAATAAATACGATATTTTTAATGTGGGTGTATTGTTGGACTGGGATTTGAATTTGACATTTTATTTTATTTACTAGCCCTGCCCCGTGGCTTTGTCCGCATTTTTCAAGTTAAAAAGTAGCCTAATTGTTAATCCTATGTACAAGCTATGTACATTCAATTGATTTTATTTATATAGCATTAGCCATGCTAGGCAGAACTATAGTGATACATTTTATAGCATTAGCCATGCAAGGCAGAACTATAGTAATAAATTTAGAAAGGAAAAATTATCGCTTGATGCGGAATTTGAACCCGCGGCCATAGGGTGTCATGCCCTATTGCTCTAACCGCTGTTATTATTGACGACCCAGTTGGCGCAGTGGACAAGTGTCCGCCCTCTGCGCCGTGGGTCCTGGGTTAGATTCCCGGCAGGAGCACAAATTCCTTCCCAAGGGATATTTGTGCTTCTGGTTCTGGGTGTAATGTACGTGTGATGTGAGTGTTTCCGGCACCCACGATACAAGTCTTTGAACTTAGTGTGGGGCTGTGAGTGTGGATGCGTTTGTTTGTTTGTTCATTTCTATTATATGTATTGAATGCCTAATAAAAATAAATAAATAAATTTGCCTCATATCATTTCAAAATTGGTTGGCCTCTCGATACTGTATAAACACGTGACCCCATTTATTTTCCATTTTTTTATTTGGTACGGCTAAAATAAACGCTTTCACACACACAATCCCACACTAAGTTCAATGACTTGTGCGTGGGTGCCGAAAACATTCACATAACACACACAATCACACCCTGAAGACAAATGTTCCTAGGGGCGAAAATTTGTGTTCCCGTCGGGAATAGAACCTGATACCAGTGTTTAGAGTGATAGAAGACCGACGCGCATCTAACTAAACCAATGAGCGTCCTAAACCTAATTGTAAAATATTTTTCTAGTGTATAATAATATTATGTGCACCATTTTAACCAAATCCAGTGAACAATCCTCTCTAAACGGTCACCCGTCACCTCTCCCAGAGTTTTGACTCCGTACAAATTAAATCAATTACGGTTCAGCCTGCCTTTTTGTTCCCCAAATGTCCCTCCATTTGTTAGTATTACTGTTTGTGTCTGCGCTTCTCTGGTTCTCGTGATCTTTTGGTTTATTTTAAATTGTGAAATGTAATTTTATTCCTCTGTTTGGTAATGACTTGACTTATAAATAGAGGTACATACATACTGATCAATATTAATTTGTTGTCCTGATAGTATAAAAATGCATGTAAAAAGTCGGAATAAATAAATCGAAAGAAATAAATGTAGACCAACTTTTACATTTACTTTATATTATTTATTTTGTTTGTATTTTACTTATTATGTTATATATTTTTGTTTGAAGCATGCCTCAAGCGATATATTTCCTTTAAATTTTTTTCTTTTTTAGATAATTTATTTGTCCCTTTAATTCAATTGCATTCCAATATGTTTATCAGTTCAAGTACAAAGGTAATTTATATTATGGTTTAAGAATTTGCTCGTGTCAACATACACAGACAAAGTCACGTGTTTTGAATCACTCACTGTCACACATTTTTTTTACTTATACCTGCGTCTTTGTTCCCTCAGCAATCTGGGTGTCTTCAAGACTAGAGTGAATATGTACCTTCTAGGCAAGCATGTATCTTCGGCCGCATCGTCACTTTACATCAGGTAACATAGTTGTCAAACGCTTGCCTTATAATTCTTTATCCTGACATACTGATTCATTAAAAATTGAGTTGTATACATCTACTATTATTTTTTTATTTTAAAATATTTAAACGAAACCTCCTAAATCTTACTTTTTCTGCTACCAGTCATAACATGTGCTAAATATCAAAACCATTTCATCAGATATATATATATCAGTTATATATATATATATATATATCAAGTACCTTAGAGACGAAAGCAGGGCCTAAACCACTGGTCGCAGAGACTTGAAATTTGGATAGTACATTTGTCTTAGTACGTAGGCCTGTACTGGATTTTTGGAATACACACTCACACATTAGATAAATAAACAAAACAAACTAATCACATTCATAATTACGTACTAATTGCGAAGACTTGTTTTGTGGGTTCCTGAAATATAATCAAAATCAGGAGCAAACATTTCCTTTGAGGAGGAAAATTGAGATATGCCGGGAATCGAACCCAAGACCCACAGCTGTATAACCAAAAGCTTGCCGACTGCGCCAACGAGTCATCAACTATTATTTGAGGTTGAAACAAAGATCAAAGCGTACAAAGTGTGTTTCAAATCTGGACAAACAATAACACCGGAGTCCCTTTGAAATATAAAGAAACAAAGAAACATTTATAAAAATAAAAGAAAATGCCTAAACTGTAGAAAACAATACTGGCCCAATTTCTTTATAGACTTTCCTAAACCAAAATGTACGTAAGTGCTATTGGATATTTTGTGCCTTCAAACAAACTTTGTTTACAACGAATCAGAAACATGCTGCTTTTGGGTATAATTGATGTGCATATTATGAATATTCAGACTACATTAAAATTATTATTAAAATTGTGATGTACTTAAGAAATTTTTATAAAGTTTATTATTTCCTTATTCATAAAATTAAAACGTTTGATATACTTTCTATAATTGTAATATGTTTGTATCTTATTTTGACAGATGCAAAGTGTGAAGCGTTACATATGGCAAAAGTATTGTATCTATAGAAGTTTATCAAACGTTTTATTATTGTATGAAAAGGGATCTTTACTGTTTGTTACCGAATGCCTAAATGGCTAAAGACTTATGGAGTGAGTTTGAAAACTATCGCGAGTGTTATTTATATGTATTTAACATAACATAACATAAACGCTTCATGGGCTTGTATTAGGGTAAATTTTATTATTATACTACAAGGTGCAATATTTCTAGACCATAATTGTTCGATAAACTTTTAGTTGCTGTAAGATGTAGAGTTATAAGAAATTGGACTAATCCGGAATCACGCAAAATTATATGAAAAGTGACATATTCCGCTACGCCATAAGGTATCCCAGTGAACAAGAGTGATTTTTTTATACAACTCAAAAACAAAAGATACGTTATACTTTGTTGCCGATGTGAACAAACCGTTAAATTCAAACAAATGCGAGGCAAATCTCTAAGTTCAGAGGGGCGAAGAAAGCAAAAATAAAAACATCAATTGTGAAAGGACGTGACAGACGTCGATTTCCTCGACGGCCCATTAGAACGAAACAATTGATTGACACCGACTGAAAAGGAAAAATACGAAATAAGTTTGAAAAAGAAAGTACAGACTAACTACGAAAACATAGATATATAGATCTCCTTCATGGCTCTTGACTCCATGCTAATTAATTATTATGTTACGAAGAATTTAGTGTGTAGGTGTTTTCTAGATGTAACTTTATCTGACGTACGTCAATTCACTTATTACATTTCAGTATGTCCACTACGTATGGTAATAACGTTTGTACAGAATCTAGAACCGGAGTTTTGCCGCGAAGGTGAAAAAATGGCGTTGTTGATTTTGTGTAATTTTCCAAAACCTGTGATTCTTCGAGTGTTAATGTGTAATAATGGTGGATTATTAACCGTTAATACTAAGTAAATGTGCATAAGTGTAGGCAAGTCATACAAAGTTGAAAAACGTGATTTTCGCCTTCGCTCCAAAACTCCAATAGAAGTTCTAGTAAAGTTTCTACCACTTTACTAGGGCATGACTTGACTATGACTGACTACTTGACTTTGACTGTGACTTGTGACTAAGACTTTTATTATGAAGAATAGAAATTGTTAATATTTGTTTAATATTTCGACTGAAGGACTATGCATCCATGGGCATGAAATAATTAAAAAAAAAAAAGAATCTAGAACCCAAACCTAGTTCAAAGTTGCATTATAATCTCCCGCCAAACTGCGACCATAAACAATCATCTTTGTCTGATGGCCATTTTTCGCTCACCTGAAAGCGCTTGTTGACGCAACTTTGCATATTCAAATAGGAAAAAACGTCGGCGAGATCGGAACTCCAAGCGTATAACATTTTTGTGGTTGGATAAGGATGTGAAAAATAACCGAAAATACAATTTTTTTGTCGCATAGCAGCACTGCACAATCTGGCTGGTTCTAGCTGAAAAGGTGAAGTGCGACCGTATTGCTGTGTTTATGTAGTTGCCCATTATGTACCTATGAGTATTTGAAATATTACCTTAGAATAGAACATGATTTATTCGCTTCAAATGCGAGTGATAATAGGGTTGGGTATACAGTATAATTTATTTATTTAATACTTTATTGCACAGTAAAAAGTGTACAAAAGGAGGACTTAATGCTAAAAGCATTATCTACCAGTCATCCAGCGGTGGAAAATAAAATGACATGAGGCGTGCATCAATCAGGGATAAAAAAATATATGTAAGATAATAATAGAAATTTATTCTATTATAAATATTGTTATTATCTATAATAGAAATTATATCGAGTTGTAAGGTACATAAATATAAAATACTAAAGATTATACATACATATCTAAAAAAGATATAACCTAAAAACCTATATATATATTTATACACTAAATAACTGTGCTCAGAGAAGTTTGTCAACATCATAAGGCTTTGGTAATAATTTTAAGATAATGATCTTTAACGTGCTTTATGAAACAAGCTTTTTTAACTGACAAATTACGCCAATTCAAACATATTTTAAATAATTTTCATTTAAGTACCAGTATACATACAGAGTTTAGGTAATATCTCGGGACTTAATCACGCTAAAAAAACTATTTTTATTTACCTCGACGTTACGGCCAAGTTGCATTGGCCATGGTCTCGAGAAGACTCAAATTACAAATACATACAGAGATTTTTGTTTCAAACAATTATGTAAAGTTCAATTATTTGTATAAGGAGCAGAAATATGAATTCGATCAATAACTCTCTAGAGGTGGTATATTTTCAAAAATCACATCCCTATTCCGAAATAAAAAAGCGAGCGACCACAGACAACACCGCGGGTAAAAAGTTCTAGGAAAACAAAAAGCCGGCGACTCGGTTTTGTTCCTACTTTCCACTACAATGGTCCGTTTGATAAATACTTGTATATTTTCATACTTATGCTCGGTATGTTGGTTTGTGATGGTAGAGCTTTTTAATTGTACAAAGGATTTGGCAACAATATTTGTTGGAAAAAGTATAATGCGGGTTCGGTAGGTGCGGTTGAGTATTACAGTTTAAAAAAGTTGAAACATTCAGCAGGTAAATTTAAATTTATTGTTTAATGAATAAACAACGTCATAATAAAGAGATATTCTTAGCTATTGCACGGTACTATAAAAGAACGATGTGTTTTTTGATAGAAAATCATGTAATTAAACCTATTGATCTAATTAGATTGTAAAATACCTTTATTACATGGAGATATAGATGAAGTGATCGTAGTATAATTTGATAGTAAAATTAGATTTATTTACTAAACGCCAATGATTTTCATGTGGTTTTAATTGATCCGTCTTGTATGCAAACAATTAATTTCTGAATTCAAAATTCATGATACATAATATTATAAACGTTACTTAGCTTTGGTTCAGTTTTATTTCAAACATATTTTAATATAAACATAAACATAAAACATAAACGCTTTCACACTCACTTCCCCACACTAAGTTCTATGACTTGTGTCGTGGGTGCCGGAAACATTCACATCACACACACAATAACAACCAGAACCAGAAACAAAAATTTTTCATGGGGAGAAAACTTGTGCTCCCGCTGGGAATCGAACTCGATACCCCTGCTTAGAAGGCGAACGCCACCCAACTTAGCCAACAGGCAGTTCGAATATTTATAATGTATATATATAATATATAACATGCCATACAAAAATATATAACATGGGTTTAAAAACATCTTCTTATACAAGATTAGACCCAAATATACAAACTAACAGCTGTAGTTTTAAAGACTTTTATTTGCCTTTAAAAAGCAAATGAATAACAGAATAATATAATATTTGTGGCAGCCACATTGCTTTGATTGTAAAGTATTTTGAAACTTCTAAAAGCTAAAGGTAAACATTAGATACCAAACCTTTGAACCGCGTTTGACATGAGTTGCCAGTTAAAGCCGCTTAATTTCTTTAGTATTTCAGCTTATTTGCTTCAGTTTCTAAATATATTTATATGTTTTTTCCATTTTTACGGTTGAAACAAAGACATTTAATTTTAATCAAATATATCGATGATTTAGCGGAATCGAGTAAAAAATATCATTTTGTTGTAATTACGTTATATTCCTGATAAGATTTAATTATTTCATTCGTTTTGAAATGGGAGTGTACTATAAATCATTTAGTTTCCGTTCAGACATAAAAGGATGCGTAACACTGCGAAACATTACAAATTGTGCCTACTGGAAAGTATACAATTTTGTGCTGATTTCTAAAAGAAATTTATTGATTTGTACATTTTAAAAAATCGTTATTAACATCAATGGCTATAAGTAAAACGTAGTAATTGGATACAATATCTTTGGCTATAACAATAAAATGGTACTTGTACTTTGGTTTACATTATAATACAGTTTAAAATTTTCATTTTTTTCCTTTTCTAGGAGTCATGCATAAGTTTTCTAATGTCTCCTAATTTGTTTCCTAATTTCATTACAATCTAACCGGCTAAGCAGCTGGATGGCTTCGACATTTACATGGTGGTGAAGTCTCAATAGTACAAAATCTCTCAATACTTTATTCTGGAAGCGTTATATAATCTTGATATTACTCTGTAGTACACCCCATACCATATGTCCATATTGCTATAAGGACTCGTTTGTAAATTAGTACTTTATCGTGTATTGAAAGCTTAGATTGTCTTCCAAGTAGCCATTACATTCCTTTATGGCGTAAGCCTAGTTCTTCTCTTTTCTTCTTAACATGAGCTTGCTGGCGAAGCTTAACGTCGAGCGTCATGCCAAGATATTTAGCTGTATTCTCTTATGATATTTGTTTAAAATTTGAAATCAGTGTGTGATTTGAATGGATATGAATTCATTCAGTTTGATCTTCCATTTCACAGTTCAGTCATACACTTGATTGACAGCTATCTGTACCTTTTTTAATGCTTTATCGTGCATATTTTCAATACTCAGTATAGCGGTATCGTCAGAAAAGTTAGCGATGCTGATATTTTCCAGTTTGAGAATATCACAGGTATATATTATCTACAGGACCGGTCCTAAGACACTTCCTTGTAGTGCTCCAGCTTCGATGTTTTTTATATCTGAGTAAGCATCATTCTAAATACCTCAGATGTAGAATTTTAAAATATCAGGAAACTGCTTTGATAGGTTCTTTCTCAGGTTGTATTATAAGACTTTCATGCCATACTTTATTAAAAGCTTATGCTACGTATACAAACACTGTCGAGCACACTTTTTTTATTGAAAAAATATACATGAATAATATAAAATAAAACATATGAACAATTAAATATTTCTAACAACCAACCTGGTAAATAGCTATAGGTAATAACTAAACACCAAAAAAATAAAAGTACAGTCAAATCCATAGATCTATTGTTTAAGTATGCCAATCGCAAAAAAAGTCTGTATACGTATTTTATTTCCACCTACAAATAAGCCTAATCTAAACAAACAATAAAATGTAGCTTTTCATTCTCATTTCTCATTCTTTCTCGTAAATAGATTACCATAATCACTTAGAATTGTAAAAACACTGCGCCTTGAGGGTTGTGCGAAACAGTATCATCGCTACAAAGATGAAGATGAGTGAGAATAATGTAGCGTTCATAAACTTCCTTGGCCAATCTGGAAGGCGCTCAATAGGCTGCGTACCCAGGCTAGATCAAAAGACAATCTGTCTAGGTAGCTACATGGACCCAAGCACAAACCGATATGAATGTGAAGGGAGAATCACCGCAAATATGACTCATTTTGGCGAGTATTGGACTAAAAAGGAGGATGTGTTGCCATCGATATGCTGAGAATAAGAATGTGGCGTTTTTGAACATAAATTAATGAGAAATTAGAAAATATAAGTTCCAACTCAAGATGTCTTACAACTCAGTGTCCTTACCTTGCCCAACGTAGCGACTCCAGGCCATGTATTATGTGCGGTACGGGGAAAGTCCTGACAAGTCAAATAAACAATACACCCCTAGCAAGATATCGTGGTGCACATACGGGTGTAAATTATGCTATGAATATGATAGGGTAACGAAACAAGATGTGAAACACTAAAACCTGACGTGTCCTTCATCATTGACTAGATCTAATAAACCGTTACACATAATATTAATAACACACACATGTGATAATATTTTTGTATTTGTTAAAAAAAATTGAGTCACCACTGCCCTGCAAGACTACGGACACCATAATCTATATGATTTTTGATTCGTTGGATTTGGCTCCGCCCTGAATAGAAGAATAGCTGTTAAGCATCTTAAAAAATAACGGAAAAGAAATAGAAGAAAATGCCATACATATTGCATAGAACGGCTTTTTTGATATCTCGAGAACGGATTGACGATTAGTATAAAACTTTGGTGAGTTTTTTTTTTAATTTACGTAAGTGACGCCGCGGGGAACCACTATTTATTTAATAAAACCTAGTCATGCATACCCGAATTATTAAGAAAAATTTGACGACACCTTTTAAGTTGCAATCGATATTTGAATTAACGAACATATACATACGGTACATCATTCATTTTGCTTAGTTGTTTTTAATGCAAAATATCAATGTTTGCCAGTTTAGGTACTGTCTATCCAATACACTGTTCTACAAGATAAAGAAAGCATCGACATAATCTCATTAATCTTGTCCTGACAACGTAATTCAATGTCCCGTTAGGACTGAGATAAGCTCGCAAAGAAAAGGCGCAAAACTGAAATAAATAGGAGAAGAAAGGTCGCCGAACTAATCCGAGGCGCCACGACGTCAGACGTCGCGGGAAAATAACATTCAGAGGAACGAGCTTGTATCGAAGGTTTTATATTATACATTAGCTCGGATACTGTGAATTCGATGCTACGAGTTTCAATTAAAAATATCATAAAAATCATATATATTGTGCATATTAGTAGTCTTGGACAGGACTAGCACAGAACCGTAGCCAATGGCAGAATATTAGAGAGGTAAGGGTTTAAAAGAGCTGTAGGTTTGATCATTATAAATTATTAAGTCAGCTAGATAATACTCTCTAGAAGCTATCAGTAATGAATGCAATAAATACAAAGTGATATAAAAGATATATATTTTTCTAAAAGTGAAACTTAAAAAAATGCTTTCAGATGATTATCGAAATATAGTTTAAATTTTTAATTTTATTTAGTAAGTAAGTGATGTAAAGCGCCTTGAGTAGAATAAATTCTCTTATAATGATACAATTTATCATATTACATTCCAATTAGAGCGTTTTATTTAGATCGAGATAAGTCGACGCTATTTTCCTTTAGAAGCAGCATCTCCATTCTCAACCCATTCCAATATATCACGATACCGATGTTTAAAATTCTCTCATTCGACACCAATTTACTTACAAATTAAACTTGAAATTCCAAAACAAAGCATTCTCTGATTTATTTTAATCAGAACCGTCAAGACGTCCATCTTCTCCCATTTGCCGAAAACTTTTGATCCTAATTCATCAGGCCGTCATTTTGGCGTTATTACCTGACGAATATAAAAAGCGCTTTCTCCTATCACGCTGATTAAGTGGGGGGCGCTCTCGAAATTATCCGGAGTAGAGGGCCTGTAATACACCTTATTGGATTATCTCAGGCTTTGATGTCCACCCGACGCTTGTTACAGCGTTTAAAGTAATAAAAGTACGTAATTCCTTAAAGGTTCGGAAATTGAGAACGTTAACTAAGTGTATTCGGAGGCAAAAAATGCAAAGGAATTTTAATACTTGCTGCGCAATGGAATTTCGTCTGATACAAGTTGATTAGAAATTGTGAATTGATTTTAGAGAAAAGGTTCAGGACGTTCATTTAGAAATAATAAAAACTTTTGATCCAAAACAAAGATATTTGTCTTATACAGGATATTTGTTTTGATTACAATACAATAATGACGACCCAGTTGGCACGGTTTGCAAGTCTCCGCCCTCTGCGCCGTGGGTACTAGGTTCGATTCCCGGCAGGAGTTCAATTTTCCTTCCTAAGGGAGATTTGTGCTTCTGTTTCTAGGTGTGATTGTGTATGAGATGTGTTTATGTTTCCGGCACCCACGATTCATGTCTTTTAACTTAGTGTGAGGCTGTGAGTGTGAATTCGATAAAAGTATAAATAAAAATTAAATGATGAGTTTAAAAATACGTTTCTGCAACATAATTGTCAGTGGCACGTCACATAGTAATTTAGCTGTAAAGGATGCAGTCATATTGTAAACAATGAAACCCCTATAAAAGAGTTGACCTGAACAGTAAACATTTAATACAACAATAACGCAACAAAATAGTTAAACAAAGCGGTAAACATTTGATGGTGCAACAGTAGCGCACCAATACAATCTTGATCGTAATTAGCCGTAACAAGATTAGCATTTAGATTGCAAACATTACCATGCACTAGCAATAACTCACGGTGCAAGATAGATAGCTAGCAAAAACGCCGGTTGGATTTTATCAGCCTGATTAGGATAATAACAAACACCTGAAAATATATAATTAAAATTACTTCTAGACATACGGTGGTCTTTGAGTTTTAAAGTACCAAATTGTGTTGTACTATGTTATGACGGATCACCATAAATGGCTGCCACAATTATATGTAACTTGCTCTAAAAACGCACAGATGATATTTAGAAAAAAAATAGATGAAACATATGAAGTTACTGCCTTAGATTATAAAATGTATTAGTAAACAACCGTATTAGTAGTATTTTCAATTGAATTTTATTAAAGATATGTTTTCTATGATTCAACAGTAACCAAAAGAAATACTATCGCGGAGACTTCTTAAAAAATTTAAAAGAACTACAATTCTCTATTACATCATTTGTATGTATTTCATAAGGTAAGCCATGTAAATATTTTTTTTGGCGACCTGATTGCAAAATGGTGTTTCTTTCTACTTAAATACCTATTGTAAATTTAATTGGTCTTATTATAATTTACGCGGTTGAGGGGTTGCTTACGTCGCATTTTGTTTGTTTTAACGCATTTCACTGAATATTATTTTTTCTTTTTTAAATTTCTTATCTAGTGAACCACGGACGTAAAAATTCCCCGTTAGGTTGACTGAGTCTACCTCCATGGTACAACATGGTAAACAATAAACCCAAATGTCATATATCACCATTGCGACCTTGTATATCTGAACAAAACTCGTATTTAAGTTTATCCTGCTGATCAAACAGCGAGTAGTAACAATAAAGCCCGTTCTCTATTGACACAGCGAGCGATGCGGGCTCGCTTTGTTTCCACTCGCGTTCCAAACTCGCGTTGTATTATCGTGGTAAACTAATCTGGGCCGTCACTGTCTCACTTCGCGGCAATCTGTTTGCGATGCGATGATACTGTTTGCTATCAGACGAGTGCGTTTGGATTGGATGTAACGCGCTCATATTAGGTTAGTACTTGGTCTTGTATCTGGATGATACGCCGATAAGTGATAGGCAATTTGGTACGGTGTTTTATAGGGACACGACATGTTTTGTTATTCGTTCATTCTGCTTTTTTGGGATCGTGTCTCTGCTGACTGGGTATTTTGCTTTATTATATCTAGTTGGATTGTCTGTCGACTGTCTAGGTCTCCTACTTTTATCTTATCTAATTGTAATGTTTTTAACGAAAAGTTCCTTCTGATAGTCACCCCATAGAAGTTACGTTGTAACAGATACCCTCTTCTCAGTGACGCTGAGCCAGCGTTTTATTATTTTGTTTAATTTAGTAATCATGTAATTATTGGTACGCGATGATATAATCGAAGATGGTTTTAAGCATGCTTGCCATTTTTTTTATAGATCTGATTTAGATAGTTAGCTTATTTTGGATCGACTTCGTTTTATAATAATAAAACGAAGTAAACTTGTCATTAAACATTGTCAGAATGGGTACGAAAGAATAATTTACTAGATTTCCAAATATTATTTAAACTAAGAGGTTACCTATAACAATGTATTTTTAATATAACCTATAGCGTACTTACATATATCACACAGTCAGGCTACCGTTTTCTAAACTACTCACTCGCAAGGCAAACATAAACATGCTACGTAACCGGCTTCATCTAGTTTCGAACAACGTTTCTAATCTATGTTTTGTGCATGTGCAATCCACCAGGTACCCATAAATAGCTAGGATCTCCTCTGCATACAAAGTATCGTTAGAATGGTTTATTGTGAATTTAAACCTTTGTGCGCATACTTTGTATATAAAGTGCTACGGCTGTGAGTGCTACGAATGCTACAAACGCTACGAAAAAGAGTGCTACGACTTTTAATGTCGTTTACTATTTATAAAAGAAGGATGTTTTATGGTTATGGCACAGCGATAAAACTTTCTAGAATCATTTCTTCATCTTTGTATGGATTATGTTAACACTTCACGAAACACGTTGTAAATTGAATGCTATTTGTAAGTATGATGAAATGACACCATGGTTTATGGACCTCTGTTATAGACAAAACAAAGTTTGTCTGGGTGTTTAAGAAGACATATCCGTAATACGGCATTTTATTCTCTTATAGGCTATCATTTCACTACTATCATACTTTGTGGTATTGCGTTTGGTCGAGGGTGTGGATAAACACGCTTGGCTTTAAATAATGGCTGGATATATTTGTACAAAATTGGTTTCCATGTAAACTAGATATATCGTTTAGAATAAACAAAGTTACGAAATTAGCTGACGCGACGAAATCTATAAGAAACAAAAAAATACGTACATTAAATATCTAAATATGATTGGCAAGCGACTCGTTAGTATCCTTTTTAACTGATTTCAAAAAAGGAGGTTCTCAATTCGACTGTATGTTTTTTTATTTTTCTGTATGTATGTCTCCGCCAATTAGGAATCGATTTTGATGTTTTTTTTTGTTAAGTAGAGTACCTATATTTCAGAGGTGATCCCATATACATTTTTCGAAATCGGTCAAACCAAAACCGAAATATAAGCGATGAAGTCGGCTTTTTAAGCTAAAAAAATATATTCCGATCGCCTTAGTGTAATATTGGTAGAAGTGTACAATAAAAAGTTAATCTATTCATCAATCTACATCATTCTAATGTAGGATAAAGTGTCAAAACATTGCATAAATAATAAACATGATTAAACCTGTCTACTCAAGTGTCTGATTGTGAGATATATTATATGGCAGCGAGCTTGATACATTTATTATATATCTAATACTCGTCATGTTTCGGCGGTGAATTAAAACATCGTAGCGAGAGGTGATATGGGTTGGTTGACAATATCAGCGATTTAAGTTATCGAGAGTTACAAATAAAAAAATAAAACAATTTCTTTTTTGTCTTACAACAGAAATTGCATTTGGAAAGTATGACATATTCTATAATTATTTACGATTATGTATTATGTATCTATTTACAGCCCAGTTGCCTATATTTCCTTAAACGATACACATATATTATACAGCAAAGACCTAAGTTCCCTACAAGGTAACCAGCTTATCGATAACTCAAGTGTTATAGTAACAAGTATTTAGGTAACCAGTAGGTAGCGTTCCCGTCATGCTGGCGAATTGATTTTTTTATAACATAAGTAAATGAGGGCAACATGATTTATAAACATTTTTCATTTTAAAGTTAAAATTGGGTCCTTTCAGAAAACTATTATAGTTCATACTCGATTCTATTTTATATAATGAACGACGTTGATTTTTATTTTGCATAATGTTGTATCCACAAATTATGTCTAAATGCATATAAATATAATCTATAAATGCCTGGATGATTTTTTGGTAAATGACGTTTTCGAAAAATGAAACCTAGCTAGATCGATTTATCGCCCCCGAAACCCCCTGCATACAAATTTCATGAAGATCGTTGGAGCCGTTTTCGAGATTCCGATTATATTTACTACAAATATACAAGAATTGCTCGTTTAAAGGTATTAGATTAGATATGCCGCTGTCAAGTACATATTTCATGTTCAATAAATTAATTCATAAAATTAGTCGTAACCAATCGCAGTCAAGTCAAATAAAGTAATAAATCATGATCAAGTCATACTCAAGTCGTGCCCCGGTAAAGTGGTAGAAACTTAGAGTCAAAAAACCCTAATGATTGTTTATGACGCTCGTTATAGGGCTGTACCTCAACATCTCGGTGTCTCACAGTAGGGATGCCTGCAATCCGCACGTATAATTCCCGTAATTTTCAAGACCATTGACCGGGAAAATATGAATTCGCTGGCTATAGTTCAAAGAGCTTAGAGAATTAACTTGATGAGTTCTATACGCATATATAGAGGTATAATTTAGCTGTTTAATTAGTGAACGATGTCGTGTTTCGGTCGTGTTCACGTATTTCGTCATATACATACTATAAATACGATTATTTGTGAGGCTTAATAGTAGATTATGATATAATTTAATGTTTTATTGAGTACGATATAATGTAATGCTTTATAAGCATACCCCCTTTATCAGAAAAATATAAAACCTTTAATAGAGATCCTGTATTTAAAATATGTTTTAGCTTGTTTTGATCGACATGTTAAATGTTACTCATTTCAATAGGACAAAAAAATTATAACTTAGAGAAGTTTTGTTGAATTATCTTTTTAGAATAAAATTAAAAGCATTTAATTATAATTGAGTTTTAAGATTCATTTCGTCGAACACATTAGTTATAATTAAAAAAAAAGAGTAAATAGAGAACATATATAGGACATACCTAAAATTATGTTTTTTTTTATTTCGTCACTTAAGTACTTATTTTTCACTGAATCGTTTCTTATAATCAATATTTTTTTTGTTAAATTGTAATTAATCACGTTTTAGTATTAATTTGCAATATTACAGGTACAGCAAAGTTTCGTGTATATATTATTGTATGTAAGCTACAAGTATAGTTTCTACCCCTTATTTACTGAACTTCTTTCGTTTCAAGTTTAACAAGTATTAACAAGAGCGTTTCATCTCGCCCTTTGATTTAGGGTTCCCACGAAAGAAAAAACAATAAAACTCAAGCAGCAAGCGAAAAAGACAAAGCTATGCACAAATTGGTGTCCCGGGCAGCGTGTGACGTCACTCCGCTATTCGCTCATTACGCTCACTGCATGCACGCTGACTAAAGTTTGTCTCCACACAAATGTTCTTTCGCGCGCGATAGTTTAAAAAAAACAAGCAGCATTGTTTCTTGATGACTTGATGGATTACGATGTATTCGAGTAAGGAACATGCCTGCTCAATGAATACGAATAAATGCTAATGTATAATGTTTTATTTTACCGAAGTAATTCTGCAAAATAATTGTAGAAGAATGACAAACAAAAAGGTCTGTTTTTATTTCATTTCATGTTGTACTTGCACTAAAAAAAATATGCTGGGAGTATTTTGTACCAGTCAACCAGCAATAGCAGGAACGAACATATAGTACATAAAAAATTCTTGTATAAGGTAATCCACAATTTTAACTTTGATATTCTGTCACATCAACGAGATAGTGACATTGCGACAAGCGACGTTTCACCAGATTCACCAAAAAACAGCTAAAACGTAGATTTGTTTCCTATCTCGATATTCATATATATGGCAGACTGCCATGACGCGCCGAAGTCTCTGTGTAGAGAACCGATACGTGCCGAGTGCTGACAGACGCATTGGATCGTGCCGACACGTGCCGCTGACGTCACTGACGCGTGACGCTCGTCGGACGTGCGACAAATTGTGCAAAAGCGCTTGACTTGCTTGTTCGATTCTAATGAGCCGAGTTTTGATTGGGATTTTTGCTTGTCGTGTTCGGTTTTTGATGAAAGTTCCTAGTCTGGGTAGCCTACTTAATACACAGCACATACGAGGCATTCTTGCAGCTAGTTTTATACATGAAACAAACGTATAATTTATGAAACATTTTATTGGTATATAGAGAACTATAGTTACGTATAAGTTGGTCAAACGTTTGCCTATCATGAAAGTAAATTTTTCTCTAATTTGTCTTAAGAATATTCTCTTCTTTCGTTCTTACATACAGAAAACTTGTCAGAGGCTATGTTTTATCTCAATATAATTTAAACGCAAGCAAAGCTTAAAAACCCGACTTCATCGCTTATATTTCGATTTTGGCTTGACCGAATTCGATAAAATGTATATGGGTGGTCCCATGGCGTCTGAAGTATATTCTACCAAATAAAAAAAACATCTAAATCGATATATAATTGGCGGAGATATTGCATAACATACATACAAAAAAAAACAGTCGAATTGAGAACCTCCTTTTTTGAAGTAGGTTGAAAATATAGTCTACTAGCCGTGCCCCGCGGCTTCGCCTGTTATTATCAAGTTAAAAAGTAGCCTATGTGTAATATATGTACATTCCAAATTTCATCCAAATCCGTTCAGCCGTTAAAGCGTGAAGAGGTAACAAACATACTTACACACACACTTTCGGTTTCCTAAGATTACCTTTTACAAACACACAAACTTAACTTTTTTATAGTATTATTAGCCGTGCCCCGCGGCTTCGGCCGCGTTAGTTAAGTTAAAAAGTAGCCTATATGATATTCCGGAACCTTTACTATCTACATTCAAAATTTCATCAAAATCGGTTTATTCGTTATGGAGATGCGTGTCTTTCTAATTATAATTATTCTACATTTTCGGGATTTTATTACTCTGTTCTAAAGGCAAATGTCCGAACTTAATCAACCTTTAAGATAAATAGAGAATATATTTTATTAATGTCACAAAAATTATCATAAAGAAATATAAAAATTATTTTTTTGTAACTAGTAACATTTATTTTTATTACTACCTATTTTTTTTTAAGTACCAAGTACTGCCTTACCACATTGCATTTTACCTCATAGAATCTCTATAGACCCACTTTTTAAAAACCTTTGACAACTAATTCTGAGCGATAAAAAAAATACCTTTGATTCCTCATCAGACTTTTAAATCCTCAAAATGGCGTGACATCCAACGCAATAAGTCTCGTTTGTTACAATCTCTAGTGCGGGGTTAGTTAAGGCTGTCTACAAACGATGCATCCATATTGTATTGCACCTGGTTTAAGTACTGACTACTTCAAATAAGACCCATGAGATAGTTGACTTAGTTGGGTAGCGTTTGTAGAAGGCAAAATCAGGATTATCTGGTTCGATTCCCGGCTGAAACACAAGTTTTCTCCCCAAAGAAAATTTATGTTTCTGGTTGAGATTGTGTGTGATGTGAATGTTATTCATATCATACAAACACACTCAATGACGATTATCTCGAAAACTGTGAGACTTTTACGAGGCACATTTTTTACTATATATACTTACCTCGCTTGAGGTTGTTAGCTTTCTGCGTTTAATTACCGTTTCGATCCCTGAAATAGTTTACTTTTCATTCCCTATATCTTCATTATTTGCTTGTATGTTTCCGGTGTCGTACTTGCAATGTAAATCATGTTTCTAGTGGTATTGCTAAATAGGTACTCTGTTTTTATGTCATCTTTTTGCTGTTTAAGTATTTTGATTTCATGTCATCCTAATAAATAGTATTTTAACGAAAATATCGTTCTAATAGAGTACACCCGTGCACCTTAATGATAATTATAGCTGTAGTGTAGAATACGCTCTAAATGGGTGCAGCATGTAAAATCATCCTAAGGCGAGGTATCCAATTGGATGCAAAGCTCACATTTGATACAATCTCCAGATCACAGGGCTTGTTAAGGCGACGCGTGTGCCGCACGTGATCTGAGCAAAGTGTCCTAATTGATAATGCTTGCCCTTAATTGTAACCCTCGCATAGTTTTTAGGGGACATAATTGCTATGTAATTGGATGTGACGGGGTATGTGGTGAAGGGAAGAATTATATAAAATGTTTCAGAATACGGTGATATAGGTAATATAATAATATCATGTACATGATATTAAAATAGATGAATAAAAATTACTCAAAATGTATTACAACATGTCAAAGACAGACCTTCTAACACTTTAATCGCTATACGTCTTGAAATATATATAACAATAATATATTTTTTATGGCAAATGAGGTTACGATTTCTATCAAAATTTCTAATACTGTCACTGAATTACCAATGAGAAACTAAATCAATAGTAAAAAGTGTGTAAAGAAAGAAATCATATTATAAAATCAATGATTGTGTTAATGAAAATAATGCATGGAGACAAAATGAACAAGCGCTTTTTGGAAACTGTAAAATATATGCAACCGTAGGTTAAAATAACTTATGTAATGGGCCCGATTTTGAAAGCTTTAATTATTGATTTTTTTTCCTCTTAAATTTGGCTTCGTAATCTTGTGCATTTATGCAGTGTCAAGTAATAATATATTTCAAGTGTATTTCATATTTAAAGTCCTAGCCACAAGTCACAGTCAAAGACAATTATAAGAGTCAAGGTCAAGTCATGCCCTAGTAAAGTGGTAGTAACTTTACTAGAACTTCTGTTGTTAGTTAATAATCCACCATTATTACACATTAACACTCGAAGTATCACAGATTTGGAAAATTATACAAAATCAACAACGCCATTTTTCACTTTCGCGGCAAAACTCTAAATTATTGTTTTAGAACTCGTTTACAATCTTAAATTTTAGTGACAGTACTAAAATTTTATATTTAAAAGTCACGCTTAAACAAAAAAACATTAACGATTATTAATTTATTTTCTTACATTTTAATTCAATTCATATATACTAAAACGTAAATAAACTTCATTTTAGTAATATAAAATTAAATCTTTATTGAAAAAAGAATGGATTATAATGCTCAATCGTGATTCTTGCCAGGTTCTTTACGAGATGGTTGTAATTATGCAAATCTTGCAATAAGCTAATTAAGTTTCATGAATGCCTCTATGTGTCCCAAGTATATAAACAGATTTGATTTAAAAATCGTAAATCTTTACGGATTCATTCAATATGAGGCAGTTGATTACCCAAAGAAAAGTACGACAAATTGTACCTACATTAAATTCCAATAGAGGGCATACGTTTCTGCAACCTGTCGGCTGCCAAACAAAAGTTATTTAAATACCAACATTTAAATCGCTGTCATTCTTTGGTTGCAAGAATGCGTTGTGCAGCCTTTCTATGACCTATATATTTTCAGAATTTGTTCATATCATATTGCATGATATTTAAAATATCAGTATAAAATTATGCTTCCATGAAGATAGTTACCTACTGTAGATACTAATCCATGCTATAGTTCTATATACCGTACTAGGTCCAATAACTTAGTCGGCTGGTTGATTGTATTACTATAGGCTAACCGAAGGACAGCGGGCAATCTAATCACAGATACACTCAGGACAACGAACGCAAATGGACTTCGTAGGCATATTGATTGTGCCTATCTGCCTCCAAGGCTCGGACCAAGCAAATTTTGTTCGTAATGTTTTGCGTTGGAAGGGGGATCGGGAGATCGGACATGACGACATACCGTGGCTTACAAGAACCGGGTACCTACATTCATTGTTAAGTTGTGTTAGTGAGTGCTTATTTGCTAGGTAGTCTGTATGTTGTCTTCAAGACGAGATTGAATAGGTGATTTCTAGGCAAGTAAGTGAATAGGTATAATAAAAATAGGCATAAAAAAAATGAATAGGTTTTTTCTTGCTCCATCGTTGATCGCATCTTCACTTAACATCAGGTGAGATATGGGTCAAATGTCTACCTGAGATTTAAAAAACTAGTAATAAATTATAATAAAGTTAGAACACAATTTTTTTTTGGAACATAGGTATGCTGATGATTTTTCATGACGTGATACCGCTAGTCCCATACCTTCCCAATTCAACAATTATATAAATGTAAAACTTTGTATTACTATTGTTACTCAATCACGCAAAAACTACAGAACTGATTTAGCGGAAATTTTGGACGTAAGTGTAACCTGGAATAAAACAGGCGGTCCATTCCGGGCATCGATTATATCATTACATCGATGATTAAATCGAACGATTTTCTTTTCTTCTGGACCATCGAATCGAGTGAACTTTCAACCGATTGACTGTCCTATCGACGTAGGATCAATTCGAACTACTGTAGTTCGACGACCAGAATAGACCTACAGTAAGTCTATTCTGGTTTTCAAACTATGATTATTCGAATTTTTCATCATCGTCAACGCGAGTAAAATCACAGGACATAGCTAGAAAGCAATAAATGCAACGTTTTCGGTTCGCTTAGCTGCTTACTTGTAACAAATCTCCCTGGCATATGAAATATTTATTAAGTTTACCGTAAGCCTGTTCTACATTTTGCGACCGCAGCTTCGGTAGCAAATAGGATTTCCTGAGAGGCTCGAATCTGGACCGCCATCTGTGCCCGAATCTTGAACGCGTACACACGGTCGGGTAGTATATCCAAGCAACGATATAAAGTAATTCTATAAAAATCGTTTTAAAAAAGAAACTACGAGTACAAAGTACCTTAGTAAGTACAGTTAACATTTTATGTAGAAATATATCTCAATTGTTTCTAGTGTTAACAATGTAGGTATTATATCAATCGCATTCAATTATAACAAGTATCGTTACTGTAAAAGTAACAATTTATAAGTAATTTTCTGGCTCAGCAGTAAGCCCTATAGGTTTCAAAAGTATCTGTCAATAAAGCATTACTGAATTTTACCATATTCTATTTAAATGAAGCGCAAAACAGAAAATAATGTTCTTGTACGACATTCATAAAAAAAACTTGAGAGGTATCAAGGGACACCCGGATGGAAGGAAGTTCAATTTACGTCTAGCCCCCTTTCGCAACGCGCAATAAGGAACTTTCGTTCCAAAATTAAAAGAAACATGCAAAAACCAACATCACGCGGTGTTCCCAGGCGGTCACCTAACCAAGTACAGACCGCGCCCTACGTTGCTTAACTTCGGTGATCGGGCGAGAACGTGGTATGGCTTACAACTATAGCAAAAAGTGTCGTTACAACTTTTGATCTTAATTTTTTCCGTCTAGCCCCCTTTCGCAACGCGCGATAAGGAACTTTCGTTCCAAAAATACTACTACTACTTTAATCACAGCTTCTTACCAATATAGGCCTATATGTTTATCTTCGAAAACAATTTAGAATTTTTGTCATTAGACCATAATTGAAAATTGGAACATACACGATTACAAAACTTTACGGTCAATTTGTGGTATTTTCAATTTAAATTAGACAATGAATTAACTAATTCACATTCACACATTTTAACATTGTTACTTAAAAAAAGTGTTTCAAACTTTCGAACCGTGTTCCTAATAGTACGAGGTCGTTAAAATTCAATTGTTGCGGCCCTCTCGTCCACCTCGGCCCTCTATTGATGTAATAAGTCCATTGAGACTGCATAATTGCAAATCATTTGCGGGTTTTGTCGCGTTATAGGGGCCAATGGCACCCACTAGGGGGCAATGGGACCCCATTGAGATGAAACGCAGTTTTTTGAGAAATTGATTTAGTTGTAAAAGATCCCTTGATGAAGAGACGATGACGTGATTAGGGTGATGTTTTACTGGATTAAACAACTGATTAAAAGCGCCAGTAAAATATGTAAAAAATGCCAGCTGTTACATTTCCTATGAGTATTGATCAAACGCCGCCGCCCGTTCAGATATAACAAACACTGTTTTCAACCGACTTCAAAAAAGGAGGTTCTCAATTCGGTTGTTGTTTTGTATGTTTGTTACGCGATATCTCTACCAATTATAAATCGAATAATTGATTGACTGTGAAATGATGATTTTTATTTGGTAGCTTAGGTATACTTCAGAGGTAGTCCCATATAAATTTTATCAAAATTGATCCAGCCAAAACCAAAATATAAACGTTGAAGCTGTTTGTTTAAAGCTTTGCTTGCGTTTAGTTTTAAAGATCTTTGTCAAACCTTCTTAATTGAATATCTTGTCAAATATTTTTTTATTATTATTACAGGATTAATATCATAGAAAAAAAAATACTCGAGATTATTAATGTGAACTACATATTTAACCACAAAAGCTAGACTTGATAGTTGTTACAAAAAAACTCATCTTACTTTCTTATTCTATATCAAGTTTAAATAGATTATTATCATATATTTTTATATACACAAGTCAGCCATTTTGTACTATTGTTTAACGTCAACTTTGATGAACACAGCCCTGAATTTATGGGAAATATAGCATGTGGTCGAGTTCTCAATGGTTAAACCCCTTTTAATGACTCTATATAATTATACAATTATACATAATCAAGTATTGCGTCATAGTATGACTGTAGGATAGCTATTATCAAGACATACTTTTAATAATTTTCTTTAATATTAATAAATTAAACTAGAAACTTAATTAAAACAAACCAAAAATAACTATAACTACATATAAATATGTACAAAACTTAATCTAATAGACCGCTGCTAGTTGGCAAAGTACCGAAAATGCTGGCACCATTGCCATGTAATTTAATTACATTAAATTTTATTAAGTACATCCTAGGTGTAAGTTATGTACATTCCAAATATCATCCAAATCCTTTCAGAAGTTACAGCGTGAAGAGAAAACATACAAACTTACAAACTTACACATTTACACACAAACTTGCGGATTTATAATATTAGTGTGATAGTGTAATTAGTAAAGATTTCATAAAGGCAGGTTTTTGAATATTGTATTATTGCAGCAGCTGCTACATTATCTAGACATAATAATATGTTGGCTAGATATATATTAATAATTGTAACGTAAGCAACGCTTAAAAAAACCGTTTTCACCGCTTATATTTTGGTTTTGGCTTGATCGATTTCGATAAAATTTATATGGGACCACCACTGAAGTACCTACCTATAATCTACCAAACAAAAAAAGAATTTTGAGAATCCACAAATAGGGGAGAAATCGGTGGAATATATAAAATAACATACATAAAGTCAAACAAAGTACCTCCTCCTTTTATAAAGTCGGTAATAAAATGTTGGCAAGATAGCTTCCATCTGTGTGGATATTACAAAAGTAATACGTACAAATCCAAGTTTTCCCTCCGAGTAGGTCTAGATATACACAAATTTTATTATTTTCTCATTTCGTTGGAACAGACGTTATTCATTGGAATAATCTCGGGGATTTATTACTTTCGTATATACCTATATTACTAGGCGCGCCCGGCGTCGCCTGGGTTAAAACACATATACAAATGCTTTCCCACGTACAGCCACACACAAAGTTTAATGACTTGTGTTGTGGGACGTAAAAACAAACATCACACACACAACATTCACATCACATACATAACTAGAAACTAGAAACTAGTAATTTTTAAACTTTCGCGATTTGAACACATAGTTTAGGTAATATCTCAGAACTTAATCGCGCTAAAAAACTATTTTTATTTACCTCGACGTTTTGGCTAAGTTGCATTGGCCATGGTCTCTCAGTCTTCTCGAGACCATGGCCAATGCAACTTGGCAAAAATGTCGAGGTAAATAAAAATAGTTTTTTAGCGCGATTAAGTCCTGAGATATTACCTAAACTATGAGAAAATATGTCATTAAATATAGTGCAAATTTTTTTTCTAGTCGTCATGTATGTAATTTCAAAAGTAAAATATCAACTAGATCTATACCTCATCTTAATTGATGATAAACAACACTTTTTTACCACAAGGTTAAATTACCATTGTTTGTCACTTAGCTGAATGCATTTGTCATATATATCCATGTATATGTACATGTTAATGCAAGTGAGTAATAGCGTCTAGCTGGATGATGGAGTTGGTATTTTTTTAAATAGGTATATTTAGACAATGTTAAGTTTTCTTATCCAAAAACTTAAGAATTTATAGTAAATATAGTATAGTTATGGATGGCAGATATAAACTTTTTATAGCACATAATTTTGTACTTTTTGTTAAAAGAACTAGTAGTTCTCAATCAAGTTTTTTGGCTGCGATTTCACAGTTTTCTGCGTCCTTATATATTCGATGATAAGATTTTCTTCTCCTTTTTCAGTCCTCCTTTTTAATTCATCGGCCAATTTTTATTACATATATTTTTATTATTTCTTCTTTGTCAAAAGTATGTCTTTCCTCCTTATTTTTTGATGTTGATTTAGAAAAACCAGCCATTATAATATTCCTGCTCCTGAAATCTCAATCAATTACTTCGGCCAGTATATCCTCTGGTGATCCTACGTATGAACACGACAAAGCAGAAGCAGATTTTATAGCCATAACTTCAGATTCAAGCAATGCAAGTTTATTTGCTGTTACGGTGCTCTTATCAAATAAGTTGGAAATGTCGCTTTTTAGTTTATCTTGCTCTGGGATCATGTAATTCGAGGTCGATTTTATTTAATTGATTACTCCTTTCAGTTCTTTAGAAATCTTTTCCATTAATTTTGACCAGTAGCGAGTGCGGTTTATGGCCATCATTTGCGACATCTGGTGTCTTATTTTACTCAACTCAAAGCACCTTTATCAAAGCAATGTGTTGAGCCTCACAAGGCTGCTTTATCTTATTGCTTGACGGTTAATGATGAATATAATCAATCCTATCGCTTGATAGAAGATTAGGCTGCGAGTCACCTTAGGGAAGGCTAGTAGAAGCTAGTTTCTTCAAATGTGAACATTATGCACTCATATTAATGAAGTGTCAGTAACCGCTTTCTGTCGATCAGCACTGCGCGCTAATAAATAAGAGCCCGTCTCTTTTACCCGAGAGGGTGAAGCACGGGGACACAACGGCGCACGAGTCACTCGAAAGCGTAGTGTTGGAACTGATACATAAAAGTATGTAAGATTTTTACACTAGAGACTAGCACAATACGCTTGCTTTTAGATTGTACGCGTTAGTTAGTAATAGCCTAAAAAAGTATTTGTTTAGAAAAAAGTTTTTATCTATTAAATAATTTAAATATGACCTGAACTGCTAAGTCTCACTGTCTATTAAGAGAAGACTCTTAGGTTGTTGTTTGTATATCAAGACTCTAGCTCAAAAGATTTAGTTCTCTTGAGTCACAGCAATCAATCGAACGCAAAATAGTCCCGCGCTAAATACAGGGTGTAAAAAAGTACTATAATTGGCGGTCCGAATTGCCCTACAGGGGTGGTACTAGGGCAATTATCAAGGGGTGCCGAACGTGCTTAACCTCATTTGTTCGGATTATTTAACGACTTAGTTGGCGTTAGTCGGATATGGTGTAGGATTAAGGTATTAGCGTCGTCTTATGGATCATTTGGGGTGATGTTTGAGCTAGTCCCGAAGAATCCTTTTTACAATAGTATTATTTGTTTTTGTGGATTTATTTTAACGAAATCGTACTACTGCGTGGTCGATACAATACTAATGATAAGCCGGTTTGGCATAATCATTATGGCTTTCAGGGATTTACTGAAGGATTTTCAAATTATTTTTCTAAATTAATATTTTGTACAATGTGAAGAAACTTTTCCACGCCTAAAAGCTTTTTATATTTTGTTATTATATTTAGATATATCTTCATATCTAAAAATATATTTTTTTTAATCTTAATTACTTGCACTAATTGTACACAATAATAATTGAATGTGTGGAAAGGTGGAAGGGTTTCTTTTACATTTTACAAAAAAAAATAAAAAGGTCCACTGAAAAAGCAGTTTGAAATCCATAAATTTTGCATTCAATCCACGCTAAGCGAGGGCAGTGCAAGTGATGCACCCGACGGCTTATCGCGCCGGCATCAGAATTACTGCCCCTGCTCGTCGGGGGATGAAGATAACGGAGATATAGTTAGTGAAAACGTACTTTGGACGGGAGTTTGAGTCGGTAGGTATATGACATTTAAAGCTTCATAATTATATGACAGTTTATATACCTAAATACAATCCGTATTATATTCCTACCTCTTTGATCCGAACTGTATTATATGATACTGTAAGGAAACATTGGGGTTTTTGTATTCATAACAGGATATTTACCATTCATTAATTTTTTTAATTTTCAATATTTAGACACTCTTGAAAACGCCTGATCACGGAGTTAGTATACGTAGGAGTAAGAAGTATGACTGGATAAAAAAATCTAAAGATTTACGAGAATAGAAAGCGGTTTACCTACACCCGTACTGTACTACCTCGTTTACTGCGCTTACTACTATAGTTGGTTTCACTGTTACCTTGAACAAACGAAATACTTGGTAAATATCCCGTTAGCAGCATAAACATAGAGAGAGTAGCTTAAGAACTTATAAGGAATAAGGTGTTAATGCGATGAAATCGTCTTAGACGACGCGTATAAAATGCAAAAATTCATAGGTACTGATTTCATACACGTAGGTACCTACTCCTCGAGTTGCCTTACTTAATTTTTCCAACTATCAATGAAATACAGAAAATGTTAAAATCTTAGTATAATTAAAATAGTATAAACTATTTTAACGTGTTTTTTTTTTCAGAATTAAAGTGACTTTTCGATCAGTAGCGTTTTTTACAGACTTCAAAAAGGAGGAGGTATTCAATTCGAATATATTTGTTTTTTTTTATATGTTACCTCATATCTGCTTTATAGGTGAACCGACTTTGAGTTTTTTTTAAAGCTGGTGCTTCCTGTGTGGTCCCATTTAAATTTGATAAAGATCTGACTGAGGGTAAATCAAAAACTACTGTTTTGATTTACCCTCAATAATGCGTATTTAATTAATTTAATCTAATCAAGAGCCCCGAAAACAAAGCAGTAAAGTCGGTTTTTTAAGCTTTGCTTGCATTTAAATTATTTACAATGTTATTCGCTCTAAAAAACGGCTGCTATATCGTTCTAGTTTTTCACTATCTGATCTGTTTAAGGAGTATAGTAGATCATTGCAAAAAATAACTAGACGGCAATTATTTTGCTCACGCGCCACTCTCCTGTACACAATATAAGGTATCCCGCTCAGCTCCATTGACGCCTTCGATGCTTGTAATTAATGCTTACCTCTAATGACGTCACGATGACATAGTGCTCCCAGAGTTGCCTGTAATTACCGAAATCAGGACATTCGGGGTAATTCCACAACAGAACTACGGCTTTTTGCTCGTTAGGCACAGGTTTGGTCATAGAAGCAGCGATAAGCGAAGCCACAAAAATGTTTGGAGAAGAAGCACCTATTCTTGAGAGCCTGTCACTTTCTGAGGATAAGCTTGTTTACTACTAACATAAAAATAAGCCTATCTGAGCTGAAAAACGATATTTTTCAATGTGTCTGTACATTAAAGATATTGAAGAAAAACTGATATGAGGAGTCTTTATTAGAGCAACAGAAGCCAAAACAACAATTTTTAGAATTCTTGTCTGTCTGGCTGTCTGGATGTTTGTACGCGCATCACGCAAAAACTATTGCATGGAATTGAATGCTGTTTTTACCATTGTATTGCTACAGGTCTTACCTAAAATATAGGCTCTATTTTAGTCGGTTAAAAATATATATACTTGGTTCGAAATCCCACAAGTACGAAGTCCGTAGTCAGTAGTTTTTGAGTTATCGTCAATAATGCGTGTTTAATATATTGAATTTGATGAAGGTTCCGAAGATAAAGTGGTGAAGTCGGTTTTTTTTAAGCTTTGCTTACATTTAATTATTGGATATCTAGAAACAAGTCCTTGAATACAGAAATAAAATAATATTATATTTTCTTACTTCTCTACTCCAGGGCGATTAAACTAAGACTAAATCAGCGTTCAGTAGCACCACCGCCTCCCACGCTCCGTAGAGCATGAAAACGCCGCGTCATCGCTCGCAGATTGCCGGTGGAACTGCAAGACCCACGTCGCGTCGCAGTGACTGTAGATGTTCAAGGATATCAGGATGTTAGAATTATTATGCCGCATAAATTTGATTGTTTGTTTGTGGAAATAATTACAAGTTCTATTGAAACTTAAGAACTCTCGCATGATTTGTGAATATTTTGATGAATCGAGTTTTTTTGTAAAATCTAGATGAATTTGAGGTTTTAGGTTGATCATGGGATAGGGCATTTAGGTATATTATCATGATGACCGCACCGAAGCACCTTGTGTCTCTTCAAAGGCAAAAGCAGCTCTAAAATCACAAAATCCTCGCTCGGCCTGTTTATGTATTACTTATTGAAGGTCAAACTGCTGGGCTGAATTTGAAAATTGCTTAAATATTGTAGAAGCTAAATAGACGTAATATTCTGTTCTTATAATTCCTTATAAATGTATATCGAAGGTGTGAAACAGCAGTTTAGTGAACGACTGGTACTAAATTTAACTTCTCAATTAAGTTGTGAGATAAGCTTTGTTAAGTCGGGAATTAGTGTCCTTACGACCCATTGTCTGGACCTGTCTGGACGTAGTCTCTTCGATTCCGCTTTGAGATAATCCGTACCTATATTAATCCTTCCATTAGTTTTATAGTTATAAATTAATAATTAGGTACTGTTAGATTTATATTTATATTGAACTACCCGTTTGTTTAGATGGTGCGCGTCCGTCTTTTAAGCAAAGATATCAGGTTCGTTTCTCGGTGGAAACGCAAGTTTTTAATTTGTGTTTCTGGATTTGGATATGGTTGTGTTATATTAATGTTTCCGGCACCTATGACACGAGTCATTAAACAAAGTGTGTTTAATTGCTGTACGTTGACATGAAGGCATTCCAGTACCTCTACATCCTAATCCGTGTTTTTAAGAATTAAAGTCATCCCTGGCTTTTCCAATCGTATTGGGTTTTTTTTTAATATTTGTCACCCTTGTCATTTTTGAAAATAGCCCATTAAACGCCCTTCTGCTCACAAATCTCAACGCGTTCACTTCCAAACTCCTTCATAGACCCTTCACTCAGAAAACCAAACATAATTTACTACACAATTAAATCAAAAGGCCGTCGCTCGCCGTAAACCGTTTACGATAAGAGTATCTCAGATCTCGGAGAGGTTTCCAAACAATAAGACAATTAGACAATAAACTTGGTGGAATGGCTTAATCTACAAGCTGTGTTCTGCCCGTTTGTAATTGCAGACGAGCGATTAATGGGTATTTTTATGCCAATGAGAGAGAAAACCAGCAACAACTTATAAGGTAATTGTATTTACACTGATGGTAAGCATCAAGCCTGTCCAAATCATCCATCAATCATATCTAGAACTTTGAATAACAAACAGTGTACTGAGTGACGAGGTACTTTTCAGTACTTTTCACCTAAAACTAGTCTTGCTGGCGCAGTGCTGCTAATCAGTTGCTCGGCCAATGGGTAGTACTGTCCAAAACAGACTCGCAAGATATTCTAGTTTGCTGATAGAGTTTACGACTCTTTGGTCCTTGTTCCGATTTATTTTCCTGTAATTCTAAGGAGTTTTCTTCCAACTCCTAGGGACACGACTTCTAGGGAATAAGGCTAATCCGAGGAAACCTTAAAAAATATCAGTTATTTTTTAATGCTAGCATTAATAAATAGGTAAGCATTTGCTACTATCTCACCTGATGGAAAGTGAAGATGCGGCCTAAGATGTAGGGAATCAAAGACGCAGTTAATGAGTTCTACTCCCTCGCTGTACGGATGATAAGCGTGGAAGCAATACGCTTTGATCGAAACGGAGATATATCAACCTTATAAGGATGACATGACAGTTTGACTTGCTCCTCCTCCTTCAGTCGTGCGTTCAATGCTGATCGTCTCTATCCGTTTTTGCGTGGATTAGCTGCCGCCATTTTCCGCGGTCAGAAGCACATTGTAAGGCCTCGCTCAGCCTGACGTCGAGTTGCTCGGATACTTGGTCCATCCATCTTTTTGGGCTGCAACCCCTGGACCACTTGCCGTCTACCTTTCCCTTTCCTTTCTCGGACTTTTGTCCTGCGTCTTTGTTTCCGTGTTGGGCAGATTGTTAATGTGAAGCAAAAAGAGCGCTGCCGATAGAACCGATCCTTGAGGTACCCCGGCATTAATTGCCATTAGGTCGGACGAGCAGCTGTTAACAACTTCTCGAATCGAACATTCCCTCAAGAAGTCAGAAATCTAGCAGCTGCAAGCTTACCAATAAAACTGACGTGCCAAACTCTGTCAAAAGCCTTCGAAATGTCTAGCGAGACTGCAAGTGCCTCGCCGTGTTTTTCAAGGCCTCGCTCCATATGTGAGTGGCGTACGCAAGAAGGTCTCATCACCGTCTTAGCCAGAGACTAGAATGATTTACTCCCTGCGGGATACGAAGCTAGTTCGGTCTCTATTCGGCTACTATGGTCAAAGCGAGCCTTCTTAAGTACCTTTTTACAGGACTTGGCAGCTTTGTTAATGGGTTTCTTCTTTTATAGTATGTCCTTAGCCTTGTGAATTCTAACATCAGCCCAAGCTGTGTAGGCCTCATGTTTTTGCACTACTGCGCTATCAAATTCAGCCACAAACCAAGGGCGAGCTTTGCTGGACTGAGATAGGGCAATCATTAAGCCAAGACACTATGGTATTAGAGAATAGGGAGGGCACACCTGCTTCCATATACTGTAAATAACCACAATCATTTATCTATACAAAATTTCGCCTAACTTAAAATAATACAAATATTTATTTATCTATAATTTTCAGTCTATTACTGCTTACTGCTACTATTCCTTTGCTTTTGCCAATCACCACAGCTTTAGCTTTCTATTTTTAATCACTGCGTTTTTGGATGTCCCGGCATCTCTAACGATTGATATTATCTACTACTGGAATCCGCTCGTCTGCCGAAACTTGATCTCCATTGTCGCCCTGTATTTCAGCTTTCAGCGACCTATTTTCTTAGAAAACGTAACCGTCATTTGCACTTTTTCGCGGAAGGAAATGAAAAATGAAATTTCAAGAACAGCTCCTCAAGTCTTTTATACTTCGAATAATTAAATTTTAAATGGGATTTTCTAAGAAGAAGACGAGAGAGAGTTAAATAGTTTGCACTAAAGTGTATATACGATAATAAAAAAGGTTGATTACAAATTTGCCTAATTATGAAATATTGTGAAAGCAAAAATATTAAACTAATAGTGGTCAAACGTAAGCCTTGAAAAGAAAGCATCATGAATGGACCGCTATCCACTAATTATGGGATAAGCGCTTTCTAGCAATTACATAATAAAGATATACCTAGGTTAATATAATAATGTATTAGTATAAAGGAATGATTTAAAAAAATGTAAAAAATGCCCCGCTAAGTTTATTGCCAGGTTCTTCTCGAGATGGCTGTAGATTTTGCGAATCTGGCAGTTACTTAGAGTCATTAACTTTCATGAGTGCCTCTTTAGGGCCCATATGAATAAATTATTTAGATTTTGAAGCATGCTGTTAAGCGTATTAAGCGTACTAGGTTTAGATTCTGGCAGAATTACAATTAAATGTTTCCGTGACACTAGTCTTCGAACATTGTGGCGGAATGTGAATGTGAAAACGTGATTTACATTACAGAGCTGTTGTTATCTGCCTGTTGGCGTAATCAGGTACACCTTCGTTCCCGGCAGGAACACTACTTTTCTTCCCAAGAGAAATTTGTGTTTCTGGTTCTGGCTGTGATTGTGTGAGATGTGAATGTTTCCGGCATCAACGACACAAGTGAATAAACTTAATGTCGGGCTGTGAGTGTAAAAGTGTTTTTATTTATTTTTATCACAGAGCTGTTAGAATTGACATCTCGAAAGAACTAAAACGTCCAACTTGCTTACGCTTATTTCGTTCCCACTATTCTCCCCTATATTTGAAAGCTGGCACCAACAATGCCGAAGGAAACGCACCATTATTGGCATTATACGATGACAGCAAAGATGGTGGATTGGAAAGCATCGTCATGTCCGGGGTTTGTTTGAGGAAAAGTTTCGAAAGAAACAAAACTATACGGAGTAGATATTGAACTAGCAATAAGAACGAAGAAAACTTAATATCGATAAAAGGTTTTCTCCAACTTGGTCTAAGCCAGACAAAGTTGGTTTATAAAAATGAAATGTCTAAGGTATAAAATGGATACGGTTATGGTTACATTAGAATTGTATAACATATTCTTGGGTCACACTTATTTTTTTCAAATATATGTATAATCAATTATGATCGTTACCAGACAGGATGTCCCACACAACCGTGATAGATGCGGATTGATGGGTAAACCTTAAAATGTATCTTCTTATATAATGAACTTATTCCAGTATTTCGGCTTCATTCGGAAGCCTTCTTCAGGATGAGTGCAGAGCGCTCGCCGTCGCGTCCCACCTCGCACTGCGAGCAGCAGCACGAAGAGCGCGGGAGGACGGTGGAAGAGCGCGGGAGGACGGTGGGGGTGCGCGGGAGGACGGTGGAAGAGCGCGGGAGGACGGTGGGGGTGCGCGGGAGGACGGTGGAAGAGCGCGGGAGGACGGTGGGGGTGCGCGGGAGGACGGTGGAAGAGCGCGGGAGGACGGTGGGGGTGCGCGCTCTTCGTGCTGCTGCTCGCAGTGCGAGGTGGGACGCGACGGCGAGCGCTCCGCACTTATTCAAGTATTTTTTTACTATTATTGTATTCCCATTTCCAATATTTATTATTTTCATTATGTGTGACATTTGTAAACTGTATAATTTGAAGGTAATTTCTAAGTGTCTAATTGTTTATTGTACATTTTATGGTTTTAATAAGTGGAATATTATTAATATAAACTATCAATGGATATTTCGGAATTGTTTCAAAGAACCATATTAACGACAATTATAAAAGATCTTGTTATTAACCTGAAAGTTTGTGGAAAGAGACGTGTCTCTGTAATGTCTTAATGGGTATTGATACAATTTGGTATATAGATAGTGTAGACTTTGTCATACGACATGTACTAATTTTATTATCTTGATTATAGCGTTCAAATCCGAAGGGTCATGCGTTTAAAAACATAAATGGTAAACATCATGCAACCAAGTTGTATCATAAAGAAAATCGCTGCTTTTAAAACAGATTTGTTTAAATATATAACCTCTATCTTCTCCAAGGAAATGCCATAATAGTCGCATCTACTATTTTGTACGAAACATAGACAACAAAATCTTATTAACTATTGTACAAACCATTACCTACTATATATATCTGAACTTAACTTTACTTTGATTATCAAATTATTTGACACACTAACTTTACAATGCTTAAAACATTTTAGGCAGTTGTAGCTATTTCCCTTTATCCAAGTATCGTTAAAATCTACGCATTAACTTTGACAACTTGACGTAAAAGCGATAAAACAACAATTACAGGTTGTAATTAAATTACGAGATTCAGAACTCGTCAAAATTTACGATATGACATAAATGCCATCGCTATATTTAGTGCGTCTTATAATTCAGGCGCGCAGTGGACTGTGAGGTCCCCTACTACAAATAAAATTATGTATGATGCTTGAATGGGCGGTAGAAATCATTGGGGTTGTTATAGAACATCCAGTATCTGACCCTGCGGACCGCGACAAGAGAATACAGTAAAGATATCACTTCTTAATGAAAAAGTTTGGACTGAAATTGTGGATTGTGTTTGTTGTGATTGTTGTTTTTACCCAACTACAGCGAAACAAAATGTAGGATTATAATTTTAGCACCGTATATCTATATTTTTTTTTTTCCCTTATATTCCAAATTAATATACCTATTGTCACAATTCTCTGGATAACAGACGCTAGATTTTTTTATGAAAAAGATACCAATATCGTTTCCGTAGTACATTAATAAAGTAGTTTTTGGGGGCTGAGTCACCCACGTCGGTAGGAGGATACCCCTTTAGTCTGACTCCCTACACGTGGTCCCCGGGTGGTGCTAATCAGGTGACATTTGAGAGGTGGTAGAGCATTTTGTGAGTTGCTCGCCTGGCTTGCTACCAAAGTAGCTTACCATCATCAAGTTGAAAGTCTGCCGCCAAGCCAAATACGGTGTTCCGGCAGTTATCCTTGAGAGCCTGCGTATTCCAGGTCTAGTGTGTTTACCAGCTTCGATCACATCGTCACTTACCATCAGGTGAGATAGTGGTCAAACATTAGCCTGTCACAAATAAAAAAATAAAAAAAAGTAAACATAAAAATGTAAATGGACGAATACCAATAAGATAGGTGGGTACGAAAGAAAAAGCTCCAATATAACATTTTAAAAATGTTTATATTTTACATGTGGTTATAAAGTTTATCGAAGAATTTTTTTTCAGTTTAACGAGGAACTAAAGTTTAACGAAGAACTTAAAAATTATAGGAAGCCATTTATTAGTGGGTATTATTTTTTTACTTTTTGTTAACGTTTCAATATAACATATAAAATAATTTAAATATAAAATATATGTATAATTTTTACTTCTTGTTTCTTTATTGACCGAACGAGCGCGAAGCGCTTACGTTTCAGCTTGGGTAATATGCTTTCGTATGTCCGGATGTCCAGCTGTTCTTCTCTACAGGTAGCATTTCTCAACCGATTCTCGTAAAATTTTGTGAGCAGGTTCAATAATATTTTTTTTTTGTCGATTAAGTTTCTGGAATTTTTCAAAATGGCGGATATGGAGGGTAGAAATCGTAAAAAAAAACATATTTCAGCCATTTTGAAAAATACGCGAGGTCTTCTGCCCCCCGATTACCTATCTTTGTTGCAAACGGTTTCTATTAGAATTAAGCAAAAATGAACCTTATTTCTTAGGAGTTTTGTCAATTTAGTATTGAAACCGTTTGCAACAAAAAGATAGGTAATCGGGGGGCAGCTCACAGAGCCACTAGTGTTTACTTTTACGGAGAAATGTAAAAAATTGCAACTCTTCCACACGATCTTTCGAGATTTGGGCTTTTGTTATTTGTACAGAAATATCAATGAATTTATTGGATGATAAGATGTACTAAACATGTATTATTGACGATATTTCAAGAACTACTGGGACCAGTTGGAAAGCAACAATTTCAAACAAAAAACAAAACAAAATCGGTTCACGTGGAACACATAAAAGAAAAAGATACAGTCGACTTGAGTACCTCCTCCTTTTTTATGAAGTCGGTAGAAATCCAAAAGAGGTTAGCATCTTGCAACGATTTACGTAAGCAATCATCGGTAACATAAACCTGTGGTACAGGCACAATCCAAGACACAAGTATTTATGTGTCTGATCGTAGTCATGGCATAAACAACGGGCAATGGTACGAAACAATTTATGTCTTGTTTGAGACCGCTTCCCACGGACGCAATAGATACGTGAATTCAATGCTTGCTCAATGCTACCTTACATTCTGCATGCTGATATGTTGCCCTAACTATCTAGTGTGGTCAGACTAGAGCAACTAATTGTGTATTTTGACTTTTCCGTTTTATTTTAATAGCATTTTAGAACTCTTATGTATTTTTGTAACCAGCTTTTCCCTGCGGCTCCGTACGCTCATTTTTATTTTTCTTTTTTTGAGTACATTTGGCAAATCATAGGCACGCCGAAATTGTCATGCATATCAGAAAGTACCGTTATTGTACCTTTAATTTTAAGTTTATTTTTAATATGTATGATAATAATATGGCAGTGCCATATTAAATAAATAAATAAATATGCTAGCAAGGGAAGCTGCGTTCGTTTCACGCTGTTTTAAAAGTGGTAAATATGACTGTACCATGATGTATGTTGCGTCTTGTTTTTTTTCCTATTAATTAGAAAAAAAAACAACAAACAAACAAACGCATTCACACTAGCAGCCCCACACTTAATCAAAAGACTTGTATCGTGAGTGCCGGAAACATTTACTTCACACACACACACATTAAATCCAGAACCAGAAGCACAAAAATCCTTTGGGTAGGAACATTTTAGAATCCCTGTTAAGCTGGCGAAAAGCTAAACTTAATATAAAAATTATTCTTTTGCGAGACGTAGATCATGAGATGTTTTTTTATGTTATTGAAAGACAAGCAATTAACAATCCCTTGCCTGCTGGTAGGCATCACACTTGTCCATTACAGTTTAGTGCTACGAGACAACAGAGACTACAGAGTTATGAACTTATATTATAGGCAATAATCCTGCGCGGCAAAGCACTGCGTTCTTCACCCTGAGGTATCAGATATTAAATATCTAAGCCCTGTAATTTCACTGAAAAATTACACAAAATGCTTGAAATACTTCCACACTCACATATTATGTTCACTCATATGACGACCCAGTTGACGCAGTGGGTAGGCCCTCTTCGCCTCCTCTCCGCCCTCTTCGAGTGATGTAAATATTTCCAGCAATCACGATACAAGTCTTTGAAGTGTGGGGGCTGTGAGTGTGAACGCGTTCGTTGATTTTGACTTGATTTGATTTGATTTGAAGGAGCATAATTTTCTGAGCTAGGGGCATGACGTGTGCTTCTGTTTCTGGATGGGATTGTGTGAATGTTTGCGGTACCCACGCTATAAGTCTTTGAAGTGAGGGGTAATATGCATTAACGCGTTTGTGATACGCGTCACACCCCTACAATCAGTTCAAAGACTCGTAGCGAGGGTATAGGAAATATTCACACAATCCCATCCAGAAACAGAAGCACACGTCATGTCCCCAGCACGGAAAATTATGCTCCTGCTGAGAATCGAGCCCAAGAGTATATTGTTATAATAATGTGTAGATGTATGATTATTTTATTTATAAACTTATGAAAACCTCCGAGGGTTTCAGCTATCTTGCTAGCTGATACCGAGAAGCTGTTTGGGAGCTATCGACAAACAACTCGAACGTGCTGTGAATATAGCGAATGGACCCGTATTTTAAACAGATGGACGTTTTTGAGCTCGGGTTTTGAATGTGTTTGCAGAGCTTTGAATACATTATATTTAACACAGTTACTTATAACAATAGTGCATGATTTAAAGGATTGTTTTTGTTGAAAGTATGCTGCCTTGATTTTAGTATTTTGTGCTCATCTCCCTATTGTTTAATCAGATCATTTTGTGACTTATAGACTTCCGACTGACAATTGGGACCAGCCTTCCAAATCATAGTAAATAATTAAACGCAAGCAAAGCTTAAAAAAACCGACTTCACCGCTTTATCTTCGGAACTTTTGATCAGATTAAATGTACTAAACACGCATTATTGAAGATATTTCAAGAAGTAATGATCAAATCTTGATGAAATTTTAATGGGACCAATTCGAAAGCAACATCTTAAAACAAAAAAAAAATGTAAATCGGTTCACGTGGAACGAAGTTATTACACATAAACAAAATACAATCGATTTGAGTACCTCCTCTTTTTTTGTAAAATCGGTAGAAAAGTCAAAAATCACACTCAGTTAAAGATCTCACTAAACGGTCAACCAACCGAGGATAGACTTAACTAAAAATGCCTAACCATGTCAGTTATCGCGGGCCGCGCTACCAATATCACTGTATTTATAATACTAAAGTATGGAAGCTGACGTAATAACAAAAAAGTCCTGTGACATTTAAAAAAATAAACAGCTACAAACATTTTTAAAAATAACTTTTAACTGTGGTCGTCACCTATCCACCAAATTAGTATAACGGCGATGACAAAACGGTTACCGTAACCGGTTTCTTTCCACAAAAACCTCGGTCTATTCAAACCGTTATCACCCTATAGATAGCGAAGGGTGATTGATATTAATGGCAACACTGGCGACCCTCCTTATCTCCGCTTTGTCAAAGGTTGCCTTTTCAAAAATATCTCCCTTTAGTATTGGGACTTGGGCAAAAACTGGGTCGGAGTTGCTAGTTGGAAAATTTAAGATTAAGTTGAGTAGAGAGTTTGAGCATTGAAAATGAGAACTGTTTGTAAAATAAATACACAAAAGGCAGGGTAGAAATAGCTAGTAATTAATAGTACTAATATTCTTTTTAGGTAGACTACCTAGTAGGTACCATAGATCCAGTAGAAAATTGCGTTCAACAAGAACATATTGACTGGACTATGTAAAACTCTATATAGAACTAGCCGTTCACGCCGAACTGAGATCTCGCGCCTATTTTTTGCCTAATAGTGAAAAAAATTGAGGGTAATTGCTTATAACTTTTTTCTGTAGGTCTTAGGTTAGTTGTTTGATTTCTGTATTTGTTGTTCAAGTACAGGATATAATAGATATTAAACGCAAGTTTCAGCTTTAAATGTGTAGCTGTTTTTGCCAAACTAGGTCTAAAAACAGTGACTTCTACTAAATTATAATTTTTCAACATAGAATTTTCGCTTGTGTGGTTTAGACGCTAGATGCCTTTGACAAACAGACGGACAAACAAAGTGCCAAATTATCCTAGACAATTTAGAGATCTCGCTTTGCTCGATCAATAAGCAACATTGTATACCGATATATATATTTTTTTATTCTTCTTTCACCATTGAAGCTGTGCGTCTGTGGAATGCTCTGCCTGTGAATATCAAACGTGCTCAAACACAAGATTCATTTAAAACTCAATTGAAAAAAATTTATCAGTCCAATATCTGAACATTGCTTTATGTAAATTGTGTAAATGATATGTATTATAGGTACTTATATGTATGTAATTATTTATTTATTATATGTAAGTTTATTAAAGTAGGTATTCTGTTATTTTTAATAGTATGTATTGTTTATGTAGTTTAAAATATTAGTATTATTATTATAATTTATTTCATTAATTTTATCGCGCCACCATCCCTACTTTCACTTTCGTTTATATTTCCATCCAAAGGTTGTCTGGAAGAGATCGCTCTTAGCGATAAGACCGCCCATTGTACCTTTATTTTATAAGTTTCTCTGTAAGCTGTATTTATCTTTTGGTGTCAATAAAGAGTTATTGTATTGTATTGTATTGTATTGTATATATATTTCATATAAACAACCTAATATTTTTTTGTTTAAAATGTATTTTTTATTTATTTTTTATTTTTTATCAATCTATCTGAGCGAAAGTATCACACTAATATTGTACATACGAAAGCCAATAATATGTTTGTTGCTCCTTCACAATAAAAACATCTGCAATAACCTATAGGTATCTTTAATCCGCGGGTCGCAGCTAGTGTTACTAAATACAACACGTATAAAGACATGGAAGTCTCCGACGTCATACGATTTCATGTCAGATAATCACAACGTGTTTCTTTCTTTCTTACAAATGCATTTATAAAAGAAATACATAATAGTAAGACCAACACTAAAATCAGAAATTGAAGATGTTAAGCAAATACCATTATATAGAAGTCGGATAGCTTTCGAACATCATAAAGATTCCTTTGTAGTATTTTTGGATTTCAGAAAATAAATAATTTATCAACCGATTTGAATACTTTGTAGTAAGATGATATCGAAACTGTAACGTTCATGTCCGATAGCTCAAGCAATACGCAAAGTTTATAGTTCAAGAATATCCGAAGTTCACGAAGTTCTAAGATAAAGTTTGTGTACAGTAGAGAAGGAATCTTAAGTAAGTAACAATTTACTCGTATTGTATTAATCGTTAGCGATCTCAGATAATTATCACGGTTTTTAGTCATAAAAATCATTCGTATTTTAGTTACGATTCACTTTAATTTGGAGGTTACCTACTACTACGAGCGTAACATGAAAAGAAGCTATACATTTTATTTATATATAAACATTTCATTTTCGAGTTATTACCCATGAAAGCTAATGACTCTACAGCGAAATTCTCAAAGCTGCAGCCATTTTTATATACTTTTGTTTCCGTGCGATGACAACAAATATTTATTTTTAAATTGTCCGTTATTTTGAGCACAGCATATTTTTAATATAATTTTAACCACTCTGGAATTTTTCAATTATGCTCATACTCAGAAAGAGGTCACATACCTGTGGTGCGTTAAAAGTTACGACATGAGCTTGTCAAAGGAAAAATTCAACCTACACATTTAAGTATTTCAATTTATAATGTTTTGAGTACTTTAGAGTAGTATTTTTTTTCATACTCACATCCCTATTTAAATCAAAGATATGTATCGTTGGTTCCAATTTCCTGGGGGGAAAAAATTGTATGAGCCGGGAATAAAAACAACAGGCTCATATTTTTTTTAAAGTGTTACACACACATCCTTAGTAATTGACTGTCTGTTTGTCCTCCGCTTGCAAAAAGCGAATTGACCAAGAAAGCAAAGGTTATTAGTAAATAATAATAATACATTTACATACTATTTAATTTTTTCAATAAAATAAAGAAAGCAATATTTAATCTAGACATTAATCCCTGCTTATTATTCAGCTTGAAAAAACAGGAAGCACTATAGAATATAATAAAACGGCTCCTTTGGTGCTCAAAGAAAGAATTCCTTGTAAGCAGCCGAGTGAAAATGCGAGAATCTTTAGTCGACCTCTGAGCAAGATATCAAAATCACTAGAGGCGATAATGCAGTTATCAAAATATTAACAAACACCACTAAATCAATACGAGAAACGACGTCGATATTTGACCCACATTAAAAACAAACAAATACAGTTATTAAAGAAACGATTTGGATATCTACCTTTTGTAATTGAGATTAGCCATTCACCTTTTTACATGCTTTTATATAGTTTCACCTCTCGCGTTGTATATCTATTTGTCGGCCTGTAATCCAATCTTACAAGCTAAATTAGACCAACATCCCGAACATTTGAAAAAATAAATCAAAACGCATTCACACTCACAGCCCCACACTAAGGTCAAAGACTAGTATCGTGGGTGCCGGAAACATTTACATATTAAACACACAGTCATATTCAACGTTATTAAGTGAAAATTTATACATGTAACATTTTTTTTTTAATCCTTACTTATTTAAAATTCACGCATATTCCTTATATTGTAGTAGGTATGGTGTCGTTTCTAGTGACTTGGTACACCTTTTTTGGAGCCAAGATTCATGTTAAACATCGTTGTTTTGTGTTGGCGGAGAGAAAATTGCAATTTTTCATAGCTGCTTGTTATGCTGATAGGTTCTCTTACATATCAATAACCCGTGGTGAAAATAAGTACGTAACGCGCTAGAGGCAATTTATCGTCCTACCTACGTACGTCGGGGCTATAATAAAACATTACGCGCTGATTTAATTTTTGTCATGCACTTTTTCTGGTTAGGCAGATAATTCCGTAACAAGCTGAGTTTATATAGGTATTATAGGTAGTTGGGTTGAATCTATGTAGTTGTGTATTAATGTATGTATGTATATATATATATATATATATATATATATATATATATATTATGTAGTTTTTTTTTAATGTACTTTTAATGAATATTTGTATATAAATAGTTCTATTCTCTATTTATTATTTACTTCTTAGTGCACACCTCCGCCAGATGCTGTTCTTTATAAAAAAATATGTATTCATCCATGCTAAGGTTGTCTGGAAGAGATTGCTTTATGCGATAAGACCGCCTATTGTGAAACCTCTTTAAGATTTATTTATTTAGTTAGTTCTTAAGATTAATGAATTGGTTTTTCAATAAAGAGTATTTGTATTATATTGTATTGAACAATAGGGCCTTATCTAATTTGACTTCAACGAAAGTTTTACCACGTCTCATTCGTACAAAACAACTCCTTAATTAATGATCCACCTAAACTAACCATGCATTTATCACCAGTCCATTTCTAACAAGGGTGTTTATCAGTGAGAAACATCGCAGACGTGTCGTACCCCTGGAATTAGAAGAAACTATTGTATAATCTGTGAGATCAAGAGATACCAACCTAATTGAAACTGGCTTGTAGGGTGGACAGATTGGATTATGGACCTTACTTTAGTGATACAACTACATGGCAGTAGGTAGGTGTATCAATTTTATGTTTGTATGTGTGTGATATTTACGGAGAATACTCGTGAAGTAAGAATATAATGATATTTTTCAACCTACGGGACAATAGCCCTACGTCAACTAATTTGTAAAAATACGTGAAGTCACTTTCTCTCATTATTTTGGTTTCCATTCATCATAATCTGCCAATTCTCCAAAAATACACTAATTGGAACTTGCTAGTAATTATTATTAATACATTTGACAACTATCTCACTGATGGCAAGTATCTTGTAGGTGCAACCGATTGTTCTGTTAGTATTGTACCTATCCAGGCGAGCATTAGAAGAAGCCACCAAAGAAACCAATTTAAGTAAATCCAGTACTCATAAAAAGGAGCTTCCGATATTTGCCGGCAAACCTACCTAACTACATTTTCAGGCGTCCAAGAACAACCAAAACAGTGAAATAAGAGCGTACTTTTAGGTATAGGCTCCTATATCAGTGTCACTTCTACCTATAAAACCCCTGAATATAAGAGAGAAAGAAAACAATTTTAATTTTCATTATTTAAACGTAAGCAAAGCTTATAAAAACCGCCTTCGCCGCTTATATTTTGGTTTTGGCTTTATCGATTTCATTAAAATTTATATGTACCTCTGAAGTATAATCTACCAAACAATAAAGAATTTAGAGAATCGAGGAAAAATCGGTGAACATAAATAAAAAAAATATTAATGCATACAGTCGAACGTACAACCTTCTCCTTTTTTGAAGTCGGTTAAAAAGTAGTGTCACAAAGGATGCGCCTAGTACGCCTCTACGATTTTCTTTTGGTGCTGTACCTTGGCCTCTCTTTTCCTGCTCTGAAGACACCTGCGGAATAAAAAAAGAGTCTATTTTAAAAATGGATTCACCCAAAGTCATCAGTGGAAGAATATTTTAATTTTCATCGTATTATTAGCGAAGTAATCTCCAATGGTCAGTCATGCAAAAACTGCCGAGCTGGTTAATTAAGAATTTATAAAAATCTGTTAAAATAAAATCCTTTACATACCAATTGGACCAATCAAACAGGCAGCTCGGCTTTCTCTCCATCAAAGAGTTAACGACCGCTTAAAATCTTGGCACCGGTCTTTCCTGGCCAGTAATTAGTGGCCGGCAAAACTTCCGCGCCATTAGTCCCCGTGGCTCGTTACACTACTAATTGCGGTCTGACGGACCCCGGGTCTCACAGACCCCCCTTGTTTTTGCACCCAATTAGTTTGCTCCACGAAATATAATAGTTTTAGGACCTTTGGAGCCTAATGATGCTGACGCAGCTCGATTAAATCGGTGCTTGCTTTGTTTGAATTTGGTTATTATTTAGAACTGTCAGCGGAATTGTTGCAGATCTATGTTTGCATCTAATATTGTTTCTGTTATTTAGCACTGGTTTAGATCAAACACGAATGGTCAATTGTGAGATTTTTCCTTTTCGAAATTTTATTTCAAGTCAAAGCCCGATTTTGCGATGCGACCGGACTCACATGGGCTACTAGGTATATTTTTTCTAAAAAGTTCAATATAATTTTGAGACAGTTATCTCCTTAAAAAACCTTCACATATAATACTCGTAAAACAAGAAAAACATTACTCATTTGATCAAAAGACTACAGAAATGAACTTTACTTAATAAAGATTCAGAATCAAACTACGGGCAAATTGCCTATATCTCCTAAAACTAAATTTAAACTATATACAACAGAGACCTAAGTTACCTACAAGACATCGAGCTAATAGGTAACCCAAGTGCTCAAGCCCACTACCACTGGGTACATCATACTGGCGGCATTGTCTCTCTGAATTGTAATGCAATTAGGATAGGATTAATTGACCTAAATAAACCTCAACCGGAACGATGTTTCTGCAGGAGTTTAAAGAACTAGAACTACTAGAAGCATAACTTAAAAATGAATGTTTCTTCAATTTGTAATCTAAATTCTTAATGAACAGAGAGGTACGATGTGCACTTTCTATCAAGTGAGATAATGATAACATTTTTATCTATATCAATCAATCAAAATAATTTGTATAGTGATAAATTTAGAATGTAAAAGTTATCGCTTAAGGCGTAGCATGCCTAGCATGACTAATGCTTTATAAACAAAATCAAAGGAATATTTTTTAATTCCATGCAATTTCATTTAGTACATCCATCCATACAGTGAGTCCATTGAAACAGAGCAATAAGCATCCCATTTCATTAGACATAGATGTTCCGCATGCGGCACAATCACAAGCAATACCAGCGCATGTTTCCGTTCAGAGGCCGTTTGGCAGATTTGTGGTAAGTGCCATCGGGGAAGGTCAGAAATGTGGCGCCGAGGAAACTGGCAACGACTTAGAGATACTGGATATGGCCTAGGAAACAAAGGTTGTAGAATTCATCCATGGAAGTGCAAATGTAGAATTTTGTCGCAAAAGTGAAAAAATGGCGATGTTGATTTTGTATAATTTGTTAAAACCTGTAGTTCTTCAAGTGTTTATGTGTAATAATGGTGGATTATTAACCGTTGATACTTAGTAAACGTGCATAAGTATAGGCATATGATACCAAGTTGAAATGATTTTCTCCTTCGCTCCAAAACTCCAATACAAGTTCTAGTAAAGTTTCTACCACTCTACTTGGGCATGACTTGACTATGACTGAACCTTGACCCTTTGATACTTGACTTGGACTGTAACTTGTGACTAGGACTTTTAATATGAAATACACTTGAAATGTGTTATCACTTGACACTGGCTAAATGCACAAGATTGCGAAGCCAAAATAAAGTGCAAATTTAGCTGATAGCAGACAATATTGTTAACTGACATTGACATTTTATGACGACCCTGTTGGCGCAGGTCTTGGGTTCGATTCCAGTTAGGATCACAATTTTCCTCTCCAAGGAAAATTTGTACATCAGGGGTGTGATTGTATGTGTGATTTCAATGTTACCTGCACATGAATGCGTTCGTTTATTTAACACAGCGAGGGAAAAAAAAAATCTGGAAAATCAAAAAGTCCAGAAATAACCTTTGGATTTAGATTTTACTAGATTAATGTTTTAATGTTCATGTTCTTCAACAACACGCATAAGAATGAATAATAACCAAAGTATTAATAGTAATGTTCGTTTAATTTAGATGTTATATTAATATTATTATATTATTGAAATAAGCGCGAAGTGACAATTCGAGATCAGCAATATTGTTTAATACTGAGTGAACAAATCCAGTCGGCGAAGACTAAGGCTCTATAGGAGATAAAGCTTTCAAAGTCGAGGCAGGTCAATTGGCTAGCTGTAAAAAACGTTTTTTTATGCTGGACACGCAAGCACTTGACCACAATTTCAACTCATGGAAAGTGACGAGCGGCCGAAGATGGGAATGCCTAAAAGGTACCTATTCACTCTAGACTTGACACCCAGATTGTTTTCATTGTACTACATATATTGTTTTAGAATAACAGCGATTTTAATGTTCATTTATAACTTAATGTTGTGACAATGTAAGACTGGCATTTCAAGTTCTATTAAAAGTATATTTGAGTACACTTTGTTAAGAAAATATTAAAAATTTTGATGAATAAACTATTTTGTTCTCCGGTTCGCTCAAAGCATTTTGTGTCTACATTTGTCATCCGTACTGCGAAGGAACCGAACTCAATACCCGCGTCTTTGTTCCCCGAACGGTATAATCTGGGAGTCTTCAAGTCAAGAGTGAATAGGTATCTTCTAGGCAAGCGTGCTACATCTTCGGCCGCATCATCACTTTCCATCAGGTGAGATAGTGGTCAAATGCTTGCCTGTCGAGTATAAAAAAAAAGTATTTGTATTTGTACTAATATAATATATATTACTTCCTCCACATCCCGATACGGATGTTACAATCGAACATTCACATTCATTACATGTAGTTTCCATGTAAGATGGCAATACATTAGGGTGGCGCCCCACTGGCGTTTCCGACGCGGTGCGATAAATAACCCGCGGCGCGGCTGAGGCGTCCGGTTGCTATCTGCGCGGTCCCCGGAGTTTTTAAAAATGTTAGATAGGCAAGCATTGACTTCTATCTCACCTGATGGAAAGCAATATGCGACTGAAGATGTATACTTACCTACAAGATACTTATCAACTACAGACTTGAAGGCACCCAGATTTATCCTTCAGGGAACAAATACTACCTTTAAGACTGGGCTGAGAACTTGATTCTAGTAATTACAGATGTATTTTTTTTATTTATAAGTACTACATCGGTGTTTGCAATGCGGCTCTCAAACTGATGGTCTCGGTTTCGATACGACACGCTTGAGCTTCCTACGACATGCTTGAGCTTCCAGTGGAAGCATCACGCATCGTGATGATATATAGGGGTTGGGTTTTTTTTTAACGTAACTTAAAAGTTTTAACACAGCCCCACACTAAGTTCGATGACTTGAATCGTGGTTGCAGGAAACATTCACAACCAGAACCAGGAACACAAAGTTTCCTTGCCCTTGTGAACTCGTGGTTGCCTATAGCGAAATGTACAAAAAATAAACTCTATCACACTCGCAGCTCCGCATTAAGTTTGAAGTCTTGTATCGTGGGTGCCGGGTACATACGTGCCTATCAAAAATGCATGCAGGCAGTTAAAAAAATCACTGTTAAATATACCACCATGAATAAAATTTCATTACGATGTTACCTCCACCGGAAACTCAAGCCCGTCAAAATATTATGATTCAAAACCGCGACCGGAAGTCGGGCTTACTAAGACGCACGGCGAGCGGTATTAAAATAGCTTCAAATTTTTTATATATGAATGTTTAGTTTGAAAGATCTCTATTAACTTCTTAAACGACTATGGTAATTAATTCGTTTTTATTGTAAAGGAAAAAAAAAACTTAAATTCGCACCTTGCTATTATGTTATAAGTACTTGGATGACCTGACGATTTATCGCCCCCGAAACCCCCTGCACATAAACTTCATGAAAATTGTTGGAGCCGTTTCCGAGATTCAGATTACATATATACAAGAAGGTATTAGATCAGATATAATATGTATTTATTCATTTTAAAATCACTCTTCTAGGCAAGCGTGCTACATCGTCGGCCGCATCATCACTTTCCATCAGGTGATATAGTGGTCAAATGCTTGCCTATCGAGTATAAAAAAAAAAACTCTTAAAACAAGGTACAGTGTGTGAAAATATAAGCACTTAAAGGTTGTAACCATTTTCTTGAGGGTTCCAAACTCGACTAGGCCTGACTCTTGGAAGACTTGGACGACAATTTGCGTATGTATAATAGTTTAAGTAGTTAATACCTACAATTTGTATTAAACACAGAAACGCCCGTTCCCCCGTGTCAACGTATAGAGTCCCAGCGGTACAGTCGATACGTCATATTTAGGCGCGCCGATCAATCAGTGTGTGGCTATGCCATTACTCAATTAGCTGATGATGGATGCGACTGTACTGAAGGGACAGTTTGTTGCATACGTGTATGTTTATGGCAGAAGTATCGGTGCTTTTCACAAGCCAAAATAACCTTGAGTTAGGTAAAGTAGTATAAAGTTACTTCATATTAAAATTTGTAATATATATTTTTATGATCCGGCATTTTATAAAGCTTGCCTTACTATCTTCCACTGCTCTGTAGTTGTGGTTGAGTAGATGAAATGTTTCGCCAAGTTACCAATATAAAATAATAGTATTTTAGCGGGATCTCCTTGAGAACCAGTCCCATACCGTAAAACTAGCTTGTTTAATTCTCTATATATGAAACGAAATAAAATGAAATACATTTATTCGGCACTAAGGACAAGATAAACAAACAACAAAAACATGAAATAGACAATAAAAATAGCTTACAAAGGTAATTAGGCATAAGTAAAAAAAGTGCCAAAAGGGTCGTGACTCAGCATTATTGCCAAGTGTTGCCAAGTGTTACACTAGGCGCTGATTTTCAATCACAACCCAGAGGTGGCGGATCTAAAACAGTAAAAATATATATGTATAATATCATATTACATTATTATAAATATATAAAAATATAATAACACCACACTCGACCACACCACATGCTGTTATCACTACGTGATATAGTGGAAGAACGCTAGCCTAACATATATATATAAAATTGCTGCATCAAACTTCCGTAATCATATTTTGGTACTGTTTGATGCGAAAAGTACGTTTACTTCCAGGCCTCGCTTGCTTACAATATGAAATCTCGACCATCGATACTTATAAACAAAAAGATTAACAATAACATTTTAAATATTGACTTTCTGCGGATTCATGATCTCCTGGTAATTTTACAAGGAAACTTTGAATAAATTAGCTATTTTAAAGAATTGAACGTTACTTGACCTATCGACCGTAATCTGTTGATTCATAGTATTTCCGGTGGGACCGAGTGTATAAAAAAAAATATTTTGATTTAAAAAACCAAACAACTAAACCGATTTTAATGTAATTTATATGAGACCAATACAAAAGTATATTCTTTAAAATAACAATTGAAACGCAAGCAAAGCTTAAAAAATCCGGCTTCATCGATGATATTTCGGATTTAGCTCGCAGATTTCGATTAAAAAAAATGGAACCACCTCTGATGTATACTCTACGATTCATAATTGGCGAACACATCGCGTAACATACATAAAAAAAACATACAGTCGAATTGAGAACCTCCTTTTTTGAAGTCGGTCGAAAAGTAATGGTCTTCAGAAGTTACAAATATAAAGAAAGGCGCTACTTATTATAGTGGGAACAGCTAGTGCAAAATAATTAAGACCTCTTGTTTGATACCCGTCGTTTTTTTACGAGAAAAGACCCCCAGAGGACTTCAAATAAAAGCTCGAAACTACAGAGTTCTAATTAACACTAAGACCTTAGCAACAGTTTAGTAGACAAGTCCCTAGTTAGCGACTGTCATTCATCTCAGCTGCTAATCTCCCGAAGGCGTTAGGATGGCCTAACTCATCTTGAACTTAAGACTGAGCGGTATACACCCGTCTGGTTAAGGTAGCGCTTGGTGGAATGGATAGCGAATTATCTATCTATGTGTATCTTATTTCTATGTATATAAATGATCACATACACATAACTTGAGAAGGAGTTTACCGTTTTCAATCATTGTTTTAAGTTTTCTTATACATCGTTGAAGGTTTTTACGGAAACAAAAATTAAGAAAACTTACGACGATATTTACTTCGCGCGTTTGATGAATGTGAATTTATCAAACAGCAGTTTTAAAACTTAATAGTTAGGAAAAGTTTTTTTAGTACCGGAATAAGTATTAAAATCATCGAAAAATTCACGTAAAAAATATTAAAAACATTATTTCAACCATGAACATGAAGGAGGTAAAAATTTTAATATCTATTTAGTGTATAATTGTGTGTGTAAGTATGTAAGTGAAATTTGGAATGACAATAGACTATACTTAGTATTGAGACATAGGCTACTTTTTAACTTGATAATAGCGGGTGAAGCCAATAATTTTGTCGATAATTTTTAGTACGGTACTACTTAATAACACATTTACGAGTACATTCCTAAACTATGAGGGCTACGTTTACTTACTGGAGCTCGTGTACGTAGTTTTTTATTTCTAGTTGTAGATTAACTGGTCAATTTAACTTAATACAATAAATATATATTAGCTGGGTCCCGCTGTGTTACCTGCGGATAAACAGTAGCCTATGTGCTAATTCGGGATATAAGCTATTTCCAATTTTAACTTTATGCATTTATAATATTAGTGTATGTTGTCTGAAATCAAAAACCGAGTAGAGATTAAAGAAAAAAAATGGCAAATAGCCTATATCCCTTTAAATATTTAAGACGCAGAACAATAGCCGTAATATTATGATTTACTTGATAGACGCCTATATTTTCGATGGAGCTTCAATCTAATTATATAGAATTATATAGCTTCAATAGTTGATCGAGCAAAGCGAGATCTCTAACTTGACTTGGGTAGTTCAGTACCTCGTCCGTCAGTCCGTCCGTCCGTCTAACAGAGGCATCTAGCGTCTAAACCATATAAGCGAATGACTTCAAATTCTCATAGAATATGTAAAACTACGGCTTAAAGCCAAAAATGACATTTAAAATTATATAAATGAACATATTAAGGAGGCTCCAATACAAATTGAACTGCCCGTTGGCTAAATTGGGTGAGCGTTCGCCTTCTAAGCAGGGGTATCGGGTTCGATTCCCGGCGGGAACACAAGTTTTCTCCCCAAGGAAAAATTTCTGGTTGTGATTGTATGTGTGATGTGTATGTTTCCGGCACCCACGACACAAGTCATTGAACTTAGTGTGGGGCTGTGAGTGTGAAAGCGTTTATGTTTATGTTTAAGTAAGTAAAGAGCAAAATATTTTTTATTTTATATCTACCTTTGTGGGGTATCGTTGAAAAAAACTTGACTACTTGTCAAGCTCTTTTCAACAAGAGTACGAAATCGGTTTTGAAAAAAAACTATGTTGGAAAATGACGATTTGGTAGGCCACCAAAGTCACTGTTTTTACACCTATTTTGTCCCGGGGTCTATCTCAACAACGGCTTCTCACAGAATACTGAAACTTTTGTATAATATCTGTTACATCCTGTACTTGAACATTATATCTATAAATATAAATAAGTAATAAAAAAAGTAATATAAAAAAGTAATAAGCAATTAACCTCAAAAGTTTTTCTATAAGGGGCCATATGTAGCCGCGTGATCTCAGTTCGGCACGAACGACTAATTAAAATAAGTTCATAACTCAGGGTAGCACTGATCTAGTCTAGTAGCGACTTGCTAGTCAAGTCACTCGAAAACATATAAAAAAATATACACATTATGCTTTACCCTGAATAAGTACAGAGGCGCGCAAAATAATTATTGATGTTTATTTGATTTATGTTACAAGCTTTTAAGTAGCTCAAGCACGTACTCAGTATTGTAGGCGGCAATGCCGCGCTGAAAGTTTCAAATCCACTACAGCAATATTATCGAAACGCCAATCCCGCTCCGTATACCAACATAGCCGCATCCCAACCCGTTGCAAGCGAGCAAGTAAATATTTGTACAAGTAATTACCAAGTCGCAAGCTACCGAAGTGGTCTGATGGTCGGATTTCGCGACGCTATAATTGTTGTTCTTTAAGCCTGTCAACGTTGGAAGAATATAACACAATGACAATATTTTTATACACCAAAAATTTGCTCGTTCAATCAATAATTAACGAGTAAATAAAAAATAAATCGGTGTGTATTGGAGTCAGGAACATAAAAAAATGGTTTGTATTGGAGTCAAATAAAAAAGTGAAAAATGCATCTACAATACACACCAATGCTTTCTACAATACACACCAATTTTTGTTTTAATTTTGACTCTATATACTAAGTGCATTAAACCAGTGTCAAGAAACAAATATTTGAAGAACTAATTTAAAAAAAACCAGTCACAGTTAAAGTCTAGTTTCGGAGCGAAAACTTAAACCACGATTTTCTGATGAGCTTGTTGCTTAAACTCATACATGTTGCCGACCATTTACGGTTATATACATTATTATTATTATTCATTAACACTCGAAGAATTAAAAGAATCAAATATGGGAAATAATAGAAAATTTACAACGCCAATTTATCACTTTCACGGCAAAACATAATTTGTCCAATAAAAAGAAACCTCGTTTCAAACAGATCCGCATTAACATCACAAAAGACATAGACGTAGAACTAATAGGCTACTTTTCATCATAATAATAATATACCGTGGGGGACTTTGGGGTCTGATTGAATAGTCCCTTGCAGTCTTCGTATAAACACAAAGTTACCATTTATCGCTGCACAAGTGATATTGAAAAGCTAATACAGAAATCGCGAACTCATCAAGAAACTCACAGATCGATCGGAAAACTTCGATCGTTAAACAGTTTCGAAAACGTGGAGCAGCAAACATTCGAACTTACTCATCTTTGGTACGTTGTATTGAAAGATACAGTAGCTAATCTTCTGTTCACGCTGTTAATCTACGCTAATTGTGTGTGTGTGTAATATGCTATAACAAGGTATTTCTTTAATACCTAGAGAGATTTATGTGATATTTGGGACAAGATTGTCTACCTAGAAGACTACTTACTTACTTATATATAGTACTTCAAACTCTCACCTTTATCTAACCGCAGATAATTTTAGTTCATAGTTATGCTATTTGAAAATTATCTAAATCTGCTTAAATAAATCTAAATAAAAATGTCTCGTAAATACCCACGTTCCATTAAAACTATTTGTACCGCCTTCCTGAAGAACTGCATTCATTTCGAATTACGTTGTCTCAATATTGAGCAAGCTATTGAACGAATGAGATAACACGCTTGACGTGTTTGGCGACTCTTTAGGATGTTTTCGCATAAGCAAGAAAATGTATTTTTTAACAGCGTAAGTTTAATGAGAGACAAACATGTTAATACATAAAAAATAAAGACATAGCGCCCTCTCTGTCTTTATTACCTCTAATCTAGTACTGATCTAATATTTGTTGTATTGTATTTGTGATATGTTTTCCCTAAGTTCTAAGCAGAAGGTGGTTATAATTATAGACCAATGCTTATATGCACATAGAGAGTACTTATTAATAAGACTTAAACAGATAATAGTAGTCCAAGGGCGGATATCTGGACTTCCTCTGGCAACCAAATCGTTACTAATATTTTTATGTACACAAATAAAATGTTAAAAATGAATGATTGAAAAGAATAAAAATTAAAACGACAAAAAAGTTAACTAAACGAAAAAGATTTTTTGATAGACGATTCGACTTTTGGCAGTACTATTTACGAGTTTAATGTAGTTTAAGGTCGAAGAGTTCTACAAACTTAAAAATCTTATTTTATTTGGAGATTAAAAATCACATAAGCCGACTAATTTTAACCAAATAATATGGCGATTAGAAGTTTTAATTTTTTGGAACTGCACGCTGGCATACTGTTTGTGCCAGCGGGAACACAGGGGTTCTCTCCGAAGAAAATTTATATTTCTGGTTCTGGGTGTGATTGTGTATGATACAAACGTTTCCGGCACCCACGACACAAGTTATCGAACTATGTGTGGGGCTGTGAGAGTGAAAACGTTTATGTATTGTTATAAGAACATACCGAAACATAAACCAAAAACATACACAAACATACATATCTTCGCTACTGTTGTCCATAACACTCCTGGGACAAAGGTGCGAAATTGGCCCAATTTGGGGAGAGCACGTACAGGGGGAAGTTCTTACTGATAAATTGTTGTGATTATATTATTATCATTGTGAAGTACTTTGTACTTTTAAGGGAACACCGTAAAATGGTATTTTAAAATTTACATCGGAATTTTTTGGATGATAATTACAATTATTAATGCAATTTCAGTATACACATAACAGTTTCTATTTAGCGATACAATGATAAGCTGTTAAATTAAATAAAGTATTTTCTAGGCAGGCATGCCACATCTTCGGCCACGTCATCCCTTTCCATCGGATGAGATAATGGGACTCATTGCCGTCTTTGTTCCCCAATGAGTATAATTTGGGAGTCTTCAAGTCTAGATTGAATAGGTATCTTCTAGGCATGCTACATCTTTAGCCTTCAGATTGCCGACTTTCCATCAAATAAAATAGCGTCAAAATGTTTACCTATCCGGCATAAAAAAACTTGTACTAACAATTATTTAAGTCCGAGTTCAACAAACTCCAGTTAACGTCATAACAGTTGGAGATTAAATGTTGAGTAGCTTTAAAATCAAATGACATCTCATGCAACAATATGACAATTACACTCAATCTGAGAATTGAACAACGGAGCGATAATTTATCTTCATGAACCTCGCAGGAACGTGTATATCCATCAAAGGATTATTCTTCTATACAGTCTTGCTTTATGATAAAACTATATTGAATTATTTACAATGAAAACACGTCATATCATCGTTAAATAATATTAAACGTAGACGCAGACGGCTATAAGTGCGTGCACTCATTTTTATTGATGTCACATTCGTACACTATAAATGCAGTGCACTAGTTACAGCTTGTGACTTTGGCTGGCTGTTTGTTTTTTATTATTTCACTACTAGTGGTGCCTTGCGGCTTCGCCCGCAAATAAAAAAAACATTACTTATGGATCGTATGGTGAATCAAACTTAACCATTCTTGAATCCACCTGAACACACAATAAAATTATCAAAATCTTTCCAGCCGTTTAGGAGGAGTTCAGCTTCATACTGAACAAGTACAAAAGAATAATATTTATAAAAATGAAGATCTTTCAAATAAGCTGTAACGTTTCAACTCTTTTACTTATCTGTATTTGTATTATGATGTTAGATTTTAATGACTGACGTAAATATTATAGATAATTTTAAATAGTTACGCACGATAGTGAAGAACAGCGTACCATTTTTTTCCCGACTACGGTGAAAAAGATGGAGGCTTTTAATTTTAGCACCGTAACTATGTATTTAAAGAGAAGTCTTTATTGTGAGTCTAGTACAAGGCTAGGCTAGCAAGTTTTAAGTACTTTGCAATAACATGTTTTTAACTTTTATGTCTCCATTGTTGATTCTTTCGCACTAAAATTTTACTATCACTTAAAATCAGATAAAAATGCCATAACAATAAAATTGTTATGTGTGTAACGAGTTTTCTATTATTTTCCAGTCAATAAAACTGTCTGCCTGTCTCAATGAAATTCTATGATACTGTTTAATTTATATTATGATTGCTTTTATTGCTTTTTCCCACTGGTAGTGGGCTTGAGCACTTGAGTTACCTATAAGCTCTTACAGGTCTTAAAGGTAACTTAGTTCTTTGCTGTATATAGTTTTAGGAAATATAGGCAATTGGCCCGTAGGTTGTACTTGGATATGTAATAGTTTTATGAGGTTTATTAATTAAATATTAATTCAACTATAATTATTTAAATGTTGCTTGAGTCTGAGTGCGATCAAGCCTAAAGACTACGGACCTCTACGAGTTTTTTTCTCAAAAGCCTACTTTTCCTTACTGTGCGACGGAAAGGACGGTAATGTGTTTATCAGTCTATGGATCTTTGTTCTTCTGTGGCGTTCTAGAGACCAAAAGCGTGGGCTGATTTTAATTATTCTTACGGCATTCGATTGGTCTTAATGTTGCAAGTATCACTAAAGATATGAAAGTAATTAAAATGTTATAATATGTAAAAACCAAGCACCATATCGATAAAAAAAATACAGAGTTTCGTTATTTTTTATATCGTTACAGATTCTAAATTGTTATTCCAATTTGTTAATGATCCTTAGGTTTCTATGAACACTTTTCATTTCGATTGACAATTTAGGAACTATAATGATAAAAATTTGGTTAGCAACAATTCTCACTTAAATTTTCAATCCTTATAGTAAAGCTCTGATAAAGTTTTTACATAATCGTAAGTACTTATAATAAACCTTACTAGCCGTGTCCCGTTTCTTCGCCTGCGTTAGTCAATTTAAAAAGTAGTCTTTGGTAATCTCGAGTACCTATAAGCTATGTACATTATAAATTTAAACATATTTAACAATTCCCATCAATGTAACTTCATAAATAAAGAACTTTTGACATGAAATTTCATCCCCCATTGCACCACCTTAAAGCACACCTGGAAAAAAAATATTATGGTTGATTTTTTTATATTTAATGAACAACTCAAATACCAATCGCAGCTATATAAGTTCAAAAACAAAGAATGTTCATACAAACTTTTTCACCCCATTTAACCCTCTTCAGGGTGGAATTTCCAAAAATCTATTCTAAGTACACCCCTTGGAACTAAGACAAATGTACCCTCCAAATTTCAAGCGTCTACGACCAGCGGTTTAGGCTGTGCGGTGTCTCTAAGTCAGTGAATCAGTAAGAATTTAATTATTTAGTATATTGGTTTCTTGTCGTAATTGTCACATAGCCCCTCAGTTGTCCCAGCCAAAATGGCCGTTATGGCGCATCTGTCAAGCCTCTGCAGGTGAATTATTGCAAAAACGACACGGGACAATAAAACGACGATATCTTTAGAATTATATATTGAGACTATTTAAAATTATACATATCTGGAATAGTTGATAACTAAGCTAATAGAAAATGTATAAATGTGTATGTTTCACTTAGTAAGATTTTGTAAATTCGAAGGTGACAGTGCTTAATGTGATTATTTTGCAGTTTGAATTATAAAAAATAAATTAATTGAAATAAAAGCCTTTAATTTATATTTTATATAGTTTATTTACAATAATATTAAACACTTTACAATAATTAATAATAAAAACAAGCCTGTCCATATATTTTTTTTACATCACAAGCTCGACAACAGAAACAGTTTGTAAAAAATATCTATTATACGTACATTCCTATAAGGGCTAATTAGCCAGATTTTATTTGTTTGTCCTAACTTTTTCATCTTAATAGTAATAATAAACATATTTGTCTTTTTTTTTAATTAACACCAATGACATAAAGTAAAACAATAAAGTTATCCAACAAATTCGGTCCATTAACGTGAAATCGCCCGTATTAGCGACGCTACAACTTAACGTTTCAGTAATCTTCTAACTTGATTCGGAATAATTCGGAGTAATTCGGGGACAGCTTTGATCTCTATTCGGCTAATCGAGGGAGAAAGGAAGTTTCCCTTTAACTTCAATTTGAGGACTTTGAAGTAGTTCGTAAAGGAATTTAATTATTTGAATGAAAAATCGGTGGAAAAGTGAGGATGAAATATTCCAATTGCTTGGTATATTCCAATTTTTTTTTGTCACATGTGAGTGTGAATGCGTTAAAAAAAAACGTGAATAAGGAACAAACATACTTACACACAAACATTCGGATTTATAATATAAGTAGGATATTTTTTAAAGCTACATTGTAGATAGATAGATAGATAAATTATTTATTTGCACACCAAAAAATAACACTTACAATGAAATCTTAAATATAACATAGGAGCACAAAGGGCGGTCTTATCACTCAAAGCAATTTCTTCCAGACAACCAAAGGGAGATGATAAAATATTACAAACTGGGAAATAATACAAATTATATACAAACTATTATTTATATAATACTAGTGATTCGCCTCGGCATCACCCGTGTGCAACCCCTGCAGCGCCATCTGCCGGGCTGAGATGTAAATCTAAACCATCCAGGGCGTCACCCAAATGCATACAAAAATTAATTCAAATCGGTCCAGCCGTTTAGGAGGAGTTCAGTGACATACACACGTACAGTAGAATTATATATATAAATTAAATAATAAATAAACGTTTTCACACTCACAGCCCCACACTAAGTTCGATGACTTGTGTCGTCGGTGCCGGAAACATTCACATCACATACACAATCACAACCAGAACCAGAAACACACATTTTCCTTGGGGAGAAAACTTGTGTTTCCGCAGGGTATCGAACCCTGCTTAGAAGGCGAACGCCACCCGACTAAGCCAACGAGTAGTTAAAGCCGACGAGCAGTTCATAAAGATTATAGGTCAGCTCTATCTTATCTATTTGTAAGTGATAAAGCTACGGATGAAATAGTCAAGGGTGGACAATGAATTTGCGGGTTTTTACTAATCTTCTAATTAAAATAATCAATCAAGTAAACCAGTTCAGCACGAAGAATCGCGAAGAATAAATCGGTATACATACAAAAATATAAGCACTGTATTTAATAAATAATTTATTTTATTTTTGTTTTGATTGACAGGGATGTTCACAAAGGAGTAGGTACTAATAGTTTTAATAAGGAGGTATTGCTTTTAATACATCAAAAGCTAATGTAAATGTAGTTCTTCTTCAATTTTCTCTTTCGATTTCTTCGTGATTGTAGTTCTATTTCGATTTTCTCTTTCGATATTTCGACGATTCAATGAATCGTTCACCTGATAGAATGAGGAAATAATGAGACATCCCTGGCGGGTAGTGTTGCAAGTATTGTTACAACCCTCGACGTTGCCGGCAAGATACGTTTCATAAGTTTATCGTGACTTAATTTGATTTGTCGACAATTGGATCGTAAATTTGCATTCGTAACACAACCTAGCACGAATGTTAACCCTGTATCTCATTGTCTTTTGTTTTTATGATAATTAGTTACATATAATTGTGTAATTGTTTTTAATTACATAAATAAATTATGTTAATACGGATCAAACATTTATTTTTGAGTTATCTCTAGCCAGTTCTGACAAAAACACAGGAATCTAGGTATAATAATTAATATGATGTTTTCGTACACTTGTACAAAAATCTAGAGTAATAAGTCTGAAAACTAAGGCTGAGTTTAAATTGTCCTTCAATACTCGCAAGTAATTTCTCGTTAAGATATTAATCTTGTTATTGTTACAGAAAGAGTCATCAATACCAAATTATTTTGTTGACAAAATGCGCGTCGCCCTATCGAACAACGAAAGGAAACTGTGCCAAACATTCTATCTAGCCAAACAAATTACTTCAAAAATAGCCGCCATTCAGCGCAGTTCGATTCTATCAAAACGGTTCTTTTCACAAGTTTCGTGTAAAAAACTCTTGAAAAATGAAAACATCACGAACACGCCCGCCACCCGCGCGCGGTGCATTGTCGCACTACTCCCCCGCCGAGCAGAAAAATGACAATTGGCAAAGAGTAAAAAACAGATAGTATCTACCCATGTGGTAGTTAGTAGGTTGAATTCTTTCAAGAATTTAAAATCCTACCTAACTTTTACTGCAACGCCAGATGCATTTTACCAGGCGTTCTGTCAGACGTGCTTGCTGGCTCTTATCTAGACTAATTCTTACCATTTTTGAATATTATGAGTAACAGATAGTACCAGTGTAGGTTGACTTCTTTCGTGTGTCCTGCTTCAGTTCCTTAAAGTAGGTTTTTGATAAAATCGTACCTACCTACCACTGGAACGCCAGAGACGTATTGCCAGGTGATCTGTCAGATTGTTGCTTAGAGAGACCCCCACGTGCAGACTCTTATGTAGACCAATTCTTACCATTTTCGAATATTATGAGTAACAGATAGTATCCATGTAGGTTGAAATCTTTCGTCAGTCCTTTTGCAGTTCCTTGAAGTAGGTGTTTGATATAATCGTACCTACCTACCACTGGAACACCAGATACATTGTCAGGTGTTCTTTCAGATTGTCGCTTAGAGCACACCCACGTGCCGGCTCTTATAAAGACCAATTCATACCATTTTCGAATATTATGATAAACAAAAACAGATATTAGAATTTCAGTAATATGTAGTTGGTAGATAATTAATTTGCGAGTACGGCTGGCATTACAGATACGATAAAACCCTACCTACAAACACTTTGCTACATTTTCTGATAATTATAGAATTGTGCAATCACTGTAATTTTACATGAAATATTCACTTACCATCAATCTACTATTTTTCAACATGATGTAAGGTTGATACATCTTGTTTGTATTTAAATCAATTTGCATCTTATAGTAATAATCCTTATTTACGTTCATTCATTAATTTTATTAATCTATTTTTAATATGATTTCTTATTCCATAAATGTATGATATATCATAAATTCTTCTTTATCTAGTCTTAAAACAGATTATCTTATAGTTTGATTTCATGTTGGTATTAATTTTTGACTTACTTCATAAAAGGAGGAGGTTCTCAGTTCGACTGTATTTTTTGCACTTATGTTACGCTATCATTCTGCCAATTATAAATTGATTTTGATAATTATTTTTTGTTTAGTTTTTTTAGTTTGTTTAGTAGATCATACTTCATAGGTGGTCTTATATAAATTTTATCAAAATTGATTGAGCACTTTTTGAGATAATCAACAAATAACAAAATATAAGCGGTGAAGTCGGTTTTTTTAAGCTTTGCTTGCGTTTAATATATACTAATTAATTTCACGTTTATTACACTCGTATTTAATAGTATAATAGTGAGTACTTTGTCTATATATTAAAGTTTTAGTTTGATTAAAAGATTTATAGATATTACACATACTATATTTTTAGACCGTCCAGCACGGCGCGGCGTCTCGGCGTGTACTGACGCCGGACGGTCTACGCGCGTATTCGACCGATGAAGTAGCACTGAATGTTTCGAAACTAATCTTGTAACAGTGTGAGGAAGCAATCGTGAATGAAGTCGTATAAATCCTTAATATTATAGTTTTTGTATAGCTTTAGAAAATATAGGCCTGTACGTAGATGAATCAATTGCAATAAAGTTCAGTCAATCATAATTGTGTGTTTGCTCGTTGTATTGAACATATTGTGCTCCTTTCATACAAAGCCCAATTATTTTGTCAAAAGCTCGAGCGCCCATCTACTCGTACTTCCGTCGCTGCTCTATGTCCTCTACAAAGGCCGGATATGGCGGAAATTTTTCAAAAGTTCGCTGTATCCTGCTTGTTGATTGTATGCATCCAAGTGAAAGAGGGATTTTTTGTGCCTGTTTTGTATGAAAGGAACATACAAATGTATGGCAATGAGTAGTCACATTCAGGACGCACTGACTATGAAATGAGATTTACTTTGAAATAATGCGATGAAAAACAGTTTCCAGTTTCACAGGACTCTGGATGAAGAAAACATTATGCTTTGATAGCGGGAAGCAAAGACACGACTTTTTCACTTCAAAATAAAATGTAAAAAAACATCAAATGATTTTAAGATATTCTCTAAGTAAATAAAACACAATTTCATTAATGAATATCGAAAAATAAGTAAGTGATAACATGTAAGGTAATTATTTAGTTGAAAGCAAAGTAATGAAGTGACCTGACAAAGTACCGGCATGACTGTTAAATGAGGAAAGACATGACAAAAGAAATATCGTCAAAGAATCTCATTGATTGGTTCACTCCCTAAAGTCTAAGTACACTGAGATTTTCGTTACAGGTTTTTTGGGAATGGAGAGCATATGAATATTGCTTACTGATTGATGCACGCTTCATGTCATGTCATTTCATTTCCACATGACTGGTAGACAATGCTTTTAGCATTAAGTCCTCCTTTTGTACACTCCTATTATGCAATAAGGTATTAAATAAATAAATAGTGTACAACATAAAACACATCCTTTTAAAAAAAGTCACGTTTGAAAATTTTAACTTAATTCGTGAAAATATATACGACGACCCTAGGCCATGGTTCCTGGGTTCGATTCCTGGTTCTGGGAGTGTTTGTGTCGTAGTTGTGTGTGGGCACTCACGAACTTCTTCTTTAGGGAACGAGTCTTTGAACTAGAGTGGGGCTGTGTGTGAATGCGTTAGCGTAAATGTTAATAAATCTTAATTGCTCTTTCATTAATGAAGATTTTTATTTAAAGTTATAAATAAAAGAGGGATGTAAGTATGTAGCCCTCTTTACTTTTTAACATCACAGGAAAACACATAAAAAAACGGAGGTGCCCTTTAGAAGGAAATGGAGCGTAGATAGACATTTCTTTTTTTTGTCGACTCTTGACATATCAAACGATCATTAGGAATGCACCCACGTAAGATGATCCTGATCCTGTTATATCAATCTTCGCTGACAACTTAATGGATTATATAAAACGTCTTCGAGGGGAGGTCTGGGAAAACAAAAAAGTTTGGAGACCTCATACAGATGGACGGTCTATGTTGATTCTATGGAAGTAATGCACGATGATAATATGAAGATGGTAGTTCCACCACGGTCATTACTATCATAGTAAGAATACAGATGTTTGAACTTCTTATTCTTTGAAATTCTGATCCGCAACCTTTTTGTGAAACATTTATATGTGTATATATATGGCTAATTAATAAAATGATAAAATAAATTTTTAATAATTACTATCTATTCCTATGATAAGCTAGCGTTTAACCATCTCAAAGGTTGTAAATATGTTCCGAATGACTGGCTATTAAGGCTTTTGAAATACAAATAAAACTACTTTGAATTAATTAGTAATATTATTAGTAAGTATTTTAATTATTCATAAAAAAATACAAAGATTTTAACACTTAAACTATCATTGTACTGTGTATATAATATGCCTATGTATATGAGGGTGAGAATAATCGAAATAAAAATACAAAAGCTATCGTTGCAACAACGCGTGACTGAAACAGTACATACATTTTCTGAAATAGAATTCGCGAAACGCAGCGAACGTGTAAAACTGCAGCTTCACTCTTTTCCCAAATCAAATTTTGCATATAAATCCATTTCGGCGCCGCGTTGTCGCGTATGCAGCACGGACATTTTGCCCTGAGCTCGAGGATTTATATCAATAGCATCTCTGCCGGGGCAGAGGGCAAGCTTTGGAACAGTAAGGATTCTGCTTATGTTAATTCTACTATTCTATCAATTCTAATCACTGACACCAATACAAAACTTAAATTTTAGAGTTATTTTAAAGATTCGCTTACATGAAGCGACTATGCGATCGATGAATATTGAACTTATTTCATTGAATTTATTTGTTTTTTTTCTTTAATATAATCTTAAATAAGTCCTTCTTAATACATGGCAATCCTAATACAATAAATCTGTAAGATCATACCTACATAAAATTAGAATATTATAATGTATATTTTTTGGCAATAATAAATAAACATGAAAAGTAAAGAAAAGGATAAATATACATTAAGAAGCGACGCACACAATCTTAATACTAGATATTATAAGCATAAAATAGGGGTGTGGTCAACATTTTACAACAAAAATCATATAATTGCAACTGAATTACTACTAGGAAGGTTAGGTTAGGTACCACTAAAATGTAACTAGTAATAAATCAGACATTAATTAAGAAAGCTCATAATAAAATTAATGACATGGATGCATGTAGGCAAATTACATAAGGGCTCTCTGGCGACTGGATAATATATAAATACTAGGTTATGATAATGAATATGAGAAGTGTCTTTTTGGGGCACGTGAATATACGATTTTGAATTTGATTTTAAAAATAATTAGTCATGCGAAATATTTGAAGACGAACGAGATGGCGCTGAGTCTCACTTACTCGCTCACAATCAAAGATAAAATAAAAAGAGTAGATATTCTCTTATCTAAGAAAAATAACCTCATAAGGCAGACCCATACTGCCCTGACATTATATGATTATAGAGTAGAGCATTCCATGCAAGCGTTGGAATGAATGCATGCTTCTCTTTATTAAGACGCCTGAATGGACCTGTGTAGAATATTTGGCAGCTGCCTCGCCAATGCTTCGTAAATGTTTATGGCTTCAGAGCCTTATATCTAAGTTTTAACTGAGAAACTAAAGCCCTGGAAGGGGATAATACAGTTCTAAGAACTTATATTACGACATAAGGAAAATTTAAACGCAAATTGGTAAATCGGGAAATTATATATTAACTTTCGTATTACCACTCTCGATCGTATCATTACTTACCAACAGTTGAGATAGTAGTTAAATTCTGATAGGCTACTATCTAAAATAAATAAGCTGATATATATAGTTGCTGCTGATAACTCTTTTTCCACATATATTTTAAATACTGAAAATTGTATAATTATGTGAAAGAGTATTCTCGCAACGGCTCCGCTGTTTGAGATAAATTTTGATTTATTTATTTAAAGAAAAGACTTAATGCTAAGACACCATTTTCTGTCAGCCATCCTAGAAATTGTGACAACAGTAAAATTATTGCTGATTAAAAACATGCATGTATATCTAATGAAAATATATTATATACATACCATAAGATATGTAGATAGCAAGGCTATTTTTTAAACAGGAACGAACCGTGCTACTTAGGTTAGTTTTTATAAAATTTACTTGAGATAACATATGTTATAATAATTTATCATTCATTACACGCAAACTTCCTTAAATATCTAAGAAGTACATATCATACTATACATAGGTATATTTTCTAGGGGCATACGTAATCGCAATCACGGAGTCATCCCCACATTCTCTTCCGCTACGCAAGCGTGACAAATCCAAAGTCCCGATACACCCCAGGAAGGATGTCCCGTCAGGACAAAGGCGCGTGACGTGAAGCGGTGACGTGACTGTGACGTGACGTGTGCACTTGCGCGGAACTGCCACTTTGAGTCCTGACAGATGAGAGAGCACTTTTGTTTAGAAATGATGTAGACAAAGGTTTGTGGTATGCTCGTAGGATGTTGAAAGTCAAAACAAAAAAAATATAGGTAAGTGACAAATATATCTTATAAAATACATTCTTACAGTATGCTATGAAATAATAACATTTTAAATCAAGCATCCTGTATACACTCGGGCCTTCGCTCAAAACCTCGAGTAGAGTAGGTATATTCTTTCTTATGCTTAAATCCGGCTTCGTACGGTTGACGCAAACAATGCCTACGGCGAGCGGACATCATTGAATTTAGTTCCTCGCCTAATTAACAGCTTTCCACCAGATTTTTGTTAGCAAATCACATAATTTAATTTAAACTCAAGTGCATCGAGATATGAAACAAACCTACGTTTATTGTCATTATTTGCAACAAATTGTATACTGACGATGACGTAGAATCTTTTATCATCAACTTTCTTGAAAAGCGTTTGTTTCAGAGCTTTGACAAAACATAAAGGGTTAGAGATCGCGAAATTTTTTATAAATCAATGCTGCTGCTTTAAACCGTAGTGCTTTTTATTTTGACACTTGATAATTTGAGATTCTTCTAGGAAGGAAATGTGTAGAATTTTTATAAAAAAAAATACTACGAAAGGTTCTTAAAATAACAACATTTTACTACATCTGAGTAAAAATTTATAGCTTTTACAAGTTAGGCAGCTCATCCCTTTGGATTCTTCCACAACATAAAACCTAGAACGATAAATGATAATTATTATATTGTTCAAGTATTGAGATAGCAGTATGAAATACAGCCACATTTATGCGGTATGGTCTAAGTAAAAATATTAAAATAGCGTATAATATCACAACTTCGAGCGATGGACCAGCGCCCACTAGGCAAGTTGTAAGCGAAGCGTTATCCATCTTCGGAATCGCCTAGATAAAAAAAAAAACTTAACAATTAATACTTAGGGTCTATTATAATTATTGCCAAAGCAGATTATTTATTCGACATAACCAACATTATAAACTTAAATAATAACATGAAGTTTAACTTTAATATTGTTTATTTCATTTGTTGCCCGTGGACCAACTGCGTAGTTCTTCTAGTAGTACCAAAGGCAATTTTGTTGTTCAACCAGTAGGACTAAGGACAAGTAGCAACAGTAGCTCATAAAAATAACATAAGGTAACTAACTATCCAACGTGGAAACGCAGTCACTATTCTAGGCACTTTTATTTTCCATCGGCAAGCGGTTTACAAAATTTTTTAGTGCTTTTTATTGTATTTTATTTCACCTTTTTAAGTCATTAATTTGTATATAATTGTTTAATATCATCATGTTACATTATTAAATCTTTAATACTACTTTAATTGTATTATACTTAATTTTATTTCAATTTTAACTCAAGGTTCATATTGACTAGCGTGACATATGCCGTTGTTACTTTCCAGATTCTTTTCAAGACGCAGTATTCAATTTAGCACTTTAGAATTCGAAATCATGACATTCTCTTGTCCCTTGGGTCGCCATTCACCCAAGCTTTCACCGAGTCGCAGGGGCGAGGGGAAAATTCCGAGGGAGTCGAATTCGGACACTTTAATGCGACTTCTGATGTTTTATGTTAATATAGAAAACTTTGTCCTGGAGTCATTGAATCGCTATAGACAATAGGATAACAAATCGATACTAATGTGCGGTATTGCTGACTTCGCAGTTGTTATTTTCGGATACTTTTAGTAAATTGTTTAGCTTTTTAGTTGATACTTTTTGGTTTGTTTAGTGACACTAAAAAACATGAACATAGGAATAGTTGCTGTAGTTTTTGTTTGTTAATTTTATATTTAAATATCAATAAGTAATAATATTAATTGTATTAACTTTTTGTGGGAGCTAGTTGTTTCTTTTTTATAGGTTTCTTATAATTATTCTTTAACTAGATATATTTTAAGAGAGTAGTACGTGAATATAAAATGTGTTTCCTAACGCATCTTTTCTTTAATACGACAGAGCGACAACATAGAAAATTCGGACTCGGAAAAGAGGTAATAAAAATTGTTGATAATTATTGATCTGTTTTTATACTCTAATCCAAATAAAAAAATGTTTTAAAATTAGTTTCAACTTAGCCAAATGCTTTTCAACCACTGAAAATTACCGGATAGAACCTTCTTATAAAAACAAACACAAGTCCTTTTAAGTTGTAACTTTATACGTGAGCGGTCACCGCTGGTAAAGTTTTATGTATTTTTTTCGAGAATATCTCGCGTTTTCGAGGGTTAACTTCAAACGCATAAACATTTATTATTGCTCATTTGAATTTCATCTCGTGACAGACAGGGTTCATACATAATAAACGACAAGCTTCCTCGACATGTTATATTAAAGTTTAGATGTTGGCGATACGAAAAAACAACATGAAAAACCAGGAGTATTTACATCCCAGTAGGATGAAAGTAACAAAATGTACGACAGACATAAGCTGGTACTTATTTGGCTTAACGCACTGCAAGTCGGAGGGGCCATACCGTCAACAAATGGACTAGAGCACTTAAATTTATAAGTTAAGGTATAAAATCGTTAAAATACATCAGCGTAAATAAAAACGAATTAATTTAATCATAATCAATGGCTTTATAGTAAACTTATGTATTACAAACATGGCAAAAATAGGTGGTGAGGATGAGCGCTATGTATCGCCTTGAAGCGTAAAATATTATTTATGCCATACAAAATATTCGGCCAAATCATTATTTTCCATCAGGAGAGATAGCGGCCAAATGCTTACCTATCCGATATAAAAATCATCTTTAGTATTGTGAACTAAAACACATTGTACCATTTAATAAAACCATACACAATTAGAGCAAAACTATCTGAAGTGAGATGTAAAAGTATCATGAGAAGTGTTATCCTGTTTATCGTCAAATAATTTATCATTATCATAAATGGAAAACTCTACACAAGCTTTGGTAAATAAATTCCTGTTTGCCGTAGGTGTCCAATACAAGCATTTCTAATATATAAAAACTACAGAAAAAAATACCCCACACCTCTTTACCATATCAAGGAAATATTTCAAAAATACTGGAATAGTACCTACTCTAAAACCTGAACTCCGTTTTCAGACAATGATATGTGGAGAACCGAGATAAATGCTGTGTAATGAGCCATTCAGTGCCAAGAGTTCGAGCACGCAATCAAACCGTGGATTCAGACGAGATAATATCCAAGATTTACGGCTTGTCTATGAGGAGGTAACTGTTTACTAGTTTCAAACAGGGGTTAGACGAAAATAACGGGAAAATAAGTTATATATCGCTACTTACTAAGTCTGCTACGTATTTCCGTCGTATAACAGGTTAAAATGAAAGCGCATGTAAGTTAAGCTAGTGTATATTTTAGATTACTAATATGCTGGTTTCATAAAGTACGTTAAGGTACATTTACATATAGGTATACTTAATGACTAAATTATTAATTTTGTTGTACTAGCATACATTAATTATTAATAGTTAATGTTTGTCTAGTTATTTTTTAAGCCTACCTCTGCGATTTAAATTATCTGCGCAATTTTTTTTTCCGTAAGAACCTTCTACAAATTGTTAGAAAACTTAAAAAAAAAAGATGTTTTCAAGTTATGGCGTATTAAAATATAAATATCTCATATACGTGTTTGTGGTAGCACTGCTCCGAAACGGTTCGACCGGTTTTAATGAAATTTTACATTTATCTTCATTTTTATCTTAAAACACACAATAATACAATCGTTCCTATACCAATGCAATAAGTAAACGCAATTAAAAGTGCGTTTACTAAATAAATCTCTTTCACACTCTCAGCACCACACTAAGTTTAATGACTTGTGTCGTGAGTGCCGGAAGCATTCACATCACACACACAATCACACCCAGAACCACAAACACAATTTTCCTTTGGAGAGAAAACTTGTGTTCCCCCTGGGAGTGGAATCCGACATCTGCTTAGAAGGCGGACTAACCTAACCTAACCTAACCTAACCTAACAAGCCCACGACCAGTTAATAAAATATGATATTTTCAAATTGTAAATTTTTTATAAAATCACTTTAGACATTATATTTAAGTAGTAATTTGTTTGAAACGCGTTCTAGTAACCGAGAGTGACGGCTTGATGGACTTGGATACAATTTGGTAAACCAGGATAAAGTAGAATGTAGACTACTTTTATTCCCACAAACGCAACTCACAGCAGTCTAAATCTAATTCTAGACATTAAATAAACAACTAAAATTTAAATCCAAACACCAACTGAAATAGACCGGGAACGAATAATTTTAACAAAGTAGCCGTCAATGACAATCCGAGTGGCATCAGTGGGGGAATAAAGTGCATTCCTATGTTGAAAGCTCAACTGGTATTGATATCTGAACAGGGCGGCACGGATGAGTCACCACAGAGGCTCTAAAGTTTTCGTCTTTTGCTTGCTTTCATTGTGACAACCATTAGAATAAAATTATGTGTAGTAAAAAGGAAATTGTAAGAATTTTAATAGCCACTGCACCCTTTCCTTCTATGCTTTAGCACTTGAGTAAATTGTAAACTTGGTTTCTAGTGCGCTCTTTTGATTATGTACGTATAAATAACCAAGGTTCAAAAAACAGGGCCTCTTTATAAAAAAAATAATTTATAAGTAATTGCCGCGTGACATAACAGAGTTAAGCAAAAACGTATTCAAAAACACACTAATAATTAATTTGACCACAATCCTTTTTATAAAATTAATGAATTCATGACTATGACATTACAAACATCTTCATTTTTGTAGATAGGTTCCGACACATTGAAATTGGAATAACTTTGATATTACATTCTAACACCTTTTTTGACATTTTAATTTGTTTAAATGTATTTTCTAATTATTATTATTTTATTGCAATGAAGATGAAGACATGACATGAATACTGTCTTTAATTTAATTACTACTAGCCGTGCCCGCGGCATCGCCCGCTATTATCAAGTTAAAAAGTATCCTATGTGTTAATCCTAGGTATAATCTATGTACATTCCAAATTTCATCCAAATCCGTTCAGCCGTTAAAGCGTAAAGAGGGAACAAACATACTTACACACTTACACACTTACAAACAAACTTTGGGATTTATAATATTAGTAGGATTAATAAAACGCATCTGTTGTTTTTTATTATAGCATTTGAATTTAATTTATGGTGGAATAATAAAAAAATATATATAATTGACACACCTGTTATAACGTACTATGTTGGTAATAGGTGAATAAATGATGTTTATTATTATGATAAATTTAGTCATAGATAATGACAACTGGCCCATACTAGATCCCGTACATAATAACTAAGGGTGGTACAGAAATTCGTCACACTATTAGATTAAATGTAGATGTTATTAGAGGTAACCAAGCGATGACATGCTTATAAAAATTTCACTTATTTATTTCTGCTCTAAAGTCTATTAATACTCGGACTTTGTTAGGCATAAGTGGTACTATGGCCTACGCTATTAGGCGCTTTGGTATTTTATTTTATTATTTAAGTATTTATTACATATCACGGGTCTATGCCCGGACCTTTGTAAGGCATTAGCGAAGCCGTAGCAAACGCCAAGAGGCCCTTTGGTACATTTTAATAATAATATATCTGGCAAGTCTAAATATACGACGGACATCTCTTAAGTTAGAAGTTGACTCCATTTTATGCTTGCTGACGTCTCAACAATAATTATATTATATTATTAACTATGGATTAGGGGATGGATGATATTGGGTTGACAATAAATGTGACTTATACGAGTAAAAACTTAGAGTATTGGATTGTATATTTGATGGTTTATAAAAAATCTGACGGCATGAGACAACGGCACCTACCAATTCCGCCTCATTTAAAAATATGTAGGCAGGTGATGATTTGCCACCCACTGAACGGGTTTCCCATAAGGGCCGCCTGCATTGGCGACATAAGGAGCAACGTTAGTGTGGATAGCTAAAGGGTGTTGAGAGGTGTTGCTGCAGTTTCACTAAACGCTACTCCCGACGTTATGTCCTTTATCACTTCCACCCTTGGAGCTTAGAAACTTAGCTCTTGCGCCTCCACCTTTTTATTCAAGACAGGCAAGCTTCTCACCCGATGGAAAGCGACGATGCGGTCGACGATGGAGCAACAAATTTAGGCAAACCGAGGGTCAGGGGTCTAATTTAGCCCCATTAATCTCTCGGGGTACGCGGTGTCACCACACACCGAGGTATTATTATTATTTATTATATTAATTAGGGGTATCCAAACATGTGACGGACAGTCTCTTACGTTTAAAGAGATAACGCCGCGCCGGCCGTTTTGTGCTTGGACATTGGATATTATAGTTCTATATTTAATAAGCGCGTCTCTACAGTCTATATTGTAATAATGTTTGGTGACCTTTATTGTTTTGTCTACTAGCCATTTTATGTGATTATGAAGTCGTCTAAATATGACAGACAAACTGTAACCCATTATTAAAGTTACAACAACAAGTAACTGTTCAATCAGTGCATACTAATCAAAAATATTTTTTTTTACTCCCAGCCCTACACTCAGTTTAAAGACTTGTATCGTGGGTGCCGGAAACATTCACATCACACACACACAATACACCCAGAACCAGAAATATCCCTTGGGAAGGAATTTGTGCTAATGCCGGGAATCGAACCCAGGACCCACGGCGCAGAGGGCGTACACCTATCCACTGCGCCAACTGGGTCGTCAAAAATATGAAAATTTACCGAGAAATCTCGTAGCAATTGGTGTACATCATAAAATAATTTTAATACATAAAGAATACTTAACCTTTTAGAAGTCAGCCAAAAACAAAATGTGTCTTTAATCTTGAAAAGTGACGCAATTTAATAACAACCGCATGTCATCAAATCGTAGGCATAAACAGAAGCAATATTTTAGAATATTATACACGAAGCAAGCAAAGTTGATCCAATTAAAAAAATCTCGCAGACGCGCTATTACCACCGTTAATAATTAATCAAGATTTAACCCTTGAAAAGTTATCGAACTTGTTAAAAAAATTCCGAAGCTTTTACTTAGATTAAGAAAAAATATATTAAGCAGTTCGGGTAAACATAAAGTTTTGGCACCCACTAAGCATTAAGAGGTTTTTAAATGTATTCACCCTTCGATTCTGGAGTTTCTTGAGGAAACTTAGAGGAAATTCGAGCGATTAAACCGTTCGAAGTGAGAAACTTAAGGGTTGGATTTGCATAACGATCGACCCGCTACGGTGGCGGCTGTTTACCAGTGTCTCGGTATGAATATGCAAGTAATGGCAGCTAGTCATTTAATTTATAAGTCATTTGCATTGTCTTACATGAAACAGTTGTGTTCAGCTAATAATATAAACTAACAAAAAGATACAGCTTAAAAACTATATGGCCGATTTTAACCGTTACTGACTCGTAGTCACATCAGATTATCACACCAGTATGATAACATATAACAGTTATTTAAACAGTTGATTTATTTTTTATTTTATACTAGAATTTAAATGCCGTAACTCTTAAAAATAAAGTTGATGCTACTTGGAAGTTTCATTTTTAAATTTTTAAACATACAGTCATGTACATTTGTGGCATAAAAGTTTAGTGCCCCTTACCACCAGTTTTTTACCCACTATCTATTGAGTTATGAAGATATTTGTATGCAATAATTGCAAATCTTCTAATTATTCAGATACATTTATATGCAATAAATATCATTATGTCCAAACGTCATGCGACACAGAAAACTCATCGACTGTACGTGTTGGTTCGCGGAAATAAAGGCTAGAATTATTTATTGCCTTTGCGTAATTTTAAGTAAAAATTTAACATTATGAGACTAGATAAGCCTGACTTTATTTACCTTATTTATTAACCTGACCTTACTGCGATAACTCTTATAGAGCACGTGCAAAGAAAACCATACGCTACGACAATGTTAGCAATCCGTGTAGCAATGCTACGAGAAAATCTGTAGCGCTACATGCTACGAGCGCAACGACGTAGTTCGTGTAGGAGTTCTACGTCGTTAAGATTAAGTAGTCGTAACAGGTTCTTTTTCCAATCTCAATTCTTCGGTCCTATAAGGACTTCCACTGATTGTCTTCTTTGTTGCACTAAAGTTCCAATAAAACAGTATAAAGCAACCCAATACAACAAGACTTAGCTTTGACTTAGCTTTTTTATGTCTCTCAGTAATTATTTTATCACAACTTCTAACATTGGTAGTAAAATAACGGCGACAGTCAATTATTCCCATGGATGCACTATTCTTATTTTCTGCTTCACTTTCCTATCCATCATATCTTACCAAAACGGAGGTATAATAAATGGTATCCCACTTTTTCCCGAAGTGTTTTCTATGCGCATCGTTTATGTAATAGCATTCAATATCAAGCAAATTCGTTGGCACTTTAGCACCCTACGTAACCATCGCATCGCATCGTCCCCGCTCGAACGACCTGATGAGTTGTAGTAAATCAACTCGTTCTTCGGAAACAATATCTCCACAAGATAGACGTTAAAAGCACTATTTGTTACCTCCATTGTGCGAGCTGCGAACACGCCAACAGCCTCTGAAGAGTGGATTTGTTATGAGAGATGTTTGCGCAACTCTTATCTGTACAAATAGTTTCCTTTTGTCGGTTGAGCGATATGGGAAGGATAACAAAAATGTCGGTGGCGTATTTGTATGAACTTTGAGTGTTCAGTTCCATGTTATTATTTACTGACTTTGCTGATTTTTGTGTTGCGATTTTTATGCTTGCATTCAATTGTGGTCTCACTGATGCTATGAAAAAAAACATAAATTCTGTCAAATAATCATGATAAAATTAAATATTATTAAATGTATGGTTTCGCCTGCAATAAAATAATTGTAAGTAATTAGTAAGTAATTTTTTTGCTGTTTTTAAACTTTTTAAACCTTGCTTGTGCATAATGTTAAAACATTCAACACAGATTAAATACTAGCGGTGCCCCGCGGCTTCGCCCGCTATTATCAAGTTAAAAAGTAGCTTACGTGTTAATCCGAGGTACAAGCTATGTACATTCCAAATTTCATCCAAATTCTTTCAGCCGTTAAAGCGTGAAGAGGGAACAAACACACTTGCACACTTACAAACTTTTGGATTTATAATATTGGTTGGATGCATACATTTTAGAAAGCTTTTTATCCGTATGTCTATCAGTATATCACAACATTTGTTAATTTAATTAATGAACAGATGAAAAGAGTAAAGTTTTTAAGTGCTTACCAAAGCCACTAGAGATAAATTTCTAGCCAAGTGCTGCATTGCTAATATTTGTGAATCTGGTATGACAGGCTGTCTTTAGAGTATTCTTTGATTTTGTTTAATAATATCTGACACGTCCAGTATGTGATTTTAGAGTCAAGACATATTTGTTTACATATATCAACAATTAATTGATACGTTAATTATTTAATTTATGAAAAACAAAAGCTAATTATCAATTGACTAGACTATCTTTCAAAATCAAGTTGGACTGAATACCATTAAAACGCTGGAAATGAGACAAAACATTTTCCCGTGAGTATCTATCTAGGTTTTAGTCTCAGCCGCACTTCAGACTGCGAAGGACTCGTGAAGTAAGCGCCCTCCAATTAGGTCCAGGGCTTGTTGGCTGACACTCCTCGCTTTTCTATATGTTTACTATGAAGCCAAGACAGCTTTCGTTACTGTGTATATACTACTGTAAAAGCCCATACCTATAGTGAATAATCCTAAAGGTTATCGCATCTTTTTAATAATTTGAGAAAAGTTTCCGAGCTATTACCACCAGAATATAGTGCATGTAGGTTTTACTACAGACGGATAACACGAAAAGTTTACTAATTATACTTTATTGCAATTTATAAGTTAACATACTAAGTCCGATTTATTAACAATTAGTACTAATTAGTAGTATCTAAAGATATTTTTTAACTCAACAGAAATTAAATTATATCTTCTCTAAAATATTGTAGGCGTCTACGTTGGCTAAGCTAATCTTTTAAAATTGATCTTGTCTCTGAAAAAAATTCTTAGATATTATATTTATACCAAGTGAATATTATTAAAAGTTCAGAACGCTAAACATTTCGAATGTAAACCATAGTTTTGGTAATTCTTAAGTTTTACTGAATGGTTTAGTATTTACTACAGTTCCGAGCGATTACATACACTCATACGTTTGTCAAAAGATTGTAAAATAGTAATTATAAGTTACAAAACAAAGTTCTATTTACCATAGTTTATACATTATTTATTGATGTAAAAGCTGAACCACAAAATATGAAATGTATGTGATTTCAATATATAACAGCTTTTTTCTTGAAATTCTAATGAACAAACTGAAATTATCAAAGTGGGTGGTTCTCCTTATTATTTTGCTAGAGCAGACCTCACCTTCAATTACTGCTCATGCCGATCAAATTGAGGCTCCTATTAATCACAAAAGCGTTTCCAAAGAGAGATGACGTCAGGCTGATCATAAAGGCTAAATCTTTTTTAGCATGATTCACTAGTGAGTTCATGTTGTGCCACCCCCCTCACGATGGGAAAAGGACAAGGAGATTATTCACATAATTTATGTTAGTAAGGGCAACCTCAATAAATAAACAGGTAAAGCAATCAAAAATATCTAACGCGTAAGATAACATCTACATGGGCCTAAGCTTACATGATTTTGTAATTCCTCGCTCAGAGCGGATCCGAATCGTGGACATAACAACTCCATCTTTATGACGGGCTTTCTTCAATATAACGGAATGGGAGGTGTAACTGCCGTTAGGGTGTGGTACAAAGTATACCAAAATATGTAATGATTTCTTAGGCTTTCGCGATTCAGTCTCATTCTATCCACGAACTCTCCGTGTATTAAAAATAACAAGAATAAATATAATGTAAAAGATGCAATTAGTAATCCGTTAAGAGTTGTTTAATTCTATGACAAAATAAAGTCGTAGTTTGTCATCCTTTAGTCGTACCTTTAGTGAACATAGGTACCACTCTTGACCAACATCATCAAGTATCATCAGCTGAGATGGTAGTGACGCTAGCCTATCAGGGATAAACAATAAAAAATGAGGGTTTAAGGTTAAGTATCAGAGTTCTGAGAGAAGTTTGCAATGACTTCTTGAAAGTCCATTTAGAGCGAAAGCAACATTTTTCGAAACAACCGCACATAAAATAAAAACTACCACATCGCTCCACTACTGCAGCTGCTCAGTTAAAGCGCTGTTCCTGTAACGTAACACAATAAAACTTCTTGTATCACTATATTACTATCCACTGGCTATGCCATAATAAAAAAAGCATGTACTAGTAAAACACATCTACGGAAAAAACTTACACTCTATATCAACAAAAAACTTAGCCTAACTCTATAAATTATTATATTTATTGTATCTATACACCAATGGAACTCAAAAAAGACAATATTCAAATAAATATTAAGCATAAGCTTATCACTTGCACCATGGGACACGAAAGTAAAGCACCGGAGGAGCCTCAATTATTAAACAATGCAATCGTCTGCCCGCGCAACCCTAGCGTTAATACTTGAAGACCTGTATCTAGGTCAGGGTACTGTATACCTGGTATACCTCTACGCCTGATAGTAGGTAGGGGTGCCACAAGTTAACAGAATGTTATTGAGCTAGTCGTCTAGATGCGCAATCACACTTTTATATCAATCAAAACAATGTCAACGAAACTTCGAGGTACAACTCATCATATATAATTAAACGCAAACAAACCTTAAAAAACCGACTTCACCGCTTTATCTTTAGAACCTTGTTCAGATTAAATGTATTAAACACGCATTATTGGCGATAACTAAAAAACTACTCATCAGATCTTGATCAAATTAAAATAGGACCAACGGAAAAGCACCAGTTTTCAAACTAAAAAGACATCATAAGAACACATAAAAAATACAGTTGAATTGAGTATATTCTCCTTATTGTGAAGTCTGTAAAAATGTATTCATATTCTTTTCAAAATAAACATTCTGGTATCACCAGTATTTTTATATCTTTTAACATTGCGTTGAGCAATCTTATTATAATAGATTCACCCCTTCTCATTCCGTGGACCTTCAAAACAGATATAGGAAAGCCAGGGCATCAGCAGCAGAACATGCGTGAAGGTGCTCCTGGCACGTCAACCATATAACCATAGAATAAATAATAGTACATGTACTACAACTGACCTAACTCCATTTGCGTTTCTTCATTGTAAGCATAGAAAATAATCTTCTGTACTCGATGGTGTTCGTTGTATCATGTTCGTCAGGCTAACTACCATTATACTACTAGTAGAAGGTAGAAACTACGACTATGGTCGTAGTTTCAACCTTCAAGTAGAAATTTTGTGTTCGGGCATTTGAGGCCTGACATATTTACTAACCTCGACCACAATATCATCACTTACTGACAGTTGAGATAGCCATTCAAGCTAACCTACTACTCATATAAAAGGTATGCGTTTACTATAATCATCTAGATAAGCAGATAGATAAGCACGTCTGCATTCTAGCAGTGCGAATCGGATTTGATTCTCGGTGAGAACACAAGAGGTGCGACAACATTCATATTACAATATGAATGTTTCCGGCTCCCACGATACAAGTCTAAAATAGTGTGCGTTTATGTTACAATAATTAGTCATATTTTTTCTTTTTCAATATGAAGCAAAAACAGTACGACAAGTGCTCATATATTACCTTTACCTAATACTCCGGGACAGCTTTGGGGTACACTCCATCGTGAATAAGGAATGATGCGTGATAGATTCAAGCCTGTCCCTTTAAAAGTAGGTTTACTAGTTAACTTGTTGCATATTTATTAATATCATTAATATCTGTTTTTGTTTGTCTGGGTAAAAAAAGTCTGGGTAAATAAATTAAACAACACATTTCCAAAGTTTACTTTTATTTAAAAGTTTAAAATCGCTACTCTGTTATAATAATAACTAGTTCAAATACTTTATTAGTGTATCTAATTTTGGTTCGTTATAATTATATACAACTACTTAATAATATGTTTTTGAAACATTCATCGTCATAAAATATTGTAAGCAACGTCTATATAATTTCAAATAAGTTATACACATTTTAACAGTTCACAAAATTAAGAATCAGTGATACCACTACAAGGTGCAATGTGGCTTTTTGGCGTCAAAATTTCAAACTTACATGAAAGTACTTTAATGTTTTATGTCTTCGTATTTTTAGTTTTGCTTAAACATAATAGTAATAGATAATTTTCTAATCAATCTTTGTAAATCGAATGCATATATTTTAATCGTAAACTAGCGACCTCGGCGTCGAGCAATTTCTGGTAGATTTTTAGAAAAAAAAACCTTTAAACAATCCTCGTCCTAACAATGATGAAAACAACAAAAAGTTAATCAAATCGTTCTCAAGTAATGATCTTTCATACATACGGCAATTGAATTTATTTGATTGAGAAAATTTTGTCTTCTCAAAATTCGACTTTTTTCTAATAAATAAATAAATAGAACTTTCACTGTCAAATATTAAAATCTTCAAGACATAGCTTTTAAAGTATATAATTAATCATCTATAAATTTATTACTGAATCATGTGAAACGATATCGCATATAAAAATACTAAACTCTACATTATTGAATCAAATATAAACAGTTCTTTCGTGCTGAAACATACCTTATATTTGTTTTGTCTTAATTTGAATAGCATCGTCTTTCAACAACAGTAGCGCAGTCCACTCTTCCCATTTCCCTAAATATTCTCGATAAATTCACTAACATATTGACGTCGTTGTTTCTACACAACCAAAGATTTAAAATGTTCTCAGTCGGAGAGCACGTGTTCGAAAAGTAATAATAATACGACAATATCTTAAACTTCTCAGCTAATAATCTCCAATCATTCCCTTTAGTAGATTTACAATCTAAAAGCTTACATAATATCATTCTGTCAGATTTCGTCAACACATTACGATAGCTGTTATCCATAACAAAACTAGTCTTTAAACTATAGTTCTTATAAACAAAGTCGTATCTACCCTCTTTCTTAGTCAGCGAGGAATAGTTGAAAGGATTTTCCAAAACATTTATTGTATCAGCACTCGAACAACTGTATCGCTTACAGTTAAAATTGGAATTTAAATCATTCGTTTTAAGGTTGAAATTGACAGAGTTCGACTGCTTGTGTTTTTGGAACACGGTCATATTCAAGTCGAAACAGTTTATAGCGTCCGTCTGTTGGATCACGAATATGCAATGAAGAGATCTGACCGTCATGTTCCAAACTTGAGCATAACTTAATTCTTGATATCTGCCTCCCGATTGAACCTTCCAACCGACCCCTACATCTCTGATATTGAAACATAACTCAGAGCAATTTTGCTGAAAGGGAATCGTTTTGGGATCGCAAAGCAAGGACCCGCCCGACCGCTTTTCACTTTCGTAACACTCGTAGAAAGCGTAAGGGGTATCGTTAAACACATGTATTTTGAGGCTGTAGTAACTATCTTCTAATCTTTTTGATATAAACACGGCCAGCTTGAGCATCTTGGCGTCTAGACCGCTAAAACTTTTGCCGACTAGAACGAAGTCGCTTAGAAATTCGCACACGATGTAAACTTTTGTGGGGTCGACTTGAGCGAAGAGGGGCGTCCCGGGAGTTTCTTGGCCCAGAGTCAAAACTTTGCGCCATTCCCTCGTGTTGAGCTCCTCGGGCCTCTGCATGATGGATAAAAGCCAGCTGGTGTTGTTGATGGCAGCGTAGTGCGGGAACGAAAGGATCACCCCTTTACCGAAGTGAAACTTTTTCGGCCCGCAGCGAATCACCGGACTCAGTTGAATCTCACCTGTTGAATAGTTAACATGCTTAAAGTAAATGTAAAAAAGGGGCATCTTACTTGTCAAAACTTTAATTTAGTGTATCGACAACTATTGCTCCTGATGTTAAATAACAATATGCTCGAAGATATTACACGCCCTTTCCACAATTTCGCTTATCTAGTAATTAAAAACATCCTGGCTTTTTCTGAACTTAAAAATTATCCACAGCACCTATCTTTAAAATTATTACGAGTTAATTTGAATAATGTTCAGTCACAAAGTCTAAGAATGCTAATTTAAACGCCGATCGAATAAAAATCTACCTATTAGACGAGGTATTCCGAAAACGAGGGCACCTCTAAATCTGCTCAAGACACAAATTTTAGGTTGTTCAAATCTCAGAATACAGGTTCTTTCTGTATTCTGAGGTTCAAATATGCCGAAATAGATGTCCCGTTATGTGCAATGTGGCCTGGGCCTGACCTGACATTTTCAATTGAGGTCAGGCCATCTAAATCTGTTGTCGAATAGAACAACTAAAATAGTCTTAATTTGCTTTGTATTTCCAGAATGTCACTTCTTGAAATAAATTTCCAGGTCAGGTCAGATTTCAGTAAAGGTTTGTCAATTAAACAAAAATACCGAAACTAAAGGTTATGTTGCCTATTTTCTCAAGAGTTGCAATGTGACCTCAATTTTTCAATCAATTCAGGTGGAGCACAGATTTAGGACTTCTAAATCTGTGCTTTACCTGTAATAACCGAAATAGTCTGACCCATTTGCAGTTGAGTTTAATAATTGGCCACATCTTAATTTAAGCTATGCAAAGTTAAGTTCCAGTAGCTACAGAATCGGTTCAGGTTCAGTCCAACACTATCAAAAATAATTTAGTTTCTAAAATTTTTCTACAGAAAGCGAATTGAATCCGGAAGTTGAGTCAAATGATTCATCTTTCTTAAGTGCTTTTAGGGTTTTATTCACAAATTTTTAATTGTTTGGTTGTTGGCTCCCGATTAGCATTTGTTTTGCTTTTTTATTTGTTTTTCCAGATTTAATGTACCAAAGTTATTTAATTGGTATCTACTAGTGGGAAATGTAAAACTGGTACATAGCCTCAAAAAATGATATGTTATGGATTTTAACTTTTGTCTGGTTATTTATATTTCTTAAATTCGATTATAAACTGTACTCTATCTTTAATCACTTCAACTACAACTCGAAGTTGAATTTTATGCAATTATAACATGTAGGGCAATTAAATTGGTACGTCTACCAGAGCAATTTAGGTCACGGTAATTTCGGATTTAATTCGACGTCAGTTTAAATAAGACGTATGGATCTTAAAACAAGTTCTACATTTACGAGAATGTTGTGTTACTAAATTCAAAGTTATATTTTTTCGCTCTGGTAGATACGGATGTGATGTAAGAACGACAGATTTTTCTAAGAATAATTGTTTTCAAATTGCGAATCTTCAGAGTTGCTAATCATCTTAACATACGATGCAACGAGATAGGAAACAAACCTACAGCTGCAGCGCTGCAAAATCCTTGATCAGATATTATAAAAACTGCTGTAAGTTTAATAATTATATAAAAAAACTTATATAATAAATGATGAGAGTGTTGAGAAATATTTTCTACATAAATTCTGGGGAAACAATGAAATGGAGAAGTATTTTTGGTAGACATGCAAGTTGTGTTACGACAAACAGATATCTCATATATTATACGTTTTTAATAAACATTGATCCTAGTACGTAATGAAGCCAATTAGTAATGCAACGATCACTGTCATAATAAAATAGAAAAACAACTTAATAATCAAGTATTCTTTACCCCAAGTTACTTAGCAAAGAACCCCTAAGGTCGTGTCTTGACATTTAGAATGTAGGTCATGCCTCACCTCGGCTTAACCTAATCCTGCAGTCACAATAGGCAAGGTTTAATATCGGAGCTCCTGAAGGGTTGCAGGTGTTTTGGCGGGAAGAAATGTCTTTAGGGTTACTTTATTAAGGGGCTGAGCAATGAAGCTTGCCAGTTTTGGTGTTTTGAATTTTGATAGCAGATAACGACGATTTTAGTCGCAGAACTTTTAAACAAACAATGGCCTCGATTCTGATGTACACTCACTAAGTTAAATTTAAACTATCCCTGTATCTTACAAAATAGAAACACAAGACAGAGATAGCATACATTTTAGTGCTGTCAAGCTAGTTTATTAATTAAAATATGAACAGCAGAAGCAGAAAGGCGTGTGTCAACACGTCACACAAGTCAACACCAACAACATACTCGACTAAGCTTGCATAGACATCTAAGTTCTGACTAACTTGACAGCATTAAAATGTATGCTATCTCTTTCTTGTGTTCCTATTTTGCAAACGACAGGAATAGTTTAAATTTAATTTATGTGTGACATCAGAATCGTGGCCAATGTATAATAACAGAAATATGCGGAAGGCTTTTTCTTTTCTATAGATTTTTGTTTTCTTAACAAGTTCACTATTAATAATTGTTTAGAAATGTATGTAATACACCAGACATAGATATTGAGTTAACTATTCTTTACAATAGCGACGTGAACCATTTCAAGTTACCTTCCGATGTAAGCCGAAGCCGGTAGTAAGTATAAGAAAGACGAGTTTCACGCGCTGCTCCTTATGTTAATATTGGCATACGTTTAAAGACCATGAGTCAGTATCGTATCTCGATGGTCATAATAATATGTTCCTTGGGTCCATCAGACCCACTTTTATTGATACGTAACTTTTTAAATAGTATTTATTTCTATTTCTGTTGTTTAGGTATTTGATGCAAAACTAAAGTAGAACTCAGACCGAGAAATTAAAATAGAGCAAAAATGTTTTTACTAAGTAAAATTTTATGTGTATCACCATTTCAATATAATCCACTATACTAAAGGGTTTAGAACAAATTTCCTTTATAGGCCTAGCGTGATTACCACCCTTGATGACATCATCTCACCAGTTGGAAAGATATTGGTCGATCGCTACTCTACCTGCTATACAAACTTGTGCTACTAATATTGTCACATTACCTAACAAAAAGTCAGTAACTGACGTCCAAGCATGATTATTTAACAAAATGAGTGCGTAAACTTCAAAATATTATAATGATAATAAAGCAGCATAAAATGTATACCTTCCTGAAGCTTTTTCAATTCTTCATCCACAACTTCCACTGAAAACAGTTCCTCTCCACTATCAACCACTCCATCAGGAACAAACAGGTTTACACCGCATTTATCCAATTTCAACAGTTCACCACCGATCGTCACTATCTTTGAAGTCGCCGTCTCTATATTACCGTTAGTGTATTTAGATTCAACAGATGCATAATTTTTGGGTGTTGGTGACATTTCTACACTTTCGTTGCCATGTGATGTGTTAGCTGAAATAACTAGGTTTTTAATAACTGGAATTAAATTAGGGGTAAAAAAGCTCATAGAAAAGCAGTTGGAACTCTTCTCTCAAGTTATAGATTTCTTTATTCCCATGGGCTTATGCTTCATGAAATTGAATTTGTTATACAACAAAATATGTTTTCTTGAAAGAATTCTAATAAATACAACTGATTTAAGCGAAACAATGATTACGTAAATTAACACAAAACTATGTATTTCAATGTATATTTTACCTATTATCTTATCCACTGAACAGGACATGTCATTAGTGAAAGTGAATAAAGAAATCAAATTATAAGCAAATTTCATAGAAATAAATTACTTTAACAGTCTTTACAACAAAATAACTTGCAACAAACGTTAAACTTAATGACAACGCATTGGAATGCTTCAATTTTAATAATTTTAATCGCCCAAAGAAGCCCATTCACATATAATAAGATTCATATAAATAACATAGAAAACGAAGATATTGTACAAGAGAGAAGAGCCAAATAGTGCAATGAACTCACAGCTCATAAAGCAGCTAGAGTCAGATCGCTCTGATTGGACGCTATCCTTGCAAGCGTGCGTCCTTTCGCTGCCCGTTCTCTCAGTTCTTACCTCAAGGTCTAATGGTGCTATGTAACTGAAAATAATAATAATATATAATGAAGAAGGCGTAGCTAGATGGTTAAAACAATGAATTACTCATGGTGAATTTAATTAGACGCCTGGGCCGTTATGAATTATAATTAAACGCAAGCAAAGATTAAAAAAAAACAATTTCACCGCTTAAAAGAACCGACTTCATCTTCATAATCAGATCAAATTAATGTATTAAACACGCATTATTAACGATAACTCAAAAAATACTGATCAGATCGTAACTAAATTTATATGGGATATGGGAAAGCACCAGCTTTCAAACAAAAATCTTCAAAATAGATCGTCGGTAGAAAAAAGCTCAAAGTTCAATGTTTTCAATGTGCCGTAACCACTCCGTCTGAATGCTCTAATTGTAATAGGGACATTTGATAGTCCCTATATGTTTCTTTTTACTTCTAAAGTACCTTTTACAAAGTTCCCTATTCTAATTACAATCTTCCCAAAATAAAGCTAATCAGTAATTTAACTTTAACATAACGTACTGCGAAGAAGTGGTCCTTCTCGCATTTGTTCTCTGAGCGGTATAATCTGGATGTCTTCAAGTCAAGAGTGAATAGGTATATTCTAGGCAAGCACGCTACATCTTCGGCCGCATCATCGCTTAATGTAACTGTAACATTGATATGACTAACAATGTGTACATTAACACTTTTTTAATGTCTCTATTTAAGGGTTAGACACTTTGTTTATGTGTTCTTTTGCAGCACTTACAGTAATATACACTATTACACTGACTAACTATAGGTACTTCTATATGTTTGACGCTGTTTAAATAGGCTTTTTTAGCCGTATAGTTGAAATCCACCATGTACTGCCTACTAAATCTAATGTTTTTAGGGCAAGAAGTTGTTCGTGTGTAAAACAAATTTTCCCATTTATATCCAAAATGGTTTAACTGATTTAGATACGGATATTTTACATGAAAAGTTACTTGAAGGAGGGTGGTAAAAATCGATTCAGTAGTTTTACAGATAGGAACGTGGTAGAATTAAAAACATGGATTATGGTCTATTGTAAGCTATAACAATTTATGATGCTTGTTGCAAAAAAAAAAGTGTGCTATATGTTCGATTGCTTTGATTGTCTGTCTTTGGCATTGTATTACCTTAACCTATGTATGGATTATTATATAAGTACTTTGTATTGTTTGAAGCATTTTTTGGGATAGTTCTTTAACTACTCATTTAAACAAGCTGTTTTATCTCTAGAGAAAACTAAAAGATAAACTAACCTATTAGCTAATTGTGGGACTTCATACAAATGTTCTTGTCTCGTGTGAGTCGATGTGCTTCTATGTCTATGTGCCCTTCTAGAATCTATTGTGTGAAACTCTTCATGTATAGTTAAATCTGGCTGGTTTGTGAGGGTCCTCTTTAATACACTTCCTAAATAATTTGAACCTGAAGAAAGACAAAACATTAATACACTAATTAATGAGTCTGCTTAGTAGCAGCCCACTAAAAGACTGAATCTCATTAAGAAGTCTCATTAAGAAAATAAAAAAAACAAATACATTCACACTAAGTTCAAAGACTTGTATCGTGGTTGCCGGACATATTTACATCACACAGTCACACCCAGAACTAAAAACACAAATGTTCCTTGCGAAGGAAAATTGCAACATGCAAAATGCAACTACCGGGAATCGAAGCCAGGACCCACGGGGTAGCATCAATTGGGACAATATAATTAAGATAACTAAAAAAAATAATCAATATTTATTACCTGAAGGCGGTTTAACATAAGGTGAATTTTCCGCTATTTTTATCTTCATATACTTTATACCCAATATGACAATAACAATAAATATTATGAAAGCAATTGACAGTGCTATTAGTAGAGGCCAATACGACGACCCTGGAAATAAAAAAGTTATTATTTTTCAAAATAAACATATGTTAGATACATATCGAAACTATTTCCATAACATAAGGTTACGACTAATCATAAACAAAAATAAAACTAGAGGAAGAATAATACAAAAACAAGTCTACAAATACTAAGTTTGCTATAGGAGTAGCTATAACCGGGGAGTTAGATACTCAAATTAGAATACAGCTTACCCCAATAAAAGGGAGAACAATCTCAAGATATACAAACACATAAACAAAATAGCTAAGGACGAGTTTCATGATGTATTCCTTGCCGATCTTACCGTCGTGCAGGATCTCAGATTTAGAGGTCCTTACGCACAGCGGGCATTGAGCCATTTGGTAATCTTTGCCGAGGCAAGCAGTGCTGGTCACACACCTTCGTCTCCTCGTTTGGAGACAGTCCGTATCACATTGAGACCATTCGGACCATTGAGACCAACGACCTAAAAACAACATTGTAGTTCTAGTATTGTATAAAAAACAACAGTAACATTTACATTACAAAATTTAAGAAGAAGACGACATATATAAAACGCTTCTTAGACTAATTTACTTCTGATATATTTGGCTATAGTGGCTTTACCTAGTACTATTTCGGATGATTCATCAGCTAGCTCATCAAGGTTGTCTACATAAAGATCTGAAACAAATAGATATAAAATGCTTTTTCTTACACTACTCGGACAAAGAAATTGATCAAAATCTAAATCGTTTGTTTAAATGGGCCTCAAAGAGGCACTCATGAAAGGTGACTCTACAGCCAGAATTGAAAAATTACAGCCATCTCGAGAAGAACTGGGCAAGAAACTCGGCAGCGCATTTTTTCTATATATTATTGATTTTAGTAAAAACACGAGGGAGAGAAACTGAATTCCACAACACAGGCTATCCCAGTGTGGAATTCAGCGGTTTTAAGTACCAATTATAAAATCCATTAATACAATTCATTGAATCAGAGAATTAGAGTAGTTACTTTAGTGAGTTCAAATTCAAAGGCCTTAATTTTGCATCTCACCTGATGGTAATCAATCGCTAACCTATAAGAGCTAATAAATCTACTTCTTAGAAAGAACTTATTTTTCACGGATATGATAAAATTTAACCACTACCTAATGGTAAGTGATGATGCGGTCGAGGATAGTGAATTCAATTATTTTAATTTTATTTACTAAACATGACATAAAATTAAACAAATTCACACCGAGATGAAATGATGATTCATGGCTTGCCTGCTTGCTAGTCGTTTGTACTATTATGTAACACTTAGATGAAAATCACGCTAAATTGTACATTCACATGGGCCCCAAAGAGGCGCTTATGTAAGTTAATGTCTCTACTATCCATTCAAATAAAATACTGTGGCCAATGGCATAACTTGCATGGAAAAGTTACTGCATGAGCGCCGAAGCCCGCTTAATATTTTTTTAAATTATTTTACCCATATCACAGTCAACGCAGTCTTGCGTCTTCTGCACGTCAGGTCCCACGCATGGCTGCCCTCCATTCAGCGGTCGGGGTGCTGAACAACTTCTTACTCGCCTGCGCCCGACCCGCCGACCGCCGCATTCGCATTCTGACCAAGAAGACCAGGCACTCCAACCACCGTTTACTGAGTGATGGAAGAATATTTGTATTTTTTGTTTAATGAAACTTAATCAATACAAACAAAAATATCCAAGATTCCACAGCTAAAAACAATTGCAAAAATTTTAAACTGTAGGACATTGCCACTGTTCATAAAATAGTAGAAAGCATAGCTCTAATTTATCTTCCATTCCCATGAACATGCATATAATACAGATTATAGACATGCAGTTTTTAATGGTATCTTCCAAGCAATTATGCTTCATCTTCGACTGCATCATAGCTTTTCATCAGGCGAGATAGCGTCAAATATTGGTTAACAAGCATAGTAATTAAACGCAAGCAAAGCTTAAAAAAACCGACTTCACCGCATTATCATCGGAACCTTGATCAGATTTCATGTATTAAACATGCATTATTAACTATATTTCAAAAACTAGAGATCAGATCTTGATCAAAAGCACCAGCTTTCAAATAAAAAAATAATCATCAAAATCGGCTCACAACGAAAGAAGTTATGAGTACCTCCTCCTTTTTAGGAAAGTCGGTAAAAAACAATAAATAAAGTTCTCCACAAAAACCTACACAACAGGATTGAAACAGTGAGCTTAAAAAGTTCCACATTCACAGTTCATTCAAAGCTCTAAAAGGTTTACAAAAAGTTTCTAACATACCAAATACAGTAAGTAGGGCCGGCTCGGAAATCCGTTTGCCTGCTAAATTCTCTGCGACGCAAGTATAGTTCGCCATGTCCTGAAAATTGTTTTTGTAAGAGCATTTTCCACTAACTGAACTATTGAACCTCGAAACCCCTCCTGGTTTCGTCAGATGTGTATCATGTATGTGAACTTTAGATTTAGTGTCAAAGTTCCGATTTAACATTTAAATCTTTGCTTGTAAGATTAAGACATAAATACACGTTTGGCTTTTCATATAAAATGGAGACTTCAACGCTCTAAAGTAGTAGAAATTAGGTACATGCAAATTGATCGTCGTATGGCCAACGACGACAACAAACTTGTCATACTACTACTGAACTACTTAGTTCAGTAGTACCAAATGACTGAGTTAATACATTTCTGAGTAGTGTTCAATTATCTAAAGATAAACGAACCTTTAGCTGGTAAGGCCAGAGGCTTCAACACAAGGATAGGAATTTAGCCAAACTCAGCCGTAGCCACAATACAATTTAAAAACAGCCAAATTTAATTGTACATAAAAAACATGGCATTTCCATGGCTTCCGTTTAAGGTATGGTGTCGTACATAATATTTTCTAGCCTGTTTATTTGTTTCATACAAATCACATGAGACATTAACACATGCAACTGGCAAAAAGCACTAAATCCAAACTTACCAGCAGCGTCGCCTGCTTAATGCCGAGGGTTCCATCCTTGGACACCTGCACATTGTCATTGACCACCACTGGCGCGCCATTTTTGAGCCAGTACAACTGGGCAAAGGGAGCGGCTGGTGGTGGCTCGCAACGGAAAGTGACAGGCGTGTTCTGTCTCACTAGTGCAGATTGGGGCGCCACTGAGAAGTGCTTCTTTATATCTGTGAGGAAAGGATTTTACACAACACAAACGGGTATGACTAGCCCGAATAAACAACGTTTGCCACAGTTTAGAAGTTTTTAACTGTGCCCCATCCGACTATATTTTACGATAATCTGCAGACCCACTCGGAACATTTTCTTAACGTATTCGTACGATAGACCTAAGTAATTTAATTTTTCTGGTCAGATGAAAGATTTTAGACGACGTCACTCGTCCCCATAAGACGTTAATAAAAATAAGCAAAGGATAATAGCATCGCTTTAGGCAGCGCTTGAGTAGGTCAGCGGTTAGACCAATAGGACATGACCCCAATGGCTGCGGTTCAATCCCCGCCTCAAGCGATAATTTTTCCTTTCTAAATTTACTACTATAACATAAACGCTTTCACACTCACAGCCCCACACTAAGTTCGATGACTTGTGTCGTGGGTGCCGGAAACATTCACATCACACACACAATCACTCCTTATGCATAAAAGGTTAATCCTTTCGGTTTACTTTCCACCTTCCATAGTTATAAATATGTTTTGTCATATTTTGACTCGTGACATTTTACATTAGAAGGTTTTTCGAACATTTTACCACTTTATGAACCAGGATACTAGTGTTAAAGTTCATTTTAAATCTGGACATATTGTTATCTACACTGAAAGATCAGATAAAGGTAAATTTGTAATATCTCTTTAGCTATCGTGTGGTTTAGATACATTACTATAATAACACTGGGGTCTGAACTATGATTCTCCCCTTTGGAGATTAGGGACCATCCATCATATAATTTATAACATTGTTTTGATTCTGGGTATAAGATCTGCGTATAGGGAATTCGGCACTACATAGCATAGTTATAAGCTAAAGAGCAAAACTATTATAGAAGTCAGTTTTTATTGGATATGAAGGTTGACGTACAAACTTCAATGGGGAATACGCATGAGATTCAAATATAGGTTTTAGTATTATTTTTTTCAACCGACTTCAAAAAAGGAGGATCTCAATTCGACTGTATGTTTTTTTTTGCATGTATGTTACGCGCTATCTCCGCCAATTATGAATCGTTTTCGATGATTTAATCGAAATCGATCCAGCCAAAACCAAAATATAAGCATTGAAGTCGATTTTTTAAGCTTATTGTATTTTTACACCAATAACATTATTTTGTATAGAAATAGAAATTTTATATTTGAATAAAAGTGATAAAAATGCATGGTAAATGCAAAACGCACACATTTTTGATGAAACATTTATTAATGTATTATTTAATAAGGTTGAATAGCTTTCTTTAATATTTCAGAGTGCTTGTTCAATTTAAGGTTCAAGTTTTGTTTATTTTATATGAATGACTGATAGCAATGGGTCTAGGGCCATTGCAAGTCGGTTTTTAGTTTCAGATTCGTAGTAGTACTTACCCGTATTTATCAACCTATCTCCTTCAAACAAGGATATTATTATCTAAAAGTGAGTTGACCACAATTTTTTTATAAACTTGTACGAACTTAATGAATTAAAAAACTTGCAAATTGAACTTGCTGTGTTTATTGTAGCTCTCATCAATTGATTTTATTTATATAGCATTAGCCATGCTAGGCAGTACTATAGTGATAAATTTAGAAAGGAAAAATTATCGCTTGAGACCCTATGGCCGCGGGTTCAAATCCCGCCTCAAGCGATAATTTTTCCTTTCTAAATTTATCACTATAGCTCTCATCAAATTAATCAAATTTAAAACATAATTATGGGAGAAGCCACTGGCTCCAGAAACACAGTTTTTAACTAGTTCAGGAGCCTATGGATTCAACATTAACGACGTACTTACTAATTATGTCAATAAAGTTATTTGTATTTGATAAAAAAAAATTAAAACTTACAGGCAAGTTCGATTGTAGCTGGTTGACTCCTGATATGCCCTCTACTTGTCCAGGCAAAGCAAGAGCAATGATACTTGTCTGTCCCAAAATACTCATCCACATTCTCTCTCGTCACTTTATGCTCTGCTTCTATGATCCTGACTCCAGTTTGAGGGTCCACAAACTCAAAATTGGCAGCTTGGGTTTTAATTCCGTTACATTTGAAGTATATCTATAGAAAATAAATATACTTATTATAAAATTACTAGGTAGGTAGTAGGTACGTCCCGCTGTGTTACCAGTTACTTATAAAAAAACATAGTTTCAACGTTAATTCAGGGTAAAAGATATTTTCATTAGTTTCAACGCAAAAGAGTAACAAATGTAGTATCATACAAGCTTTCGCATTTATAATATTAGTATGATAAATCAGAGCCGAATATGTCGGTACATTTTTATCTCTGATCAGATTTTTTTAGTTATTTAGCTAGCGTTTGACCACTTTCTTACCCGATGGTAAGTGATGATGCAGTCGACGATGGTAAATACAGTCGTAACGGTAAAATTGATTTAAATTATATTTAAAACGTATGTGTGTGTGAACTGAATACCCGAGATAAACGCGGGCCGATGCCACGTGGTACAAGCAGTTTTAGTATTTTATCTTTTAAAAGTATTTTAGTCATTTAAAAATCGCGTAGAATGTTTACAAAAAATATTTTTTTATGAATAAAATATTTAGAAGAAATGTGTGAACTTATTGTGACTTGCAGCTAAGCCCAAGTGTTCATTCCGAGTGTAACAATTGTCTCTTTTCTAGTCTAGAGTCTAATCTTCTACTAAATATTTATGTCCGTATACGTTAGCTGTTTCAAACAGTCTTTTAGATAGAGTTTGAAGTTAGAGCGCATATGTACTTATAAAATGTTATAGTTCAGGGTACTTACTTCCAAAGCATTTGCAACACGACATTTCAATACTGCTGGTTTATTTTTAACAACATAAGTATTCTCTGGTTCTAATAAAAATATTGGTAGATTATCCTTCGTATTGTGCAAAGGTATTTTATCGTCAACCGACAGTTCGCCATCAACATTAGTTTTAACTGTCGCTATATCTGGAGAGTCTTTATAATTTGTTTCTTTGGTATCATATTCGTAATCTAAATAAGGGCTTTCATCTTCCTCTTCTTCTTCTAAATCATCGTGGTTTGTGAAAACTGGTGGTAGGAAATAATCTTTTGCTTCGTTTTGATTATACTCTAAAGGTTTATCCACATTTTGGTCTTGGTTGTTGCTGTCATCTATTTGATGAGTCTCTAGAAAACAAATGTTTTCATCAAATGGTACAAAATATTTTCCATATCCAAATTACACATATTTCGTAATTATTGAGTCGATAAACTAAATGTATCATCAAATTAACTAAACAATACGAATATTTGCATCACTAAAACAGAACATATTTATAATTATATTCTCTCTAATTAACCTAAGTGTGCATAATAGTCTTAGACTAAACAAGTCTAAAATCGATGTAACGATTATACCTAAATATTTAAAAATAGATAATGAGTCAAATAAATACACATTGACACGTGTAATTTTCGAATATCAATATATAGTTTGGTTTTATAACTTAGATCATTTAATGATATAATAGTTTTAGTTCAGTTTTAGGATGTTTAGGCAATTGACCCGTATATTGGTATTAAATGAAGATAATATAACTTAAATACATACTTTTTGCCAAATGTTCGCCGTACGCTTGAAACACCAACAGCACGGGTACAATCAACACGCATGTCCAAAAATTCACTTCCATTTATAAACTCAAACGTATTCAAAATATTTAAAACAATTGCATACGCTTTAGCCACATCATTGTGTTCCATAACTGTGATAGCTCAGTTCACATTATCTAGACACAAAAAGCTCACAATTTAACTAAAAAACACAATTATTTTTCTCCAATCCATTTCACTAATACCTAAGTTGGAAAACGACGCGATTAAATTAAATCGAAAACTAATTTTCAGTTAACGGAATCGTAAAATATATCGTAAAAGTTTACGACAGGTTTAAAAGGGGCGCAGTATGTGCTTGCTGCACCACGATTTCTATGGCACTGAAGCTAAGGGGTGAATGAGTAAGCTTTCAACCCCCAATGGACGAACTGCGCACGCCCGGAACTTTTTAACACTTCACAATCAGTGTTCAAGTTCAAAAGGAAATTGATTCGTAATTTCTTTGTCACGTTCCAATTACGATGTTAAGTCGTTTTTTTTCTTTGTTTTTCTTAACGTCCGAAAGTAATTAAATGTTTTTCAGAATAGGGACATATATATTTTTTTATATTAATACATTGCTGAAAATATTTGCATTTCATATCAAAACAAATGTCTGAAAGTACGAGTACCTTCGAGCAATTTTAACGCAACCATTTTGACTTTCTTTCTCATTCACAATCCAACCATGGCTGCTGTAACGGTAAGTTGACCAATCATACATGAACGTCATCTGTCGGGTTTTTGGGAGTGCGAATATCACAGCAATTTTAGAGCCTAGTGACCTCATGGGCGACGACGGTAAAAGACCCGATGGAATGTCATTAATTCCTTGGAAGATGGGACGCTAATTGTGTCGATACTTTGGCGCCATTATCTTTTTTAACAACACCCCAGCAGGCAAGTGGCTGAATTCTGAAACGGCTCAAATATTGAAATTTCGGTAGAGGTTCCATGTTTGTACCGTTAGGGGTAGAGCCGCTGGGTCCATGGTGCACTCGAATTTTATAAAGATTTGGCTGAGAGACCGAAATAAATGTTGTAATAGAATAATAAAATCATATAGCTTTTAGCGATATGACCGCCTATTGTACGCCTTAATTTTAGTGTTTTTATTACTTTTATCTTAATTACTGTTAGTGATTTATGTATGGTGTGACAATAAAGCGTTATCTATATATCTATAAAAGGTTAATCATTCTTGACGAAACTGAGGGTCTTCATGACAAGGTTAAATTTTTCTTGACTGTGGTTCGTACAGAATTTTTTTTAAAAATATATTAAATTTTTTGTACCTAACAAATAATAGTAGAGCGACGTATATGCGGCCGTTATAATAAATAATACACGTACGTACTATTTGTAACATTATTCAGCTGTAAAGTTAACTTCTTTTTCACACTTACAACCCTACACTAATTTCTAAGAGTAGTATCGTGGTTGCATGAATGAACCCCAGCAAACATTCACAACCCACGCATAATTACAGCCAAAACCAGAAACACCAATTCACCTCGAGGGGAACACTTGTGTTCCCATCAGGAATCGAACCCGGTACCTACCTTACGAATATTTCGTGACACTGAGCTTCAAAATAGATTGCTACAGCAGATGTGATTATATAGGTAATAAATCAGTCTTATTGTGTTTTTACAAGGAACGTTATAGTTAGTTTTGATTTCTTACAGTGTAATATAGTTGCTGAAACTGGGGTTTGCAAATAATGTTTAATGACGCAACATTGAAGAAAATGCAGAATATTTTTGTCATACATTTTCTTCGGGCCTTTTTTTAAAAACATAACATACGCATTCACACAACGTTCAAACATTCAGTTCACACACATATACAATCACACCCAAAACCATAAACACAAATTTTCCTTGGAGATAAAACTTGCGTTTTCACCGGGATTCGAACCCGATAACCATTGCCTAGAAGGCAGACGCGCAACCACCTACACCTACCGACAGTTCAGAAATTATAAATCCGTTTTTTTTAAGTATGTTTGTTCCCTCTTCACGCTGTAACGGCTAAACGGATTTGGATGAAATTTGGAATGTACATACCTTATACTTAGGATTAATACATAAGCTACTTTTTAATTTAATAAACGGGAGTGAAGCCGCGGGGCACGGCTAGTAATTATATAACAATAAAATAAGTAACAACTGAAAACTAAAACTTATATTTATAAAATATCCTAGGGACCATAATAAACACCTCCAAACAACTGTTCTTTATTCGCTTGCACGTAAAATAGGAATGGATGGTCTGCTCGGAACATTACTTGGTTTAAATGTAAAGCCATCGGAATTATTTCAACCCCTGAAAATATATAATTATTATTAAATTTATAAATTATACTTATAATTATGATTTTCTAATTTCAATTTCATTCTATAAGCTGACATTTTTACTATTTTTATATTGTGTCGAACCATGTATTTTTTTTTTTTTTACTTCTAGTGTACAGTTCTTACAAAGTGCCCTATTATAATTACAATCTAGCCAAACTATAGCTAATCAGTAATTTAACTTAAACTGCTACATTTCTAAACAAAGAATGTGTCCATTAACACTTTTCTTATTGTCTCTATTTAAGGGTAATACACTTTGTTCATGTGTTCTTTTGCAGCACTCTCACTATATATTACACTGATATATACTAACATTACACAAGTTCAAATGGTTTAGTTCTTTTAAGAACCATGTATGTATGAACCATGTATGAGTCTCTGTAACTTGAAATAAACATATTTTATTTATTTTATTAATTAATTTATTTAAATTTAATACGCCGTTAACTAACTGCTTTTTAGTGTAATTCTACAGCTAAACAGGTTAAAAATTTGGATCGCGTTCACTACATTCAAGAATCCTTGTTGTTGTTTACTGCCACAAACAAAAACTGTTTTCCTCCTCAAGAAAACAACATGCCTTTTAAAGCATCAATTCTGGAGTTATGATTAGTCGTTCCGTACCTGACGCTGTATTGCATTGGCCAATTACAAGCACAAACCAGCCTCGGCCAATCATAAGCATACATTTACCTCGCCCTTTTACCCGCTGGTAAATTTTGAAATAGAAGAAAATTAGGAGTTTTGCCGCGAAAGTGAAAAAATGGCGTTGTTGATTTAGTGATCTTCGAGTGTTAATGTGTAATCATGGTGGATTATTAACCGTTAATACTAAGTGAACGAGCATGAGTGTAGGCAAATTTGAACACAAAGTTGAAAAACGCGATTTTCGCTTTCACTCCAAAACTCCAAAATCAGTTTTAGTAAAGTTTCTACCACTTTATTAGGGCATGACGTGACTATGTGACCGGACCTTGACTCTAACTTGTAACTAGGACTTAGGTATATAATTTTGAAATTTACTTGAAATATTTTATAACTTGACACTAGCTAAATGCACAAAATTGCGGAGCCAAAATTAAGAGGTAAAATAAAGAAAATTGGCTTCCTGAGCTATCAAGTGGTTTTATAATCTTTGTTTCCTTACCTGTAGCTGCAGCTGCTTCGGTGCCATGCTCATGCACTTCAATAATTGCTTTTTGGATGGCTGTGGATATTTCAAGCTCTTTGGAATTAATTATACGTTTGATGCCGGAACGTGTTTGGAATATATTTCTCAACCCGATCTGGAATTTCAGTGTCAAATAAAATAACGTGTCTCAAACGAAAAAAGTAAATATTGTGGTACGGAACCGTCAATTTGCTAGTGCGTTAGGGATTACAACTCCGAACAAATTTATTTAGTATTTTTTTGCACAATTTAGCTGTACACGGAGGACTTAATACTAATACAGCATTTTCTGCCAGTCATCCAAGAAGTTGCAGGAAAAATCTTTGTAGTGCAGTAAAAGGACTATTACTATGTCTATTTATGCCTTAAATATACAAACATCAAGACGTGTGGCACGCTAGTTACCTATTTTTATTTTGCTTGTTTAAAAATAAATTAAAATTAAACTATTTATTTCTTTAATTTATTTTGAAGAAAACCAACCGCTTACGTATTTTAAAGAATATTAAAAGCCAATTAAAGGTCCTCACCGTTAGAAAATATATATACAATACACTCTATTACAAAACAACAATACAAATAATTGTGATATTGTAATTATGTTAGTTATTTTTTTATATGTATTGTAAGTATGAAATTTCTTCTCGCTTGCCATAAATATGAGTTTAGTACAGTATTTGTATTTACTAAGGGCACATTCAGTAAAGGATTAGACCTCATTGGATTAGAAGGTGGTACTAGATCACTTTTACCTAGTAATTCGGAAAAGTTTACAAGGATATATTAATTTAAAAAAAAGGAACTTGTAAAATGTTCTATTTAATTAGATTAGATTTAGATAGGCAAACATTTGACCAATTTATCACTTAATGAAAATTGAAGATGCAGCCGAAGATTTAACATGCCTGCCTAGAAGATACTTATTCTCTTTAGACTTGAAGACACCCAGATTGTACCGTTCAGGAATCATGCCTAGTGGATAAGTTGAATGGCGTGTTTTTAGAGTGATATGTGACGAAAATACTAATTGCGTAAGCAATTGCAATAATAACACCCCAGTATGTATGGATTGCAAATTCTGGCGATATTTATAATACTTAACAACCCAGTTTTAACTTTGACGACCCAGTTGGCGCAGTGGACAGGTGTCCGCCCTCTGCGCCGTGGGTCCTGGGTTCGATTCCCGGCAGGAGCACAAATTCATTCCCAAGGGACATTTGTGCTTCTGGTTCTGGGTGTAATATGTGTGTGATGTGAATGTTTCCGGCACCCACGATACAAGTCTTTGAACTTAGTGTGGGGATATGAGTGTGAATGCGTTTTTATAAGTACAATGTAAAGCTTTATTACTAACCTTTTTATAAACTACTTTAAGGTCCAGTTTCATAGTCGTTTTGTATTTGGGTAATGACAAAGACACACGTTGGGGTCTAAGTAGCGAGATGGCTTTATCCAGCAGTTTCGGTTGACCTTTCAGCTTTTTGAGCATCTCATGTATACCCATCTTTTCGAAGGGAAGAACGATGATAAAGGAAGCATGTGACTCTTTATACGGGATTTCTATAATCTGAACAAGAAAATAAATAATTATATATTGTAACTATTTAAATTACTTATTAATATGGCTATACTTATCTGTATGGTTTAGTTATCGAAAAAGTCACTGCCCAGCTGCCTTGAGACACTGGGCCAGTGGAGACCAACAGCTCATTCTATTTTCAAAAATCTATCAGAGCGTCTGGTTGAGGCGAAGCGCGATCAAAATGCTGGTACTTATTTGGCTCAACGTTAGCATTGCTATTCAGAGAGGCAATGCCGCCAGCATGATGGGAACGCTACCCACTGGTAGTGGGCTTGAGCACTTGAGTTACCTATAAGCTCGATGTCTTGTAGGTAACTTAGGTCTTTGCTGTATATAGTTTTAGGAAATATAGGCCGTAGATTTTAGCCATATATGTACACTAACTGAATAAATTAAAGGCTAGTCTAGGTACGTTCCACTGAAGAAATCCAATGTCGGGTGACCTAGCCTCGCTTGATCTGTTCGCTTCTATCTCACGTGGGATGGAAAACATGCTGTACCTAGAAAACTGGCTTTCATGGATAGCTACCACAATACAATTAGGCGGATTACAATAAATTTTTTAAATAACTAGTAATTCGCACTGAACTGAGATCTAGCGCCTGCATTTTGCCTGTTTATTTTTCAGGTTAATTGCTTTAATTGTTTTTAATAATAATGTTTGATTTCTGTATTTTTTGTTCATGTACAGGATATGGCCGATATTATACGTAAGTATCAGCTTTAAATGTGTAATCGATTTTGAGGTAGACCCCGCGACAAAATCGTCAATGTAGTCCACAGAATACGCATTATTGACGATATTTCAAGAACTACTTATCAGATCTTGATCAAATTCAAATGGAACCAAAAGGAAAGCAACACATTTATAACTAAAAAAAAAATTCGAAATCGGTTCACGTGGAAAGAAGTTATGAGGGAACAAACATAAAAAATAAATAAAAATAAATACAGTCGACTTGAGTACCTCCTCCTTTTTTATGAAGTCGGTAAAAACGTGTTTTGCTCGTGTAGGTATGGGTTGACCCCTTATTTTCATTCATATAATTTTAATTGCCATTTCTGAATTTGGGTCATACCTTTACATATTGTCTGAGAAATTGAAGTTATTCGCTTGCCTCTGATAGTCGGACGGACGGACGAACGGACGGACAAAGTGCTGATCTACCTAAGTCAACTTAGAGATCTCGCTTCGCTAGATCAATTAATATGAGTTTGAAATATTCCTACAATCATGGATTTCAGTTTTTTATTATTTGGCACCACTGTCTCAAATTTGCGCCCCTTTATGTATAGATAAATAGCTATACGAACCTGTGAACGCAGCGTGTCGCTGCTTGTGTAATTATAATAGCCAGTGCGTGACATCATTTGAACTTTTTTAGTCCCAGAAGGTGAGAAGAAGTCTTCTACTTCCACTTTACGGAAAGGGTTTTGCCATCGACCCTGAGAATCAAGAAAATTGACAAACAACAATCAACACAAAATCAGATACTACTCACATACTCGTACTTTGTGTGAGTCGTTTTTAACTTGGTGGCATACTGCTGAGTCACCCACGTCCGTAGGAGGATACCCCTTAAGTCTGACTCCCTACACGTGGTCCCCGGGTGGTGCTAATCAGGTGACATTTGAGAGGTGGTAGAGCATTTTGTGAGTTGCTCGCCTGGCTTGCTACCAAAGTAGCTTACCACCATCAAGTTGAAAGTCTGCCGCCAAGCCAAATACGGTGTTCCGGCAGTTATCCTTGAGAGCCTGCGTATTCCAGGTCTAGTGTGTTTACCAGCTTCGATCACATCGTCACTTACCATCAGGTGATATCTCACCTGATCAAACACTAGCCTGTCACAAAAAAAAAAAAAAAAAAAATTCTTCACCACCCAGTTGGCGCAGTAGACAAGGGTTCGCCCACTGCGCCGTGGGTCCTGGGTTCGATCAAAAACTAGCCTGTCACAAAAAAAAAAAAAAAAAAAATTCTTCACCACCCAGTTGGCGCAGTAGACAAGGGTTCGCCCACTGCGCCGTGGGTCCTGGGTTCGATCAAACACTAGCCTGTCACAAAAAAAAAAAAAAAAAAATTCTTCACCACCCAGTTGGCGCAGTAGACAAGGGTTCGCCCACTGCGCCGTGGGTCCTGGGTTCGATCAAACACTAGCCTGTCACAAAAAAAAAAAAAAAAAAATTCTTCACCACCCAGTTGGCGCAGTAGACAAGGGTTCGCCCACTGCGCCGTGGGTCCTGGGTTCGATCAAACACTAGCCTGTCACAAAAAAAAAAAAAAAAATTTCTTCACCACCCAGTTGGCGCAGTAGACAAGGGTTCGCCCACTGCGCCGTGGGTCCTGGGTTCGATCAAACACTAGCCTGTCACAAAAAAAAAAAAAAAAAAAAATTCTTCACCACCCAGTTGGCGCAGTAGACAAGGGTTCGCCCACTGCGCCGTGGGTCCTGGGTTCGATTCCCGGCAGGAGCACTAATTCCTTCCCAAGGGATATTTGTGCTTCTGGTTCTGGGTGTAATGTGTGTGTGATGTGAATGTTTCCGGCACCCACGATACAAGTCTTTGAACTTAGTGTGGGGCTGTGAGTGTGAATGTGTTTGTTTGTTTGTTTTTTTTGTTACTTGGTTGGAATACTAATCCATTTCCATATCAGGCAAATGGTTGGTTTTGTTTACCGTTCGCCATTTTTTTTTTAATCTTTATACAATAAGATATTATGTCAAGTAGGTAGTGTCCAAAAAGTTATATAAAAGTTGGAAACTTTAATTTTTGTAACTTTGGTAGTTTATATATTTTTATAAGATCCATGATAGTAATTACATTGTTATAATTTTTTGAGTTTATTAAAATCAAGGAACCAGAATCAAGAATAATATATTGGTTAACTGACAAATTATACGTAAGGTGTTAGTGCAATTCAAAATCAAAAAAATAATTCAAACATCAGTTTACCCACATCGGGCATTCAAAATTTGACACAGTTATAATAATTATTACAAATATAAGATTTTTACCTATTTTCTTCATAAATGTACCTTGAAATAGATCGCATTGACTAAAACCATTGATGTCGATGATGATACTTCGCTTGGCTCGATTATAGTTGGAATCAAGGCCTTAGTGTTTCTTGATACCTGCAAACAAATTGATTATATATCACAACAAAAAATATATTTACTTACACACTGCAAATTAAACAAAGCTTAAAAACTCACAAAGAAACGTATACTGCTGTTTAAAAAATCTAATTAACCACTAAAGAAACTTTTCTAAAATTTTACTTTTCTTTCTCTTTTACACTCGGCCCCATACTTAGCCAGTAACATTTAAAAATAATTTAATCTATATCTCTCTTAGTTATAGATAGTAGGTAGACCTTTATGTCCCGAAGACCCATGGGCGTTATCTGCTTAGGGACGTTGTTTCTGATCTATAAATAGACCACTTAATAGGCAAGCATGCTCCATCTTCGACTATCGTCACTTTCCACCAGATCAGTTAGTGGTCAAAAGCTTGCCTATCTATATATATTACAGTTTTATAAATGCTGATATTTTGTAATGCTAGGACCTTTTACTTGTCTACCTTGTGAAGTACCACACCTTTGAGAGTTATTCAACCGCCAAGGAGTAGTGGGCAAATATTACGGTACAACAGTTTGAAGGGCAATGTTTCCAGTAAAATCTATATAAATATAAAACAAAGTCGGGTTTGTTGGAACACTTATAACTCGAGAACGGGTGGACCGATTTTAATGATCTTAGATTGGTTGGATTTATCTCCACCTCGAATAGCAGAATAACTTTTAAAATATCGGGAAAATTTTAGAAAAATATAATCATTTTATTTTGCATTTTGTAACGGACTGGGGTATTGATGATACTTATTTCGAAATTGAACGCGGAGATCAACTAGTAATTTATGATAAATTTCATGTCACGGTGTTTGTGGTCGAACTCCTCCGAAACGTCTCGACCAAAATTCATGTTTTTCTGTACATGTACAACCTATCAAAGGTATGAGAATAGTTCGTAAAGAATTTTTAACCCTCTTACTCCACCATCCAATTTTTTTATCGTGATTTTTTTGTATGAATATAATCCAAAAAGGTTTTTGTATATAAATTACAAGGCGACCATAAACGTGAAAGAAGTAAAACACTTTTTTCTAAACGTGCCATTGCAACACATGCCGGGTACAGAAGTAGCTAGTTTAATATAAAGAATATCCGGATGACCGAGCTTTGCTCAGTTTTTTGTTTTTGGTAGAATGTGTTTGAATTTGTAGCCTCAGAAAGCTCCATCTAGTGTCGAGTAGAAACAGTTTTTTACATCGGTCATGGCGTAATAGATAGCGCTGGTAGTTTCTTAAACCCGGTTTTTCAAATGTAGTTTGGGAATCGAGCATTTCTCGGACCTAGAACGAGAAACCCCTAATCTGTAACTTTCATTAAAATCGTTGGAGCCGTTTTCGAGATCCTGATTTCACATATATATATACAAGAATTGCTCGTTTGAAGATATTAGATATCCAATACCTCAGTGTGATGACCGCAGAGTATTTCGGCGCTACATACTTATATTAAGAATATATTCTTTTCTATGCTTATAACATCCCTCATTTATGTCAAGAGTTAAAAACCATAACTTATCACTAGAACTTACCCATCGATTGATTTCGTTCGCAGCACGAGTAGGGTTCACAAAAGAGACCACTTCAACGGCTGAATTAAAGATATCTTTTGCTTGAGAAAAATATTTTTTGTTTATTTTTTCCGACACTGAGACGAAAATACTGCTAGCGATACAAAGAGTGACACCGGGAAGGGTTATCAGGTCTCGCATTAACTTCTTAAAGGTCTTTGATATCTACAAGCATAATTATTTTTGTAAGTACTGTAAAGTACCGTTGTATAGTTTGAGAATCATACAAATGTTAAAAATGCCGAAGATCATTTGACATAAAATAAGAAATAATAAAACATACAGTTAAAGTAAAAACTTTTACGTTATTATAAGCTCGTTTTAAGGTATGAATGTAATCTATTGGACACAAAGACATTCTATTACTGAAACCAATCATCATCATCATCAGCCTGTATTGCTCTACTGCTAAACATAGGCCTCTCCCAATGCACGTCACTGAGCTCGATCTTCAGATCAGATTCTCTTCTTTTCCAACCGCTGCCAGCCACTTTACGTATGTCGTCGCTCCACCAAGCCAAAAGGCGTCCTCGCAAACGTTTGCCGAAACGCTGTCTCCGCTATAGAACACGTTAACACAGCATTGGTTATCAATTCTACGGCAAATATGACTAGCTCACTGGCACTTCAACTTGCTAATCCTGTGGGCTATGTTAATAACCAATACATATAGTCTAATTGGTGTTTCCTGAATTATTTTTATGCTCGATTGGCAAGTATTTAACCTCTATTTCACCTGATGGAAAGCGATTGCTTGCCTATAAGATACCTGTTCAATCTTGACTTGACTCCCATATTTTAATTAATATTCTGTACCATTGTATAATTGTATTGATACACTTCCGGTCTCATGACTTATTTCTATGCCATCTGGGAGCTGCGCGCTGGGAAGTAGAACTCTTTTCCACCATTGCCAGACCACCAAGAAGTAGAGAGCAAACATACTGTATTTTGGTTTGAAGAACAATGTTTCCAGTGAAATCATTCTAGACTATAAAGCTGGCTGCTGAATTTTTGATCGAAATTTAAAACTCTTGTTGGCACTGCACTGAAAGGGGCAATCATTCGACGGATGGGCATTTAGATTTTCCCCAGTAAGTCCAAACGATAATTTGCTTGATTCAGGGGTACCACGTGCAGTTGAGGTCGGCTTAGATGGTTAGGAATTATAGCCTCTATCATTAACATCAAAAAAAATACCTACGTACTTCTCTATGAGATGAGATGCCTATGGCTTCGTACAGTTCCTTACGACTCTGACCTTCAGTGCCGAGGGCAAGTTTACCCAGAGGTAGCAACGCAGAAATCGGTGAACATACAAAGTTTCTTCCAGGGTTTCTTGTTGCTAATTCCTAAAATTGTATACAATTGGTTACGGCTGTCCTTACCTATATACTCAAGAAAGTTTAAGTTTTTGGCCTTCCGTAGTCAATGATGGGATGCACACGTACACACGAGACCTTATTATCAGTACAATTAGGGAAAATATTACAGTTTAATTTTGTTAGTCTGTACGACTAATATTTAGTTACTGTGTAACTCGAAAATATTTTAGTGATCTAGGATTAAACACGTTTGAGCATTTGGGATGTTAAAATGTTAATAACAGACTGCCCCCAAGTTAACTTCTACAAACTAGTTGCAACTGCTTCAACGACCGCACCCGCGTCCCCGCATGCCATCCGTTTGTGCCAGTTGCGCCCAGTGTGTGGCAGGTCTTATCTTATAAAACATATTTACATACCGTTAATAATAATAGGTACTTACTAATAAAAACTGTCGTCTTAACCTTCCTTTCAAATAAACGCCCTTTTTCACATTTTTATATTTGCTTTCTAATGAAGTCTCAGAAGAAGAAGATGATGAAGAAGAATAAGATGTACTTAGGCTGCTATCAGAAGAATCAGATGAGGTACTCCAGTAATGTCTATATGACTCCGAAAAGCTTAATATGATTGATAAAATCACAAAATCTGAAAAAATATCATTAACATTTTTAGGTTTTATATGAATAAACTTACTCGTAATTACTTATTTCATCAATTCGTAGGTTCTATATACACTTGCCGTGCGCCGCAAAAAGTGTATAAGTAACATAAAAGGCTTTATAATTCTCATTCTATTTTCAAAAATCTATCAGAGCGCCTGGTTGAGGTGACACGTGATCAAAATTCTGGTACTTATTTGGATGACCGTATTAGCATTGCAATTGAATGGGATCGCTAACCACTGGTAGTGGGCTTGAGCACTTGAGTTATCTATAAGCTCGATGCTTTGTAGGTAACTTAGGTCTTTGCTGTATAAATGTATATAGGTTTAGATAAGTTTAGGAAACAATTGGTCCGTATATGGTCACATCACATTATCTTAAAAAAAATACTATATATTCTTTATATTTTCGTAAGATCTTTATATTCTCGTCTCAGACTTAATAAGACTTCTTATTTAGTCTGAGATTTTAGTAAATTATCTTTAAAAAATATACTAGTTGATATTAATATATATAATATCAACTTTGGGCTATGGTTCAGATATCGTCTGAGAATTTGAATTAATGTACTTAAATATAACTGATTTAAAAGTTATATGCCAAGATAGACGGACGGATGGATAAACGATGCGTCAAAGTAAAAGCGCATGTTGAAAAAATAATATTGATTAAAATTGATAACCTTTTTGAGATCGGCTAAAAATATTTAATTAATTATTTTAATATTTAACACATCTGCTTACTTATTAATATTTTCATATTTAAACATGTCCTTATCTCACGGAGTCAGGTCAATCAATGTTTTCTCTGACCAACATGATAGCAGTTGTATGAATACTTGTACTAAAGTATTTAAATCGTAGGTATACTTAATAATAACTGAATTATTAATTTCATGCTCATTTATTTTCCAACTTTAAGGTTTGTAATCTCATTATCTACTTTATATTTATGTTCGACCCAGTTGGCGCAGTGGACAGGTGTCCGCCCTCTGCGCCGTGGGTCCTGGGTTCAATTCCCGGCAGGAGCACAAATTCCTTCTCAAGGGATATTTGTGCTTCTGGTTCTGGGTGTAATGTGTGTGCGATGTGAATGTTTCCGGCACCCACGATACAAGTCTTTTAACTTAGTGGGGGCTGTGAGTGTGAATGCGCGTTTTTGCGTTTATTTTGTTGATTTTACCTTTCGGCAGTATTAGTCACCTGCTTTCGTTAAATGCGGCTGAAATGTCATTTTACGATAAGATCCTTATGATAAAGTCCACAATATACCACATATAGAATTAGGAATTGATATTCTTTTTATATGCTCTTATTATTTATATTTATTTAGTTTCACCTGTACCGATGTTTGTCATCAAATCTTGCAAATGAAATTTGATCCACTTCCCGGTTACCGATTGAGCTGAAATTTTGCATACATGTGTAAATCGCGTGACAATTATTTGATTTGGGCTCATTTTAATCGTCTTGACGAGTGGTTTGTCTTTCAATGGTAACCAGGGTCTGATGATGGAGCTGGAAGGTGGTCATAGGAACTCTGTAATTAAACGACGCAACCCCGTCGAGTTTCGGCTCGTTTGATTCGTTTTGACAAGTTCTCTGGTTATATAACTTTTAGTTTTTTCTCTCTTTATTTACAACTTGTTAATTGCTTGATGCTTGATTTTAAAAAACTTTTTAAAATTCGACTTGTTTATGCTCAATAGGCAAGCATTTGACCACCTCACCTGATGCAAAGCGATGATGCGGCCGAAGATGTAGCATGCTTCCCTAAAAGATAACTAATCACACTTGACGTGAACACTCACAAATTATACCGTTCGAGGAACAAATAAGGAGCAGTGAGTTCCACTCCTTTGCAGTACGAATGACAAACTTAAGAGCGAAACACTTCAAGCGAACTGGAGGTACGTCAACCATATATGAAAGACGTTTGATAGTTTGTCTTGTTGTTACATGGTAAAACGGGCATGGGAGGATTAACTCCTGCGCACACTCTCCAAAATGTAAACGGTAGAATACCGATAGACTTGCGCCCTTATGTCGAGATTTTTTTAGCTTTGGCAATATATCCTACTAATATTATAAATCTTAAAGGTTGTGTATAAGTTTGTAAGTATGTTTGTTTTAACTTTAACGGCTGAACGGATTTGGATGAATTTTGAAATGTACATAGCTTATACCTAGGATTAACACATAGGCTACTTACTAACTTGATAATAGCGGGCGAGGCCGCGGGGCATAGCTAGTATTTGATAAAATTCGCTTAGCAACAAGGCCGCCGATTGTACACCTATGTTGTCACTATTTCCTGTTAAACATAATACTTTTTCTTGGTGTACAATACAGAGTATGTTATGTATTGTATTCTTAAAGCAAAAAAATACCATTTATTGGATTACAAACATCATTTACTTGAATCATAAGTTCTTAGGTCCTATGGTTCGATAAGTATTCCTCCGAAAATCTGTTCCCCATAAGCTTTTACGTAATATAAGAAAGGTCGATCAGCATTAAACACGATAGGGCTTATGTTGTTCGGTGCTGCGAATTTCATGATCGTTACATCTGGAAAAAGAAAACATTTTTTTAAATATATTAACACTATTTAATTGTCGAATAGTTTAGCACAAAACAGTTTAGGTACAAGGAATAAGCTTAATGATATGAAGCAATATCTACCAGCCTTCCTGGGCGTGTAAGAAGTGTTGGTGCGTGGAGCTAAAAGAAACGCGTACTATAGAAAAAAAAATAAGAGTTTAAAGTAATCTTGATAATTTGAAAAATACATAACATATTAACAACATTTTTTTTATAGATGAATTCCATATTCATTTAGGTAAATTAAATATCGGATTAAATATTATGTTCTTCAAAAGTTTAATATTTATTGCTCAAGTACAGAATATAATTATTACAAAACGTATAAATGAAACTAAAAACTTAATTAAAACTAATTAAAAAAAAACAAAATTACAATAACTAGATATAAATGTGTATAAAATTTAATCTAAAAGACCGCTACCAGTTAGCAAAATGCTGGCAGCATTGCCACGTTGAATGGCAAAATCTCTGTCCAAAATATTTACTAGATTTTTGGTCACGCGTTGCCTCGACCAAACGCCCTGATAATTATTTGAAGATTGTATGTTCTCCCGATCCCCAAGGTCCCAACGTAAATAAATAATAAATTCCTACAATAAATTTTAATATCATAAGTCCATAAGTTTTTGTGTGTGTAAAAGTGTCAGCAAAAAATTTTTGAAATGAGGTATCTCTGTAACTATAGGTTGGATTTCGATAAAATTTCGAAGGTATATAGCTACCCTATAAGCTATACACTGGAAATTGGACTTTTTATCCTGAAAATCAGTGCAATTCCTGTGGAAATGTGTACATTTTACATTTAAATGAGGTATATCTATAACTGTTGGTCAGATTTCGATAAGATTTGGTAGATTAATAACTGTGATTCTGGAATAGGACATGGACCACTTTTGGTGTTGAATATCAGTGCAGTTCCTGTAGGAGAGGGTAAATTTATCAGCTGTGTGAAATAAGATATCTCTGTAATCATGTATCATTGGATTGATTTCGGTTAGATTTGGTCGGAAGGTAGCTGCTATCCTGGAATAAAACATTGGTAACTTTCGATTCCAAAAATTAGCGCATTTCCTGTGGGTAGGGCAAATTTGTTAAGTTGTATCTCTATTACAGTTGGTCGAAGATTTGGTAAGTAGATAGTGTGAAGTAGACTTCTTAACCTAAAAATCGGTGCAGTTTCTGTAGGGTAGGATACATTTGTCACGATGTTTAAAACTTACCAAATATGTTCATCACCATCTTTTCTAAGATTGTACAAGCTAGTATTGTATAATTATGTTATTCATAAATAAAAAGTACATATCTTACATGAAGCCGCACTGGCCTCAGTGCCCGTCTCATCTACTTCTATAACAGCTTTCTGAACGGCGCTAGATATGCGCAGGTCTGTGTCTTTTACAATTCCTGTTAATCCTGTTGGAAATCCGAAGATTTCGTGCATGCCTATCTAAAATATTTAGTAAAGGATTAGTCCAGGATATGGCAGAAATATCATAACGTCCGGGATTTTAATGCGTATATTAAATAAACAATTTCTAATTCAATCGCGACTTAAAGTCTATTAAATTGTTTTTATCATGTAAAACAGATTGCTGGCTTCAATTCCCGAGGGAAGAAGTTCCATTCTTTTGCAATACATACCTAGGTATGAACATGGAAGCACAATACTTCGCTCACGTTAATGGAATGGTTTCTACCACATAATGAGGCTGTAAAACAGTCTGTCTGTTCTAAGAAAATAGAGAATTATTTTACTATACAGTTAATATCGTTTTAATGGATATATAACTTAGGGACCGTGCAGCGGCCCCTTATACGAACCTTATTGTACAAATACTTGAGGTCCAAAGTCGATGTAATCGTGAACTTAGGTATAGTCACTTTGACATTTTCTCTTTCTAATTTTATTATTGCTTGATCCAGCAGTTTAGGGTCTAGCCTCAGTTGGTCTGTCAGCACCGGTACGTCGGAGGTTTTGAAAGGCAGCACGATGACGAACGTGGCTTCAGACCCTTCATATGGGATTTCCATGATCTTAAAAGAAATAATCCAACAATAGTTTATATACATAACGACTGAAGGGTTTATTTTGTAGTATATTTTAATCTGTTACCGTACCCACATACATACTATCTGATCATACCTGATAGACCCACTAAGCGCAGAGGCCAAGGCTTTGCTCACTGCGCGCAGGCCCTGGATGGTTCTCAGCAGGAGTACAATTTTCCTTTCCAAGAGACATTTGTGTCTGAGAGTAATTGTGTGTGTGTGATGTTAATGTTCCCGACACCAGTCTTTAAATGGAAAATTTTATTTAGGCATATAGATACAAAATAACAAACTCACCTGTGCCTTAAGAACGTTGTCTTCTCTGTAATGATACCATCCTTCTCGGGTCATCATCTGAACTTTCTTAGTTACTGATGGTGCGAAGAAATCTTTTAATTTCACACTTTTAGCCTTGAAAGGGGTTTTCCATTTTCCCTAGAAATATATCCAAGTAATAACGTCTTTGAATTAGGAAATAAAATGCACCAAATCGCGTGTTTATATATACGGAGTATTATCAAATGTTTTGATTCAGTTGCTCACTGACTGCCTTTTAATGTACAAACTCGCATTAGGATCTCATTTATCAATTTCCACCATTACGAAGACTGTCGTGGTCATTTTATTATTTTATTACCAAGACTAAATCGACAGTCAGTCTTGGTAATAGAAGAAGAAAGGTCTTGGTAATGAATGTTGAAAACGGTGAATCACGACTGGTTCACCGTTTTCTTCATTTTGCCAAGACCGACTGTCGTGGGCCACTTTTTTTATTTTTAACTATCAAGACGACTGTCGTGGGTCACCTTTTATCTTCTTTGTTTTTTTAAATGTAAGTTTTCATTTTGCCACTAGCTCAGCTGTTGAAAGTTATTATAATAATTGAACATGTTTTGTAGCACTCTTGTCTTAAAATATTACTATCAGGCCGCTAGTTAAGATTTCAATTTGATTTAAAAGTCAATTTTAAACTGATGCTCTAGATGGTATGTTATAGCCTATAAATATCTAGAAATATGGAGTAAGTTAAAAAGTGTTAAGAGAAAATTTACGCCTGAGTCGCGTTAAATTTACTCAAATAAAAAGTTAAAAGTGATGAAGTGTCTGACATCCAATTAAAACTGATGATACTGTACTAAAATTCATTAATCAAATATTTGGTATAGGTTAATCGTACTAAATAATATGTTCCACAATGATAAACATAAATTATGTTCCATAGAATCTTCTGCTTTTTGCCTAGGTATATCTTATATACTTACTTTTATATACTTACCTCACTAGATGCGGCGGAGTGGTAGAAGATGTATTGACAAAGATTGAGAAAGGGATGCTTAGATGGTTTGGACATGTAGAGATGATAGACGACTGTAGATTGATATGATATGATATTTTTTTAATAAGTTTACTCACATTTATATATCACCCGCAGGTTTGCCTGAAAATCAGCGTCGAGTTTTGTGCTTGACTTTTGTGCTGTGGCAAACCCATTTCAGCATGCATAATATATTAATATTATATAATTCATGATTAGTTCATAAGTGTTTCACTGTTATTTTATTTTTTTTTGCTACGTGTCGAAATAAATTACTTTTCTTTTTTTCTTTCTTTAAACATATCTTGACCAGTATTGTCCAGTATTGACGAGTCTAAAGTACCCGCAACCAATGACCATGTATGAAAAGACTCATGAATATAGGAGAAGCAAAAGATTTGTGTCAGGATCGTAGCAGGTGGAGAGAAGTGGTCTCTGCCTACCCCAATGGGAAAGAGGCGTGAATATATGTATGTATGTAATTACCTTAAAATGTATCGCATTGACTATTATCATTGATGCTGCTTCTGTTATTTGGTCGGGTTTTATTAACGTTGGAATCATGCCCTTAGTTTCCTGGGACACCTGCAAATTGGATAATAGTTTATCAAGATTAAATTTTAAACTGATCTTTTTTTTTTTTTTTTTATTACAGACCAAGCAAACGTTTGACCACAATCACACCTGATGGAAAGTGACGATGTAGTCTAAGGTGGAGCACGCTTGCTTAGTAAATACCTATTCACTTTACTTTTGAACACACCCACCGCTCGTAGGATACCTTCGTACATGAAATAAGTTAAAAACAAGCTTTTCGAAGTCCGTTTTATTAGATTTAGAGTAACGTCACTTTATTTTTCAAGTTATTCTCAGCAAGCCCTCAAAATTTCAGCTCAATTGGTTGAAGATATCTGCTTCAAAATTGAGTTACAAGATTCATCATCATCCGCCTTTATTAAATTAAAAATAATTTATTACTAGGTATAAACTAAGTTTATTTCAAATTTCGTCCAAAACCACCCAGCCATTAAGCTCAGAGAGCATACAAACATACTTACACACTTACACATTTAGACACTTACACACAAACATTAATATTTTAATGTTTGTAACAAAGCCAGCGCTTGACTACAATCTCACCTAATGGAAAGTGACAATGTGGTCAAAGATGGAGCACGCTTGCTCAGTAAATACCTATTCACTTTCTTCTTGAATAACCCCATACTTTCCGAGAAATACAGTTAAGTAGATGGCAAGGCGTTCTATTATTTTACAGTTCTTTTAATGAAAGTGGACGCGAAACGCTTCATGCGTGTGGTAGGTGTTTTAACCATTAGAGGGTGTATTTTAACCATTCAATCTTTTAACTGTAACTATACATATAAAAATATAATGAAGCTCAATGTATGTAAATTATCTTACCCATGCATTGATATCATCAGCGGCTTTCGCTGGGTTCGAGAAAGAGGTGGTTGCGATGCTCGATTGGAAGATTTCTTTCGCTTTTCTTCTAAACTTACGTATTATTTTTACTCCTTCAGATACGTAGATTCTTGAAACAATAGTCAGATTCACCCCGGGAAGTTGTTGGAAGTCTTTGATTAGATTCTTGAAGCTAGACAACTTTTAACGAAATTTACTATGGATAGTATAGATATAACAATGTTAACACAGTTCTTAGCTGAAACTACTACTAAAAAATCGAACGCCCTATCACTCGTCAGTTTTTTTTAACTTCTAGAGTACCTCTTACAAAGACCCTATTATAATTACAATCTAATCAAACTATGGCTAATCAGTAATTAAAATGCAACTTAAACTGCTACATTGCTATTAACACTTTTCTTATTATCTTTATTTAAGGGTAAGACACTTTGTTCATGTGTTCTTTTGCAGCACTTTCACTATATATTACACTGATAGATACCAACTTACATTACACTAGTTCAAATGGTTTAGTTCTTTCTCAAAACTGACTTAATTATATATTACTAGAGATTCACCCCGGCTAAGCACGGGTGCGATATCCGGTGAATTAAAAAAATTCTCGTTCTCGAGTTTTTGTTAGACTAACAAACGTCAATTGATTTTTATGTGATATATAGATAATAATATAATTAAGTCAGTTTAAGTAAACTGACGTCGGCAGCTATCCTTGAGAGCCAGTCATTTTAGGTCTAGCATGTTTACTATCCTAAAATATCATCATCTGAAGCTAATTCAGATGAGGTAGTGGTCAAACGCTACCTATCAGAGGTACCTACATTTTTATTGAAATTTTCGGTGACGCTTACCTTCAAGCAACTGGCTTGCCGGTATGATGGTAAATATGGCCTATTTATGAACCGTCGCGTACACTAATTTACCAATAATTAGGAAGCGCAGTATTGAAGTGTAATTGTATTGCAGTTGCATTTATATACTATGCTGAAAGGACACATCTCTCGAGGTACTCGGATAAATCACTGATGCATTCTACTATTTGTAGTAGAGTGAATAATATGTTTACATTGAGGATGGCTCTGCCAGGTACCAGCTTGATGCTCTGCAATCAATTGACCGACGAGCCAAAAAAAAAGACTCATTGGCGATAATAAGCGGATCGAGTCGAAAATGTCTCGGTCACCGACGTCGTAAGGCAGCGAGCCTATCGGTTTTCTATCGTTTGCATTTCGGAGAGTGTGCGCAGGATCCAAGCCCGATTTACCATCAAACAACAAGACAAATAGTCAAACGACATAATTAGGTACAATTAATACTAAACTATTAATTATACCAAATTATATTAATATACAAAAAATATTCTGCTATATTCTTTCTATCCAAAGGTCGTTTGAAAGAGATCACTTTATGCGATAAGATCGCCCATTATATTAGCCTTAGTTTTTTCTTTCTGTAATAGTACAATAAAGAGTTTCTTCATCCATTTATCAATGTTATTCAGGTGGGCTTATTGGTAAGATCGATCTCTTCCAGTTAACATTTTTTAATTAAATACTTTTTGTTATCCAACTAATATACTCACATCACTGCAATTCGACACTCCTATTGTATGATAAAGTTCTTCTTGCGTCGAACCATTAGCACCAAGAGCAAGTTTACCTAACGGCAACAACCCAGATATTGGCGAGCAGACAACATTGGAGTAAGGGTCTTGCATTGCTGCTTCCTACAATATTCACACCTAATAAATAGCATAACGTAGCTAGCGGAAAATAATTAATTTTGGTCGCAGAAGACTGTTAAGAGCAAGCTGCGATTTGTCTGCTAACGGTTGTCATGATAGGTTATTATTAATAGCGTGGAACAAAGGTGCGTTTAGCGCAGTAAACGTGAGTTAGGTTCTTAAGAATTTGAGACATATTCACGAAAAGTTTTGGCTAAGTTACAGATAAACACAATGTTTTTTTACTATAAGGAAGAAGATATACAAAACACCCAAAGCGCGCCCCGGGCGCTGTGAAGGTAAAATGTATGGCGCCTCAAGCGCTTTGTATGTCAAGGTCCCTTAATATTTATTTTTGCTATTAAACTAAAGCCTATTCAACGAATAATCCAACTTAAACTCAATAAGGTATATTGCCGACGAAGAAAATTATTAAGTAATTTTCCTTGGGGAGAAAACTTGTGTTCCCGTCGGAATCGAACCCGATACCCCTGCTCAGAAGGCGAACATGCTCTCAACTAAGTCAATGGGCAGTTCCAATTCAAATTCAATTTCGTCAGTTCAGTCAATGCTTGAGTAGATTAGAGCAATAGGGCACATCACCCTATGGCCACGGTTCAATTCCCGCCTCATAGAAAGGTCGTTATAGCTTATAGATATTGTACGCAAAGGGTAGTGCACACCAAGGAATTATAAAAAAGAGTATTTGCTAATGACAAAGAGAAACTCACTAATACGAAAGCTTCCCTCAATCTTCCTTTTAAATTTAACCCTACACTTTGTTCCTTTAACGCCATATAGCGTTTGAAAACAGCATCGGAGGGAGGAATAGATGTGTAACTGAGGGTAACATTTTTCTCGTCTTGTTCGGTCCTAGTACTTAAGTACGTTGCCTTAGATACGCATATTGATATCGATATAAGAAAATCTGGAAAGGAAATTTTCTTGAAGCCAGCAAATAAAATAAATTGAATAATTGTAAAACACGATTTTCGGCTATGATGGCAGTGCTACATAGCGAAAAGAACACCAAATTTTTTTTTTGGATTATAATTATACATTTGACTATTGTCTCTGTTAAGTGACGATGTGGTCGAAGCTGAACCACGTTTGCCTAAAAGGTCCGCATTCACACGTGACTTGAGGATTTTCTTACTTATCAGAATGTAGACTCAAGCAAGGAGTTTAATTCCTTTGCGGTACATTTTTATCTCAAATAGGTACGACTGGCTACTTCAGGTACAGCTGGCAGAAAATATTTTTTTAGTGATTGTATGAAACTAAATAATAATAATTAATTAAAACCTTGATAAATTAGGACAGCTTACATAACAGTATTTTCATGATTCAACCGTACATTTATAAAGAAACTGTGCACTTTCTAAGTAAATCATTCATGGTGTACTTGTTAGAAAAGGTAGATATGGCTGCAGTTATTGCATGAATAGTTTATAGGTGTGTCGTCTGATCGATTAATCTCATGCTTATTAATTCTGACATAAAGAGGAAAGAAAATACGTTTCCTATATAACCCGCAACAGAAAGGTGTACTTGGTGCTGTGTATGTGTATCGTGCCAGGAATCATCTGCCAGAGAAAGAAAGTCGAAATCGAAGATATTTTTTCCAAAATTAAACATTACATTTTTTTAATTACGTTTATCAACCCTACGGGTACATCTGCATCGGCAGATATCTTCAACCGATTGAGCTGAAATTTTGTATTCACGTTTAGTTTGGATGACAATGCATGGTTAGCTGTGTAACGTCATTCTATGTCCAACATGGCGGAACACACAAAATGGCGGTCAAGTAATTTTTAATGCACTCCTACAATATGGGTATCAAATTAAAGGGCTTGCTAAGAATAACTCGAAAAATAAAGTGACGTCACTTTAAATCTAATATGGCGAACTTCTAAAAGCTTGTCTTAAAAAAGGTTTTTAACAAGTAACTTATTACATTTTCTTTTTGTGTTCAACAAGTAACTTGTAAATTTTTTTTTTTGTGTTCTTATCAAGAGTGAATGGATAATCCTATACCTAAAGATAGAGGATACGCTATCTTTAGGTATAGGAGTATCCATTCATTACGCCACACGTACTGTATATACTGTATATACAAAGTAACCTAAAGATTTAAACAATATTTTTTGTAATTCGACTCAATTACCAGCCCTTGGTAGAAATATTTTCGCACGAAGCGGCACGATGAATTTGTTGACAGAAATTGATAATAATTTAATCACAAACAAAGCTTAAAAGACCAACTTCACCGCTTTATCTTCGGAGCCCTTGATCAGATTAAATAAATTAAATACGCATTATTGAGAATAACTCAAAACTGATCATATCTTGATCAAATGTAAATGAGACCACATGGGAAACACCATCCTTTAAATAAAAAATCATCAACATTTTTCCTCAAAACTTTTTTCTAAGTGAACGGTCACCTAGAAAAAAGTTCTGAGGAAACACAGATAAAAAAGTGCAGTCTAATTGAGAACATCCTCCTTTTTTTAATTTGCTTAAAAATAAAACAGATAATTGTGGAACACACGTCAGACTTTATTATTTTATTATCGGGAATATTAGGAAAGTAAACATATTACCATCAACATTTTTTTTCTTGACTGTAGTTTATAATAATGCTAGGTTAGGGGTCGACGAATACTCCTCCAAACAATGGCTCTTTATTCGCTATCAAGTAAAACAAAAATGGATGGTTTGCGTTAAAAATGGTGGTTTCATTCTTGAACAATGAGGATCCTAACATGTTAACAACTGAAAAAGAACGTGATGACATTAGCTTAAAAGTTGAGAAGAATAAAAACTGAATTCAAAAGTTTTATGCTGAAGATATTAGAGTTCATGCTTATTAACAACATGACTGTAATTACAGTCTTACTTATAAACGCCTCTTAATTTTTAATATTGCTTAGTAACAGTTCAACAATAATTTCACTCATAAACGCGCGAAGTAATTTTTAAATAGTTGTCAAAATTAAACACCGCCATTGCCTAGTTAAAACTTGCTAAGAGGCGAGATGGCGGGACTTATAATTTTTTCAATAGAAAAATGAGTCAAAACTTTTTACGTAAGGCGCCAATTTGTTTACTTCGAAATCCGTTGAATGTCACCTGTCTTTAATTTTTATTTCAACAGATTAATAAAACCAAATTTTTGATAGCTGTATTCGTAAAATTTGACTTAGTATAGTCGACTATATTTTGGTTATAATCTGTGGAGATTGTTTAAATTTCGATTATTTTCGATTCTCTGTGCGTTTCTCAACTAAGCAGCGCTCGTAGACGGAGAAACCGTCTACGGCAGCGCCTATCTAATGTTTATGAGTGAAAAAAAGTGAATCCTTGATTATGGGCTTGAGAGCTGCTTAATTAAGAGGCTTGGCTAAGCATTGCTTAGCGACATTTTTGTAAGTAAGACTGTTAGATAAACAAACAGTTTGTTTTCAAAAATTGTGTATTGAACTGCTCGTTGGCTTAGTTGGGTGCGCGTTCCTCTTCTAAGCAGCAGTAAAGTTTCCCCAAAGGAAAATTGTGTTTCTGGTTCTGGGTCCGATTGTGTGTGTGATGTGAATCTTTCCGGCACCCACAACACAAGCCATCAAACTTAGTGGAGCTGTGTGTGTGAAAGTGTTTATGTTTAAAGACGTGTATCGTGGGTGACGAAAACATTTACATAACACACACAATTACACTCAGAACTAGAATCACAAATATCCCTTGGAAAGAAAAAATATGCTCGACTTGTGAACTGTGGCAACTGTGTGGTCGGATTTGTTTTGCAAAAGCCGTTTCCCTCCAATGCTATTGTTTCAGAATCTAGATACAGCAATGCAACAAAAACCGTCAAAACTTTGCTTATATTATTTCCGTTTATTAAAAAAGGATTGCATTCAAAGTGAATAAAAAGTAATTAGCAAAGATTTTGTAGCCAAAGAAATGCGTAGATTTGTTTCCATCTCGATGGTACTCAATTGTTTTTGAGCTTCTGTCAACATATTTCAATTATTCTTTTCTTAACTGTATTCTGGTAAATGTTTGAAGAAAAAAAAGTGTTTTCTTACATGAGGCCGCACTGGCCTCAGTCCCCGTCTCGTGTACTTCAATAACAGCTTTTTGAATGGCGCTAGATATTTGCAGCTCTGCGTTTTTTACAATTTGTTTCAAGCCTGAATGTGATTCGAAAATGCGTTTCATACCAATCTGCAATTTCACATGTTTTAAGTCATAAAATTCGCTGTAAATAAATTAATTGTGATATAAATTTACAAAATTATAATTACTATTTGGTATCATGGGAAACACAATGTTAAGGAATAAAAACACCCACAGCCCCACACAAAGATCGATGATTTGTGCCGTGTGTTCACATCACATACCTAAACAATCACACCTAAAACAAGCTTAGCGTGACTTATGCGTTGTCGATGCCTAAATCGAAAATTGTTTCGGCTTCATTCGGAAGCCTTCTTCAGGATGAGTGCTGAGCGCTCTCCGTCGCGTCCCACCTCGCACCGTTTTAATTTAAATTTAATAGTTCAAAATGTGCGCGAGTTCATATCAAATTAGCAGGTATCGGGTTAAATTCCCGGCGGGAACACAAGTTTTCTCCTGAAGGAAATTTGTGCTTCTGGTTTTTTTTTTATCTAAATAGGCAAGCATTTAATTTTGACCGCTAACTTACCTGATGGAAAGTGACGATGCGACTGAAATTGGAACATGCTTGCCTAGGTTTTCTGGTTGTGATTATGTGTGTGATATGAACGTTTCTAGCATCCAAACTTACTGACTTAAAGACCCTCGATAAGGAGAGTGGTATCGTCAGCCTATAAAACACATTAATGATTAGTAGCATTAGTTAGATCGTTTATGTACAACAGAAAAAGCAATGGACCCAAAATACTCCCTTGTGGGACTCCGCGCCCGTTAATTATGTGGGCAGATTTACACATGGTTTTGTGGTGTCCTGAGAAAGAGGATGATTTCGACACACTGCCGTGGTTGACCTGAGTAACTTCTGAGCCATTCCCAAGTCTTTCCTCTGATTCCATATTTTTCAATTGCAGAAGGAGCTTATGGTTTACATAGTCATAGAAATAGAGGCTATTGGAATTTGATTATAAACAATTAGTTTTCACTAGAGAGAAAGATGCCAATGTAATGGACATATTTTTCCTGAACCCAAATTGTTCTGACTTAAGTATACTGTTGTTTAAAAAAAGCTATATAATTATCTTAGCTATTAATTATTAATTCTTATCAATACATAACTTTTTCAAAAACTTTGGAGATAACAGGAATAAGTGTTATGGGCATTGAGCTAATATTACTACGTATAATATTAGCTGAGTGGTTATGGGTCGGTAGTTGTTCATTTTGTCTGCAGCACCCTTTTTAAATAAAGGCTATACAACTGATAGTTTTATCATGTAATATGTTATGGTTTATATCATACGACAGTGGCGTTATTTCTTCAATGAACTCATTTAGTGCAGTAACGTTATCGTCGTGCTTGTATTTCAGTTCAGTGCTACCCAAATTTTTTAACTTATTACTGGTCAAAATCCTGGACGGCAAAGTGCTTGCACTGCGCCCGTCACCTTGAGATATTAGATGTTAAATCTCTTTAAGCCCAATAATTACACTAAATAAGTACTAACCATGTTGTACAACTTCTTAAGGTCCAAAGTCGATGTTATCTTGAACTTGGGTATTGTTAACTTAACCTCTTTCTCTTGTAACATCATCAGGGCTTGATTTAAAAGCGCAGGGTGTAATTTAAGTTGATTAAGCAGCACCGGTAGGTAGAACTTCTCCAAGGGTAACACGATGATGAAAGACGCATTCGACGCTTCATATGGAATTTCTATAACCTTTAAATATGTTTAATAAAAATTTAAGTAACTTACATAACTTGACATTCGTCTCGAATTGAGATCTCGCGCCTACATTTTTTCTAATGGAGAAAAACTTTTGAGGTTAATTGCTTATAACTTTTTTTCTTAGAAATAATTGTTTGAGTTTAGTATTTTTTAGTTTAGTAAGAGGAAATAACGGATATTGTACAAAAGTTTCACCTATAATTTTTTTATCATTGTAGGCCAGGATAGCGTGCTCACTATTTTTGTTACAATCAAGCCTAATATATTAGACTAATAAGTAATGTGTTTATTTGAGCAGCACTTATTAAACACTACATTACACTAATACACTAACACAACATCTTTTATACGAGTACCTAGGTATATTATTAGATTGACCCCAGGACAAAATAGGTCAAATATCAGTAACATTGATGTTCTACCAACTTTTTTAATTATCTCAAAGTTTTTCCAACATAGATTTTTTAAAAGACGGTTTTGTACTCTACTTACAAAGTTCTTTTCAACGATGCTCAGGGCAGAAAGAAATGTAGCTTTTTACGTAACCGTGTAGGCTATATATGCTAGTATTTAGGATTGCAAATTGTACCTTCTGTTATACTTTGACCTAACGAAATAATAATAACATGTACAGTTTGGTGTGATTTTATTGTATTACGTTAGATACGGAAGACTAGCATTCGTAACAAAAGACAACCTATCATGAATGATAACGACTCTTGTAAAGCTCGTCCAAGCTGAAATGACGCGCCCCACTACTTAATTAGTTTATTTAGATGTGTGAGTGCAAATATTAATGACGACACTTCATCTGTATGGGAGCGTCGATTGTTCAGTGAACAATGGATCTGCACGTGTACAAGACGGTCGACTAGTCGGGTGATAAATCCGACCACGCTCGCTCTATGGAGCAGCGTGGTGGGGCGCGTCATTTCAGCTTAGACAATCTCTACTATTGAATTTGTTTTTTTTTTTCTTAATATAATCCTAAATAAGTCCTAGGTAATAAGTGGTAGTCTTACAATACTAACATATCTAAGATAACTGAAGCATAAGAAAATTTCAATATCTTAAACTTTTGGAAATGAATTGAATCTATTCGAATTTGAATTTCATGGATTACATGCTAAAAGCCTCTGACAGACCGTCGGACTTCCGTCCGTCGTCCATGAAACCGGTTTTAGGCAAGTGCTACTTTAATTCACTCTGCCGCTTGTCCGTCCGGTTTAGCGGCGGTTTTATGCAAGTGCATTATTAGTATTAGAAGTATTAGGAGTTTAGGTATTAGTAGTAGTTATCTAATACCTTTAAACGAGAAATTCTATCTAATATATAAAATTCTCGTGTCACAGTTTTCGTTGCCATACTCCTCCGAAACGGCTTGACCGATTTTGATGAAACTTTTTGTGCTTATCCGGTATCTATGAGAATCGGCCAACATCTATTTTTCATCATCATCATCATCATCACTTTTCATCATTATCAACGCGGGTGAAACCGCGGGGCGCAGCTAGTTATGTATATAATCTGAATTTCGGAAACGGCTCGAAAGATTTTCATGAAATGTAGTATGCAGGGGGTTTCGAGGGCGACCAATCGATTTATCTAGGATTCACTTTTACAAAAACGTAGTTTTAACGAGCAAAGCTCAGTCATCTAGGTACAATATAGTTATAAAACCAACGAACCTGCGCATTAAGGACATTGCTAACCACGTAATTGTATTTGCCTTCTTGACTCATCATCTGGGTTTTCTTAGTTCCTGTGGGTGCATAGAAATCTCCAATTTGTACTTTTCTAAAGATGTCTTTCCATTTGCCCTGAAAAGTTATCTAAGTTACAAAAATTTTTATAGCAAGCTTCATAAAAGCGAGGAGGTTTTCAATTATACTGTATAATTTTTATTTGTGTTACCTCAGAACATTTTCCTAGGTGCACCGATTTTGATGATTCGTTTTTTATTTGAAAGCTGGTGCTTCCAAGTAGTACCTAGTAGTTTTTGAGTAATCCTTAATAATTCTTATTTAATTCATTTAATTTCAAAGATAAAGCGATGAAGTCGGTTTTTGTTTTTAGCTTGCGTTTAAATTATTGTAGAAGTTTTTAGACATAATTTTAATTTAGATTCTTAGGTTCATATATACATTTAAATAATTTTCTTACAGTTTTGGGTATTCAACGTAAACTTTGTTGTGTATGCTCATAACCAAAAATAATTGAAACAGCTGCATAAGCTTGCTGAACGGATCAACAGAAGATAGCAACACTTTATGCTGCTAAATGGAGCTATAATAAAAATACGCCCTTATATATCACGAAGAAACTTATGGGGAAGTACATTTTCTCTTAACATGGTCCCTGTGCAGATAAGATTAAGAATGGAGACAACTCTTTACGTGCGTATGAAGACTGTGGATACGTTTGATGGTAGATAGGTAGGATACTGGGAACCCTAATCGAAAAGTTAGTCGATTTCATGGCTATTTTTTTTAGATCATTTCTTACACTTGTTGTCGATAAAAGTGGATAAAGTCACACGTGTTAAAGTTCACAGGCCCTTAAACTTGTTAGGACTCATATCGACTCATCAAGAGCGAGTACGTAACTCAAAATTTATGTTATCTTTCCTCAAAATTAACAAGCGGAGGGTCATGCACCGTGAATGAGTCAATTTTAACATGCATCCAAATATAGGCTGTATATCAAGAGCTGTATTTAGAGAAGTAATATGAAGTTTAGTACATTATTATTAGTTTGCCATACGAATGCTTTGTCCCTACCTTGAAATATATCGCATTGACTATAATCATAGATGTGGTTTTTGTTATTTGGTCTGGATCAATTATCGTTGGAATTTCACCCATAGTTTCATGGGAAACCTGTAAAATAATGAAAAAAGCGAACGTCAATAATGTATTTAAGCCCTTTTATAATTCTTTGTTTACCACGGATATATAAATATTCGTGCTAGAATTCGTTGCTCCAAGATCCGATTGGCACTGCAGATTGCAGACTTATAAAGGCTACTTACTGCAAGCGTGACGTTTACGTTAGGCAAATGTAAATGACAGCTTTGTGGTAGTCCACTACCACTCCAGGTTCAGGTCAGCCTCTTGTGCGGTCGTGCTTACGAACTCTACCATAAGCTGGAGCTGGTAAAATAACAACATGAAAATGTGCAATTTTATTATTGTTTCTAGTTTTAGTTTTTGATCAAAACCGTAGGTGAAATTATGGATAATTTATGGATGAACTTTGGTATCACCCCCGTTAACATTAACCCTCGCTCACCTTACTATGCTCATCTATCCGTCATATATAAACATAAAGAATTTGTAATAATCTTACCCATGCATTTATTTCATCAGCAGCCTTAGCTGGGTTCGCGAAAGAAGTTGTTTTGATACCCGATTGGAAGATGTCTGTCGCTGCTTCAATAAACTTGCTAATTAGTTTTGCTTTAACGGTGTCAGAAACATATATTCCGGTAGCGACAGTTAGGACCACGCCGGGAAGGTATTGGAGGTCTCTGATTAGTTTCTTGAAGTTTGATATCTTTTAACAAATTAGAATACTATTATAATAGGGATGAATAATAAAAAAATCTAAAATATTTCATTAATTATTTATATGCAACGTAATTATTATTTTAATTATTCGTTCATTTTTTATTCAACATTTAGCATTACAGCATTTTTAACAAACCCTTTATCCATTCTTGATCAAATTATTTTGGGACTCAAATAGAATTTTAATCTCAAAATTATAATCTGATCTTGACACGGAATTATACATTAATATCAAACGTACTTACTTCTTCGTAGCTGGACACCCCTATTGCTAGTAACAGCTCTTGTCGCGTTGGCTCTATAGTGCCAAGAGCAAGTTTACCTAACGGCAACAACGCAGAAATTGGTGAGCAAACAATATTGTTCCAAGCGTGCTGCATTGCAGCTTCCTAGAATATTTTATTGCTGGTGAAATAATCATTAAACATGTTGGAATCAAGTGTCCACCTATAAAATCTGATGATGATTGAGATGGATCTTTGTAAGATAATCAGATACGAATTTATAAAAGTAGTAAAGGGTAAGGATGTTGAATGCCACCTTGTGGAACGCTAGTAAGGAAGCTGATAAAATTACAACTGCATCTTTGAAGGTATTACCAGCGTCTTCAAAAAAAAAAATTCTAGACCAGCTACTCTCCCACTACATAAAATATTACATGATCACGAGTTTGGATTTACCAAATGTCGACCAACAATAGATGCCAATGCTAAGTTAGTGTCAGTACATACTCGGGGCTCGGGAGGGATCGCTGGATGCAATTGGAGTATTTTGTGACCTCTCCAAAGCCTCTCCACTGCGTGGACCGTAAAACGCTTATTAGCAAATTAAACCATTATCTACGGTATATGTGGGACTGCTCTTGATTTATTAGATTATGTTTATCGAGTAGGCGACAAAAAGTAGGCGTCGCTGACGGGTTGTTACAGTTGAAATTGGCGTGCCTCAAAGTTCAATATTAGGGCCCTTCCTATTTTTTTAGTATATAGATTTACCTTATATTACAACTACGCTAACATTAGATATTGTCATTGTTATTTGCTGATGACACGTCCCTTATTTTTAAAACTTATAGGAAAGACGTAGAATCAAATGAAGTAAATTATGAATTAGATCTAGTCTCGAAATAGTTTGCTGCTAATAACTTATTATTAAATGCTAGCAAAACCAAACGTATCAAGTTTTCTGTTCCTTATAAAGATGCAAATGTAACACCTAAAAACAACGAAATAGATCTTGTAAAGAGAACTGTTTTCTTAGGTCTGACTATGGATTCAAAACTGCAGTGGGGTCCTCATATTGATATGCTTGCAGGTCGCTTGAGTTCCGCTGCATTTGCGATCCGTAAAATTAGACAACTGACTGATATAGCGACTGCAAGGCTGTTTTACCTTATATATTTCCATCGTTTGATAAGTTACGAAATCTTGCGATGGGGATCTGCTGCCGCTGTTGAAACTATTTTTATTCTACAAAAGAGAGCGGTTCGTGCAATCTATGATATGGGTCCGCGCGAATCACTCAGGGAATTCTTTATAGAAACAGGCATACTTACCATGCCTTTGCTTTACATCTTTGAAAATATTATGCATGTTCGCAAAAATATTGATAATTATAAATTAAGAAGCGACGCAAAATCTTCATACTTGATATAAGCTTAAAATTACAGTGCGCGCATTTAGATTAAGCAGAAGGCTTTTTTTTCTTTCTTTTTATGACGTACCAATTACGTTTGGTACGCCACCATTAGAATTGCGATTTAGCCTTAAGACTAATAAGTAATTTATTTTGACCTAAACTGCTAAGTAGACATTCTTGGTATACTACTGTGTCCAATAACACTTTTCTTACTGTCTCTTTTATCGGGAAGACACTTTGTTCTTGTGTAGACACTTTGTTCTTGTGTGCTGTTGATATGTGATGCTGTTTTTGTTATGCCAAATTTGGTTAGATTTTACAAAAGATTTCCAAAAATTACCACTGGGAAAGTTCAAATATGTAATAAAACTGGCCTTAATTAAGAACGGATATGTACTTACTAGCACAAAACCTTTTCTTAGCCTTCCTTTTAAATTTATTCCTTGATGTACCTCATCATAATAACGTCTTAATGTAGACAGTTCGTAATCGTCAGACAGGCTAGACCAATTAGTTAGGGTGGCATTGTTTTTGGTATCCAATTCGGATGTTTTCACGTCTTTATTAGAGTTAGATAGGCTTAATTTTATCGATATAATTAGCAAATCTGAAAAGAAGATAACATTGTTAGTTTGTTGCCATTCCCCGTAAGCCTTTCTCCATAATTGATCGAGCGAAGCGAAATCTCTAAATTGATTTAGGTGGTCCAGCACTTTGTCCGTCCTTCTGTCAGAGGTATGTAGCATCTAAACCACACAAGCGAGTACTTCAAATTCTCAGCGATTATATAAAGCTATGGAGCAAAGCCATAAATAGCAATTAAAATTATATACACTAGTCGTTTGCGCCGCTGTACAAAATCTATATATTTCTTGAATGATTGGTGATGCGAAAATCGCTTACTTAGCAGTTTTTTCATTATTGATTCGAAGATGCTGGTGAAAACTGGGCACTAAAATAAACGTTCATAGCTTTCACTGATAGAGTAGGTACGACTACAGTAAGGGTACTTGTCTTTAAAATTTATGGGCTATAAACTTGATGAATTAATTTCATGGTGCCCATACACTTAATCAAATAAAGTGAACATTCTGATTCTTACGAATTACCTTCATATTGTGCCAATAGAGCCAGCTAATAATTGTAAGGGTCATGATATCAAGAAAATGCCTGAGTGATATTCATAAGCAAATATGTACTTTTTCATTCATCATTTCATCACTTTTTTTAATGTTCAATAAGTTAGTGTCTTACCGATTTTACCCAAATACACAATGAAGTAAGTTTTTATAGACACATCATAATACTTGGCTCATTGCCAGCAATTTCTATTTGAATTAAGCAAACTTATTTCATAAGAGTTTTGTCAATTTGGTATTCAAACCGTTACCAACAGAGATAGTTAGGTAATAAAGGTCTAGTTTCATTGATGTTAGTAATGGCACATACAGCTCCATTCATACTATAGCTACATGGCTATTAGCTACAATGGCTACACAACGTAGCCATTTCGTCATTAGATATAGGCATAACCACAGAAGAGATTGTACGCAAAAAAAAAACCCCTTTCTATGGGTTGACGCCGTTATTTTAAAGTGAAAAAATGGCGTTTGTTGATTTTGTATAATTTTCCAAAACCTGTGATTCTTCGTGTGTTAATGTGTACTAATGGTAGTTTTTTGCCAATGCCAAAGTCAAAAGAATACATTATTAAATATCGTATTTTTTTTTCAAACTCAGTTAAGTAGTATGTCATTGTCAACTATCAAATACTTGTTGTTACGTAGTACTCTCTGTAGTCTGTGGTTAGTGGTGCTATACGTACAAATGCCTTGTGTACGTATAGAAAACATTATTGTTGTACAAATGTCAAAGTTATTGCTAACATTTCAAACAATGAAATTTAAAGATTTATGAAAGGGATTATTAACAAAGCAGTTTCCTCAATAAAAATCGTCACACTACTTCCTGAATTTACTGTTATTCAAATTCGGACTACACTTTCATTCATCGAAGGAACGTTCCGTGCGAGTATCGATCGTTGTTGGCCGCGGATATAACACAACAATGATACCGGCTGAGATTTTTGCTGAGGATATGATGAGCACAGTGATACGCTACGGGCTTTACATCGGAGCAGCTTTCCAGTTGATTTGCTTGCTCGCCTGTGTAACTCTGACCGACGACCAAAGTGACCCAAATGCTTTTGAAAAGGTAACCCTGACGCCGAATCTTTTATATCTAATACATTAACAAAGCTCTGTCCCGCGCCTTTGCCCGCGTCTGTGATAATAATGACTCAGGATTAAAACTTATGTTCTTCAACATGTCTCAAAATAACTTTTTTATGCATGATACACTATCATTGGACCACTATCTCACCTTATGGAAAATAATGATGCAGCCTTACAGTATGCTTGCCTAGAAGTTACCTTTTTACTCTAGAATTGAACACTCCCAGATTATCAGGGAGTAAAGACGGGTAATGAGTTTCTGGCTTAAGAGTGTTTATTCCTTTTGATTTCTCTCTCACCCACACAATTCAATACAGTAGAACTCCAATTATCCGAATTAATGGGGACCGGGACCCATTCGGATAATCGGATTTTTTTTAAAAAAATTGCCATTGTAGAGAATAAAAGCTACGTTTTGATATTGCACTATTTTTTTATTGAATTAAATGAAAGAAACATGAAATTTTCACATGTTTTAAATATAAATAAAATGTACTTATGTACAAGTTTAGAAATAAAAATCATTGTTTTTTAAACATCTCCGTCAATGTAAGCTGTTTTGCGGTCTTCAACCGTTTTCGGGCAGCCAGGTCACGCATTTTGTGATTCGGATAATCGGCGATTCGGATAGTCGGAGTTCGGATAATTGGAGTTCTACTGTATTTTTAATAAATACAATACAACAGATGTTTAAATCCACCTTTTGTTTTTCATATCTTTTATTTAGACAAAGAATCAGTGAAAATAACATTGAAATTTGGTGTTTTATTTTTCATCTTATCAAAAGATATGAAAGTGAAAAGAAATTTGAAGATCCGTGTACTAATGTCCATATAGTAGAAAACATTTTCAAAAATACACGTTGATAGTTATATTTATTTTAAAAAACTCGACAGGACTTCAGGCCTTATTCTTGTAACAATAACAGTATGAATTTCTTTACAGATTTACACTGACAGTGATGAATGCAGCTCAGAGCAATCGTCACCTGGTCACAGATCCAGCATGTCTCGAACTCGGCGGCATGACAAGAAGAAACGTCGTTAGATATGTGGCATCTTGTATTGTATACTTCAGAATCTCAATTATTTTAGAACAAAGTTTTATTAATACGGGCTTATATTAAGTTTCGAGAGGGATTTGTATATGTATATATTTTGGCATACCAATCAGCATGGTTTAACGAAATAGGCAGTAATAATTTTTTGAAAAGTATGGGAATCTTTCCCTTAACACCTTGATTACCACATAGGTCACCGGTGACCAGACCCTGCTCTGTATTTACTGCTATGGTGTTTAACGTGTTTATATCACTGAAGAACTATTTCAACAATTCATAATTAAGTACTGTTTTCGTGTTTTTATGAAAGCTTAAGGTTTCAGATAGTTTTTAAAATGGCTCAGAACCTATGGGCTATTTAACTTCATTACAAGGTTCTCAATTGACTATTTTTTTATGTTTGTAACCTCAGAACTTTTTTCTGGGTAAACCAAAAGAAAATTGATTTGACGATTCCTTTTTTATTTACTGCAAGCTGGTACTTCCGATGTGATTTTCTGATCAAGGGTTTCCATGATAAAGCGGTGAAGATGAAAATAAACATTGCATTACTGTTAGGAAGCTGATTAGTTTATATATTAATATATATATGTATAAGTGAGATAGTACAGTTCATTAGGACCATGTTACTAAAATGTGTATCGCTCCTAAGCGAAATAGATAAGATCAAAAGTGAGTACAGCGATAAGTGGGGGCAATAACTTCCCAGTAGCCATATTCCCAGTCCATATGGGGCGACTGGGGATATATGAAATAAGTGAGTGTGAATTGCATTTGGGTGTTTATGTGTAAAAAATATAACAATACAGGTAATAGGCCTGCACCTATTACCTGTTATATTTATACTGTCTGCACAGTGGGGTACGGTTAAGTCGCTTTGTGAACTAAGCTGTGCTAAACTAGGAAATATGTTGTCTGTCCACCGAGTAATAAGCTAAAACTAGGTTAGTGATGGTCATTTTGCACTGGAATGTTGAATTAATCGGACATGATGGAAGAAGAGAAGAGCTATGACGAGAGTTCAGAGGAGGATTACATTCATCACAGGAAAAGAAGATTGATTATTGCTCATTTCATAAAGAAAAAACGTAAACACAGATATTGGATAAGCAAACAAATTCAATCTTGGAAGACAATTATCGAATTTAACACTTTTTTAAACGAACTAGATGATGAAATTTCAAGATGAACTATTGTGTATCCAGAGAACAGTTCGATGATCACTCAATGTACATTAAAAAAAACCCTAGCAAATGGCACCAGACGGGTAAGGTAAAGCTGTGGGAGACGGTTAGTTTAGCTCACTTGGTTTCAGATTGGCGTACACTAAATTAGTTCATCTTAGTTGGGCTATTGTACGTAGCTTAGCTTTAGTTTGCCTTGGACGCACATATATGAGAAACTTATAACTAAGTGACCTAAGCTAATCTAACTTAGTTTAGTTGGCGGTGGACGATCGGCTTTAGTGTCTAGAACTCATAGTATTGAGCATTATACTATTATTATGATATGATTTTAGTTATTTTTTACAAGTCTGTATAAGTTTCACAATTACTGATAACCTATGTACTGTTATGATCTCAAATGTATAACTAATGATAATAATGAATAAACAAGTTCGCAAATAAAACATGTAATTATTTAACAAGCATTTATTTGTTAAATGGACTAGAAACCTTACAGCATTACATTATTGTTCCACAACTAGTGAATAAAATCTCATAATATTTAACATTTTGTACATTATAAGCACATTGTAGACATATAAAACAACATTTCAAGGCATTGTTTGCTTAGCACCAATTATTGCAATAACATATTTACGATAATTGCGTTTATAAACGCATTTGTGATATATATGGCACTATAATTGACACGTCATAAATTAAGGCACTTGTTTTCACTTAAGTATGGCAATAGGACTGTTCCTTTCCCATGGCACCGCCAAAAGAACACCGCTAGATGTGTCATGGGGAATCGCCCATTCCCCATTCGTCTATTCCATGTGAAACACCCGACTATTAGGGACTTGATATACAAAGCGGCCAGGGCGCGCGGCCCGGACGCTCGCCCCGTACTTCGCGCCTCGGCCGCTGCTGCTGCGTCCTTGTCTAGTTTTCCGTGTCGAACATTGTTACTACAAAAGCGTCGCGCCCGCCGCTCGGCCGCACGCCTTCGACGCCAAGTATATTTGGTACGTTAAGCCTCCCATAGATTTTATCTTCGCCCTGGCCGCTTTGCAAATCAAGTCCCTTAGCGATGTAATAGGTAGGCAATATATTACTGCTTGTTGCTGCCCACCCAACTCATCAATGTGAAAATTTTCCGAGATAAAAGCATATGAATCTCTCAAGCATATCTTTATGCTAAAAAAGTGCTAACGCAATCTCATATAGTATAACTTCTAAGAAATGGTTATTAAATCAACTGCTTGTGTACATAATGATTTCTTAAATATTCGTAACTGATTGAATTAACTAAATTGGAACGGATTTTTGTTCAAGACAACTATCATTGAGTCTCTCACAAACACTGCAGTGTTCCAGACGTCATTGTCACTACTAAAAATAGTGTTTGTTCAAGACAACTTTTATCTAGTCTCTCAAAAACACTGCAATGTGTTCCAGACATCATCGTTCACTACTAGAATTAGTATTAAATATATGCAACCAAGTCTATCATAACTTCGATCGAATCGTAGAAACTTAAGAAATCATTATCAAATATTTGCAATATTGTGTACATTGGGTAGTTGTTTAATTTAATACTTAATGTATTTTTTAGTTAGCACTTTTTTACACAGATTTTAAATAAAATATCGCAATTACATTGCTTTTCAACATGATGACATTGGGAACAGCGTCATAGTTTTATCAACACATAGCAGTGGATATCACGCCCAAGGGCTCACAGAAACCTATTCAATAAGTTATACATATTCTATTTCATTAACAAAGACATTTGTGCACTGGGACTGGCAAATTAATGCCGGTTTCCCAACAGTGGGAAGATAAAAAACTAAAAACAATAAGGCGTCGCTAAGAAACATGGAATTTTTAGTGATGAACAGTTGCCTCCAGGCACTGCTTCTGCTTTCATAATCTAATTAATAAAGCTTTTATCGAATATAGTCAGTAAAGATGGAGGATCTATGCATCCAGAATATTGAAAGACTCCACACAACAACAAACAATAAGTACATACAAATACACCGAGCTTAAAAATGAACAAATTATCACAAATAGCGGACTACAGTAAACTGACAATGCAACGTTTCCGTACGTTAAATGCGGGGGTTCGTGAAGGCACTCTTTACAAGCTCGCGGTTAGATTGTGCGCTTTGAGAGCGTGAACTAAGTTATTGTCGCTGAGGAACTGTTTCAGCGCGTCGTACTTCTTTATGCAGATGGTGACGCAGCACTTTTTGTCCGTCTTCCCGCCGCAGCAAGATTTCTTCTCAGGGCTTTGGCAGCTGCCGTTGGAGTTGCAGGAGCATTTCAAGCTGTCTGCGATCGCTGTCGAGTTGGCATCATCTTCACATTCCCGTAAAGTGTAGATGCCCAAGTCTTCTAGCTTGGCCTTGTTGTGGCGCCGGTGATAGTGCAGGAAAGTGTTGTCATTAGTGTCGGTGGCTCGGCCGCAGCCGACTGCGCATTTCATAGAAGCGTGATCGCATTTGCAATCCACACACGAGCACGTATCTTCGTCGCAAGCTTTCGGCTTCTCCTCGACCTCCTCCAAATCTTGGTTGCAGTCCCGACACTCTCCGTCCGTCGGGTCGCACTTGCAATCCATGCACCCACAGATCCCGCTGTCCGCCGCTAATTGTTCCAGAGCGTTCCTTTTCGCTATTTCCTTTTCGAAGATATTCTCAGTCCGCACCACGTACATATCGGACGGCGGTTCGTTATCAAAAAGTAAAGTGTCTTCCAGGTCCAGATCCGTATTGAACAGGACCGAGTTGGAGGGGTTTATTTCGATCCTTTGAACGTTCCGCGGCGGAGGTGTGTTCAGCGATCTGTCGTCGTCCGATTCCAAATAGACTTTTCGATCGTTGATACCAGAGTCCAATTTCGAGACGGAGTTCGTGTCCTCGAACGGCTGCGGTCGCTCGATATCCGCGACTATGCCGCTATCGTTGAATATTCTGCTCGGTTCCACGTTGGATACGATTTCGCTGTCGTTGTAGACTTTGGTTATATCGAGCACGCTAGGCGTGTCGAGATCGAACGCGTGAGTCATGATGTTAGCCGTGGGTGCGACTTCTGCGCTCAAATCTATGTAGCTCTGCATGTGTGTCGGGACAAAAGTAGCCATAGTGAAGATACTCTCCGGTGTCTTCTCCTTTATACTAACGGGAGTTTCGGATATGCAGGCTGCCAGCGCGCTCACGTCGACCCACGGCGCGTGTAGTTCAATCTCATTCGCTAGAGCTAGTTGCATGGCTTCCGATTTGATCTCCATTTTAGGCGTCACGGGTTCGAGCGGCACGGTCGGTTGCAGATTCTCTATATCCCAGGACTCCTTCTTCTCTGTCCTATCGACGAACGGTGAAAGGGTTAGGTTAGCGAGATCGTAGTCTACGGTTAGATTGGCGTCGTTAGTTTTGGGGTTAGTGGCGTTATCGAAGAGCAGTTCTGTTATATCGACGGAGCCGGATGCGATGTCTTCTAGGCTTCCTTCTGAGGAGTTGGAGTGTGTGGATATCCTGCCGAAAGATTCGAGTAGGCCGTCCCAGGTCATAATGTCGTTGGGAGGCGGTTTGACTTCAACTGTTGCTGGTTTCACTGGAGAGGGCTTTTCTACAACTATTGAAGGCTTTTCTTCTATTTTGACTGATTCCGCTTCGATCTGAAAAACAAAGACGATTTTATGAATACGTACATAATAGAATAGAAATAATTTATTTGTGACAAACATAAAAACACAAGAGGCTGTAACATAATTTAAACACATGCAAAGCTTTTAAAAACGGACTTCACCGCTTTATCTTCGGAACCTTGATCAGATTACATTAATTAAATACGCATTAGTAAGGATAACTCAAAAACTACTGATCAGATCTTGATCAAAATTTAATTGGGACCACACGGGATGCGCCAGCTATCAAATAAAATAATAAATATAATAGTAAAAAAATACGCTTTATAAATTAAAATAATATATATTTTTGTATTGTCAACCGTCCTCGATAAGTCTACGAAGTTTAAATGAAATCTGACGGTTTGAAGTAGGTCAAAAACAAACCCAAAGGAGTTGGTTACAATCAAACAAACATACATACAAGTGAAACCAATAAAAACGTGTTAAAAGTAATCATCAAAATCGGCTAGAAAAAAGTTATGAAGCAACACACATATAAAAACAATTATATTAATTTTGAATATGAATAAATACAGTCGAATTGAGAACCTGCTCCTTTTTTTCAAGTCAGTTAAAAACAGCTTATGTCACAAACCGGCTCTAACTCAGCATAATGCTGGCTGTACACCAGCGCTGGTCTTCTACTGGAGCCGTTTGGTGAAATCATGACATAGACATACAGTATCATTGAGTATAGAGAGAATATAATCAAGGTGCTAAGAATCTTCTTTAGATATGTATGATTTTTCACTAGGCCGTTCAACTTAAGTAATTACTTGGGATGCAAGGTGAATTTTTTCCGCCAGATAAAACCGGACTCTGTTTTTGCGAACTTTATCAAGTAAGTAGGATTTTTGTAAGTAGTTTTTATATTTAGAGAGCCTCCGCTGTGTGGTTTAGTCATTAGATAAGTAGTAACCATAAAAAAGCAAGTATTGGTTGTGACTTAGTTATGTATTTACCTAACACGACTCCCACATAACTGTTTGTGAGATTGCCGGTTTTGCCCGCGTTTAAATCAAGTATACACACAAATTTTAGATTTAGTGTAAAACAATTTTACACAGCCCCACACTAAGTTCGCATGGCTTTTATCGTGGGTGCCGGAAACGGTCACATAATCACACCCAAAACAAGCAAATACAAATTTCTCTTGAGAGAAAATTTGCCTCTACAAAATCAAATCAAAATCGTTTATTCACATGGGCCCCAAAGAGGCAATCATGAATGTTAATGACTCTTCTGCTAGATTCACAAAATTACAGCCATCCCGAGAAGAACCTGGCAAAAAACTCGCGGCGCATTTTTATTTAATTTTATTTTGTAATATTCATAAACACTAATACATAATTATATTAACCTAGGTATATCTATATTGTGTAGTCGCTAGAAAGTGCTTGTTCATTTTGTCTCCATGCATCCTTGTCAGTAATGTAGTCAATCGTTTTATAATAAGCTTTCTTTATTAATGCCCGTTTTATTACCGATTTGAACTTTCCCAGTGGTAAGTTAGTTACAATTTTAGGAATTTTATTGTAAAATCTAACCCCTTTTGCCATAAAAGATTGATTCGTTTTGCTTAATCTAAATGCCGGGAATTGAACCCAGGACACGGAGTTGTGAGTGAATGTTTTTGTTTGTTTTTTTTTAATGCTCGATAGGTAAGCATTTAGCCGCTATATCACCTGATGGAAAGTTATGACGCGGCCGAAAATGTAGCATGCTTGCTTACCTAGAAGATACCTATTCACTATAGACTTGAAGTCTCCCAGATTACACTGTTCAGGGAACAAAGACACAGGTAGCGAGTTCCACTCCTTCGCTGAACTGATGATAAATGCTTCGAGCGGACATGAGGTATGTCAATCATAAATGGATGACGTTGGTCAGTTCGTCTCGTGGTCCGAACACACTCTCCGAAATGTAAGCGATAGAACACCGAAAGGCTAGCTCCCTCACGTCGATGACTGAGGATGTTTGTTTGTGTGGTACCTGGTGTTTCTTGGCGTGTGCCTTCATGGTGGTGAGCGTGGAGAAGAGTCTCCCGCAGCCGTGGTGGCAGGCGTGCGGCCGCGCGCCGCCGTGCGTGCGCGCGTGCGCCTTCAGGTGGTGCGACGCCGTGAACGACTTGCCGCACCCCTCCCATCTACACCTGACAATGTTTCAAATCTAAATCTAAATCTTTTATTCACATGGGCCCCAAAGAGGCACTCATGAAAGTTAATAATTCTATTGCCAGATTCGCAAAATTACAGCCATCTCGAGAACCTGGCAAGAAACTCGGCGGCGCATTTTTTTCATAAATATTTTTTTTTAAACATTCTTAATCTTTTTACTTAGTACATTCGACTATCGCGATCCAAACACATATTTACTTATTTAATAGTTTAGCACAAAACAGTGTACAAGGAATAGCTTAATGATATGAAGCATTATCTACCATCCTTCCTGAGCGTGTAAGAAAAGTGTTTGAGCGTGCAGCTAAAAGATACGCGTATATAAAAATAGAAACAAAGATCAACTTATTTGAAAAATAAATGAGGAATTAAAATATATATATTTGAATAAATACAATATACTACTTACATATGAATGTATAAGTAATACATAATCAGAAAATGTAAGATATAAATAAATAGAGTTAAATATTGCTATTCTTGAACTTGTTCAGGATAAATATTCTGTGCAATGTCGATGAATAAGTCTAGTACATAGTTCCATACATAGTACATTAGCAAAATCAGGGGACTAAGGCTGCCCGCGTCGCTAAACCCGTTACCAGCTCAACCAAAGACCCAAGAGCCAAGTTGACCCGACACTATACCGAAGATATCCCGGACATCAGCCTATATGAGATTAGGATGGCCCTGAAGCAGCTGAAAGACAACAAGGCGCCGGGTGATGACGGAATCACATCTGAGCTTTTGAGAGCGGGTGGAACACCGGTACTCAAAGTCCTCCAAAAGCTCTTCAATTCCGCTCTGCTCGGAGGAACTACGCCAGAAACATGGAACAGAGGCGTGGTGGTGTTGTTCTTCAAAAAAGGTGATAACACTTTGCTGAAGAACTACAGACCCATCACGCTTCTGAGCCATGTTTATAAGCTGTTTTCGAGGGTCATCACGAACCGTCTCAGTCGTAGGTTTGATGACTTCCAGCCTCCCGAACAAGCCGGTTTCCGAAAAGGCTATAGTACCATAGACCACATCCATACGCTGCGGCAAGTTATACAGAAGACTGAGGAGTATAACTTGCCACTATGCTTAGCGTTTGTGGACTATGAGAAAGCCTTTGACTCGATCGAAACGTGGGCAGTGCTTGAGTCTCTCCAGCGATGCCATATTGACTACCGGTATATCGAAGTGCTGAAGTGTTTGTACAAAAACGCCACCATGTCGGTCCGAGTACAGGAACAGAGTTCGAGGGCGATTCCACTACAAAGAGGCGTGAGACAGGGAGACGTCATTTCTCCGAAACTGTTCACTGCCGCATTGGAAGATGCCTTCAAACTTCTGGAGTGGAAAGGACTTGGCATCAATATTAACGGCGAGTACATCACTCACCTTCGTTTTGCCGACGATATCGTAGTCATGGCAGAATCGATGGAAGACCTCAGCACAATGCTCGAAGGCCTCAATCGAGTTTCCCAACGGGTGGGCCTTAACATGAACATGGACAAGACGAAGATTATGTCGAACGTCCATGTTGTGCCCACCCCAGTATCACTTGGGAACTCGATGCTCGAAGTTGTTGACAGGTACGTCTACCTAGGGCAATCTGTTCAACTAGGTAGGTCCAACTTCGAGAAAGAGGTCAATCGCCGAATTCAACTCGGCTGGGCAGCGTTCGGGAAACTACGTAACGTCTTTTCGTCCAAAATCCCTCAATGCCTCAAGACGAAAGTCTTTGATCAGTGTGTGTTACCAGTGATGACTTATGGAACTGAAACGTGGCCTCTTACTGTGGGCCTTATAAATAAGCTCAGAGTCGCACAACGAGCTATGGAAAGGGCTATGCTCGGAATTTCTCTACGAGATCGAATTAGAAATGAGGAGATCCGTAGACGAACGAAAGTCACCGACATAGCCCGGCGGATTAGCAAGTTGAAGTGGCAATGGGCAGGGCACATAGTACGCAGAACTGATGGCCATTGGGGCCGAAAGGTTCTCGAATGGAGGCCACGGACTGGCAAGCGCAGTGTCGGAAGACCGCCCACAAGGTGGACGGACGACATAATGAAGGTCGCAGGAAGACGCTGGATGCAGGCCGCTAACAACCGTTCTTTTTGGAAATCTTTGGGGGAGGCCTATATCCAGCAGTGGACTTCTTGTGGCTGAGATGATGATGATGAAGGCTGCCCGTCCACTGGAAGAAGCGGAGCTTAAATATATTATATAGCGAAGTTTAAATTTAAATATATAAATAAATAAACCAAAAGAAGTTAAGCTCCGCTTCAGTGGACGGTGGGAGATGGAGTGGGGTAGTGGAGCGGGGTAGCGGATCGTGAAAGTGGAGCGGGGTTGCAGAACGGGGAAGTGGAGCGAGGTAGTGGAACGGGGAAGTGGAGCGGGGTAGCAGGGTTCGTCGCCACTCGCCAAGTTCCGCACAGTATCCAAACTCACGGCGCATACTCCCTCACTCTGCTCCGCTGTAGTGGACGGGCAGCCTTAATCGCGCTAAACACTTATTCTAGTGTTCTGAAAATGTTTGCATCTTGCTTCGATAGTCTTATCAATATTGCCCATTAGAAAACCAAGTTATCCAACAGTAAATATTTTTCCTCTTAGAATACTGGTTATCTAAGAGGAATAAGGGAAAATTATTGGATAGGACTACAGACACGACTCGATACATTAATTTCTATCAACTCTATACTAACATAGATTTAATTATAATGTTTGATAACATTATAATTAAATCCATTCTATGGATTCATCCGAAATAAATAATTTTAAATTTAATTCAAGATTAATTAAGACATTATTATTCATTTTATTTTATGTAAGTATTAATGTTAACTAACACAAATGAATTAATTTGTCTGAATAAATGAAATTGATTATAAAAACGACCCAGTTTGTGCAGTGGACAGGTGTCCGCCCTCTGCGCCGTGGGTCCTGGGTTCGATTCCCGGCAGGAGCACAAATTCCTTCACAAGGGATATTATTGCTTCTGGTTCTGGGTGTAATGTGTGCGTGATGTGAATGTTTCCGGCACTCACGATACAAGTATTTGAACTTAGTGTGGGGCTGTGAGTATGAATGCGTTTATAAAAAAAAACTCACTTGTACGGCCTTTCCTGCGTATGTGTCCGGATGTGTTTTTTCAGATCGCTGAGGGTTGTGAAGAATTTAGAGCAGCCATCCGCTTTACAGTTGAACGTGTCGCCGCTGTGTAGTCTATGGTGTGCTCTTAACCTGGAAATTAATTTAATAAATATTAGGAACAATATCAATATCTTATTATAAAGGTATGTGTTTAATTTTATTAAAAATTCGTTCATTTTAAAGTTATAAATGAAATTGTATGTATAAGGTATGTCATCCATTTATGGTTGACATACCTCCAGTTCGCTCGAAGCATTTTGCTTCTACGTTTATCATCCGTACAGCGAAGTAGTGGAACTCATTGCCTGCGTCTTTGTTCCCTAAACGGTACAATCTGGGAGTCTTCAAGTCTAGAGTGAATATGTACGTTCTAGGCAAGCATGTTCCATCTTCGGCGGCATCGTCACTTTCCGTCGGTGAGATAGCGTTCAAATGCTTGTCTATATAATATATAGATTGTAAAATTTAAGTGGGAGTGTTAGATATTTAATTTTATTTCGTTCACTATATATGTATATATATGATCCTAATGTCATTTTAGTGGTGGCAGGCACTAGTGTGCATATTTTTTTTATTGTCTTTGGTTGCTTTATACGACTTCTATGTGTCCAAATGTGTTATCATATTTATAGAAAATAAAGCGTGTTCCAGAAATCTAACTCAGTGTTTGTGTTGATAAAAGACGCCCCGAATATTAGCCATGCTAGGCACGTCCCATAAGACGTTAATTATAAGGATAGAATAATTTCGTCGCTTCAGGCAGGGCTTGAGTAGCTCAGCGCTTACAGCAATAGGGCATGAGGCTCTATGGCTGCGGGAAAAATTATAAAAAACCGACTTCACAGCTTATATTTTGGTTTTGGCTTGACCGATTTCGATAAAATGTATACATGACCACCTCTGAAGTATAATTTACCAAACAAAAAAAAACATAAAAATCGATTCATAATTGGCGGCGATATCGCGTAACATACATAAAAAAAAACATACAGTCGAATTGAGAACCTCCTTTTTGGAAGTTGATTGAAAAAACGGCGCAGTGAGAGTGAAACGTCATGTCATCTGTCGACAATCTTAGCTCCATTCTTTATTAACGTAGGTTAATGGTGACCATGTGGAAATTTGATCAAGATCTGATCTCGTTTTTGAGTTATCGTCAATAATGCGTGTGCAATACATTAAATCTGATGAAGGTTCCGAAGATAAAGCGGTGAAGTCGGTTTTTTAAGCTTTGCTTGCGTTTAATTATTTTGGTATTGTTTTTCACACATTTTTTCCTTCGAAGCTTGATTTTTTTTAACAGCCCCAAGGAATAGTAGACCTATGTATTTGATATTAACTTTAACCTTCACGCGTTCCTGAGAACACATACAAACTACGAAGTGACCCTATAAGATTTTTTCCTTTTGAGGTACGACCCTCTAAAAACGGCAAACCTCGTTTTAGCCATAAAAAGAGATTAGATAGAAGTTCTTATCATTGAAACCTCGTGGTGCTGGCACCCTATCTGTATACTAGTATACCTACTACGATAAATAAACCGTATCTACGGGTGTGCGACCAGGTGTTACCGAATACTTTGAGCATGTTGCACAAATTGTGCAATTTTCAACAACCCCATATAAAAAAGGGTATAATTTTATGAATCCTGTGATTGAGAACACTGTGTTTCAGGTGCCAGTGGCTTCTCCCAATAATGAATCTTATTATAGCATTACGTCACAATCGTTTAAATAATTAATGTACCTAACATTAATTTCGCATAATCAATATTTATTACATAGGTTGTGAGTGTGTGTGTGAGGGAGATGTATGTATGTGTGTGTGTGTGTGTGAATATATCGATGTACTAGCGCTTTTAGATTTTAATATTAAACATATTATGGTATTATAGGATTTTTTTCTATGCCCAATAGGCAAGCATTATTATCTCACCTAATAGAATGTGATGATGCCGAAGATCTATGCCTCGAAGATATCCATCTCTAGACTTAAAGACTCCCAGATTATACCGCTCGAAGAACAAAGATGAGGGCATTGAGTTCAGGCCCTTTGCAGTACGGACAAAGATAATCATGCTAATATTATAAAATCCGAAAGTGTGTGTGTGTAAGTATGTTTGTTCCCTCTTCACGCTGTAACGACTGAACGGAATTGGTTGAAATTTGCAATATACATAGCTTATACCTCGGATTAACACATAGGCTACCTTTTAACTCGATTAACACGAGCGAAGCCGCGGGGCACGGCTAGTATATCCATAGTACGGATGATAAACGAAGAACGCTTCGAGCGAATTGGAGGTATTTCAACCATAAATGGATGACGTTTCATGGTTTCGTCTTATTGTTAGATGGTAAAAGGGGCATTGAGGAATTTAACTCGTGTAATACCTGCACAAACTGTACAAAATGTAAACGGTTGAATACCGATACGCTCGCGACCTTACGTCGTTGACCAAGACTGTAATTTAACTCGACTAGCTCATCATCGCGAATTAGTCTTTTCGCTCGTCGGTCGATGGAGTCAAGAGCTTTAAGCTGGTACTTAGCAGATCCACCCAGTTGGATGCTTTTTTAGTCCGTGTCTACCTATCATAATATTGTTTTAGACATGTATAAAGTAGCTCGATTTAAATTCTATATAATAGGTTCCTACGTATAGCATCCTATACTCGTAATACATGTATGATAGGTAATCATCAAATCAAAAATCATTACTATTTTGGGTTTATCAAAGTACACATGTTAAATTTTGCCATGTCATTAAAATAACACGGAATTTCCATTGCTTAAACTGGTATAAGGCGGCCATGACTCATGATCTGTGTACTTACTTGATAACAGATATAAATAGATATGGGAAATCTGAAAACTGTTACTAAGTAATTCGTTTATTGCCGACCATGTTGCCGCAGTGGGTCCTGATGAGATCGATTCTCGGCAGGAGCGTGATTTTCCTTCCCAAGAGATTTTTACACTCACAGTCCCACTTTAAGTTCAAAGACTTGTATCGGAAACGGAAATGGGTGTCAGAAACTTTTACATCACTCACAATCCCAACCGAGAACCAGAAACACAAACGTCCTTTGGGATGGAAAATTGTGCACCTGTCGGTAATCGAATCCAGGCCACGGCGCAGCGTCCTGTCCACTGAGCCGAATGGATCGTCAATATATGATTTTTGGGAATGAATAATATCATTATTATTTATTTAACTCTTTATTGCCCAAAAAAGGTACAAAGGGTGGACTTAACGCTAAAAGCATTTTCTACTAGTCAATCACTCATGGTTGAAAAGCGAAGGCTGTAGGCATGCATCAAAAATAATAAAGTGGTAATAATATGAAACTATTAAAAGAATTTTTGTGTGACTAAATTATATTAAAAAGAAAAAAAAAATTAATAAAACTTAAATATAATATATATATCTAAAAAAAACAATACATATACTATAATAGACGTAATACATATGAATACAACATTATACAATTCATAAAATATAATTATTATAACATTAAACTCATTGCAATGAATCGGGGTAATTCCGGTAGGTATAAGAGAATAGAAAAAATATATATATTAAGTAACTGACGAAGCATTTAGATAGTGTTCTTTCACACGCATTTTAAACGTTACCTTAGAAGAAACCTTTCTGATTATGTGCTTCTGGTTCTAGTATATATGGCTTCTGGTATAAAATATATATATCCGGCAACCACGAAACATATCTTTGAACTTAGTGTATGGTAACTTTTTTTTACTAATTGCCGAATATAGTAGATGTCACCTAATGAGGAGGGCTGACTCCCCCAACTGTACATCTTGTGGAGTCCCGTAAGACGTGTATCATCTTTTGACTGAGTGTGAGCGGAGCGAATCTATGAGATCATTAATGTTAAGCGAATTTGGGTTTAAGGCTAGTGATCTAGGCGTATTTCAGAGCATTCTGGCTGCACCCGAAAGCGATGCAGCTAGGGCTCTGTACGTCAAGATCAAAAACATTTTGTAGTTATGCAGTATTGGAGTGTACCAATAGGGCTGACATAGTCGCAAAGTGACTTAAAGCCCTTACAAAATATAGATTAAAAAAAAAAAAAAAATAGTAGATGTCTCTTTTCTTACATTTTAAATACCTTAGTCGTAAAAACAATGATGTTAAAGCTAACATCCTTAGCTTTCATCTCATATGCCTGAAAAATATATTCATTTATTCATCGTCGCTTACCGTCCTTATCAGGTGAGATAGCAAAATTAGTAAGAGATTTTTTTTTTATTCAAACTAGATGTAATATAATCCTACTAATATTATAAATCCGAAAGTTTGTGTGTAAGTGTGTAAGTATGTTTGTTCCCTCTTCACGCTTTAACGGCTGAACGGATTTGGATTAAATTTGGAATGTACATAGATTATACCTACGATTAACACATAGGCTACTTTTTAACTTGATAATAACGGGCGAAGCCGCGGGGCACGGCTAGTTATAAATAAATAGATTAATATTCTGGAGATGAGATATTTTCGACGAGGTTCCTCCATCACAGTTTAAAAAGGTTTCGATTCGAGGATTTTTTATGTATTGAAAATTAGCAGATCAAATGTTGACACAACACTTGGCAAAAAGCTGAGTCGCTCTTTCGGTACTCTGTATTGCTTAAGCATTATTAAGTTAATTTTTTTTTTTGGTTTATGTATTATAGAGCAAGTTATTTTATGTTCTCTTGCGCTGAATAAATTGAGTTTATTTCTTTCTTCTTACTATTTAGATGATATTTGGTAAGTTGATGGTCTAGAGCTGTAGCGGACAGGGTTTACTTTGGAATATGACATGAAACACAAATTTTGAACCCGACAAACACAGGCAAAGCTGCGTAGCACAGCTAGTGAAAAATATATTCACGAGTAAGAAGGCTACAAAGTTAATATTTGATCATTCGTATAGTAAACATCTATGATCGCAACCCGGAAGTTTCCTCAATATATAATATCGAATAGATAAAGATAGAAAATATACATACTGTATGTTATCTCGGCTAGTTCAAATCTTAGCGTATTACAAATTGACGAACTGTCCATCGTGATAATCAATTTTAATTATTATTTCAATATAGTAGGGGAGCCCAAGCGGGGATTTCGGGATTTACTCAAGCGCGGCAGATTAATATACAGGGGGATACCTTGTACCCGGTTAAGTACCTCCACCAAATATGAGCACCATATATATGGCCGCACGTCAAGGATAAAGGATCAGATTAGTAAAAAAAAATTGATCATCAGAAAATCTCGAGCGCGTCAGATTAAGGTAGGGTGAGTTAATTACATGCTAAAAAGTGTATATTCGACTAATCTGACAATTTGAGAGTGACGTAAAGAAAGAGGAGGGCTAAAAAGTTGTAAAAAAAAAACGTCATCTCGACATTCTCGAGCGTGGCTAATTTTTTTTTTATTTTTAAGGAAATAATTCAAGGTTAACGAAAAATATATAATCTGACCATTTCAACAAGCCGAAGTACCAAAAATTTGTCGATAAAGTTTAATGCGTGCAGCTGCATGATACCTATATTCCCCTCTCCGCGTTTCTATTCTCCTCTCCCTCTTTCTCTATATATTACTCTCTTACTCCGTCCCTACTCTGGTTTCGGTTGCCATGACGCCATCACAGCTGATGACACAAGGTTTTAAAAAAAAAAAATTTTTTTGTCAGTTTAGGCGAATCCCTCTAGGTAATGGTCAGATTATGAGACAGCATGTCTAGGACATAAAGATGAACCATATATATCTTAATCTGACGCGCTTGAGTATTTCAAAATGGCGAATTTTTTTTACACATTGTAATAATGGCCACGAGTTTGCGTCACATCAAAATCGTCAGATTATTGAATTAGAGCTTTTTTTAGGTACAGTTAACACCTCATTAGAAAATCTGACGCGCTCGACAAAATTTTTTTTTTTTTCGTTTTCATCCCTTAAGTACGACCACCCCCATCATGAAAACGATCAGATTAACATATGTACATTATTAAAAATACGTAGGACATTGATGCTATCAATATCTGACGCGCTCGAGTATGCCCATGCAACAGTATTTTTTTACATTTTTGAAAATTTATAGCCGCTCCCCCCACCGATGAAAAGGTATACATATATAACATTTTTTTCTTCTTATCATCTAAGCTTTCCAACCCAATAGGTCTCTATGACGCTCGAGTAAATCCCCATTTAGCATCGTGGGCTCCCCTACTAATAGCAAATAAGCTTAGTTTCCCTCTGCCCAGCAGCGAGCTATAATAGACTGATGATGATGACGAAGATAATTATAGATTCTTCTTATTATGAATATATATTAATAAATAATAGATACTAGTTGTGCCCCACAGCTTCACCCGCGTTAATTAGTTAAAAAGTAGCCTATGTGTTATTCCGGAACCTAAACTATCTACATTGTTAATTTCATCAAAATCGTTTCATTCGATATGTGGTAAACAAATATTCACACACACACACAAACTTTCGCATTTATAATATTAGTAGGATTTTGTGGTAGTTACCTACTTATCTACACTTCCGTGACAACTAATCTAACATTTTACGTTACAAAAGCGTTTTATATCTTTAAAATACTTCCCGTTTTAAATTCAAAATCCTTTATGCACATGGGCTCCAAAGAGGCACTCATGAAAGTTAATGACTCTTTTGCCAGATTACAGCCTGCCTACTAACCTGTAAAGTGTGTTAAACGCTTTCCTGCATCCTGGTGTGTTGCAAGCGAATGGTTTCGCCTTAGTGTGCGCTCGTACGTGAATTTTCAGACTGTATGACGTGAGAAATGCTTTGTCGCATGTTTGCATGGGGCATTTGAATCTGTATTCACCTGAAACAAATAGTGTACTATGTAGGCATATGTGTGAAAAGCAAGGAGCGGTGTTTAGTGAACGCTGGCGCATAACAAACCAACCCGGGATAAGGAAACCAACACGGGTTTTAGGCTGATCTCAACCACTGACTTACATAACTCATTGTAATCATGGTGGTCCTCCAATCAAACTAATAATTTACTAGATATTTTGTTCCTAAAAAGTGTTAAAAGTAGAAAATATTAATTACTAGCTCATTTGCCCGTAGCCCGGGTAAAAAATATATATACATAAATAAATGCTTTCACACTCACAGCCCCACACTAAAAGTACTATGTCTTGTGACGTGGGTAAGCATGTTAAAAAATAATCGATTTTTATTTAAATCGATTATTATTATCTTATAATCGATTTTTTATTATCGATTTTTTTTGTTTTATTAATCGATTTTTAGTAAATCGATTATATAAATATTTATAGATTATATAATAGTACTAAAGCTTGCATCAATAATGCTATTTGGTTTCCTAATCCTAACCTTGAAATTTTAAAAGAACATTGCCTTTATATTTTTAGTTTTGAATTGGTTATTTTTTTATTCATATAATTTTTATTTTATTTTTGATATGATTAATTGTTAATTTGAATCTCTTAGTTAATATTGGAATATGAAAGCATATACTTTTAAATAATACAAAAAAAACGTTTATTTCGCAGAAATCGATTATTTTGATTAAAATCGATTTTTTACAAATCGATTAATTTTTAATAAAGAAAAATCAATTCTTTTACATTAATCTCACATCCCTAGTCGTGGGTAGTAAATATTAACACCACACACACAACATTCACATCATTCCCAGAACCAGAAACACAAACTCGTGTTCCCACTGAGATTCGAACCCGCTGCTTTGCATCTACGCCAGCGGGCAGGCCATAGGGTGTCATGCCCTATTCTATTGCTCTAACCTCTGAGCTACTCAAGCCCTGCCTAAAGCAACGAAATTATCCTGGATTTATCAATAGAGTAAAATTGTGTGTGTGTTACCAGCGGGAACCGAACCCGGAGCTTAATAAATTTAACGATTTTTCCGAGACTAAATATATGCAGTAAAGGGCAAATTTTATTTACATGAACTACGTAAGACGATGAAATAGACCTTTATTTTGATAGTGATTAATATTGAATGCCCAAAAAAGCTAACAAAACAGAAGCCGCTATTTTTTCAGCTTTTTAACAAAGAAAAGTATTTTTTCTGAGAGATATATATATATATATATATATAGTATTCACCTATGTGCCAGTTGGCAAATTTTTCTCCGACTTGTCTTATGAATACTATTATAACGAACTGAAAACTAACTTTTATCCCAATAAAACGTAGCCAGTGTAGCTATTTATTAGTGAAAGAATATTGAGAATCGGATCAGTAGTTTCAGAGATTACTTTTTACAAACAAATGTTACCTCTTTATAATATAAGTATAGACTAGTAGTGCCCCGCGGCTTTGCCCACGTTTATCAAGAAAAAAGTATACTATGTGTTAATCTTAGGTCTAAGCTACTTGTGTACATTCAAAATTTTCAACCGACTTCAAAAAATGAGGTTCTCAATTCGACTGTATGTTTTTTTGTGTTTTGTATGCATGTTACGCTATATCTCTGCCAATTGTGAATCGATTTTGATGATTATTTTTTTGTTTGGTAGAGTATACTTCAGAGGTAATCCCATATAAATTTTATCGAAATCGGTCCAGCCAAAACCGAAATATAAGCGATGAAGCCGGTTTTTTTATTAATTTGCTTGCGTTTCAATTAGTGATCCTAATCAGTTCAGCCGATACAGCGAAAACAAACATACTTACAAAAAAACTTTCAAATTTATAATATTGTTCTATTAGTGTGATTAGCTGAACGGCCCCGGCTTCCTGCCGAACATTCTTTCTTAGCCAACGCCAACCCCAAATCTCATAAACTGATAAATATCAGGTAGTTTTGGACATTTCGTGATTACTCAGTGCATTTGATTTATTTGATTGATGCTCATCAAATGAGTAAGGAATCATTTACTGTTCCGAGCAAGATCCAAGGAGGCAAGAAGACATTAAATCATTTCCATCATCTATTTTAGCTGTAGTAGGCCAGTGGAAGTTTTTTGTTTCAATTTTTATTTATTTATAGAGGGTTTTATTAATTAAAACATGTCACCCTCACAGGGGGCACTCTTATTACTAACAGCTTCGCTTAGTACCTATTTTAACAATTTTGTACAAACATTTAGCTTTCGCGGACAAGGGAGACGAAAAAATACTACGCCAGTGGAACTTAAGGGGCCTGCGGAGGTTGATTTGCCGTAATACCGAAATTATTTATAATTCAAGCATATTACCACCATACTGTGCTGTTATTCAGATTAAAAACGTATTAATCTAGGTTCCTGGATAGTTTTTATTCCAAAATAATTACCTAAAACGAAATATAAACCAATTGATTTTCACACATTATTACGACGTAAATGTCGCATCTTTAACTTATTCGTTTTGTATAAAAAACTAACACATTACTTTTGTCATTACAACAGGAACATAGATTATCATTTCAAGGTACTATTAATGCAAAAAACAATGGCTAAACATTACATTTTCATTCATAATTTTTGGTATTACGGCACCTATGATAATCGTTCGGTCGGTAGTGCTATCGCATCAAGGGCACAGTTTGCCAGTTAAACAGAGACAGCCTATAGACTCGTTCAAAGACTCCCCGGCCTCTTAAGGCCTGCAGAACTCTACAGTCCATCGTAAGCGTACTATAGAAAGGTGGAATTTCTGGAAGCAGTTTGGTATCCTAGCATACGGTAAAAAGTGAAAGTATGTGGTTGACAACATGGTAGGTCTATACCTACCATGTTGTCAACCACATACAAGGTAGTAGTAGGCTTTCACTACTATTAGTGGAAGCCTACAAATTATGTGGTCAATTTCGATCGCCCCCTAGCTACTGAGTCATGTTAGAAACTGTCTATATGCTCGATGATAAAGGTTAAAACAACATTAGAACTATTGGTAAAACGGCTTATCCCTAAAGTAATAATTTAATTATTTAGTTAACATCCTAGTTTAGTTTAAATTAATCTCTATACATCAATGCCGATTTAGTACGACTTAAGATGCTCGGTAACATTTAAGACAATGTAAATCGTTCCTGCTGCGGGAGGGTCCTGGTGACCTGTAATACAGGTTTCTAACGAAACCTACATCAGGCATTAGCTCTCACAAAGTAGTACCAATCTTACACAACTTAAATATGCCTAGCCTCATTATTTGAACCTTTGTGAAGAGAAATAAACTGATTTTTTATTTGTTTTTTATTTTGAATAACAAAAAATGCTTACACTCACAGCCCTTCACTGAATTCAAAGTCCTGTATCGTATATAAACTGGCCTACTGGCGTCTCACCTCTGCCTTCTAACCAGCGAGTACGGGTTCGTTCCCGATATAAGCACAAGGCACCCCGAAGGTTTGTTTTTCTGGTTCTGGGTGCGATGTGAATGTTTCCGGCATCCACGATACAAGTTTTCGAACATAGTTTGAAGATATGAGTGTAAATGCGTCTAATTCAACCAGAGTTGGAGACAAATAGGTTCTTGGTATGTGTATATATCCCCCAAAATTGCAACATCACAGCACTTGACGACAGCCGTCTGATGCCAAAACAACACTTGGTAGGTTTTTACCGCATACTTATCGACATAAAAGATAACTCAATGTGTAGCAATGATGTTCACCTTTTGCCAGGCAACAACAATAACTCGTTTTATCCGGTTTTTGTTTATATGAGAAAACACTTTTTAGCAACAAATAAAACTGGTTAAATCTGGATTTTCCGTTTTTTAATTTCGGTACGTGATGTTTGCCTATATTATGGTTATCTCATAATAATAATTATGAAAATAGAGCGGTGATAACTTTTTGGGATTATGGAGGTAGGTAAATAATATATATTGAATTTTGCAAATTAATTGAATCAATTGAATTTAATCAAACTTTGAATTATAATATTTGTTTTATGTGTCTTAAAAACAAAACAGCATTTTTCATATTTGGTTACTTTCACTATATTTTTACATTTCTAGTTCTACCGCTATTTAATATAATTATTCTGGGTCAAATATAATTTTAGGCATAATAAGCTATGTTAGACATAATAAGCTGTCGTGGATATTTTTGTAAAGCTTATAGAGATCAATATTTTGGAGTGTTCAACTCTGACCCACTAAACAAATGCATCAATGGATTAAATTCAACTTTTCGTTCAACTATAATCGGTGGATTTGATTCTATTTTAATTTTATTGAGATCCATGAACTTGATTGTGTTTTTTTTATGCTAGATAGGCAAGCATTTGACCGCTATCTCACCTGATGGAAGGTGACGATGCGGTCGAAGATGGAACATGCTTGCCTAGAAGGTACCTATTCACTCTAGACTTAAAGACACCCAGATTGTACCGTTCAGGGAACAAGGACGCAGGCAATGAGTTTCACTCCTTCGCTGTGCGGATGATAAATGTAGTTCAGAAGCAAAACGCTTCGAGCGAACTGGAGGTATGTCAACCATAAATTGATGACGTTTGACAGTTTGTCTTGTTGTTTGATGGTAAATAGAGCATGGAGGAATTATGTCATGTAATTCCTGAGCACACTCCCAAAAATGTAAGCGATAGAATACCGATAGGCTTGCTACCTTACGTGTATTTTGTGCTATACATTTTATTCACTTACAAAAAACTTTTTAGTCAGCGTTCGCCGATATAGCGGCCAATTACTTAAGTTGTTTTTAGGGTTCCGTACCCAAAGGATAAAAACGGGACCCTATTACTGAGACTTCGCTGTCCGTCCGTCCGTCCGTCCGTCTGTCACCAGGCTGTATCTCAAGAACGGTGACAGCTAGACAGTTAACATTTTCACAGATGATGTATTTCTATTGACGCTATAACAACAAATACTAAAAATAAAATAAATATTTAAGGGGGGCTCCCATACAACAAATTTGATTTCTTTACCGTTTTTTGCTCGATACTAATAACGGTGACAGGTAGACGCTTTAACTATTCACAGAATATTTAGTTTTATGTTCTCTTTAAATATAATTAATTAAAATAAAATAATAATGATAATGGTACGGAACCCTTCGTGCGCGAGTCCCACTTGCACTTTTTATTTTTATTTTTCATTATTCACGGTTTTTATTTTTTACCAGTCCATATATATATCTCAGTATTAGTGAAAAATAATGAACCCTTTCATTCACTAGTTTCAAAGATTACCTCTTACAAACATACAAAATTTATCTCATTACTTATAATATTAGTGTAGTATGTATGTGTGTAGTGATTCATTCATGATGTCCAAAAGAAAAAAGTGCTTGAGTAACATCACCGCCAAGATGCATTGCAGAAAAGAAGGCTACATTTCCTATAAATGTGCATTAATAACATACTTACGAAGCCTCTTTAGTAAATTAAAAAACTATACCTTGGGTGTATCTATGAACGCTGCAAATCCGTAAAGAAAATATGAGCATTTCAGGAATTCTTTGGTCTCTTTCTCTCTACGACGTTTCATAGAACATTAAAATTTAAATAATTAAAACGGAAGAAAAGCTAAAAAAATATACTCTACCAAACAAAAAAAGAACCATCAAAATGGATTCATAATTGGCGGAGATATCGCGTAACATACATACAATAAAAAAATACAGTCGAATTGAGAACCTCCTTTCTTGAAGTCGGTTGAAAAATAGCACTTGAAGACCTGAAAACTATAAAATATCTTTTTCTGTGGAGAACTGAAGAAAAAGCGATAAAGTTTGATTTTAAGTCAGAAAAGTCAACTTTCCAAGTTTGTCTGCTGAAAAGTAAGTATGGGGTCGCTAGTTGAATATAAAGTTTTATATATAAAAATCAATCGTAATCGTATTAATCTCGGAAAAATCGAAAAATAACTCGATAGGTTTCGTGTAATCATTTATTTCACCAGCTCGTTGGCATGTTTGGGTGGCGTTTGCCTTCTAAACAGGGTCGATTCCCGGCTGAACACAAGTTTTCTCCCCAAGGAAAATTTGTGTTTCTGGTTCTCGTTGTGATTGTGTGTGTGATGTGAATGTGTCCGGCACCAACGAAACAAGTCAATGAACTTAATGCGGGGTTGTGAGTGTGAAAGCGTTTATTTTATTTTTATTTTGTAAAGTTCGCCAACATAAAAAAATACCTCGTCTTAAAAAAATGTTTTATTAAGGTAGCACGTTGAAGCACTTCTTATCCAAGTTTCAATCAAACCAATTTAATTAACAACAAAATATCTACAAAAGTTTAATGATATTTGAGAACATTTTATTTTTGCAAAAGAGGCTATATTAGAGAACAGTTTTTGCACCTGAGTCCCAATACATTTTGCTATCTCCTCTCCATCCAAAGGTTGTCTGGAAGAGATCGCTTTAAGCGATAAGACATTGTACTAGCCCAAGTTCGTTTTAATGTCATTAATGTATTTTCCTCTATTTATGGTGTACAATAAAGAGTTATCTATCTATCTATCTACCTACCCAACACATCAATAGTTATAATATAAGTTGACTTGTATAATATCACTAGCTTTTACCCGCGTATGTCCCGGACTCGCGGGAATTACGGATAAAAAATTGCATGTGTTAATCCAGGGTGTCAGCTACGTGCATACCAAATTTCATCAAAATTGATCTAGCTATTTGAGCTTGTAGAAGTAACACACATACAAACACACTCACAAACTTTCGCCTTTGTAATATTAGTGTTATGATTATAAAATGTTTTTCATCAGAGCTCTGTGACTACACAACTATTAGCTAGTACTTAGGTACTGACAACCTAAATAACAACATCCTTACTATAATATTATAAATGCGAAAGTAACTCTGTCTGTCTGTCTGTTACGCTTTCACGCTAAAACTACTGAACCGATTTTAACGAAATTTGGTACACAGTTAGTCTAGAGCCTGAGAAAGGACATAGGCTACTTTTTAACCCCGAATTCTGGCTGGTCCGGGACTTACGCGGGCAAAGCCGCGGGGCGCAGCTAGTAACTAATAATAAAAGTGGATAAGTGCGATTCTGACTTTGGAAAGTACCCTATAGGTTTTGATTTATTTTTTTGTGCTTGTCGAAAAACCCTAATTATATACGCCATAAATAGCCGAATCTTTATACGCTTTGAGTAAGAAGCTTGATTTTTTACGGCAAAATGAACCATACATCTACTTGATATTAATTACAACTTGACTTATTAGAGATCCCGTGGTTCCAGCGTGGACTAGCGATATTTTAGGTACTTATATTTCAACACTTTTGTTACCAAAAAACACTACACACTCGGGTCCTACTCCCTTCCCCTCTATGTGGCAGCCATTTTGTTTTTGTCTCCACGCCCTTACTAAAAAAATCATATAAAAACATAAACATAAACATAAACGCTTTCACACTCACAGCCCCACACTAAGTTCAAGACTTGTGTCGTGGGTGCCGGAAACATTCACATACACACACACACAATCACAACCAAATATATCTCAAAGTTTTGATCCCAATAAGATAAAAATAGGCTTATTCGAAGGGTAATAATATTTATTATTGTTTAAAAAATACTAAATAACTTTTCACATTTCCGAAAATTAACTCGTTGAAAAAATTATGTAATCCTGGAAATTATTGTAAATTACTGCAAATACAGCCCCCGGACTATTTTTATATTTTTACTAGATCGATAAATTTTGAGCTAAGCTACAATAAAACATTAAATTTACGTCTGTATGTTTATTACTTTTAAAAAAAAATGTTGTTTGAACATAGCGTATGCGCAAGCACAAAAGACCTTTGTTGGAATCCGAAACACCCGAGTGTGTAGTGTTTTTTGGTAACAAAATTGTAGAAATATAAGTACCTAACATATCGCTAGTCAATGACCGGACACACTGTATAGAAATTATGTTATAATAAAATAAGAAAAATCTTAAATAACGGACTACAAGTAATTTTTTAGAAAGCTCATGTCTAAAATTTCCAGTGATTGCGAAGTGAGTACTGAATCATTTCCAGATCGTCCCTTACCATCTGTGAGATGGTGGTCAAAAGGTTGCCTACCATGAAAAAAAAAAAAATGTTACAGGGATTTCTGTGAGAAAAGTCTGCTATCTATATCCTCAGTATTTGGTAAACGTTCTTTGTAGACCTACAGAAAGAAAGAAGGAAATAGTTTTAAGATAAATGTTAGTGACTGGCTCTAAAGTAATTGTTTTCATACTATTAACTTTAGAGACAAAATGTTTAATAATATTGCCACGTCTACATTTAACAATTTATTCAATTGTGCATATTATCTAAAATTATAAGACTTTTTTGACATGCATTCTGGCAAATAAAAGTCCGAGTTACTGAGGATGCGAGCTATAAAAAAGATTCCAGGTTATACTAGCATACTCCAACTGACAGCGAAAAAGAGTTTTGTAAAGTAAGGATTTGGTTTTTGGTTGGATCATTGCGGCCATTTAAAATATTGAAGATATCACAATAACACCACTACACGACTCAAGCAGTTCTCGTTATAATAACGGTTTGCTATTTTTACTTAATTATTTTTGATAACCTCAACATAAATAATTTACAAAATAATAAAATAAAATTCGTTCTATTGAGGAGATGCTACTTAGTGAAAAAGGGAATTATTAACATTTATTTTAAACATTTAAAAGACATGTTATTTAATTTTTTTTTACATTTATGAAAAACATATTAACCGCATTTGAATACGTTATTAATAATCTGCATAAAAGTAGATTACTGCAGATTCCTGCTATATTTAAAAGGTTTTCAAAGGTTTGATATTTTTTACCAATTTTTTTTAGTCAATGTGAAATTAACGACTCAAAATTAAAAAAATATTTTTAAAAATAAATGTTTTATTCTATTTTGTAACTTATATGTAAATTAGTGACAGTTTTATTTAACAGACATTTAACAATGACAGCAATACATCATATTATAAAAAAGGAATACATACTTTGACATTGTTTTATACTAATATTATTATAATTTAATTAATAATATAGCTAAATTAAGTGAAGTAAGATTTTGTAACTGAATCGTAAGAAATCATAAAAAGAATAAAAATATAAATGCTTCTCTATATGTTTTGTAAGAAAGTTATTATAGATTTAAAAAACCGAACCGAAATATTCCTACGTATATTTGTAAATACAATAAGGCAATCAAGTTACTTTCTAAAGGTGTATTCTATTCTGTATTAAGGGTAGTTACCAATTTCACCAAAACTATAAAATGTTTTCGCAACTTAATATTCGTAAGCTATCGTAGAGGTTAAACAAAACTTAAAATGTACCATCTAACTTTATGCGTTTGAAGCTAGCATTCCAACACTCTTCGTGGAAAATTTGACCTTCAGAACAACAGCCTAGGTTTAAAATCTTATATATTATCGTAAAAGCACTTAAAACGCAATACGAAATTCGGTACAGCCTTGCTGAGAGATAACAGTTGGGCGTGTTTTAGCCAAAAGCCAACCAACCGCGCCTCCAATATCATATCCAATGTAAACGAATTGCGGTGATACGCTTAATATCGCGAACGTCAAAAAGTGGGCGGATCCAAAGTTAACAGTTAGGTATAATTTTATATTTGACCTTTACCACTGACGTAATAATTTCTCAAGGGCGCGGGCTAACACGTGACCCGCACGTGACGAATGCCTGCAATTAATGCTTTCTATTACCTTGTTATAAATAAATTAAAGCAAAAAAAAATTATTAGTAATTTCGTCAATTATAGTTTATTGTCGCAATACGATTATATCATTATTTTAATTTATTAATGTCAAACAATCGCGTTATGTCATAATGATGATAAAACATCCCTTATTCAGTAGGAGTTCCAAGTGAGACAAATTTTGTAATATCTGCAATCAGTTAAAAGAATCGAAGAAATTTTTTAAATGGAATTAAAATAATTGTAACCAGAAAATGTTTTTTTATACTTATAATTTTTATAGTCTAGTTACCTAATACCTAATAACCTAATATTCCTATTCGAAAATCTAGCTATTTAAGGATCATCCTTTACAAATTTGGATTTGATTATTTGATGATTTAATTTAAATTTTTGATGTTAGATTCGACTTGAAATCTAAACTAAAACTATAGACATCTATACCTGCAGCAAAGACGTAAGTTACCTAAATGGCGCCGAGCTTAAGTATGGGTAATCAAGTGCTCAAGCCCTCTAAATAATAGTGTATTAATATTAATTGAAGATCTTTAAATAGTTATCAAACTCGCGAATTGAAACAAATAATCTCTATCCATACCTACAAATTAAATAAGTAATTGAATTTAAATAAAATATATTGTTAACATTGACAAAAAGAAGTAGTAGAATCTAGGGCATCTAAAATGTTTTAAATAGCATAGGGATTACGAAAAAATATTTAACATGCCGAGTCACAAATGCCAAAATTGACAATTATAAAAAGTTTTTGCAGATGAACGGTTGAAATGTAAATCAAAGAATATTAGGCGAAATTATTTTTTATCTTTTTTAATCGCGACTAAGGCTTATTCCCGAATATATTGTACCTATATATTGACTAATGTAAAAACTTTAGCAATTTTAGAAAAGATTGGAAGGATTTTTGTAATAAGAACATATAGATTATGCTGCAACTTGACGAATACAAAAATAACGGAATAAAAGCAAAAAAAAAACCCCGTATATATAGTTTAATGATTAAATGTAATCAAGATTATTGTATCTTAAAATATATCTTGTGTACAAATATCACGTTTTTAACAAGAACTGAAATTTAATTAAACATCGTTACATAATATTCACGACAAGATATTTTATTGGTTCTAGATAGATAGATCTTCTATTAGATCGAGATCCAAAATGGATTACAAATAATAAGCCCAGTAGGAATAAGGAGCAATTTTAGAAAACCGAGAGAAAAAAATTAAGAATTTTGAATTTAGACACACCCATAAAAAAATACTGACACCACATTATATGACGTAACACGTGTTTTTATCTATATTGTTAGCACGAACACACAAATTCAGATTAAAATTACCCTAAAGGTTATTCAAATAATTTAGTAAAATTGAATGAGAATCGAATAAAAAAATATCGAGGATATAAAAAGTGAGTAATTGAATTGCAAGCAAAGAACATTGCAGATGTCACGTGACGTAATCTTATGTAACATTTTTACAGAAAATTTGAAGGTTAATTCCACCAAGATAAGAAAGAACATGAAACTTCCTCTATGATCCAACCTTCGGCAAATCAAGAGCTCTCAAGCAATATAAAATTAAAAGTTTTAATTCTAAATTACATAATAGCTCCTGCTGACACCTTGTGTTAAAGGAAACATGATTAGGGTTCACTATCTAATCTTAACATAGCGGATCTAACACTGAATATAAACAAATTTAAATTTGTAGCTAGACACAGCAATTGAAAACTCTTATTTTTACAAATTTTGAAAGAAATAAGGGAATATCTAAACCGTGACAACCGCACTTTCTGAACATTGCAAAAGATATACGGTGTTCGCGTCAAATTCGTACTTTGTGCAAAAATCGACGTGAGCAAAATTGTACACGGCACTAGTTCCTGTGTACTGCTGGGTCATTGGTTTTAATAGATAATATCTACTCTTATTTGTTCGCCACGTGTAATGCCCTAATTGTAAAAGAGGCCACGAATTTTTTGTACCACTTATCATCATCATCATCAGCCGTAAAACGTTTAATGCTGGGTATATCTTAATAATTGTATTGCCAGCTTTTCTTGAGAGCTTGTCATTTTCTAGGCGTTATTACCACCCTCGACCACATCATCACTTAGCAAGAGGTGAGATAGTAGTAAAAACTTGGCTTATCAGAGATATAAAAGACTTCCAGCGACCAGTAAGTCTCTACTAAGTCCTTCTTTAGTATTTACTAATAGTTTTATGGGACTCTATCAGCTACTTAGACTATTTGCCAAATAGAAAGAGACGGAGCTATACAGGTTGTATAGCTGTATCCTTTTTATATTGTATTACGTTCAAAAGTGTTTCCATGATGCCTAGGTATTGGGATAAAGAGATTTTGATTTAAATAAATTCATTTTTATTTTTCACTGTGTTTGATTGTACTTCTAATATTTTGAGAATATAATAATTCGAGAATATAATATTTTGCGAATATAATATTTTGCGAAGGTTTTTACCGACTTGACAAAAAAGGTGGAAGTACTCAATCCGACTATATTTAAAAAAAATGTGTAATTAAGTTTTTTTTTTTGTTTGAAAGCTGGTGCTTTCCCAGTGTTCCCATTTAAATTTGATATCAAGATTTGATCAGTAGTTTTCGAGTTATCGTCAATGTCAATAATATGTATAACACATTTAATCTGATCAAGGTTCCGAAGATAAAGCTGTGAAGTCGGTTTTTTTTTCAAGCTTTGCTTGCGTTTAATTTTTATTTAACAGTGAAGAACTTCACAGCCAATATTTCATCCACGCAGACGTATCGCCACATTGTATTAGCTGATTCCATTACGTAATTCAATTATAAAGATAACGATAGTATCTGCGATTAAGACAGAAAACCCCAACACGTGGAGGCTCAAATATTATTCAACTAACTTTGATAGAGATTGTATGACTAAGCTGATTTTCACTCTTAAAATCAACTTAGTCATACAATATCCGAGTGATTGAGAAAAATATTTTTTTGTTCCGTGAGACTACACTAGATCAACTACATTAAACATAAAACGCTTTCACACTCACAGCCCCACACTAAGTTCAATGACTTGTGTCGTGGGTGCCGGCAACATTCACATCACAGACACAATCACAACCAGAACCAGAAACACAAATTTTCCTTGGGGAGAAAACTTGTGTTCCCGCCGGGAATCGAACCCGATACCCCTGCTTAGAAGGCAAACGCTCACCCAACTTAGCCAACGGGCAGTTCAATCAACATTAACCAAGACAAACGTTTGGATGAGCCGACAGGTGACTAGAACGCACTGTAAAAAAGTTTCTTTTTATGCCCAATAGACAAGCATTTAACCTGATGTATAGTGACGATGCGATCGATGATATAGCATGCTTGTCGAGAAGATACTTAATCACTCATGAGTGATTACTTAAAGTCTCTCTGATTATCGGGAACAAAGACTCCCAATCGAAACGCTTCAAGCGAACTGGAGGTATTCATTGACACAAGTTTCTTAACATTCATGTTATGAAACCTTTGGCCCCTGATGTAGTTGAAAACTGTGTTTCAGGGACCAGTGTCTTCTCCCATTTGTGGCTTAATTGTATGTCAATTTTACATGCTAGTTACAAGATTTTGTCTGCGTTTGTATGCGTGTGTAAGTGAGTGTGTGTGTGTTTTTTTTATGTGGATGATGTACAAATACAAAAATACAAAAAAATACAAAATAGTATATTTTCCAAATAAACACTTTACAAACATAGGTATCCTAGTTACTAACGGTCCCCGCACTAGGGCTTGCCTGTATCGCGGGAGGCCATTCTACGATATGCTTATAAAAAAATATATGTGGAGAACTACAAATTATACAGATTTTAAAACATTTCTTGGAAACAAAATCTTATAAAAAAAAATAACAGGTAAACTAAAGCAATAGAAACACATGTGGGACACATATGAATGTAAGATTAGGCGGGTGTTTGTGTGTGTGTATGTCAGAGAGTTTGTGTGTGTGTGTTTGTGTGTGTGTTATAGAATTTAATATAAAACGTTGTTCCAGTTCACTTTTGAGCGATAAATAAGGCTTCAGTGGCATCATAATCCAGAGACAGGAGCCATTTCTTAACTTTAGCTTTAACGCCATGAAGCATACTGTCTCTTAAATTGCAGAGCTTCATCGCCCGTTTGTAGAGAAATGGGACAATGTAGAAGTTAAAACGATGTGCAAATGACGATTTTGTTTGAGGGACATTAATTTTGGTTCTACGTGTCTTTGGCGATATATTTTGATTGACCGAGATGTTATTAATTTTATTATACATAATGATAGCCCTATTAACAAAGAGTTTTCGTACTGTGAGTATTTCCGATTCATTATACAAGGTTGACGTGGGATAACGAAAAGGTTTTTGAAACATTACTTTTAGTACTGATCTCTGAGCTCTTTCGAGCTTGATCATAAATGTTTTAGCCGCTCCACCCCAAGCGAGTATGCAATAACCTATGACAGACTGGCAAAGAGCAGTATATACCAAGATAAGCAGTTCCTTGTCAGATCCATCCCGTAGAAGTTTCATGATGGGTGAAAATGTGTGCATTTGCGTGACTGTTTGATAGTTGGTTTTGCTGTTAGATAGTCCTGCGCGCACTCTCCAAAATGTAAATTTAATAATGTTGCATACTAGCTGTGCCCTTGGCTTCGATTATTTACATAATGAATGTGCGTAAATGGTATTTGCATGTGTTAATATTGAGGTTAAGCGTTAACATAAATATAAAACGCTTTCACACTCACAGCGCCACACTTAGTTCGATGACTTGTGTTGTGGGTGCCGGAAACATTCACATTACACACACAATAACAACCAGAACCAGAAACACAAGTTTTCCTTGAGGAGAAAACTTGTGTTCCCGCCGGGAATCGAACCCGATACCCCTGTTCAGAAGGCGAACGCTTACCCAACTTAGCCAACAGGCAGTTCAAATTTCAATTGAGTTTAAGCTTTGTCTAATTTCATCGATATTGGCTTAGCCGTAGCGGAGGGAAGAGGACACAAATAAATTAACACAATTGTGGACAACTTTTCAATCCTTAGACAATTCAGTTATTTATCAAACCGATACATTTATATGTCCAATTTAGTACCGAATAAACTTTTACAAATTTTTCAATCATCAATTTTCAATTTATAATATTAGTAGGATTCTTGGGCAGAAGAAAAATTGTGAGAACATTATCTTCCGCCTAAGTACTTTACTTTTTGAGATGAAATCATATCTTTCCAAGTGAATCTGTATTAGGCTACTCGTAAACGTAATGATAACATTATTACATTACAACTAAAGCTTTATTTTGACTATCATTTTGTAGACAGATAATTATTCATATTGACATTAAGATAATGAAATAAGCAAGGATCTTGTAGGTAAAGTAATAGAATTGATAACTGACAAACTTACAATGCCGAATATCAAACATGCATGGAATCTTATCACAACTGATTTAGAGCGTATTTGCAATGTCAAATCGTTTTATCATATGCATAAAGAACCAATCGTAGTTGCGGTGCCGATGAAAGGTTAAAAAAGTACTCTGTGTCCCTCTCGCACAGAGCGACTGGTTATGAAAAAGTTTCCGAATGGTAGAAATTATGGTATGTAGTAATTCAAACATTCTTATCTGTTGTAACTAGACGTTCGCGCCGAAATGAAATCTCGCGCCTACATTTTGCCCCTTAGAGAAACTAACACTTTTGAGGTTAATAGCTTATAACTTTTTATCTAAAAAATAATTGTTTGATTTCTGTAGTTGTTGTTCACGTACATGATATAACGGATATTATACGCAAGTTTCAGTGTAAAGCCGTTTTTGAGATGGACCCCGGGACAAAATGGGTCTGAAAACAGTGACTTCTGTGGCCTACCAAATCGTTATTTTCCAACATAAAACTTTTTTAAACCAGTCTCGTACTTTACTTGCCAAGCCCTTTTCAACGATACCCACAAATGTAGATAAAAATATAAAAAAAATATTTTGCTCCCCACTTACATGTATGGGAGCCCCCTTAATATTTTCATTTATATAATTTTAAATGCCATTTCTGGCTTTGGGCTGTATAGTTTTACATATTTTATAAGAATTTGAAGTCATTCGCTTATATGGTTTAGAACATAGTAGAAATATATAAGTAAGTTATCTTCTTAGAGTGGTACCAAACGCGGCTTGTATGTGTGCACGGCCGTACGCACGTGCCTCAGCACGCACACTATGATAACAAACAGACCGGCGAAGCCAACACGAGCCGGGGCCGCCCCCGCGCTTGTCGACGAAATTGTTTATTAGAATGAGGATATATTTTACTTTAACTTCGAATGATAAATCATTCAATACTTGCCGTAACCGGAGGAAATATTTTTCAGTATCAAATTTGTGACTTTTACAAATAAACATATTGTCAATACATTAACTATACCTTAGTCTTTTTGTACACGTCGCAGAAAAACGACGAAACTGTGATTCGATTTCGTGAATTCGCCACATTCAGTATAGTGCAGGGGTCGGCAACCTGCGGCTCGCGAGCCACCTGCGGCTCGCGAGCCACATGCGGCTCTTTGGATGTGAAGCTGCGGCTCTTTAGTTCCATACGCAAATATTATTTATTTTATTAAAAAATATAAAACATTTAAAAATCGTTCTGAATCGATAAACGAGGATTAGACACCATTTATATATCTCAGCCATTTGTTGTTCTCGCTTTTCACCGCACCCCTCGCCGTGACAAATTTTTTTGGCTCTTGAAAAACTTTGAAATTTTGTAAATTGTAATTTTTTACTCTTCTTACTCAAAAGGTTGCCGATCCTTGGTATAGTGGACTATTTTGTGAGATTACGTACTACTGATGCTAGTTTTTAGTAAGACGTAATACTAGTGGCAGGGCGAAGTCATACCTATATACCTAGTTAAAATGTAACCTACTTAACGTGTTTATTCAATTTATGTAGGTTTTTAAAGTGAAAACTTCTATAGGCGCATTGAGCACTTTTTGGGTGATCAAAAATCATGGAACTCGCGTCATCGTCACCGACAGCCAATATTTGTTGAGCTCTACGCGCGATACCTACATATTGCTCACGATCGGTGATTAATTTATAATGGTTATTTATGTATACTGTGTATGTATTTATATACATTATATAAAGTTTTCACTTCTATAGCAGTCTTCAAAGACTGCTCCGCATGTTTTTTTTTTGTATTATAAGTGAAATATTGTTCTTTTACCAGGTCGTAGACAAGTAAATGCTGCGAACATTGATTTATTGAAGCCTACTTAGCTATGATAGTTTCCTTTTAACTTCGTTATATATACTACTACCGTGATTTCCTTTCACATATGCAAAAAAAATTTTTTTTCAAAATTTTGTTTTGACTCTGCCGGGCGGTGGCTAATATGTATATTCATGCCAAATTACAGCTTTCATGCAAATGAAATCGTATCTATTTTACCACCAACATTTATACTATACTAGCTATCCGCCCCGGCTTCGCCCGGTGTGATAAATGAAGAACCGCTCGACCGATTTTTTGCAAACTTCACATAAACCATCTACTAAATAGTCTGAGCAAAGCCTAAACATTTGGTTTGGATAGGTGAGCCCGTTCTTGAGTTATAAAATAACAACGAAAAGTGGCATTGATTTTTATATATATAGATTTTTGTACCTACTTGTTGGTTTGTTAAAATATTACCTTTAAAAGTCGGAGATAGTGACAGCCCTGCGTATTCGGCTAGAGTAGGCATTTGAATCTCCTACGGGCCTCGAGTTATCTTACTGATATATTTCTACTATGGTTTAGAAGCTAGCTGCCTCAGACGGACGGACGGACTGAAGGACGGACAAAGTGCTGAACGACCCAAGAGATCTCGCTTCGCTCGATTAATTAAACTTGTCAAAAAGTGACGGATAGCAAACAAACTCAATTTTACTACTACAAGAACGGGCTAATAGTAAAGTGGTATCCGCTTTTTCGGCTTCCGTGCATTGTATCTATATTTTGGAAGATCGATGCATAGCACAGATTCATCCCACGCGGTGGAAAATTATAATCGTGCCCCTTCCGCCGATATAAGCAACGACGTCTATAGAACTGCTGGTATCTTATCTAAACCTTTATTTTTTTTTAAATGATATGATTATGTGATACATAGATATAAAAGTTATCATAGATTTTTAGATTAAATATTTGTTGTAACACACCTACAAACAAACAAGAATATACCTACAATAATCAAGTTCTTGCGACATTTTCATTAGATTGAAGACTATAAATATTGTTATTACTGATTTTACCACTGGACCTATTACTGATTTTACCTATTTTATAGTATGGTATTTTACAAGCTTTTATTTAGTTTCACCTGTCCAGATGTCTATCTGTCGGTCTGTAATTAAATCTTGCAAACTAAATTAGCCCCACTTCCCGATGTCCGATTGGACTCAAATTTGGTGTACTTATACAAACAAACGCATTCACACTCACAGCCCCACACTAAGTTCAAAGATTTGTATCGTGGGTGCCGCAAACATTCACATCACACACACACATGTGATGATATTTGTGCTTCTGGTTCTGGGTGTAATGTTACAGAAGCACAAATATCCCTTGGGAATTTGTGCTCCTGCCGGGAATCGAACCCTCTTATGTACTCGTATATTCGGTGACAAAACAATGATATTTTACCATGGTTTATGATATAGACGGGAGATGGCCATAGGAACTAAACAAGATAAACCCATCGAGTTTGGGCCCGTTTGATTATTACTGTAGTCTTTACAAGTTCTCTGGTTTTATAACTTTTTAATCATTTTCAACAGACTGTAAAAAAGGAGGTTCTCAATTCAACTGAATGTTTTTTTTTGTACGTATTTTACGCGATATCTCCGCCAATTATGAATTCATTTTGATGTTTTTTTTTGTTTGGTATTCTTTAGAGGTGGTCCCATATAAATTTTATCGAAATTGGTCCAACCAAAACCGAAATATAAGCGATGAAGTCGATTTTTTTACGGTTGGCTTGCGTTTCAATTATTTATTTACAACTGGTTCACAAAAGCTGTATTTCCTCAGTATAATTAAGTTCACATGCAAATGTGTGAATTTAATTTTGTGATAAGTGATTTAAGTCGAGTAGTATTCTTATAATGATTTTACAAAGAGTATTATCAAAAAAATATGGATTTTTTTGTGTCTAACTCACGTTCTTTTATTATCTACTAATATCCAGATGACCGAGCTTTACTCGGTTTTTTGTTTTTGGTAGAATGTGTTTGAATTTGTAGCCGCAGAAAGCTCCATCTAGTGTCGAGTAGAAACAGTTTTTTACATTGGTCATGGCGTAATAGACGGCGCTGATAGTTTCTTAAACCCGGTTTAATAATGCAGTTTGGGAACCGAGCATTTCTCGGGCCTGGAACGTTGATAAATCGATTCCTTGGGCCGAAAAGCCTCTAATCTGTAACTTTCATGAAAATCGTTGGAGCCGTTTCCGAGATCCTGATTACGCACACATATACAAGAATTGCTCGTTTAAAGATATTAGATAGTTTTGGAGATAATTTTTGTGCGAAGTGATATAAATCGTAGGATTTATCAAAATATCGTAAATATATATGTGAAGTTGTAACCTCTATCAGTAATTGCAGCACCCTTATTTTTCGGGGTGAAAATTTATATAATCACACTTATGATTATATCAATTTTCACATTAAAATTTTTAGTACATTTATCGTGATTATTGCTATAATTATAGTTATATATCTCTTTAAACAAATTTCTCAATACTAATTAGGGTACAATTCAACATGTACCTACTAATCCAAATCCAACTTTTATGTGTAAACGAATATTAATTGTTTTGTATTTAAGACTAAAACCAAATCTAAATAGAAACGTATGATGAACAGGACGTGTTAAATGATACAAGTGCGCACATGCTGACGGTGGCAGGGGTATGCGGGCTGAGATTATTTTCAACAGACTTCAAAAAAGGAGGTTCTCAATTCGACTGTATGTTTTTTTGTATGTATGTTACGCGATATCTCCGCCAATAATGAATCGATATTGACGATTTTTTGTTTTGTAGATTATACTTCAGAGGTGGTCCCATATTAATTTTATCGAAATCGATCCAGCTAAAACCAAAATATAAGCGTTGAATTCGGTTTTTTAAGCTTTGCTTGCGTTTAATTATTCAATTTGTTATTTGGTATAGGCAAGCATTTGACACTATCTCACCTGATGGTAAGTGACAGTGATGCAGTAGAAGATACCGTTCACTCATGACTTAAAGACTCCCGGACTATACTTATCGAGAAACACAGACTCGGGTAAGGAATGCCATTCCTTAACGGCGCGCACTATTAATGTGGAAGCGAATCGCTTCATGCGTTTTTTTTAATTCAAGATAGGCAAACGTTTGACCACTATCTCACCTGATGGTAAGAGACGATGCGGTCGACGATGGAGCACGTTTGCTTAGAAGATGCCTTTTCACTCGCGACTTAAAGATTCCCATATTGTATTTATCAGGAAACACAGACTCAGGTAAGTAGTTCCATTCCTTAGCGGTTCATATATTTTATGATTAAATTTTTTGCCTTTTTGTAATTTTAAATTAATTAATGTGTTGTTATCATCTATTAATTTTATATGTAATCTCGCAAAAAATATTGAATGTAGTCTTCACCTATAATTATAATGACACTAAACTTGTAAAAATGCTTTTAAATATGTTGATTGTAATAGTGTATGTTATGTTGGTGTTCATAAATAAATAAAGTATTATGAATGTGGTATGATGGTCAGTTGCTGATCTCGAAAAGGTGGAGTCGGTTCGAAAGGACTCCTTTTAGTGGAGAATTAACACGCTTGTACTTTGGAGGCGTTGAACTTAACCAGATTGGCATCGCCCCAAGATCAGTTTATTTTTATTCTTCTTCTCCTAAGCCTTTTCTGATTATCTGGGGTCGGCTTTCTATGTCTGTCTTCTCCTTCTTATTCCATTCTACGCTGACGCAACGTCTGTTTCACTTCCCTTCAAATTCTTTTGGACATTCGTCAGCCATGTAAGGAGTGGTCTTCCACGGCGTCTCGGTGGGTTTATTTTTGAAGGTTTTATATTGATTTAAATACAAATATACTTCTTTTGTTCTCTTTATTCATTTATGACGAACTGTCCATCTTATAGAATGGAATTACTGCCTATAGAATAGGTTAACAGCTGTGCTATGTAAGTTCTAATATGTTAGTAATTTTGTTAAGTCTGTTATTTTTCTAGGTTTTTTTTAAGATTAAGACAATGGTTGTGATTTCATATCTTGTACTGAGTAAATTTACATTGCCTATTGTGATATCCGCGTAGGATTGATCAGTGCCGTTTTTTTAGTATTTATGTTATAAATTACTTGCTTGTATAATAACTATTTGCCTTTATAATAACTAATTTTTGTGAAACTATATTAGTTTACATTGAGAATAGTCGGGCAACATTCGTATTCTAACATTATATAAATAAATAGCATTGTTTTACATATTTAGCAATAAATTATAGAAATCATTTATTGCCAAATATGTAAAACACTCATATGGTACAAAAAACAAAATCAGCGCTAAGACTGCACAAACTAAGGGTATGATGATAAGATTTCAATTTACCTCTCTTAAGAATTTTGATAAAACTGTGCCTTATTTGTAAATTAATTATTCTGAAGGAGTTTAATGAACGTTGATTATTTTAAACAACTTGTATTTATTTACATAATAAATATGCATTTTAGTGAGATGTATAACTTGAGCTGTATTATTTATAAACACATATTTAACAAACAAACTGATACAATTCGGTTAAAATATGTAAATATTATAAATCCGAAAGTTTGTGTGTAAGTGTGTAAGTATGTTTGGTCCCTCTTCACGCTTTAACGGCTGAACGGATTTGGATGAAATTTGGAATGTACATAGCTTATACCTAGGATTAACAGATAGGCTACTTTTTAACTTGATAATAGCGAGGCCGCGGGGCACGACTAGTATATAAATATAGGACTGATAAGTAAAACAATCTCATCTCTTAGGTAGTATTTTTATCATTTGTTGGAGCAACATTGCGCTAGGAGAATATTCTAATTAGTTATTACATATTTTTCCTTTATGTATATCAATTTACACGAAGACAACTTATTGGTGCAACATAATTTAACTGTACTTGTGTCAATTATCACGTCAATTAATTATTAGATATAAAAAAGGTACAACTCAAATGTTTTTCAAGAATTACTTTTTAAAACTATTAATATTTACCACGACAATTTGAATGCACAGTAAACGTGAATGTAATTATTTACAAAAAAAAAAACGTACTCAAGTTAAACCTAGCCCACTTAGATCGCGATTTTTTAAATCTTGTTTTTGTAAAGTGTGGATTTTTTACTTGTATCACTTATCACAGGGGACACAGAATAAATTGAAAATTTAAAAAATAATCGAGCGTCATGTTCTTGAAATCTTTTCTTCTTAATTTTATGTCATGATTACAGATTTTTATTTTGTATTTTTTATATACCTGTAAGACGTACGTCGTCGTATCGCGTCAGTCAGGAGTGCACACTAACCTCACACGTGTATGACGCCTCAGACGTACATTCGGTTCAGTGTAGTTCTCGCTTTATAGTCCGAATAAGGTTTTAAGTTTTTTTCTATTTGTATGCGATAACGTTTCTCATTTCGGCTAGTTAACAATACAACTTGATCTTTTTTTATGACAGATTTTTTTTTCGCCGCTGTCTCACCTGATGGGAAGTGACGATGCGACCGAAAATGAAGCATGCTTACCTAAAAGATATATATTCACTCTAGACTTATAGACTCCCAGATTATACTGTACTTATTCGCTGTACGGATAACAAATATTGGAGCAAAACGCTTCGAGCGGATGTGAGGTATGTCAACCATATATGGATAACGTTGGTTTGTTCGACCTTCTTATTTTGCGAATAAAACATTGGATGAAATTACTTTTTTTAATTCTGAATTCTGTAAAGTGTAAACAAATGCTCAATCAATAAAAATTAGGTGTAAGATTTGTGACGCTATAAATGATAAGGATAGTTATATTTGTGTCATAAAAGTAATAATCCTTGAATTAAAATAATGCATGGCAGTTTATTGGTAGGTATTTTAATTTATTATTTTTAAGACTAGGGAACTACGATAATTTTGTACAATTTGTAATGAGTCACAGCAATGTTTTCTGTTATCAGCATATCTAAAAAATAGATAACTCGAGAAAAAAGAATCTGTTTTTATTTGTTTTCTATCTTCAAAAATAACTGAGATATTAAACGTTTAAGTACGGCCTACGCGGAAAAATCCGAATAAGTGACCGCGCTTACTTGTGACGTCACGCCGCGAGTCACGCTTGCGTACTTAATACTTTGGCTCGTTGCGCTCGCGGTCTCGCTATAAATTTAATTGTTTTTCTTATAGTGGATCACTAAAATGGTCAAGAAATGTAGTATTGTGCCTATGTGTACCAACTCCAGTGAAAAAACTCCGCATCGCCGGCAATCCGACACGACACTCGCGGCGTGACGTCATCGCAGTAGCGCGCGAATGAACGCAAATTTTTAAAAGCGGTGAAACTTTACGACGCTGCACGCTGTAACTTTAGAAATCCTGGCCCGATTTCAATGAAACAAAAACTATTGTTATTTGCACGAATATGTGCATTAACTTTTATAGTAATATTTTGATGTGTTAATGTGACTCATTCTTTGTAAAAAAAATGTGTTGTACAATGTAATTGCTAATATAGATATTGTAATTTTTTTGCTGGATAGGCAAGCATTTAACCACTATCTCACCTGACGGAAAGTGACGATGTGGCCGAAGATGGAACATGCTTGCCTCGAAGGTACCTATTCACTCTAGACTTGAAGACACCCAGATTTTGAGTTTGTACGACTCTATTGTACATAGATTGAAGCATTAAGAAATAGTCTATTATTTTATTTGACAGTGTTTGTTTCACATTAGATTCATTGTAATATGAAGAAAAAGTTATATATACAATGTTTGTTTTTATCAACTTTAATCTGTCTATCACGTGCGTATCATTTGTTCGAAATACATTTTGTATATTTTCATTTTGATATCGTTCACTTCGTATAAGTGACTTGAGAAATAACAACATCTCATATAATTTTATTTGGTATATATAATTTAATTTATCTATAACTACTGAACCCGTTAATTAAATTAATTAATCATAAAACATTATTATCGGTCGTCGGTCATAATCGGACCAGCCTTTCAGGACTTCAGTCACTTATACACACACATACAGAATAATTATAGGATAATACTGAGATTTAGAAACTATACCAACATTTCTTTTAAGGATCAACTGACATTGGCCTCGGTTCTGATGCTACACACTAAATTAATTTTAAACTATTCCTGTCTTTTACAAAATAGGAATACAAGACAGAGATAGCATACTGCTGTCAAGTTAGTCAGAACTTAGATGTCTATGCAAGCTTAGTCGAGTATGTGTTGTATTGGTGTTGACTAAAAACAAACGCCTTTCTGCTTCTGCTGTTCATATTTTAATTGTTAAACTAGCGTGACAGCACTAAAATGCATGCTATCTCTGTCTTGTGTTTTATTATGTAAGAGACAGGGATAGTTTAAATTTAATTTAGTGAGTTTACATCAGAATCGAGGCCAATTATATAGTTTTAGACACAACTAATGTGATATACTGATCGAATAATATAATTTTCTTTGATATTTTTATAATCTGATAAAGTCTGTATTCAAATCATGTATAGATATTGAGGTAAATTATAAATGAGTATTTTACCTAGTCAAGGGAAAAGTTGCGACGACGAGCGAAGCAATGAGGAGCGTATAGTTCGCTAAACTTGTGACCATAACGCGCGAGCCGAGCGAGCAAAGCGAGCGTGCCGCGGCAGTGGCGGGCGAAGCGCCAATATAACAATTTTCCATTACAAAGTTTAGCGGTTTTCATAATGAATGGCTATATAATTAACTTTATTTCGTACGCTGATTCATAATCAATATGCCTGGTACAAATGCGCTGAGGTACCACTTAGGGTGTATTGTGCATTTGTTTGTTTTTTTTTTGTTTTAATTAATATTTTGTATTTATATGCTTATAATATTTTTTATGTTTAAAACAAACTTAATTACTGAAAGATTGCCGCCGAAAATAAAATGATACAGGATTTATAACAGACTTCCAAAAAAACAGAGTTTTCAATTCAACATATTGGAATGTTAATCGGTTTGGAGACTCTATGATAATAGCATTTGGAGAACATACATGCAAGTAAAGAGTACACCAATTGTGTATGGAGTACTGCCGCCAACACTGGGATGGATCTGCAAAGTACCAGCTTCAAGCTCCAGTCCATCGACCAGTGAAGTAAGACTTATTGGGAATAGTTGCATCCAAATCTAGTCTCAGTTAACAATGCAAATGCAACAATACAATTTAAATGTAACTTTCCATGAAAAAAACAAACACTCACAGCCCCACACTAAGTTCAATGACTTGTGCCGTGGGTGCCGGAAACATTTACATCACACACACAATCACACCCACAACCAGAAAAACAAATTTCCCTTGAGGAGCAAATTTGTGTTCCTGCAGGGAATCGAACCCGAACCTCCTGCTTAGAAGGCGGACGCGCTCCTAACTTAATCAACGGGCAGTTCCATCAGGTGACATCGTAGTCATATAATTATCATTTAAAAAAAGTCTCTGTTGCTACATTAATTTACCTTTATGTGTCTTCATGTGTGTCCGCAGATTTCCGACAGTGCTGTATGTCCGTTCGCATCCCTCATATTCACATTTGTATCGTGCTCCGTTGTCTTCTTGCTTTCTTTTGTTCTTCTCCATGTTCGTACTTGTGACATCAACATTTGATTTTGGCATTTCGGATTTTGGGTCATTGTTGCTATAATAGGACAGAAATCAAGTTTTTAATGTTTTGTTTTCTTTTATGTGCCATAGAAATAATATTATACAAAACTCTAGACTTAACAAAATGTAAACCACATGGCAGCACTGCAATAAAGACTGGTTCCTTTCATTTGGAACCACCTTTGCATAATTTTCTACCGACTTCACAAAAAAGGAGGAGGTACTCAAATCGACAATTTTTTTTTCTGTTTTATGTTTGTTATCTCATGTCTTCGTTCCATGTAAACAGATTTATTTTTTTTTTTTTTATTTTTGTTATCTCATGTCTTCTTTCCATGTGAAGAGATTTTGAAAATTTTTATTTTGTTTGAAAGATGCTGCTTTCTAATTGGTCCCATTTTAATTCAATCAAGATCTTATCAGTAGTTGTTGAAATCTAATCTGATCTAAGTTCCGAAGATAGAGGTGAAGTCAGATTTTTTTAAGCTTTGCTGGCGTTTATTTATCTATGCTTTAAATTGACTGTGCACGTTAATATATTGATGGACATAACATATAATTCATAATAACATAACATTTAATATGTACAAGCAATTTGAAAGTTCTCTAATGCGACTTTGTTTCAGTAATATCGACAATCCAATTAAAAAGCATTTAAATAAGATAGTAATATTATAGACCAGGTGTAATTCTATAGCCATAAAGATTTTATAATAATTGAGCGCAAAAAAAACCGACTTCGCCACAGATATTTTGGTTTCGGCTGGATTGATTTCAATAAAATTTATATGGGACCACCTCAAATCCTCTTATCTATAAAATGAAAAAGAATCATCAAAATCGATTCATAATTGCCGGAGATAGCACATAACATACATACAAAAAAAACATACAGTTCAGTTGAGAACCTTCTTTTTTGTTGGTTGAAAGGATAATAATGTACATTTAAATCTCATACATATTTTCTTTACTAGTGACCAATGGGCAAGTCTGCATTTTGCTCTGTAGCCTCTGGGTTAAATTCCCGACGGGAGTATTTACTTATCAATATGAATAACAACACCAGTAAACAAATTGATGATAATACTGGATATATCAGTGATTAAACAAATATTTTTATTTAATTGAATTATAGATAATTCAAGTACTGAACCACAATTTTTATTTGTTGATGATATTATATAATAGCCTTCCTTCAGACATGACAATGATTCTTTATTATTCATAATTTTTTCCACTTTTGCAAGTCCGTTTGCCAGTTGCCAAAGGCCTCCTTCAATCTTCTCCATTCTGGCCTTTCTATGGCCACTCTACCCCATGTTATACCCGTGACTTGTCTGTCACTAAATCGTTGATGATATTAGAATTGTAAAAATATTATGTATCTTATTAAAAAAAATGCCCTAAATAGTACATGACTGCGAGAAGTGGAAGGTAGGAAAGGTAGGAAGGTCTTTTGCAGTGGGAAAATATAGGCTAAAAATAATATATACAAATGAATAATTCATTATCTGTTATAATATAACATCTTTTTTCTCTCATTTATAAAAACATTTTCTTTAAAGATTTACAAAAGTTTGACAATCCGCGTTAATTAAGTAAAAAAGTAGCCTATGTGTTATTCCGGAATCTAAACTATTTACATTCAAAATTTCATCAGAATCGGTTCAGTCGTTACGGAAATACATGGTAACAAACATTCACACACACACACAAACTTTCGCATTTATAACATTAGTAGGATAGGATACCTCAGACTCTGTCAACATAGGGATAAAGATTTTCTAAGGAAATAATTCCAAAGAGCTTTTAATATTTTATTATTCGCTTGTATGTGTGTATGTGACTGAACCCCCTACTAAACAGCTGGACTGATTTTGATGAATTTTTGCATGTGTTCAGTTGGTTTCAAGAATGGTTTGATTCATCAATAAATATTGAAACATCGAAAAATAAATGAAAAAAAAAACAAAAATAAAATTCTCATGTACTGTCTCAGATTTGTAAAAGTACTAGGCAAACATAAACATGAAAGAGGTAAAATACTTTTTTCTTTATGTGGCACTAGCCGTGCCCTGTGGCTTTGCCCGCTATTATCAAGTTAAAAATTAGCCTATGTGTTAATCCTAGGTATATTCTATGTACATTCCAAATTTCATCCAAATGCGTTGAGCCGTTAAAGCATGAAGAGGGAACAAACATACTTACATACAAACTTTCAGATTTATAATATTAGTAGGATTACAATGCATGCTGGGTATAGTAACTCACTCTTTACACTCTATAATAACCTACTACAAGCTTTGTTAATGAATAATCTAAATAATGATTTACATATTATTATATATACAATTTTTTATTGACCTGACGTCTCACATTTCTCGCAACAGAATTTAAGCATTAATAAATATGATGCTATATTTTTTGAACAGGGAATACTGGATTGTTGAGACAAATTATGTGTAAACTTTGCAGGATTAGTTTACTAAATAAACTAACAAGATATAAACAAACTATAAAAATACTGTCATAATATACAGAATATAATGAATTCAAACACAATAAAACTGTAAGCAATTTGTTAGAAACAGCATTTCAATGTTATTATGTACCGATGTGTGCTTTCATAATGAGCTTTACTATCAGATTTAGTTACTCAATCAGAAAAGGAAGAGCCCTCAAGCTAAGGTTAGAAGTCTATCTATTAGTTTATTAGTGTCAAACACTGGAGAAACCTAACTAATGCCTACCTTTCGATCTCCTTACAATTTCTGTATTCTTGTGAAAACGCAAAACTAAAATCCTCGCATCACATCATGATGGTAATGTACCAAAATAGAATGCCCAAAAACGATACAACTAAAAAAGAACAACTTTACAACATTTCAACGGGTGCGAGAGGGAGAAAAGATTATTGACAAACAGCTGATCGGAGAACATCAAGAAACTTCAGAGGTTGTAAGTAAATATCAGATTATTACTACGCAAAATGGATAAAAGCAAAAATCGAGTAAACTTACAGTGATAAACTGTCAAAGATCTCCTTAATATCATCGTTGGCTTCGGTTTCACTGCTTTTTGAGTTGTCGTTGCACTTTTGAAAGTCACTAAAATTTGTTTCGAAACTTTTGTTAATATTGTCTGATAAGTTATTGTCCAAAATAAAAGTTTCAGATTCTAATTTATTGTTATAATTTCGCGCGGCGATAGCAGTGGAACCAGTTTCACTCAGCCATGAGGCCATGTTTTGCGTTAGAGTAGTTAGACAAGTTGTATTTTTCGTTAATTCTGAACAACACCTAGCACCCACGCATTACCACTGCTGTGGGTGTTCATTGAAAAATATAAATCAGCCGGGTTTTGGAACTTGGTGGATTAATTCGTGGCATTGACATTATATGACAGTAACGGAAAGATTACTTCCGGCAAGGGATGAGAAAAAACCGATAATTGAAAACCGGTAACCAAAATCCAAATAAGAATTCGAATCATTACATATCGCATATAATGTTTACTGCATAATCTGCTAGATGGCGCTTAAATAAATAATGAATAGCGCGAGACTGCAAACGAGGCTTTTGGCTAGCTCTAAGCGCTCCCGGGCCCGGCTGAAGTCCCGTTATGAACACCACTTGTTGTCAGAACGGGCAGTGCGTCGACCGCACGCCCTTCCACTAACGTGAATGTGTCATCTTTACATTCGTGAAAAATTCGCGTTTAAAAGTGTGTCGCTATAATAATTATTACAATAATTATTTCTAGTAGAACAAATAATTTAATAATGTGTTCAAGAAGCTTTTATTTTTGTTTTCAATTGGTAAGTTGCACTAACAATAATTATTAGTAATTGATAATTATAAATTTCGTATATAATATGACAGAAATTAATTAACAGTACCTAAGTGCAAATAATTTATTTTTATATATGTATCAGGCATATTATCTAAAAAATCGGAAATTCGAGTGTCAATTTGATTTTATTTTTGCGTTAATATGTAATAATACATTCAAATTGAAATATGTGATGTATATCGAGTTTTAAAACTTTCTTTTCAGTGATAACACCGCTTTGCAAATAAAAAGATTAACAACCTATACGCGTGCGAGCTTTTCCTTGTGCTCAATTATTTTATGAATGTATTTACCCTCATTTTGATATTATTTTAACGTATATTGACTAGGAAAGCTGCATAAACGGCCATGCATTATTTTTTGTTTTATGTTTTATGGACGTAGATTTTACTAAGGAGTTTTAATTTATGAAAATATACATTTAAAGTTTTGCGCGGTTGACTGACTCATTGCCCATGTATTTGGAGCGAACGAACGGATCAGGGAGATAGGTAAAAAGTATAGAACAGCGAGTGAGGTTTATCTTGATTTACTGTTACCCACGGCACCCATTCGCCGTCTTACAAACATTAACGTGTCATTAGTTGAAGGTTGCTGACCGACTTCATCATTTTCTATATCGTCGCAGCATAGTCATAGCAACTGTTACTGACCATACAAGGAAGTTGCGAAGCTTTTGTACAAACAAACAAGACTCAAAAATATTTTAAACGAAATTGACCCAATTTTAATACCGTTAGATCAAAATATTTGATTTTTATCAACGGCTAATAGGAAAATGGTAAGTGATGACGACCAATTCAAAATTTTGATTGAAAAAAGCTGTTTGTTTCTTTTTACTCAAATGACACAATAGTCAAATAGGTAACAGAGAAGTGTTTGAAACTCCAGAACTGGAAGATATAAGAACATGACATTGTAGCTCCTTGGTTGTCAGGTTAATTAAATCAACCTTGGTAAACCTTTTTAGATTTATTGGAATTACACTGACTCTTTAGATTACTTATGATTTCCCTCCGAACGAATGTTGGAAGGGAAAAATTCCGCAATGTAAGAGGGAATAAAATATCTTCCACACCACGGGCTACAGTGATGAAACTCCAACGACAAAGAGACGGTTCCATTTTTAATACAGCCAAATAGTAGAAAATGCACTAGTAGAACTGGTTTCAGCTGAAAGAGCGAGTAGTCAATAATTTATAGGCATAAATAACGTTAAACCTTGCGTCTCAGGGAGAGAAGTGCATTTCAGGCATGCAAAATATATAATTTTTTTGTAGTATATAGAAATACAAACTTTTGTGTGCTGCGTATAAAAACTAAACCAATGGGTTTTAATTTTTAATTTAATTTCAGTATTTACTTACTTCCTTTTTTGTGGGGTGTGGAGGGGGGGGGGGGAATTCCTAACTCTTCCCTTCCTTCCCAGGGGTGAAGGAAAGGGGTATATGGGGCTCGAACCCACTAAAAACCCCTCGTGAGCAGTCTCTCGCCGAGGTTGGGCAAGATAGGGTCGCGTTAGCAGTCGCGTTATCTTCCGTATTATATACCAACTGTACCATTTTAAAATAATATGAACTAGTCATATCTAACCTGCAGTAATGATGTGCTTACGGATTTCATTGAATTATGACGAGACAAGAGTATGTAATGAGATCTCACTTTCACAGTTGTTTATTTAGAACGTTTATTTTTTTTCCTTCTTCTAAATAAAATGTTGTTAAGATTTTTGAACTGCCCGTTGGCTTAGTTGGGTGGCGTTCGCCTTCCGAGCAGGGGTATCGGGTTCCATTCCCGGCGGGAACACAAGTTTTCTTCCCAAGGTAAATTTGTGTTTCTGGTTCTGGTTGTGATTGTGTGTGTGATGTGAATGTTTCCGGCACCCACAACACAAGTCATCGAACTTAGTGTGGGGCTGTGAGTGTGAAAGCGTTTATGTTTTTTTTTATGTTTATGATTAATTTACTTATAAATGCTAATATACTCAAATATCGTCCTTTTATTGAAAAAAAAATCAATTCTGGCGACTTCAACATTCAGACCTACGATGACTTCTCCATCACGAAATATCATAGCTTCTGAAATTTAGGCGCGTTGAACACTTTTTGGGTGAATAAAAATCATGAGACTCGCGTCATCGTCACCGAACGCTTTCCATGAGCTATATGTATACTGTGTAAATATGTGTATTTTTTGGATAAACAAAAAGCGTGAAACTCGCGTCTTCGTCACCGCACGCTTCCCATGATCTACATGCATACTGTGCATATATATATATTATATATAGTTTTCACTTCTATCGGTAGTCCCCAAAGACTGCCCCGCATGTTTTTTTTTATGCTCAATAGGCAACAATAAAATAATAACAATAATAATCACATTAATATTATAAAGGCGAAAATTTGTGAATGTGTTCGTATGTTTGTTATATTATAGTTTTCACTTCTATCAGCAGTCTCCAAAGACTGCCCCGCATGTTGTTTTTTATGCTCAATAGGCAAAAATAAAATAATCACACTAATATTATAAAGGCAAAAGTTTATGAATGTTTTCGTATGTTTGTTACTTCTTGACGCTCAAACGACTGTACCAATTTTAATGAAATTGGATGCAGGCAGCTTTTTATCCTGGAATTCCTTCGGGTCCAAGACTTACGTGAGTATAACCGCGGGGCGCAGCTTATACACAATAAATAAATAATGTAAACATTATTTATAATTCAAGAAAGATCCAAAGCAATAAGTTTTGCTCACAACATGTTTCGTCACATAAGTTGCCTTATAGATGTATAACGATTTATTATATCTTTTTATATTGGTAAGTATAGTTGAAGTGAATTCAAATGTCAGGCAAAATATAAAAGGGGACAAATGAACCACTCGAAGTTATTCATCTATTCTATCTAGTAAGTAGTACGTTTGCTGCGGTTTATATTAATAAACCGCAGCAAACGTACTACTTACTTTATATGAGAAATATTATGTTGTACTAAATGACTCAGAATAGAAAGGCTTTCTCTACTTTGTAGTTAGTAAGAATAATGTTGTTAATCAATTTGTATACTGAAAAATATATATATTTCCTTCAACTTCAGCGTGGGGAAAACTTTAGATATTTTCTTTTCATGTATTTATTCAAGGTCAATGCGATAGTTACCACAATGGTAAGTTTATTGCTAGGAAATCGGTCACCAAAAATGTCGTCCAGGAACGTGCTAAGCATACAATAGGCCTGAGAGACCGGCACTTTCACTACTTTTTCTTCACTCAAATTTCACTTTTGTATCAATCCTTGCCCACCGAGGATTGATGCTAGACATAATAATAAAGTAATACGTCCCATGAGACCGTTGCATCAAACGATTCTTTTATAAATGAATGGAACATTGTGTCGTGTGATATAATCGAACCGAGACTTGTTTTGGAACTATAAAATCATTGAATTGATAAACTAGTAAAGACAATGACAAAAGAAGTAAGTTTGATAAATAGAAGTAACGTTTTATTACCTGCATTGTTAGTGTGGGCAAACATTCCTATCTTTAAGAAAGCGACATTAAGTGGCAGTTACGCCTCTACAAATCTTTTGAGAGAAATTATTAAATGTCAGCGAAACTTAACAACATACACCTGACAACTACCTGATGTTTCATTCAAGCGCAGTTCAATGACATGTTATTCACACACGACCCAGAAATGTGACACTGACACTTTCTTCTTGGGACTTTTCAATTCGCTGCACACCATTAGGATACCCTTTCGCTTCCGGAGATACTTCCACGTTTATAAATAACTAGCCGTGCCCCACAGTTTCGCCCGCTATTATCCAGTAAAAAGTAGCCTTTGTGTTAATCCTAGGTATAAGCTATGTACACTTCAAATTTCATCCAAATCCGTTCAGCCGTTAAAGCTCGAAGAGGGAACAAACACACTTACACACAAACTTTTGGATTTATAATATTAGTAGGAAGGATAGGATTATGAAATAAGTAATAATAACTTTTTATTATAGTGTGGTTAATATTAATCTTATCAATGTGTATTTTTTTATGTAATCATAATATACAGGCCATTAAAAAAACTCCAAATTACTGCAAATAGTTCCTAGTTCTAATTGTGATTGTGTGTGCGATGTGAATTATTCCAGTACCCAGTAATCGAACTCGGCGTGGGCTGTGAGTCTGAAAGCGTTTTATAAAAAAAAACTTAGTTGACCTACTTTCTTACTAAATAGTATTTTATGCTGATAACCATGATGACAAACCAAGTCGCTAGAACTATTTTACATTTTGATTAATGTCGATATTTTTACGCGTCCAACTGTCCATCGTAGGATTGGTCACGGAGAAGGACGGGTTTATTTGATAAATATGGCCCGAAGTAGAAGTTACGGGATCTGTGTCATGCGGCCACGGCATACATACCTTCACGGCGGCAACTCACGCGCAACTATATTTTGTACGGTGATCAATCTTTCACCTACGATTTAAAAGGATTTAGCCAGAAGTCTGTAATTATAAAATCAGCATATCATATTGGTAACGGCTCTTATGGTAATTGCGATTGTCTTTAGTGAGAAGTTAAACATGTTATAAGGTACATGTACCTACTTTTGGATTTGTTACTTGGATGGATAAATATAATATTACACACTTGATGATGTGACTCTGAAAATATATTCTACAGAATCTTGTGAAAGTAACATTAGTGCAACTGACTGCGTATTACGTGTGATATTGAATGTTTCCGGCACCCATGATACAAGTCATCGAACTTGGTGTGGGCTGTGAGTGTGAAAGCGTATTTAGAATACTCCCCGGAATGAAAGAGGTTTGCAAACATTGCTGTCCTATTAAAAAAAAAATGTCCGATAGGCAAGCATTTGACCACTTTTTCTACTGATGGAAAGCGATGTTGTGACTGAAGATGTAATGATGTGTGTCAGTCCTACTCAATTGTAGAATCTTTATGAAAACTGTTTATATTTCATCAAGGCAATTAAATAATAATATATTGACCATCATTAGTCGAAATATTTATATCATTATTTATGTAATTATATTCGTATTTTTAATGTATTGCAGTAGTCGTAAAGAAGAGTGAAAAAAGGCATGGATATTTTTCATCAGAACTAATAAATGTTCCAATATACCATCTTTACCTTCTTTTTTATACTCTTGGCTCCGAATGCTTGTGCACTTAGCCAGTGTCAATTAATAAAATATTTCAAGTGGAACATATTTTATTTCATAATAGATGTCCTAGTCATAAGTCACAGTCAAGGTCCAGTCATAGTCAAGTCATGCCCTAATAAAGTGGTAGAAACTTTACTAGACTTCTATTGGACTTTTGGAGTGAAAGCGAAAATCACATTTTTCAACTTAGTATGATTTGCCTACACTCATGGACGTTTACTTTGTATTAATGGTTATTAATTCACCATCATATACCAAAAATAATACAAAATCAACAACGATGTTTTTCACTTTCGCGCCAATTAATTAAGGTAATTATAGATTTTATTGCCCTATAAACTAGTCGTTCGCGCCGAACTGAGATCTCGCACCTATATTTTGCCTCATAGAGAAAAACTTTGGAGGTTAATTGCTTATAACTTTTTACTATATAATAATTCTTTGGTTTCTGTATTTGTTGTTCAAGTACAGGATGTAACGGATATTATACGTAAGTTTAAGCGATCAGTGTGAAGCAGTTTTTGAGATAGACCCCAAGACATAATAGGTCTAAAAACAGTGACTTTGTTGGAATACCAAATCGTTATTTGCCACCATAGATTTTTTTAAAACCAATTTCGTACTATACTTGTCAAGCCCTTTTCAACGATATCCAACAAAGGTGGATAAAAAAATAAAAAAATATGTTGCTCCCTTAAAATGTTCATTTACATAATTTTAAATGTAATTCCTGGCTTTGGGCCGTAGCTTTACACATTCTATGAGAATTTGAAGTCATTCGGTTATATGGTTTAGACGCTAGATGCTTTTGATAAACGGACGGACGGACGAACAAAGTGCTAAACGACCCAAGTCAACTTAGAGATCTCGCTTCGCTCGATCAATTATTATTAAAAATAAAAGTAAAAAAATATTAAAATTTATACCTACTCGTAACATACTCAATTTATCTCTAATTATAGTTGATTTAAACGGAATGTAGTAACTTACTGTAGAATCTTATCTTTTACTTCACTCAATTTTTGTTATTAGTACGAGTAAATATTATAAAATCTTCCAATAAGACTGTATTTATGTACTTATGTAACATGAAATAATAATTACTTTCAGGCTCTCTTTTCCTGCGTGATAGCAGATTGTGGTCCAAAATTAAAATATACGTGGGGTGACGCTTTGCAAGGAACAGACTGCCCTGGCCCTGATGGTACACCATATCCCAGGTAAAAAAATAGCTATATTAATCAGAATTTATACATTTGGACAAAATTATTTACCGGTTTTTGTTTTCCGATATTTTATAAGGAATACAATGCGATGGTACATCACTATTATTCGGAAACTTTTCCTTAAGTACTTCCGTTTTTCGAACTTATGACGGGAAATTTTTATCTACGGGAAAACTTCGGGAAATAAATATAATTATATGATCGGTTGAGAACAACAATATATAATTTACTGGAGTCCCAACGGATCTTATGATCAGTTGGGAAGGACAATATATAATTTATTTTAGTTGCAACTGATCTTATGATCAGATGGGAACAACTGTTATGATCGGTTAATGTGAAAATCCGATACTATGATCCGTTGGGAAATACCCTAACGGGTTTACTAACTAATGGGGTCTAGATAGTGATGTGTAAATATACTGTAGGTCTATTCTGATCGTCAAACTACGATTGCTCGAATTGATGTTAGGTTCTATTATAGAAGGTATAAAGTAAAGGTAAAAAGTATCTTGTGATATTTTTAACATTTTTAGGCTCTGCATTACCTACTTTATATGTTTAGAAAATAATTGTTAAGTGTAATTGTTTTTATATTTTTTAATGTCGCAAATTCAATAAACCTGATCACGCACACAACACAAAAGTTATCTATTTAACCTAAGTAGGAAATTTACAAACGAAAACAGAAACTATCGCTTGAGACGGTCTCTAAATCCGCGCCCATAGCATATCGTGCCCTATCGCTCAAACAGCTGAGCTACCAAAGCCCTATTTCAAGCGATGAAATTGTCCTTGTCTTTTATTTACGTTTTATAGGGACGCCATCTACCGGAACAGATTGAAACTAAATACTACGGCTAACGAGTCTAGGTTGCAGTTACCTATTTATCTTACACGCATAATTTGCCGAATCACACAGTAACAGTTTTAAAATCTACATTTTGTTAAGCTAACAGAGGCCAATGTTTTCGGTCTCTATTAGTGTCAAACTTATGTCAAACTGTTTAGTCAGCGTACCTACGCTAATGATGCCGTGCTGTAAATAACTTTAAACCAATAATTTAAACGTAAGCTAAGCTTAAAAAAACCGATTGCACTGCTTATAGTTTGGTTTTGGTTTGATCGATTTCGATACAATTTATATGGGACCGCGTTTAAAGTATAATTTACCTGACAAAAAATAAATTATGAGAATCGGTCCACAAATGGGGGGAGAAATCGGTGAACATACATAAAAAAATATACATAGTGTCGAACATAGGAGGAGGTATCCTCCTTTTTTGAAGTCGGTAATAAAACATAGTTAATGACATGGGAAAGTCTATCTATTAGTGGAGTACCTAACATTCAGAATCAAATCAGTACTGCCAGATTCTACCATTTACAAAAAAACGTACCGATCCACACTTATATTAAATCCGAAAGTATCTATAATAATAACTCTCTGTATGTTCTAACGGTTAAACCGCTCGCGTTGCACCAAATGTATGGAGATAACGACCCTAATGACAGAACTTATAAGGTAGGTAATGATTCATCACCACCACTATTATAATGAACGCGGGTGAATCCGCAGGACTCAGTTTGTAACCGCTGGTTATAGAATGTGACGTCATATTAAATTGAATAATATTTTTTAACGATGCTGCGTTGAATTCTAATCAAAGAGCTTAATTAACACATTTCAATAAATACTTACTGTGAGCTGATTTGCAGCTTTGCTTACATGCACCTGATAATTAGAAATAATTTCATTTTTTTTTGTAAATGCAGAAAACCATGTCGGATTTTAGTCTTCAAACCTTAGTTTTACCCATAATCTTTTATTATTATACATTTATAGATGATGCGTACCTTACCTCTTATTTGCTTCCTAACTTCTAGCTGAGTCGAACTATAGTAATCGCGAAATAGGTAAATTACCTGAGCAAGGGGCGAATAGATAGAGCGAGATAGATATATGTTTTCGGCTTTGTCCGGTTCGCTCCGCATCTGAACCGGCCGATTGCGTGGTTCCGAGCATTTACTTACGTCGTCAGCCATTTTGTGCCTTGACCGGCCAGTGTCGTGTGTTCGTATATTTACCAAGCAAGCGCAGCGGTAATTTTTAATAAAATCAAGACGAAAAGTAATGGATTCTCTTTAATCATTCTGATACTAACTGCGGTATGAAATAATGGAGGAAAGCAATTGTGACGAAGTGCCTGAAGAGAGCACCGAGATCTCGGAAATAGAAAATGGTACAATGTTTGTGAACAAAGATGAGTTTTGCCAAAAATTGTACGCATTGTACCAACATCACGGGTCGAATACTTTTCTTATCCCCGGAGATAAGTATCGTAACCTTATCGAGCAAATTAAAAACATAAAAATAAACGGAAAAAAGAGACCGGTAGATTATAGACGCGAGAAACAATACGAAGTCATACAAATGCCAAACGGTGAAGACAGGCTTTTTCACAAACCAGCACTAACCAAACATATTCGTTTAATGTTGGTATCATTGGAGGAATTCTACGATATCATACACAAGTGCCATTTAAATATGAACCACGCGGGACGAAGCCGAATGATGGCAGAAATAAAGAAACAATATTATAATATTACAACGGAGAGTGTAGCTATGTATTTAACCATGTGTTTCGTGTGCAAGAATGGGCTTATCAAGAAAAAGGGAGTTCGAAAAGCTCTCAATCGCAGTGTTATCGAATCACCATTGCGGAATTTCATTCAAGACGATCCTTTAGAAACTACACTCGAAAACTTACCACAAAACTCACAGCAAGGAATGATAGATGATTCATGCAAGAAATATCCGGAGCTCTATTCACGAGCACAGATGGACCTGTTAAATGTCACTAATGAACAAGGCGAAGAATACAAATACCTAATGGTATATAAAAATTATTCGACTAAGTTTGTCCATTTAAAACCCATGAAAGGCATTAGTGTCGACGAAGCAGCAGAGTGTTTACTAGAAATTTTCCTAGTTTTTGGAGCTCCCAATATTTTGCAATCGAAGAATGGAACAGCTATTTTGAAGCCCATTTGTCGTCGGATATCATCACTATGTCCTGAAGTGAAAGTCGTGCATTCTGACCTCATGCTCCCCAGTTCTGTGTTTCAAGGAAAATCCAACGAAGATATATTGGGAAAACTAAACGAATGGCTAGTTAAAACTCAGAACACGAAGTGGCAGAATGGAGTAAAATATATCCAACACTCGTTAAACACAACTTTCCACAAAATGTTGTGCCGAACACCGAGCGAGCTTGTTTTTGGAAGAAACCCTAGTACAGGACTTACATCTTTCATGTCTAAAAGTAGTTACGAAGATATCTCTTCGGAGGTGGAACTTATATCAGTTTTGGAAGCCAGGGATGAACTACATGGTCAGGCAAATATGAAACCGATACTGCTGACAGAATCGTTGATAATGCCCGAGGATCTTATAAAACTGGAAGCAAATGCAACAAGTGATATTGACAGTGATTGAAAGCAACGTCTCTTTTACTAAAATAAAAAAAAAAAAATACAAAATTTATTTAATAATCAAAACCTAGTCACAACATGTATTACTCACGATCCCCTCTACGAAATTATAGCTCTACGAAGTTATAGCAAATTGCTGCAAAACTTTGGTTGCAAGTTAAATTTGTTTATTGTTAATTTGATAAAATTTCACGCACATTTTGAACTATCAAATTAAAAAACGCGTTGTCGATATATAGATCGACAATTGTTTCGGCTTCATTCGGAAGCCTTCTTCAGTGAATGCGGAGCGCTGGCCGACGCGTCACGCTAGTTCCCGTTTCAATTTAAATTTAATAGCAGTTCATTATGATTATGTTGAATAAGTGGAAGGATAAGCGACGAGATGCCTAATTTTACGAGAGCAACGATCTGTTAATTTATGCCTACACCGTTATCATTATATCGTCAATAGAACTAAGAAAAACATTTGTTTTATTCCCATAACAATTCCATTGTAGGACCAGATCTACAATAGATCATAATATATTTGCTTTGCACACAAGTTGGCATATAGATGCCAAGCCATAGGCCTTGCTTACTTTTTCTTCTATGTAAATAGTAACTGCTACCCACGATTTTAGCCACTATTATGCAATCACATTGTGTCCCCACAGGAACGTTAACCGAAATAAAAAGGAGCCTATGTGTTAATCCTGAGTAAAACCTGTGTCTATTTTAAAATTCGTCCAAATTTGTTCCCGCATTGGACAGTGAAGAATAAACAAACATACTAACACATTTACTCATTAACTTACTTATAGATTTTTGCAATTATAATATAATTGGGATAGAATATGAGTTCTTAAATTGAACGTCTTTAGAACTTTCTACAAACTTCTGAAGCTAGGTCATGGTCACCATATATTTTTGTTACCACGTGCAGTCAACCGATTATCGGCACATATTTTGGACTACACTAGTTACGTCGTAGGTATTCAAATTGTTTTGTAGGTTTTTGTAATGTTACTATGTCGACGTCAGTCAGAAAATATTTCTTGTAAGGATAACATTACAATACAATACAATTACTCTTTAATAATTGGTACAAAACAATATAACTTTACATAAAGGCTACAAAGGGCGGTTTTATCGCTTAAAGCAATCTCTTCCAGACAACCTTTGGATGGAATGATGCAAATAGGAAGTGTCGGGTGTACTATTGAGTAATAACCATAACATTGTAATTAACATAGATTTTATACAATGCTTCATAAAGCTTTGCCCATACTTATTTCCTAAAACTAAACTGAAACAATGTTAGATTGTATGTATTACTATGTTATCTACGGGCCAATCGCCTATATTTCAAACTAAACGCAAAACTATATTCAACAAAAAACTAAGTTACCTACAAGACATCGAGCTTCTAGGTAACTCAAGTGCTATCTGAATTGCAATGCTTATACGTTGAGCCAAATAAGTGCCAGCATTTCGATCACGCGTCGCCGCAACCAGCCGCTCTGATAGATTTTTGAAAAAAGAATGAACTTCCGGTCCTCACGGACCCAGTGTCTCAACACCAACCGGCTCAAATATGTAACCATCCAGGTTTCCATATTTTGTTAAAAAGTATTACCACGGGCTTGAAACAATTTATGACTATTCTTTTGCTGTTCTCACAAAAGAACCCAAATGCTTTGTACGAATGGGTGATATTTCCACCATAAGTCGTCATTACACTTGTCTCTCGATGACATCAATCTAAAATCCCGTTACAGCAGACAAAACAGCATCTCGTGGGAATATTCCCATAGGTTCATGAAGCTCATTAGTGTTCATTTCCCGTACAGACAACCGTAATTACAAAATATAATCACTAATGTTGGGAGACTGGTCTTGGCGCCTGCGTAACGGGATATAGTATCATCGAGCTAGTTTGACAGCTACATTATATTTTAATTATAATAATTATTTATTATGTTCTTACCTTATTAGAACTGCCCAACACCGATAGAATTAAAAAAAATTTACGGTAACAATCGGTGCAATCAAATGTCTTTTATTTATATCATGTTTTAAGGATGGCGAAAAATGTCAATGAATAGAATAGAAGACTCTATGTTAAAAAGTTAAGTAAAAGATAATCTTAAAAAACTAAATTACGGATAGCTAAGATCGATATCCGATACGATTTGCCGATAATCTCTTCCAGTCATCTTGTGGATTGAGAAAGGAATTATTTACATACATCGAGATAGGAAACAAACCTACGTTACAAAATTCTTGCATACATAGTTGAAAACTTACATAAACATAATCCATGTCATATAAATATTAGATTTTTGACATTTACTTCATAATGTTGTTTAATTATTTCCTTATTTATAATGCTAATTCTAAGAGCTAATAATGCATGATTTTTATGGTTGATTTTTGTATATTGTGCTTTAATGGATAATTTCTGAAAAAAATTGAATAATAATAATGAATTAGTTGCCGTGCGTTAGTCTCGCAAAAACTTGAAAATTTGAGTTTTTTTTATTGTTTTAGAAATTGGCAGGGCAATGTTTGTGTGTAGGTAAGATTTTTATAAATATACCGGAAAGTGGAAAAAGCGCTAAGACGGGCCTCGTCACTAGTAGCTAAAATATTATTTTAGGATTCTTTTATCACCATTTAAATCAATTTTAATTGTCTAATAACCTGTCTATAGGTATGCCTACGATTTTCGTGTTTTTAGTCTTTTGTATTCCGTTATGCTGACACGAAGACTAATTGACTTCCAACATGTTTGCCCTCCAATAGTGTAAGAAGATAATTTATAATAAATATTTTACTGTCTGCTAAGACGTAAAAATCAAAACAAAATGTTTAATAAGTCATATCACTAACTACACCTAAGCGATGGTTTAATGATAAAAACGGTAAGTTCAATACTAAGGTATGTACCCAAACCTTTGATAGGCATTAGCGGAACCGTAGCCAACGCTTCGAACCCTTTTATGTAGTTTCTTTTTAAATACCTTTATTAAATATGTCCCACGTATAAAGTAGAACACTATCTTAGGACATACCTTAACAATAAATAAAATATATAGAAATTGATGCATTATGAATCCATTTTTGATACACTTAGAAAGTAAAAAATTACCAGGCACAAGTGTCTTGGGCTTGGATAATCCTTTATCTAAGTCGATTCTCTTTTAGTTTGTCCTATATTCCTTGGCTATACTGTAATCTGGCTAATGGCTAAAATGGGACTAGATTAAAATGTCGCTAGTAGGTAGAGTAGAAGAACCACACACAATTACAACCAGAACTAGAAACACAAATTTTCCTTGAGGAGAAAACTTGTGTTCCCGCCTGGAAACGAACCCGATACCCCTGCTTAGAAAGCGAACGCGCGTCCAACTAAGCTAACGAGCAGTTTGCTACTTAATATTTATTACGTCCAATCGGAGTCACCAAATGCTTAAACCTGTCTACTTATCTAGATGAAATTTGTGCATTTTTGAAATCAACTAAAATTCACAAATTTATTTCAGATGATTAGTTAGATACACTTAAAAAATGTAGATATTAACATATTCATGTTAATGCTGCTGACCCTACCTTCATCAACTAATGTACATTTATCAATACTTTCCAGGCATTTAGTAAATCGAATGATAAAGTTAGGGACATGGGGATCAGCACGACAGGGCCGATCTGCGACGACTCGCATCGTCGACCCTGACATGATGCGACGAGCGCTCTTGGAAGCCCACACAGGGATGGCGGAGGTCGCGGGGAAAGCTCACAGTGGCAATAGAACAGGTAAAAGATATAATTATTATTGGTTACAAAAAAAAAACAAACGCATTCACACTCACAGCCCCACACTGAGTTCAAAGACTTGTATCGTGGGCCGAAAACATTTACATATCACACACACAAACAGGAATGTTTTTTCTTAATGCTCGATTTTTTTTATGCTCGATAGGCAAGTATTTGACCACTATCTCACCTGAGGGAAAGTGATGATGCGATCGAAGATATAGCATGTTTGCCTAAATACCTATTCACTCTTGACTTGAAGAACTCGCAGATTATACCGTAAACATAAACATTACCTGCGCCTTTAATCCCTGAACGGTACACTCTAGGTGTCTTCAAGTCTAGAGTGAATAGGTACATTCTAGGCAAGCATGTTCCATCTTCGACTGCATCGTCACTTTCCATCAGATGAGATAGTGGTCAAACAGAATAAAAAGTCTTCCAGAATAAAAAAACGCTTGCACACGTACACTCAAAGTAAACAGTGAAGTGGAGTCACTTTTTTTTTAATACACGCCTTCACACTCACAGCCCCACACTAAGTTCAATGACTTGTGTCGTGGGTGCCGGAAACATAACCTAGAACACCAATTTCCCTTGGGGAGAAAACTTGTGTCAATCCCACAGGAATCCCCTGCTTAGAAGACGGACGCGCACATAACTTAGCCAACGAGCAGTTTGTTGACCAATAATTATAATGGTGCGGGGTCGTAACTAAACTAAGCCATTTGGGAACCGTTTAGAATTTTATAACGTAAGCGTGTTATTTCGATAGAATACTTGTACGTCCGTAATGGATAAGCTGTTGAAACATAACAATTCTTCTACACTACTATCTATGAACACAGTTTAAAGCAATAAAATATATTGATTTTTAATTTCTGAAAGAGATTTTTTTTCATTACATATCCATTTACTATATTATTATTGTGTGATGGTAAATCATGATGGAAAGTTCATATGTGAATTCTTAAGTTCCCATCTGTACAGCACATATCGCCCACTGGTGATATTGTGATCAATTAATGCTGTCTTATATCGGATACAATTAATCAATGTAACTTTTTCTCAAAACTGCGTTTCCCTATTGCAGGTCGAGCCACCGCAATCCCCGGCCTAACTCCAGCAGCTAGTTCATGTGGCACAGGGCGTCTCTGTCGCACTCGATACAACACCACGGCGCCGACATACGGCGTCTCGCTCACTTCGGGACAGCCGGTCACGATCGTGCAGAAGTTCCCAGATTTATTGCAGCAAGTCGTCTTTGAGGTTTGCGAGTGAGTATCATAATGTTTTCTCTTTCGCACATGATTATACACTACGCGTGGACATAAGTGGTTGCTCATCTTGATCGCAGATGTTCCCAGAAGTTCACAGAATTGTAACAGTAAGTAGTCATAGAGATTTGCAAGTGAATATAATAATGTTTTTACTTCTTAAATGTATAAGCATCATCTATTTTCGGGCCAATTTTCCTAATATATTTCCTAAAACTGAACTAAAATTATATACAGCAAAGAACTAACTACTCGTTTCTCTCTTGCCCATGATGCAATACCAGGTATCGACATTTTTTTAATTTGAAATCCCCAATTTATTTGATAGAAATCTCGAATATATTATAATGAAATAAATATTAACCTGCATCAATTATACCTCTTTAAACAAAATGTATAATTGTTTACCCATATGATCTGCATGCATGCTTCTGTGTACCGAAATGTTTAACAAATAAATAATGTATCAAATATCTGAGGACCAGCCAATCACAATGGTGCAAAAGTTCCCAGATTTATTGCAGCAAGATAGTTTGCGAGTGAGTTTAATATGTTCTCATTCTAGCACATGATACAAAACACAGATAATATAACCATACACATTAATGCAACACCACAATAATTCTAGCACATGATGCAACACAGTTAATACAACTATAGTCATTGATGCAACACCACGATATCGACATACGGTATTTTCTCGCTTCAGTCACTTGTCTGTGCTTCAGGCCGGCCAATGTCGGTCGTGCGGACCTTCCGAGATGAATTGCAGCGCGTCGTATGTATTTGTTTACTCTCTCTACAGGTGTTGTCTAAGTGTTGAACTTTGGAATTGTATTTTGTATTTCCTTTTACAACAGTAGGTCTATTCTGGTCGTCAATTCTGATTGCTCAATTTAATACGACGTTGATACGATAGGAGATCGGTTGAAAGTTCAGTCAAATCGATGGTTCATAAGAAAAGAAAATCGTTCGATTTAACATCGATGTCCATCCAAAGGTTGTCTGGAAGAGATCGCTTTAAGCGATAAGACCGCCCATTGTACTACCACGATGATTGTAATATTTTATTTGTCATTGTTTATATATATTTTTTGATATACAATAAAGTGTTTTGTATTGTATTGTATTGTATCGATGTAAAGATAATCGATGCCCGGAATAGACTCCCAGGGCCTTTCTTCGCAAAGCAAAGCCTCTCCACCACGCACTCGATTTTTATTATTTGTGTTTGTGTTTTCTATCTTTCTGTTTGTTGTAAAAAGTGCAATTAGTAGTATAAGGCGTAAGACATTACACGCTTATCAGTAATAAGTGACTTATAAGTCTTATAACTCCGTAGTCCATTCGACGAATATTTATTTGTAACCTAACGTCTTTTGAAAACATTTATATGCGTTTCTGACTGTAGTATATTTGTAAAGTTCGACTTATAAGTATTCTTTGGAATTATCTGAGTAAAAATAAAAGTTGTTACAAATAGGTTGACCGATAAAGCAGCCACATTTTTGTCTTTCTAACTTTAATAACATTAATTGTGTTTTCATTACTAATACTCATATTTACTAAATATAAACGCTTTTACACTCGAAGCTCCTCACATAGTTTAATGACTTGTGTCCTGGGTACCGAAAACATTCACATCACACACGCAATCACACCCAGAACCAGACCCAAATTTGCTTGAGGAGAAAGCTTGTGTTTCTATTTATTATTATTTAATACTGTATTGCACAATAAAAAGGGTACAAAAGGAGGACTTAATGCTAAAAGCATTCTCTACCAGTCATCCAGCGGTTTTTACCGGGAATAAAACCCGGTACATGTTGCCTAAAAGGCGAACGCATGTAATTGTGCGTGTGATTTGATGTTTCCGGCACCTATGACAAAAGTCATTGAACTTGCTGTGGGGTTGTGAGTGTAAAAGCGTTTTTGTTATCTTTTACGAACAAAATGTGTACTGTTATTAAAAATAAAATTGTTTGTTATTTAGATTAGTAATAATGGGATATTTATCATGTACTCATATTTCGTTTGTTTTGTGTTTAGTAAATAATGGATTTCATATTAAATGTGAACCTTTCCATTCTTCCAGGTCCAGCGAATGTTCAGTAATCCGAGGCACATGTACGCAGACTTATATGCCGTACCTATTCCTAGTGCTCCCCCTAGGACCGGTTACATTAACCGGACAAGACTACGTGTTAGTAGAATCCGGTTGTGTCTGTAGACCTTCCCCTATGCCCTAGGTTCTACCCTGATTAAGTTTAGTTGTCAGTGTTGATAGGAAATGCTAGATGATGGAGCTCAGATGATCCATTGTCTTATTAGTCGTCTCGAAACGCCTTCTCGAAATATCATGAATCAAAAGAAGACTTTAATAAAAATATTTGCTGCAATCCGAAATAAAGTTAATTTTCTAAGGTTACAAATTAGTCGCGAACAGATGTAGGTGTATAATGTAATTTATAAAATATCAGAAGCCTCTTGGGTCATCATTCTAACCATTGAGACCAATATCTTCCGTGGTACTCTACTGCTATTTCTGATTGAGAGGGTTTATTCCTTTTGCATTCTCTCTCGCTCGCACATTTCAATATCTTCTTCTTCTACTATATAAAAATAAGTCGGGTTTTCCTTCCTGACGCTATAACTCCAGAACGCACGAACCGATTGCCATGGTTTTGCATTCGTTGGAAAGGTCTCGGGCTCCGTGAGGTTTATAGTGGCGAGTTCGCCGAGTTTGCTAGTTTTTAATAAATACAATTACCTATGTGTGTTTTTGAAAATGTTTTCAACCAACTATATGGACATTAATGCAATGAATGTTTAATCTACCTTTCGTTTTTCATATCTTTAAGTTAAACGAAGAAAGAGTGAAAATCTCTTTGAAATTTGGACTGTGTTTTTTCTCATTTTATTGAAGGATGTGGTAGCGAAAAGGAGTTTGAAACATCCTTGTATTAATGTCCATATAGTTAGTTAAAAACATTTTCAAAAACACACGTACATATTTGTGTTTATTAAAAACATCGAATTGTGCGAGCGAGAGAAAATACAAAAACCCTCTTAATATTTATTTTAAATGAATTTTATATGTTATATTAACTATATTCTCTATTTAGTCTAAGGTGTCAAGTGTCAACTAGCGTTGCTATGCATTATGAGGCGAGACCAGCACCTTTGCGGGACAGTGTAGTTAAAACTACTATGAATTATAGATTTTATAGAATACATCATCTTTATTATTATGGAAAATATAGCATTCAGAAGAAAGTCGTTGAACTAAATGAGCTAAAGATTAGAACAAGAATCAGCATCTGGTATTTTGTCCCTATGGAAAAAAAACAGAAGCGATCAGAAATAGAGTCTTATCTTTAAGGTCAAAATTTATTTGCGATCTGAAATCTTTAATGTCAAAAATCTGTTGTGAACACCAATAGATGAGTGTATATAAGTTAAAAAAAAAAAACACCGGTTTGCACTCCGGGAGTGCTGGCAGAAGTGAAAACTTGAACATTAACGTTGTAAACAGCAAGAGCAAGCCTTCCTCTCCTACGCTGCGCCGGCGGTCTACTCTCCCTCAGTTTTATGAATTTTCGATCAGGTCACGTGTCCTGACGCGAGTTTAACATTTTTTACCCATCCCAAAAAGTTCACAACGCCGCTAAAGAAGTTTTTACTTCAAAAATCGGTGGCGATCAAAAATAGTTCTTGTTTGCTTCTCAGAAAACTTTTTCGCGATAAATGTAACTATATGTTCATGTAATTTTATTAATCTACGCCACATTAAAAAAATGTAGTTATAACTGTATCTGACGTAACAAGCGAAACATGTATAAGTACGTAGCACTACTTAAGTACCTAAGCATTTAATATCAATATTATATAAGAACGTTAATACGTAAAGACTCAAAACAATATGCATTTACAGGTTTTAGACTATTTTTAATATAAATACCTATTATAAGTAGCTTTTATTATGTGCTCCTACAATTTCGTAAGTATCTGCATTAATGCCTAGTACTTCGTTCGTGCTAAAATTGGCCAGGTGTCAAAGGGTAATTTATAATTACTGTAAAATCGCCGAAAAATTATCAAAAAAATTGACAAATTGAATCGATTTATCGGCCATTTTGCGGTTCATTTAATTTATTGATTTTCTTTTATTTATAGACTGAATTTATTGCTGTTAAATATTGAAATATTTATATATTGTCCGTTATATAACGGTGGTGAGTATTTAAAACTAGATTATTGCGTTGTTAAGATTTTATTTAATTGATATTAATTACGAACAACGAATGTAATGAAACGAATAAAATGTGTAAAGAAATTTCTTGTATTTTTAATACGTTCATCATCTACTTACATTTTACCGCCTGTTGACTTAGTAGGGTGCGTATTCGCCTTCTAAGCAGCGGATATCGGGTTCGATTCCCAGGTGGAACCACAAGTTTTCGCCATAAACGAAATTCGTGTTTGTACCCACAAACACGAACGCGATTGTGTGATGTAAATGTTTCCGGCACCCACGACTCAAGTCATCGAACTTAGTGCAGGGCTGTGAAAGTGACAGTGCTAACATTTATATTTAACCTGTTTTAGTCCACTGCTGTGCAAAGGCCTCCTATAGATTTTGCCATTCGTCACTCACATCTACGTACGTCATGAGTGAATATGTATCTTCTAGGGAAGTAGGCCCATCACTTTCCATCAGGTGAGATTGTAGTATTTGACTACAATCACTCAGCTTGCATATCGAGCATAAAAAAGTACGTAAACTTTATATTACGTAGTGACTTACTTAGAAAATTAAGAATGTTTATATAAAACCTATGTAAAACCCTTAAACTCTATGTTAAACCTGCTTCTCTTACAATGATGAATAAAAGAAAGTAAAATGCGTGATAAAGTCAATTCACTTTATTTTCATAAATTTCTACTTAACTAAAATATTTAACTTACAAAAATAAAAAAATATTAATTAATAGTAACAACTAAGTAACGAGGCACAATAGAAACATTAAGTTAGGTATAGTTACGATAGAGGAACAATGATGGTTACATTATTTTTAATGATTTGAAGGCGTATTATAAAATTTTAAAACGGAAAAAATTGTTCATGAAATATTAGTTCAAAATTGTTATATATAGTTTTTTGTGACAATGAAAAAATAATTATTGTACAATTTAGATAGAGATTTACTGAGTTAGAAATAAGCAGTCTAACTAACTCTTACTCCACGGATAAAAAAAATATGATAAACTGTGATAGTTTGAAATTGAAAAAGTATTTGTATTTTAAATGTTTTTAAATAACATTAATGATGATGTTGTAATCATGTAATTGGTATTTATAATGTTGATTATCCAGACAGCCATCATATTACTCTTGAAGAGTCGATAAAATTAATAATTCAGACTAGATAGGGAATCGAGAATTCTAATGAAAGAAACAGGAAACTAGATAAAGCAGATTTAAGTAGATACATTCTCCATTAATAGAAATCGTTTTAAATCGAAGAAATTAGTACCCAAACAGCTTTTATAGAGGGTATTTAAAGGTAGCTGTAAAAAGATAGAAAATTTAGACTTACGAAATAATATACCGTTGCCACAACCAATAACGCGGCATTTGTATGGCATGAGACCTAAAAATAACGATTCAAAGAATGAGGAATTTCACTTTTCCACTACCAACTCTAGGATTCTTAGATTTATTGTTCGTAACGGTAATACTGCTGCGGTTGGGGCTGCGCTTGAGGTCTCGGCGCGTGCTGTGGCTGGGTGAACTGCTGTGGCTGAGCGTGGTGCTGAGGCTGCTGAGTTTGAGGCTTGGGAGTGGGAATCTTGACGACGATGTCGGTAGGTTGGCGAGATACCTGATAACATAATGGTTTGGTGAATTTTTGGATTGTGATGTAAATGTGACATATTATTACTATCTACAAAAACATTGACAGACTCTTAAGCGGCACCGCTATATGATAGATATTCCACAAATGCGGACGAAACGTTTTGCCTCCACATTCATAATGCGAACTGCAAAAGAATGGAATTCCTTACCAGAGTCTGTGTTCCCAGATAAATACAATATGGGAGTCTTTAAGTCACGAGTAAATAAGGCATAGGTGCTCCGTCGTCGACCGCATCGTCACTTACCAGCAGGTGAGATGGCAGTCGAATGTTTGCCTATCTTGAATAAAAAAAAAACTTGGATTTCTGGTTCGCGCTCATCAGTATCTACGGAACTTGGCGGATTCGGTGTGTGTGTGAACGCTTTGTGGATTTTCAACTGAACGTAGTACCGTGATTTAGATGGCACGTGGTCCTGTAGCTAGTATAGAAATGATGTACCGGCAGCATGAAAGCCAGTCACTCAAACGTGCGTTATCCTTGACTACATCATCATTTACCATCGGGTGCGATAGTGGTCATACGCTAGCCTCCCAGAAAAATATAGTTGGCTGGGAAGGCGCCGCTCAGTCATTCCATTACGGATACCTTCAAGTGGACTGTCGTCTAGTCTAAACGACATCATTGTAAAGTAAGCATCACTGTTCACAATTTGTCCTACGACTTCAAAGATTAAGTTCGTAAACTTACCTCAGCCTTGAAACCTTCCTTGGGATCCGCAGTATAAGACACAGTTCTGATGAAGCCATCACTATCTACCACGGAGTAGGAACCCTTGATGACGTCACCGTCTCTTTGCTCCTTGCGGTTCTGGTAGTTGGTGTACTGGTCGTCGTTCACGTCGAAACCAAACTGGTAAGAAGGATGAGGCTAAAAAGAAAAGAGAGAAGAAAACTTAATGAGATTTACGAGGTTATAGTGCCGATAAACTAAACAATTGCTTGACGCGAAGGTTTGAAATGTTTCAGCTTATCATTTCCACAGGGATCGAGCTTCTAGTGGATTTAAAACGATAAAAGTCACAATAAAAAAAAAATTGTAGTTGGGCCATTTTCTCGTGCTCGTTCTAACCCATTACTATAATACAGTCGTGGTTAAATTGTTACCACGCTCTATATCGTGTTCTGGCAGCTATCCCTTAAAGCCAGTCCCAATTTATGCTTATCGTGTTTACCAGCCTCGACCACATCATCACACCAACATTAAATTTAGGTAGTGGTATGAGACGTAGTGGAGAGTTGGCTATCCTATACGAGAAACAAATAATAATAATATGTAGATCAAAATAACATATTTTTATTTGTTTTTTACAATACAATACAAATAAATGTGCACGCCCCGCCACAAATTTGTCATACGATCCAGTGTCAAATATATGAAATGTTTACGGTCCCTTTTAACGTATGAAATGTGTACGATTTATATTATAGATAAGAAGTAACTTTACTTTAAAGTTGATAGTTCAAAGGTGCATACAGCCATTAAATATGATATAATTAGTTGAATGACAGTTTCTCCTCCGTGTACTCAGTAACATATTATTATGATAGCAGAGATCACGTCCTCACTCACAGTCAGACCTAATGATCCGTTATGTAAATAATTGTTTGTAATAAGCTTGTTTCGAGCTTTCACAATTCATAATGCAGCTTTCAATTTAGCTTGTTGCGTTACGGACAACTTGCATAATTCTATCACTAATATTATAAATCTGAAGATCCTTTTGTTAAATTCTATGCGTACCTATTGTTACATGCGCAATAACTCATAGAGAGACTTCAGTTTTGGTCGACAAGTATAGGTATATTTTATCAAGTCATTTTCACGCTTAAAGCCTCACACTGGATTCAAAGGCTTGTATCACACGTGCCGGAAATATTTACACCACCCAGGCAACTACACCCAGAACCAGAAGCACAAATATCCCTTGGCGAGGTTTGCTCCTGCCTGGAATCGAATCCTCGAGGCTTACAACGCAACTTGTCAACTGTGCTAACAGCTGGAACGTAATTACGTCCGGGCAATGTTTTTCAAACAATAACTAAAACCAATATCTTAAGACTGGTTACCTTTCACTAATTTGTTTCTGTAACTTTGATATGAAGTAATCCAAATAATAAAACACTTACTTAACTCGTATTCATAGTAGCTATATTAAAAGAACTTCTATGCCGTATACAGATGTATAAAGAAAGCTGAAGAAATCATTCGTCTAGTAAATATACGTAAGATAATATAAGATAAGATGTATATAATTTTAGTTTAGTAGAATTAAATAATTATAGACCATTGCCTTAGACGTATAGTAGCTTTATATCTGTAGGAAAGTAGGTACATTTAATATATTTGGAACCAAGTTGTTAATGTAATAACAAAAAGAGGACTCTAATCATGTTATTTTCAATATATAACAATTCGGGTAAAGTTAAACAGCAAGTTGAAAATATCTTATATACAGCGGTCACTAAAGGGTGCCTATAGACTTAATTATAAATATATGAGACAAATTTTCATTAATTTTTTTTATGGCACTAAATCTCTCAAATACAATAAGTATATTTGAAATCAATTCACATAACACCGGAGATAATGCACACACATAGCCAAAAAATTCCATCAGGTGAGATTGTGGTCAAACGCTTGACTATCGGACAAAAAAATAAAAATCATTCACTGCAAATTAGGAACGCCAAGTTTTTGTTAATTGAAAAGAAGGTCACTTCAAAAGAATACGACATAACAAAAAATCATTACTTTATTATTTCTAAGCCCAAATTACGGAAGACTTGGAGTTTCGTTCCACACGAATGCGTTCGGACAGATTAACCGGACAACTTTCACTCAGGAACTTGCCGGCCAATGCTCCATATACCCAGTCACTTTCTATGGGACGCAATGAGGAAATAGGGACTAACTAAATAATAGGGACTACCAATAATACTAATAGGTCTTGAATAGTCTTTATTGGGAGGTTTTAATACAGTTGTTTGTTGCTATCTTGAGTATAATAGTCCTAGATTTGATTCGAGCATGAAAGTTAATGAGTTAATAAATCTAATTATTCACTGTCTATCAATAAAGCCATTAGCTCCAGATCTTTTTATTTGATTTGTATTAACCAATTAGAGCCACTTTCAAATAAAAATAGAATCCTCTGAATTAGCCACAGAAAAAGTAATAAGTGCGTGATTTTGTATTATTTTTCCAAAACTTGTGTCATTCTTCGAGTGTTAATATGTAATAATGGTTGATTATTAGGTGTTGATAGTTTGTGAACATACATGAGTATCTGTAGACAGATCATACTAAGATAAAAAATGCGATTTTAGTTTTCGCTTCAACACTCCAATTCGAAATTCTAGTAATAAGTTTCCACCACTTTACTAGGAATTTACTTAGCGTTTGACTATTATCTTTCTTAGTAAATATTGATGCGAAGATCTTAAACATTTTGTTCGCTCTACGTCACGTTTTCAGCACTACATTACATGAGATTTTTACATGAGAGTGGCAAAGTTCGGCTGTATTTTGATACACGGTAGCTAGCCAAGAGAACATGAGTAAATTTCTCATTATGGAGAATCACACAGAACACCTCATTTGTTCGGTCCTTATCTTCGGTTGTTCTCTCATAACTGCACTACTCTACTCGCGAAGGATCGAAGTAAAGCGAATACGATAGTGTAGAAGGGCACTTCGGTTTGCTTCGTGCAACCTCGGCTTGCATCGGTTTACTTCCAATCATTATTGGTTTTTGCTCCCGTATCAAAGGACTGTATAGTCGTAGATCGGTGAATAGCCACGTGCTTGGACTTCAGTCGACTTCGAAGAGTACTTCGTCGAAGTAGTGAAGTGCAGGTTTTACAGTTGCTTTGGCCTTACTCTCATTACAAAACCCATAACAACAACTCGCGAAAAGATCGTTTCATGAAACAAGGCACGTTGCATAGTAGAAATATATTTCTACTATGCACGTTGCCTACTGACCTCCAATTATTTTTAATCTCATGTCATCCAATCCCACGAGTGTGATGAAAAGTCGTAAAAGTTGTAAACAAAGCTAAAGGTTACCTACTTACGGCAATGGCGTAATAAACCTACTGAATATCCGCTTAGACTTGTATTCTAGACACTTGGATATTCTCAAGTCTACATCGGGTTCCATTAGCCTGAAACGGGCATCTGGGACAAACTATAACTGAGTTGCTTTGAAATCCTGATGCATTTGAGAAAGCAAAACATTTAAACATATTTATTATGATAGAGCAGGGAAGGGTCTAATTATAGGTGTAGCCTTTCTTCCGCGAGAGCTATCTGATCAGGCAATGGGAAGACAGGGTATCAGTAGCAGAATGACAAGCATGGAGGCACATCACTCCGCTTGAGATTATAGTAGTAGTGCACTGTCAAAGCTGGCCTGGCTAAAAACCCTTCCACTAGTAGTAGAGTCCATAGTACCTTCCACCTTCAAGTAGAAAATCTGTTAGCAGATACCAAACGATGTTCCGGCAGCTATATTTGAGGACCGCTAGTCTAGCGTGTTTAACACCGTCGATTACATAATAAGGTAAACAACGGGAAGTGGGCATATGTATCATGATATGACACATATTCCCACCTAAAACCAGAAACATAAATTTCCCTTGACGAGTAAACTGTGCTTCCATCGGGAATCGAAACCGATACACGCTGCTTACAATGCGGACGCACACTGAACTAAGCCAACGTGAATTTCAACATCTTGCAACTTAGGCAAAAGCTCATACCTAATATTATACTAACATGGTTCCACGAATAAGAGTCGAATACATTATTCACTCTTCCTTTTTCTTCGGTCGAAATGGTCCATTGAACAGCTTTCACTTACAAGAAAGAGAAAAAAGAGATCATGAAAACTTACGTCATAATCTTCGGGCTCCTGCTGTTGCCTTTGAGACTGGTACTGGGGCTGCGACTGCGGCTGCGGTTGTGGCCTGTATTGAGGCTGAGTTTGGTACTGCTGCTGGTATTGACCTTCGCTCTGTTGGACGGCGTAGGGCTATGGAACAAAGAACGAAGGTAAGTTATAGATGTTACTAATATAAGAGGAATTAACGATCGTATCACAGCGTTTGCCCGTGGAAGCTGTGAGGGTGGTGATTTAACAAGCAATTTCGAAGTTATTATTGTTTATGTCATTATCTGCGTATGTGCTAATTGCGAAACTCTCGAAAACTGTAAAGAAAAACATCGTGAAGAAATCGACATGCCCAAGAACAGTCAAATTCGAAAGCAGAAGCTGACCTCAGCCTAGTCTGTGGTGGTGCCAATACCAATGCCGAACATCTCGCTCTGGAGAGAACACGAAAGAACAGATAACTTTGGCGATATCCCAGTTTTACTATTTTAACAAATTCCTAAAATTAGTTATGATCCGACGATTTAAAATTATGAGTTAGGCAGAGAATGCCTTGCAAATATGCTCCACCGTTTAACGCATCGTCTCAAATCATCAGGTGGATCGCGGTCAAATGCTTTCACCATAAAAAAATCAAATGCTTACAATTCTGGCAGGCGCAGGCGCCGCTGCTTGTATGTGTGTCGGCCTGGAGATGACCTGCGTTTGCGCTGGTGCTTGGCTGTGACCACCTTGGTCAGCCAGGTACTGTCTGAGTAGATGTGGAGGGATCTCTGCTGCCTGTTGACAGAGTACACCTTGAGTGGAAGTAGCAATGTAATGGGTAACAAATCGAACAAAATGTGTCATTGATTCAAAAACCAGCACACAACAGTGCACCACTGTGCCATTGAATGTTGAGATAAAAGGTATATGAGTGAAGTGGATACTTCCGCAGTACTAATAATTATAATTACAAAACATTATATCTTTTTGCTGTACAGTCTTCGTTACGTCAAAAATGTAGGCATTTGAAGTTGAGCTCCGTACTATTTCGAAACACCGTTCAACTATCGAATGCTTTATCGATTGCACTATTTGTCGATTGTCGCTTTTAACAAAAAATCTTTAACCGTCGAACACTTTGCTAATTTGCGTGAATTCAGATAAAAATCTTTGCATTTTGAAATAATGTCGAACCGTCTCTGTAAACTCTGTAAAGAGAGGACTGTTAAATGTCATTTTTCTATGACCCTGTATGAGATCTTGTCTGGCTGTAGATCATGCAAATGACTAGGATCTTATTCGTTATTAAGGTCATGTTACTAGTCAGATAGTCACAGGTTTCACCTTCATTCTGTCGACAAAATCTGTTAAAATTTCTACATTAAGAGAGAATCAATCATCTACAAACTTTTAACATTTTTATAACTAGAGTAAACTCATGAATGATTGACTATTTCATCCACTCACGTTAATTCACATGCTCATCCACCTAAGAAATTGCACCAATTTGTCGGCCCAATTAATCGACAGTTAATAATTACATAAAAAAGCAGCAAACGAGTCTCAATTACGTTACATAAGTCGGCAAGATCGTAACGGACAAGTAACGTTACGAAACTGTAACACTCGGACACTCTGGTTTACTTCTCGACCGATTGGTCATAGATTTTTAAAACACACGTGAATGTTTTGTTGCTATTGTAGACCGTTTGCTTGTGTGCTTTGTGGGACGATGCTCAGTTTTCCGCTCTGGTTGTTAGTAACAGTCCTTGGAGAGGAATTCGATGTTGCAATGGTATTGAATATTGAGCGGTGCGCTTTTATGAGTAACAATATAGTTAGAGGTTGTGAGTATGCTATGGCTTAGCCTAAGTGGGATCGGATTAGTCAGCTCAGTGAGAAGTTGTATGGGTCTCCAAGTTGGTCTTCAGATAAATAATATTTAAATTCTTCGAGCGAAACAAACCAGTGGGTTCGAAACTCGGCACATTCATGTTACAATGAGCACAATTTTCAACATTTGTGCTTCTGGTTCTGGGTGTGATTGTGTGTGTGTAAAACGTAAATGCTTCCCACGATACAATTCTTTTAACTAAGTGTGATTGTGAATGCGTTTATTTGTTGTTTGTTTTGCTGAAAACGAATTTTGCTCGTAAGTGCTTTTATCAGCTCTTTCAATAAAAATTGGCAAAAAGGTACTCCGGTACATATTGTTCGTAGATTTGAAAAGCCAATCGAAGAGAAACTGGAAATAACTAAGCTATCTTTCAGTTCAAGTTAATGTATAAAATAATGTAAAACATTGCAGTTTTACAAAAAGCTTTGAAAGCTTTAAAACGCAACTGGCCTCTATATTCTAATGTCAAAGTCCACGTCCCCAGGTGGCGTATATGGGAAGTAGAGAACTTTACTCCACCGAAAACGAAATATTGAGAAAAACTGTAGAGGGAGAATTCGCGAGATGTTATTGCAGGTAACGTTAGTATCTTTGTCAATAAAGAGTTATTGTATTGTTTTGTATTGTTAGTAAAGCTGACCCATCCCGGGCGCCCTCTGTCACAATAATATATACATATATATTTTTTTTCTTATATGATTGATGATTTATAACTGATTATATGTACAGATCATACAATACATACATATATTTGGACATCGATTAATGCTTGTTGCAAGGTATTTCCCAAAGAAAGGGAACAACTTAAAAACTCTTTCGTGGATATTTACAACTTGCTTCAGGCCGTCACGTACTTATTATTTAATAATTATCGCATGCTGTCAAAAACAAACTAATTAGTAATACTGATTAGGTTTAAATTATTGTGTAGCGTCGTAAACACGCAATGGGCACTTAGTCCGGCGATTAAAACATTCTTCGCGATAGGTATCAATAAGGAAATACTGACTTTTCTAATGATTAAATTACACACGACACATATATACTTGTTCATATGTATTTAGGTAAATTAAACAGGGCTTTTATCTGGCAATGAGTACCAACCCGGGATAGCATAGCTTAATTATCATGAATGGTGTACAAATAAATATATGTAGTAAATAATTATATAAACGCTTATACACCTACAGCAGCACACTAAGTTTGACAACTTGTATGCTGGAAACTGGAAATGCTGGATGTTAGAAACAATATAACCCCACACACAGAACCACATCCAGAAACAGAAGTATACATTTCCTTTGGGGAGAAAATATTTGTTTCCACCGGGATTCGAACCCGATACCCGCTGCTTTAAAGGCGAACGCGCACTCAAATAAGCCAAGCGGGCAGTTCAATATAAAATACACATTTCAAGTTACGTGGCATAAGATAATTTCAGTCTATTTATATACAGTCATTGTTAAGTACTGTACGATCCATTTTTATAAGAAAAAAAAAAGTTTTATTTTTTTATTTTTATAAGTAACATCCATATAACATCCAACGTCATCCCATATACGGTTGACATATCTCCAGTTCGCTCGAAGCGTTTCGCTTCTCCATCTATTCGTTCTATGATAAACGTCATCCGTACTGCGAAGAAGTGGATCTAATTGCTCTCATCTTTGTTCCCCGAACAGTATAATCCGGGAGTCTTCAAGTCAAGAGTGAATAGGTACCTTCTAGGCAAGCATGCTACATTTTCGCCCTTAATCGCTTTCCATCAGGTGAGATTGTGGTCAAACCCTAGCCTATCGGACACAAAAAATATACATATATAAATCATTGGGTATAATAGGTTACTATAGTCAAAATGTAACGAATATTTGTTTCTCCATGGCATAGAGCGTACGTATATAGGTACTTCATCCTGAATACAATACAATACCTATTTATTGAACACTAATAAGATAGTTAAGTAACATGTTAATAACATAGAAACTAATAATAATATTTTTGTACAATGGGCAAATTATCACATAAAGCAATCTCTTACAGGCAACCTTTGAATTTTCAGGAGTGAGCTATACAACTGTTTCTGTTTTAGCAATATATTAAACTAATAAAATGTGTGCATACACAAAGTGAGATACTTAAAATCCAAACCAAAACTATTTAGAATTTTAACAAACACGTAAATCATTTATTAGATAAACCAAAATTAATTTCACAGTGTAACTGAAACCGAAATCCATATTAAGTTCATCAACTACTAACTTGCTGAGGCTGGTATTGATGCTGTGGTCTAGCAAAGGCTCCAACGAAGACACACCCCAAAACCACCAACGCTGAACACCTCATTTTCACTCACAAATAAAAAAAATCTACTGTAATATGACCAGCACTAGTACACGCACGGATTACGTATAGCAATGCATGTGACCGACTCTCTCTTTATATAGAGGCACCCCGTATGCGAGGGCGGGAGAAAAAAATGCACCGATAGAAATTCAAATTAGAACGTCGTTCCATCAATGGTTCGGGTTTCAATGGATTTATGTTAAAACATTTCATAATTATTCTGCAGGAGTCCTTGCGAGCTGTGTCGTTTTTAAGTAGAATTTCAGGATGACATCCAAAAATTATCGTGCACGTTATTATTCTTTTCAGTGAGGCATTTTTTTGTTACCCTTGAACGCAGAGATGTTTTTGTTAGGTTTACATTATCATTTTACAACAAGGTAACAAACATAATTACTTAAAATATAAATATAACATCTGTCTTACCATAATAAAAGTTTATTAAGAGACAACTTTCATGTAAGTAATTATTAATAGCCTCTTGTGTGAAAGTTATCGAGCTGAACCTATTTCGTTACTTTAAAATAAAAAACTGGCCAAGTGCGAGTCGGACTCACGCACGAAGGGTTCTGTAACATTAACTTTAAAAACGGCTAAAAAATCATGGCAGCCCTCTAAATATTTGTTTTATTTTAAGTTAATTATTTATTTTAAAAGTTAATATATAACTAAATATTCTGTGTATATTTCAAGCGATAACCAGTAGTTATTATCAATATTGAGCAAAAACGAGCAAAAAAAAAGGTTTGTTGTATGGGAGCTTCCTAAAATATTTATATTATTCTGTTTTTTAGTATTTGTTGTTATAGCGGCAACAGAAATACATCATCTGTAAAAATTTCAACAGTCTGACTATCACGGTTTTTGATATACAGCCCGGTGACAGACGGACAGATAGACGGACGGACAGAGGAGTCTTAGTAATAGGAGACCCTATTACTAAGACTCCGCTGTCCGTCCGTCCGTTTTACCCTTTGGTTACGGAACCCTAAAAAAGTAACAAAAATGTGGCCACCTTGGAACTTGCCTGAGTATTTTTAACCCCCGACGAAAAAGAGGGGTTTATAAAGTTTGTAGGGTGTATCTGTCTGTGGACTGACTTTAATTTAGTTTTATTTCGTCTTATAGGTTATTTGATTATAATTGTTTTAAGCTATGTTTTTTAAAAATATGTGAAGCCGTGTTCTAGATAGAGCGTCAGGGGCTTACCAAAATATTGGTTTTATCACTTGTTTTGATTTATCTCCAATTATCTTGGTCCTTGTAGAAACGACAGACCTGCTGTCTTAGCAGTATCATCGGTGTCTTCGTAACATATCCATGACAGCTCCAGTTAGAATCAACTGGATACATCAGTTGACTTTAACTGGGTCTACCAGAATATCATATAATATACGGTCGTTGAATTGGATAAATGACTCATCTATTCCTTTTCTTTTACCAACTTTGTCGGAATCGACCAAAAGTTGCAGAGTCGAAAGTTATGCTATCAAGCAGACAGGTTTATGTAAGAAAGTCTTAAAAGGAACGTCTTCTGGTATGCCGTGCTTAGTATTTAAATGTTAAGCAATAATAAGATAATTTAAACGTAAGCAAAGCTTAAAAAAACCGATATTTTGGTTTTAGCTTGATCGATTTTAATAAAAGTTATATGGGCCCACCTCTGAAGTATAATCTACAAACAAAAAAAGAATTTGGAGAATCAGTCCACAAATGGGGGAGAAATCGGTGAACATACATAAAAAAAAATACAAACAGTCGAACATAGAACCTCCTCGGTTAAAAAGTTCCTATAGTGTAATGTAATCAGAGTTTGAAATGTCTATGGAATTTCCATATTTCAAAGCCTCTTCCACCAATTGAAGAGCCGGTCTATTAGGATACCTCTTATTTTCTACCGACTACACAAAAAGGGGGGGGGGGGTACTAGTATTGAAGTCGACTGTATTTTTTTTTTTAAGAAGCCAGTATGAAAGGAGCGGAAACCATTGCCCGCGTCTTTGTTTCCTGAACGGTATAATCTGCGAGTCTTCAAGTTTAATAGGTATCTTCTAGAGACGTTACATTTTCATTTGCATCATCACTTTCCATCAGGTCAAATGCTTTCCAATCTAGCATAAAAATGTATGAAAGAATGCCCTACCAACATGTATGGTGGTGCCTCCATCTATCCAGGGCTGATGTTTTCTCACAGATCGATGCAGTCGTGCTCTCGTAATGGTTTTGGCCTTGCAACTCTAATGCCATTGCACTTTACGTGCAAAATACCACTGCGTTCACTTTTGTCTGTACGGTGCATCAATTAATTACTCCATTGTATATGCGTGTCGATATTCCATGGTTTTATCGGGTCAAGGGGCAAAACGCGAATTAAAGAACATTTGATTGCTAGCTCTTGTTTTTGATATCCATGAGTTAGTGTACCAGTTAATATTTATAATAGAATGTCTGTGTTCACCAAGACAAGTTAAAACTCTGAAGCTTAAAAAAGCTTTCACACTCACGGCTCCACCTAAGTTCGATGATTTTTGTCGTGTCGGAAACTTTCACATCACAGAAAAACTATTTTTCCTTGGGAAGAAAATTTGTGTTCCTACCGGATATCGAACCCAATACCCCTGCTTAGAAGGCGAACGCGCACCCAACTAAGCCAACGGGCACCTCAAGTTAAGTCAGTGAGGCATTGTCGCCAGTACAATGAACAATTGATAGTGGACTTGAGCACTTGAGTTACTTAAAGGCTCGGTGCTCGGTAATTAGTAGCAAACTATTTAGCTGTATAGATAGTTGTATGTGTCAGTTTTGTTTAAAAAAATATATGCGATTTTAGATTATTGCAAAATTGTATTTGCTGTTATTTTGTGTTTGACGTTTTACTATTGACAGTTATTCAACATTTAATGCCATCTCCCGGTAAAATTATCTTTAAACAAGTATGTCTTTAACCGGAGTATGGAGAATTCAGAATTTAGTCTTCTGAATCCACTTGAAAGTATGTAGGTAATATAATTAATTTAATTATTTATGAAACATACAGAGCGGTCATCAAAATAGTACTCAGTACTAGACAAATCAATTACGAGCGTGATGCGTAGACGAGTGAAGCGAATAAAAGCGATAACGCATGAAACGAACTATTGACGTGAGTGATCGGGGCGTTCGAAACGTCAGATGAATTCGTGCTTTTTTTTACATTTTGTTGAGCAAAGAGTATTTATTACAAACCTGAGATTATATACTGTTAAAGTAAATCAATTTCATATAATAATACATTTATTTTTTATTAATAAGGGAAGTTATAGGAATCATAGCTTCAATGCATTAAAGCTAACTATTTGTATTCAAAGTCAGATGTCAAAAGTCTGTAATTGATAATGGTCCAACCATTACGGAAATTCTTGTATATTCATACCATAATAATTTGATCATAAATCATCTAGTAAGCCCGCGAATAACCGTCGCGTCGTCTAGCACAGATTATTAAATAGTCAAGATTACAGCTGTTGTTTAAACTGTTAGCTGTCAATAGAATGCCTACTTTCTGCAAAATGTATGTTTCATGATGAAATCTGAACTTTCTTTAAAGTTTTTTTTTATATATCTTGAGTGGGAGTTGTATAGTCACATTTTGTAATGGGAACTAATATTTTTGTCATTAAAGCACGAGACTTAAAACAGTTGTTATTTAGGGGTACACGTCAGGGAGGCAGCAGGAGTTACCCCGCTGTGGGGAAGAGGGAGGGTGTTAAGTTCTCTTACACCGTGCTCCATTTTAATTATCATATCTTCTGATTTTGCCTCTGGGGCAAGTATAGTATCATTTTTAGATCAATAAATGATTTTCTGAAACAAAAAGCTATATAAAATGTAACTTAAATAGAAAAAAAAGCGGCATATAAATTTAAAATCTTTTCAACGTAAGAATCCTGCCCATGTCGATTAATTATAAATTAGTAACAAGATGGAGTTCAAAAAAAAAAGCCACATCCATTTTAATTAAAAATATATAAGTTTTATAGGAACAGTTAATAAAACTGCGTTAAAAAAAATCATAGTGCGGTAGAGGCGGTTTACAATTATACGAAGTTTTTAATTATAAAAATCACAAGGTATTTAAAATAATAACAGTAGAGTACGACATTTTTTAACTTCCGTTAAAAATCTTTGGATGTTCTTAGCTGTTACAAGTAGTTGATAATTCTTACTTCTTATTGTAACATCGTATACTACTATGTATATGATTTTTTCTCTAATTAAATAACTCATTTAAATTTTGCAATAGCAATAAACAATCCAATCTCCCAATCATAAGTCATAACTCAATTGAAAACATTATGAGTGGCTGAGTAAGTGCTCTTTCAATGTAACATCGTAACTTACTTAGTGCTTACATATACCTACTAACAATAAGGGATGTTTGGCAATCCATTGTTTGGTCGATGTCGTTCAGTTTGGTATTTTTGGAACAATGATAATCAACTAAGTAGTAGTCATTGGTACTGCTCAAAAGCTTGAACTGATTTTTCTTTTAACGGTATACGTCCTTTCAGTCCTTTGCCTTATATCACAATATTTTAATTATACGGAACACCAATTTGGCAATACTATGATCAAATCGGATAAAACATTACCGAAACGTTTAATATTTTAGTAAAATCCTATCCTACTAATATTATAAATGCGGAAGTGTGTATGTGTGAATGTTTGTTATCACGTATCTCCGTAAATACTAAACCAATTTTAGTTAAATTTGGAATGCAGGTTGCTTATACTCTGGATTAGGACATAGGCTACTTTAATCATCATCATCATCAGTGGGCGAAGCCGCGTTGCTCAACTAGTACATAATAATTTCGAGTACAGATGAATTCAATGCTATCATATCCCAAGCACGTTATCCAAAAATGACAATTTCTACTGATTCCTAGTTTTTGCAATGTTTCCATACCTGCAACAGACCATCTCGAGCATCTTGGAATAACTCTATCGTCTAATCTAAATTTTGGCATATATGTAGGTATGGAGTCAAAAGTTTGTCTGGCTCCCACAAAGCTTGGTATTCTTGCAAATCCTAGTTTTTCACACCGATATCTGATTAACTTATATCAGGCTCAAGTCCTGTCGTGTATATAATACTGTTCTCATCTTCGGGATGGATAGGCCCAGTTGTGTTTAGCTTAATCTGCAACGACCCTATGTTTGATGCTAGGATCTAAAGCCTAGAGCACGAAAGCGAAGTCGCTTATCTATAATTTAGTGGTTTACTATTCTTAGAGTGTACTACAGAATTATGCTGTTTAATTTCCCTCGCCCCATTTTATCATCTTACAACCAGATGTGCACTGTCTCTCGCCATCTCCACATAGTTGATATTGCGCGTTTTACAAACACTTTTATTTTGCGCGCTGATTTGTGGAACTCATTGCCTGAGTCTGTTTCCTGACAGGTACACTGGGGAGTTTTTAAATTAAGAGTCAATAGAGCTAAACGATATAATTAATAGATAAAATCTAATAGGTAAGCGTGTTACATCTTAGACCGCATCGGCACCTAACAGCAAGTAAGATTGTCAATGGGAAACCTATTTTCAATCAAAAATATCCACCATACATACGCCACCAGGTTTCACTTTTGTGATGAAGAACGGTAAAAAACGCTCGCGTAGAAACTCACCGCGCAAGCCATGTGGTGAGCAGTATTATTAAGTGCTTTGTGATTGTCAATAATGGGCCAGTCTAAATGAGGTGTTCATATTAAAATAATTACATAACTTCAATTAATTTTAGCAGTAGACAGTAGCGCGCGTTGATGTCTTTTTGTTTAGCTAATACAATACTGATGATTATACGGTCAGTTTAAGAAGTGGTCATTAGGAATTGTTGTTTTAAAATGCTGAATACAAATCATGCCTCACTACTCTCATACATTTTTTTTTTTACTTATTTACGCGTTAAAAAAAATATTTATTTCAGCTAAATATATAAACCAATTTCTACATTAATGAACACTCATAAAATAAGATGGGCACAATAATGCTAGAAATAATGATAGCCACAACACACTTTGTCGATTATCTTTTTTCAACCGACTTAAAAAAAGGAGGTCCTCAATTCGACTGTAAGCTTTTTTTTTGGGTGTGTATGCTACGCGATATATCCGCCAATTATTAATCCATTTGATGTTTTTTTTTGTTTGGTAGATTATAAGTGATCCCAGATCAATTTTATCGAAATCGACCCAAAACCAAAATATAAGCGTTAGAGTCGGTTTTTTAAGCTTTGCTTGCTCTGTCACAATAGTGGCAATCTCAAGATGAAGACAAATGGATTGACGAAAGAATCATCAAAATCAGCCCACGCATTTTGTCTATACAGCACCACAAATGAACACATAGATAGATATAGATATAGATAGAACACCATAGAATAAAAAAGAATATCAAATAGGAATGCCAGTAATTATACAAGTGTAACAATAGGCATACGTAGACTGAAAAACAAATTACCCACCTTTGCATACCGCAACCGGATAAAAATAATAGCTTGCATAATAGCAAGCAAAGCAGCTGCTTCTCTGTACTCAAAAAAGCTCAACGCTGCTAAAAATAAGCTTATATTGCACCACACCTATAATACTTATTAACGCCAATGGCATAGCTTGATAGTAGGTTGTGTCGAGGCGGATAGGCCGATATCAGGTCACATTACTGTAACATGCTCTTAATTTGCAATACCTAGCCTGACCGGTTACCGTTATGACAAAAAGCCGCAGGATGTATGAATGTGAAGTTGATAACTTATGCCCTATTGCAGAAACGATCACTGTAACTCTCTACATATTATATACATACACCTATGTAAAGATATGTTGTTATTTTGCGAACCGCAACTGGAACTGCTTGCCTAAGTCTGTTTTCTGATTAGTATAAAATAGAGAAAAATTGAATTCAAGTCTTTCAAGTCGAGAGTGAATATTCTGAGAATTTGGTTGTCTGGAAGAAATTGCTTTGAAGCGATAAGAGCGCCCTTTGTGTTACTATGTTATATATAGCATTTCGTTGCAAGTGCTTTCTTTTGGTGTGCAAATAAAGTATTTATCTATCTATACATAGAAATCTTCTAGGCAAACGAGCTCCATAATCGCTGGCATTGTTACTTAACAACAGGATAGATAGTGGTAAAACGTTTGCCTAACTTGGATAAAAACAAATTTTCTAACCCCGACGCCGAAAATCTAAGATGTCTTTACGCCTATATCTGTGTGTGGCATTTACCATCAGGTGATTTAAAAAAATATAGTAATAGGTTTTGAAAATACTCTTTAAAAGAGGATATGCTGTTACTAAATTATTTATCTATCTCCATAGTTACACCATCGGAGACCTAAATCACATCACACTAATGTTACAATGGTGAAAGTTTCTATGTTTGTTACTTCTTCACGTTCAAACGGTTGGATCAATTTTGACGAAATTTGGTATGAAAGTAGCTGACACCCTGGATTAACAAAGGCTACTTTATATCCCGGAATTCCTGCTGGTTCGGTTCTGAGGCGGATAAAACCACGGGGCGCAGCTAGTTCTACATAAACGGAATAGATGGGAGTGGCACTTTGTAAACCAATTTTTCAACGGATAAAATCACATGCGACGACGTAACACGTGCAGAATGTCGCAACATAACCTCATATCATGAGGTGGTCTCCATTTACCGAGGGCGTGGTCGACTGTCACATGTAGAGGCTAGTATAGAGCAGACCATACCAGACAATTTAATTTTTAACCGACTTCAAAAAAAAACTAGGAGGTTCTCAATTCGACTGTATTTTTTTGTGAGTTACCTCAGAACTTTTTTATATGTAAACTGATTTTTATGATTCTTTTTTTATTTGAAAGCTGGTGCTTTTTATGTAGTCTCATTGAAATCTGGTCAAGGTCTGATCAGTAGTTTTTGAGTTATCGTCAATAATGCGTGTTTAATTCAATAAATCTGATCAAGGTTCCGATGATAAAGCGGTGAAGTCGGTTTTTTAAGCTAAAGCTTTTTTTAAGTTTTTTAAGCTTTGCTTGCGTTTAATTATTTTAAGTTTTTAAAATAAATCATTGGTTCATCCAGCCAATTAAAGAGATAAGAAGATGTTTAACATTTAACATCAGTCAACTAATACTGGCGCAGTGCCTTGTCGTGCAGAAGGTTCAAAACTCTAGATGGCACTGAAATGTAATGTGCAAGCGTGACGTTACTTCACGCGTCTCTCAATTAAATAAAAAAAAACTTATATATTTCCTTCTTCTCCAAAAACACATCAGCCTTTTGCATTCAACTGTAGAGTAATTATGAGACACAATGTTAATTGATCTTATGCGATGCACTAATTGCCCTCATAATACGTAACGACATGCATAAAGGCAGGTAACATTATGTCGAAACGCTTGGCACTGCCACAGGCGTGGCAGAGCCAAGTGGAGCGCGCCGGCCGTTGCATGTCCAGTGTAGTGGGACAGTTTATTATGTGAATCATGTAAGGAGTCAGTGATAATAATGGTAACCTATGTTAATTAGGATGCCATTTTGCGAATTTTGAAGTGGAATCATTAATTTTTATGAGTGCCTCTTTGGGGCCCATGTCAATGAATGTTTTTTGTTTTTTTTTTTATTTGTGACAGGCTAGTGTTTGACCACTATCTCACCTGATGGTAAGTGATGTGATCGAAGCTGGTAAACACACTAGACCTGGAATACGCAGGCTCTCAAGGATAACTGCCGGAACACCGTATTTGGCTTGGCGGCAGACTTTCAACTTGATGGTGGTAAGCTACTTTGGTAGCAAGCCAGGCGAGCAACTCACAAAATGCTCTACCACCTCTCAAATGTCACCCGATTAGCACCACCCGGGGACCACGTGTAGGGAGTCAGACTTAAGGTGTATCCTCCTACGGACGTGGGTGACTCAGCCCCCAAAATTTTTTAGATTTTGAGTTTGAATGACGTTCTGACAGCTTCGATATATGACAGACATATAAGCTTTATTAATATCGTTAAAAATACCTCCGCAAATAAACACACAAGTCTATTTTAACGAGATACGGAGGTTTTTTGCGTAGCAGACTCAGATTAGTTCTACTATCTCTGCAATGGCCTTAATGGGGTCTTCATTAAGCAAAGATAGTGATCTTGTTGTCATCATGCTATAATGAATGGTGGTTTATCACACAAACCAGGTTAACATGATGGAACTGATAGTACGTCGTGCCATGCTCAAATGATCTTACAACAATCAGTTTTACATCTACCCCTTTTTATTTGCAGTAACGAATTTAATTTTTGTAACGACGAGAACGACCCTGTTCCTCAATTACTGATAAAACAATGGATTATTATATATTTCACGCAATGATGATAGATCATAATCTTTCGGTTAGTAGCTATCTATTTACTAGTACATGTTATACCGTTATTAATATTTCTCGTTTTTGACTAATTCGTGCTGGTTTTAACCAGCCCCAAAATCGGCAGCAAAGGCTTCGAAAATAAAAGATCAGGGTATCGTTTCCGATTTCTATCTGCTCTAGTCCAATTTTCGGCTGTTCCACCAGATTGCTTATCTGGGTCTCTGTTTATTACCACTAAAAAGTTCTGTATTGCTTGTTTTAAATTTTCATTTCTATGGAATTCTAATATTGAGGCTTGTTTTTTCCCTGAGGGAGAGTTTTGTTTGGTCTATATTATCATGAGATTCCTGCCCATATTGTACTTTTTAATCTAGATTTGGTACAAAATGTTTTTCTCTTGCTTGTTTGTCCTACTAGTTAGTGGGCAATCAAATGGTGGTCAAGATCTTTTAAGCATCTAACATGACTTACCTACTGTTATCTCCTTCCACTGTTGATTCACGTTTGTTTTTAAATTTTGAACATGCAGTTAAACATAAACATTCAACAGCGCTACAATAAATTCAAAGACTTTTGTCGTGGGTGCCGCACACACTATCGCACTCAAACCCAGAAACACCAATTTATTTTTGGTAGCATCCCTTTGAACACTGTGATATCGTGCTTCTATACAAGTAGATCAAATAATACAAACAATAGTACATTAAACAATTATTTTTTTAAATAGATCTCATAAGTCACATGTCGGTTGCAAAACTGTTAAGGAATCTGACCAATTCCGCATTTGGATTGAAAATTAAAGCACGTCCGGAATCTTTTTAGGTTCCAATTAGATTCAAGTCTAGATTTGAAAGTAAACTGCTACTGTAAATACTTATTAGATAGTCTGTGCTAATATGTCTATGGTATTTTATCTTGGCACACAGTATCATCAAAGATAAAGTTTGGTATTTCAAAAAGGTGACAAGCATACATAAAACACTGGACTAAAATCGGTTCATCTCTAGAAGATCTATCTGTCTTCTGGAGATGAATCGATTATAGTTCGATCGATTTAATTGAAAAATTAATTAAATTAAAAACTGATCACTGGTTTAAATTAAATTGTGCCTTACATACGATACTTAGGTCGTAAAAAACAATGTTTTACTATTTTTTTTTTGCAAATAGTGTTTGTTACAAAATATTCTAAAATAATTTAGCTGTACGAATGGTAAACGTAGAAGCAAACCGTTTGAAGTGGATTGGATACGTCAATAATAAATGTATGATAAATGTCTAATGCAACACACTGCGCGAACCAAATGCGTATAGTGTGTGGCAACTGTTTATTGTGTTAGATTCATTAAACTTTTACATATAATTATTTAGGCAAATCAAACAACAATTAACTATAAAAACTTTAATAACTTTAAATCAGCACAACAATAACATCTATAACTACGACTAAATAAATTAAATACACGTACTCTACAAATCTACCAATCCTTCGTCGTGCCCAGATCTTACGACGAGAATTTGTCCCCCACGTGGTGCCTAACCCCCCACTTGTAGTTGGCATTCTTGTCGGTCTTCACGAAGGTGTGAACTGGGCCTGTGACCCCCGAGGAACCACGGTGGTCACCGTCATACTCGTGACCACGTTTCGGACGCTGCCATTGTGGAGTCTCATGCTCGGGAACGTCGTGAATCGGTTCGTGAACGGCGTGAACTAGAAAACAACAATTATTATTGGAGATAACAACAATGATGTAAAGTTTAATAGATTTCGATTTCATGAGTAGGTCATTGGTTCGTGGCGTGACTCTTGATTAAAACTAGATTATTGAGATGTTTAGATATTGAATTATGATCAAAGAAAGTGGAAGATAACTGAATTGAGCTGCTCGTTGGCTAAGTTGGGTGGCGTTCGCCTTCTAAGCAGGGGTATCGGGTTCGATTCCCGACTAAAACACAAGTTTTTTTGCCCAAGAAAAATTTGTGTTTCTGGTTCTGATTGTAACAGAATGTTTCCGGCACCCACGACACAAGTCATCAAACTTATTTTGGGGCTGTGAGTGTGAAACGTCGTGGGTGCTGGAAACATTCACTTCACACACACAATCACAACCAGAACCAGAAACACACATTTTCCTTGGGATAAAAATTGTGTTCCCTTTAGGAATTGAACACAATACCCCCCCCCCCGCTTAGAAGGAGAACCCGCACCCAAATAAGCCAACGAGCAATTAATATATATTATAATAAAAGTTCTGGATGTGATTGTGCGAGTGATGTGAATGTTTCCGGCACCCACGACACAAGTCATCGAACTAAGTGTGGGGCTGTGAGCGTGAAAGCGTTTTGGTTATTTTATGTTAATAAACAGTTTCGATCACAAAATGGTGGGTGGTAGTTACGAGCTAAAAACACAAACACTTGTACAATAGGAAATCACTAAGTATTATGTTTATATTTATTTATTGTTTAAATAACGTAACAGGCTACTAACGTTTATTTATATTACAGCTATCTTATTAATTTTATCATTGTATGGCTGTCGGAAGAGATTTGAATAAGCACACTTACAAGCTTCCACTAGAGAGAGTCGCAGATTGCAGTTTCTATTAGATAATATTGTAACGAGATGTAATAAATAGATCTGGTTTATTCATTTGTTATTTATTACTTTTGCTGTTGAAAGAGTAATCAAGCTTAATTATAGCAAATGGCGATACTGTACTTCAAATTGCCATATTGTTCGTTTTAACTGTACCAGAAGCAAGCAGCTTGTTTGCGAGGTAATTAATAAAAACTAATTGAAACTCCAATTCCACAGTGGTAGGCAGGTAGGGAAATTAGGGCATTTATAATAAATCTGGGGTTTTCATTTGGCGCAGTGGACAGGTGTCCGCCCTCTGTACCGTGGGTCCTGGGTTCGATTCCCGGCAGGAGCACAAATTCCTTCCCAAGGGATATTTGTGCTTCTGGTCCTGGTTGTAATGTGTGTGTGATGTGAATGTTTCCGACATCCACGATACAAGTCTTTGAACTTAGTATGGGGCTGTGAGTGTGAATGCGTTTGTTTGTTTGTTTCAAGTCTAGAGTGAATAAGTATCTTCTAGGCAAGCATGTTACATCAAGGATAAAAAAGAAACAACGGGTTGCACTCCGGGAGTGCCGGCAGAAGTGAAAACTTGAACATTAACGTTGCGCCACGCGGTAGAAAGAGTAGGAGATGTTACTTCCTCTCCTACGCTATGCCGGCGGTCTACTCTCCCTCCGTCTTACGAATTTTCGATCAGGTCACGTGTCCTGAAGCAAGTTTAAAATTGTTAACCATCCCAAAAAATTGCACAACGCAGCTAAAGAGATTTTCACGTCAAAAAAATCTTTTGCACAATTTAGCTGTACGCGTAGGTTATTATTTTTCATAATCAATTTCTTTCTTTCTCGTTATTTTCTGTGTTTATATATAATAATATTGTTATTGCGTGTGTCATGTGGAAATGTTTTTGGCACCCTCGCCACGATACAAGTTTTTGAACTTAGTGCGAGGCGTGAATGTGAATGCATCGTTTTTTTTTCCTTATATATGTGGTTATTACCAGGATTCTTATGATGTGGTGTTGGTGGTGCATGGTGGTGGTGCGGTGGAACAGCGTATCTGACGACCCTCACAGGAGCCCGAGGTACAGGGTAGTAAGGTAACGACCACGCTGATGATGACAGCACCATGCATAATAGTACAAGCTAGAAAAAAATGTTCATATAAAAAACAATAATGATAATAAATACAAAGCAAATTCTGTATTTGTCTGACTTTAAAAAAGAAAGAGATATATTTATTTGTGACAATAAACATCTAGCAACAAAGTGAATAGGTATCTTCTAGACAAGCTTGCTCCATTGTCGACCACATCGTCGCTTACCATCAGGTGAGATGGTGGTTAAAATTTTGCCTATCATGAATAAAAAATAAAGAGAAAATAACAACAATAAAACAGAAAATAAATAGTTATACATAAAAAAATATTAAGTGCCATTGCCACAAATTGGTTCTAACTCAGCATATATGCTGACCAACTGAAAAATATCAGCGCAAAAGATCAGCGCTGGTTTTCCGTTGGGACGGACGACACGGACTACTTACAACAACACAAACGACTCATAATAATAGACATATAGATAGATAGATAGATAATACTTTATTGATCCATCTTTACAAGATGAGATAAAACAAAGGTAACAAAATAACAAACAAGCTTATACGTAAAGTATCACAACAGGCGGCCTTATCACTAACAGCGATCTCGACCATAATACACAAGGAGAAAAAAAAAACAGAAACATTTACAAGAAATAACTAATACTGTATTATTAGCACATTAACAAGGACAATAATTTTTAAAGAAGGAAGTTACATCTTCGTAGTATTTTTTTATGTATGTACTCCGATTACTTAAAGATTTCTGGATATCGGCTCTGATATTACGACATAGTTTGTAATACTAGTTTTAATTTGTAGAGTGTTATTGATGTTAGTGTGATAGCTTCCGTCGGATGTTTAGGTTTACATGCTGCCAACATTTTTCAACTCAACCTGGGATTTAATATTAGTATATACCGTCATTAGTTAATAGTGCACAATCCTGCAAGGGGTGGTACAGAATCGACTACTGAGCAGAAATTATCTTTTAAAAATATATAATTTATATTTTTTCACATTGATTTTTCTGCTTAGTTCTCGGTTAAAAGCCACCTACACTACAGGGTTGTACACTTCTAACCAATGACCGTATGTATAATTTATAAATAGCTGCGCCCAGCGGTTTTACCCGAGTAAGTCCCGGACCCGAAGAAGTTTCGGGGTAAAATGTTTTTTTATAAGAACCTTCTCCTGACAACAAGGAAAATAGAGATTATTTTTTACTTATAAAGATTGATTGGTCATTAATAATTATTCGTAAAAAGAATATTTATATGTCCTTAGCTTACTTCTATGTGAATTACAATTATACATGCGTGCATGGTAAAAAAAAATACCATATATGCGCGGAAGAATAAATTAAATGTAATAGTAGAAAGAAAGAAGAAAAAAAGAAAAAAAAAACATTTGTTTAGCCTAATAAATACAAAAGAAACAAATGAATTAAACATAAGTACCTTATTTAAGTCTGAACAGTTTAAATAATATAAATCGATAGACAATTACCTGAATTATGTTATGAGGTAATTCAGGTGCGAAAAAGGTTCAACTCAGCATTATTGTCGAAAATGCCGAGTTTTAACTTATAACGCTGATTTTATAGATAGATTTTACACAGCTATCCTCTAACTTACTACTACAACGTACCCAAACTGACTGCTACTAAAAAATCGGTGCTATTTCTAACTGGAATAGCAGGAGTTTCATCGCAAGGCTCACATATTGTAACTGTATTCTAATTAGAATGCCACCAAAATTTATCTACCGGATGCACCAGCAATATAACCCACGATTGCAAAGTATATGACATAAGAAACTGGTAGGTAAATAAAACTAATTAGCCTTAATTTTCAATATTGCATGACTGGTGTTAAAATTAGTACTACTTTTGATTTGACGCGTATTGTAAATCTTACATTGTGGCTTGACTTTACTAATACGTTTATGTCATAGTTATGTAAGAGCAACAACGCTTTCTTTATAACTACCTATGTTTGTTTTTTAAGCATATATCGGCGCAATCAATACTAACTATGTTATTATAAACTCACAATTGTTAAGTTACTTTGGACTACTTGAGTAAGTAACAATTGTTAAAGAAAGTATAATTTCATATATTGAAAATCTTTGGAAATTACGGACCCATCCATCTCCTCTATTTGGTATCTTTTACTGACTTAATAAAAAGGGGTTATTCTTAATTCGACCCTTTAGATATACACAAACAATTTTGTAGGTACTTACATAGGCAAACCTAATGTTAGAAAACCTTTTCTTCTAGTTAAACTGGGTGTATCGAGGATATTTTGATATGGTAGTGCGCATGATCGGTAAAAATAAGTTTTTTTTTACAAAATGTAGATTTTCTGTTTGTGACACGTCAGGTGAGAAAGTGGTCAGAGATAAAATATAAGGGTTTATGTTTACTTACCATAAATTCATCTCTAGGATTTTTGCAGAGAATGTGAAAAAATGGCTTTGCCAATGTTGTATTATTTTCCAAAACTTTTAATTCTTCTTCTTAACATATATAATAAAGATGTTTGTTCTTTTGGCCAAATTGTTTCAGTGTTTATGTATAATAATAGGTCATTAGGCATATTAGTACCTAATACATTCCTAATGTATTTTATACTATGAGTAAAATGTAGAGCACAAGCTATAAACAATGTCAATATGAACTTACCAAAACGCAGTAGTCCATAGTTATCAAATTCTTGCAGTCTTGTTGGAATCTTGACAATAATGACTTGCAAAGTGTCGATCAGTCTCTTATAAATAAGAAAGAAAACGAATTTAAAGCACTTTCTACGATGGTCATGGCTGAACGCGCCTCGATTCGGTCCAGACAATCGCCATAATAGTTTTCCGAACTTTGAAAGTAATGGTACGAAGAAGATCTTTCAGATACTGTAGGTACCAACATTTGGCAGTTCTTCATCAAATAACAAATTTACACATATCGATAGCTGGTCAAAGCTTTCTTACAGATATTTCATATTCAAAATTGTTTATTGCGCCCCAAACGGACACTCATGAAAGTTAATGACTTATTGCTAGATTACATAGGAAATATCTTTCTAGTACCAACTAGATTTGTTGCTCTGTGAACTGAAAACCTCGCGTATTTATGGAAATGGCTGGCATATATTTTTATTAATTTTTAAAATACTAAAATTGAATTTACTAAAAAAACCTATATAATTATCGAACCTGCTTACAAAATTTCACGAGAATCGGTTGAGGAATGCGACCTGAAGAGAAGAACAACTGGAAATCCGCCGGACATACGAAAGCAATTTTGCCCAAGCTGAAACGGAGACGCATGGCTCTACGTGCTTGCTCGGTCAAAAAATCTGTCGCTAAGCTCTCTAAAAGGTCTTCCATCAGCAGACTTTGAGAGCAAGTCATGTTCTAGGTCTAGCGCGTTTACCACCCTCAATTACATCATTACATACCATACCATTGGTCTAACGCTGGCCCAGTCATAGGTAATGACTTTTCTATGCTCGAGAAGCAAGCATTTGACTACTATCTCAACTGATGGAAAATAATTATGCGGCCGAAGATGTAGCATGCTTTTCTAAAAGATATTTATAAACTATGATATGATTATACCGTTCAGGTAACAAATGGCTCAGTTCCACTCCTGATGATAATCGTTGATGTAATAAATTGATGTCGTTCGACAGTTTTGCTCCATCGTCGTCCACATCGTCGCTTTCCATCAGGTGAGATAGTGGTCAAAAGTTTGCCTATCTTGAATAAAAAAAAACCATATAAATGCTTTCATACTTACAGCCCCACTAAGTTCGATGACTTTTGTTTATGGGTGTCAACCAGAAACGCAAATTTTCTTTGTGGAGAAAACTTGCGTTCCAGCCAGGAATCGAACCCGATATGCTTAGAAGGCGAACGCCACCCAACTCGGCCAACGAGCAGTTCATAACATCTGATGTTATTCCTGCGCCCACTCTCCAAAATGTAATCGATAGAATACCGATAGGCTCGAACGTCGGTATGTCGTAATGTCGGAAGCCATTAGAACTCAAGATTTTAAATGAACATCTGATTAATTACATAGGTTTATTAGTAAGTTATATTGTTCGCACTATTCGTCCATTAAGAGTACCTACAGGTGCTGTCGGCCCTACTTATTATTAAAAAGGAAGGAATATAATGGTGAAGGTGGTCAAAGCTTCTCTGATCGTTTACAGGTAATGAGTCTTTGAGCGTAATGATTCTAAAGTTTCAATTATACTATGCAAATATTGCACTCAGAATTAATGATGGTAAGATTATTTTTGAACGCCACAAAATTGTGAATAGGTACCTTCTAGGCAAGCATGTCCCAACTTCGGCCGCATCGTCACTTTCCATCAGGTGAGATAGGGATCAAATGCTCGCCTATCCAGCATAAAAAATATATATCTGACTTTTCTTTTAATTGAATTTTCATGCTATTAGGTATTATTTCTTTACATAACTATTGTGAACTGCCTGTTGGCTTAGTTGATGCGTGTTCGCTTTCTATGCAGCGAGTATAGGGGTTCGATTCCCGGTAGGAACATAAGTTTGTTTCTAGTGAAATTACAGGGCTTAAAGACATTTAACATAATAATAATATATCCAGAGTGAAGAGCGCAGGGCTTTGCCGCGTTATTTAGTTATTTGGATTACATTATCATTAGGTATGTCTCAAGTAACTTTTTTTTATTCTGGAAATGCAATCATTTGACCACTATCTCACCTGATAGAAAGTGACGATGCGAAGATGGAACATGTTTAGTTACGATACTTCAAGCTATTCATACTTGTAGCAAAATCGCAGCATGATATACGAGTGTCTCTTCCATTTTATATGATTGTAGTTCGATTTATTTATTTGAAAACTTCATGCACAAATACTATGTACAAAGGAGGACTTACTGCTACTATACTTAGTTCTATTGTTCAATTGACTTTGTTCATTGTACCGGGAAGGCAGTACTGGTTCATGTCCGATACCGTACAAACGCGGCTGAACTGGCACACTTTCCCATTTTCGATGTATACAATTTCACAAGCATACTGTAGGCCGATGCTTCGATTTGTATGCTCTGATTTTGTAAACTGTTGTATGTTTTATACAGGGTTATTCGAAAAATACCAGAAACCTTGGGACATCATTCCAAACATTAAAGCCAATGTACGGTTATTGCAAAAGCTGTTTTATTATTTTTTGAATTATTTTAAAAATATAGTTAGATGGATAAATTATTTATTGAACACCTTAATTGTGACAAAAACCATAACAGAAAATAGTTATTCACAAAAAAGTGTAGTAATAGGCGGTCTTATCGCTAAAAGCGATCTCTTCCATACAACCTTTGGGTGGAGAGGAATATATTATTTAAATATATTATTTTTGTTATATTATTAGAATTTACTAGTGACCCATCCCGGCTTCGCACGGGTGTAATTTAGACAGTAAAAATAAAGGAAATGGTTACTGTGAGTCAACCGTAACATAAAGAGATATGTCATAGAATTTTCCTTAGGATTTTAGAAGAACTATTATTCTCTAATACATCTTCTTTATGTATCTCTTAAGCTTTAGCCTACATAAGCCAGGTAAATTTATTTTTCGGCGACTTAGTTGCAAAACATTGTTTTTTTCTACTTACATATAAACTTAATTAGATTTTGTTACATATATAAACTTTCCGTGAAAATGTATCTATTTGATGGTGAAAATTGCAACAAAATACGTTTCGTGGTTTAGGAGGAGTTAGCGGATGAACAGACAGACAGGAGCAACTTGTTTTATACTATATAGAGAAGTCTACGGTGTCAAGTGTCAACTGGCATCAGCATGCATAATTCGAGGCGCGGTGCAGAACAGTGTAGTTTAAACATCAGAGATGAACTATTGATTGTATATCTACATAATTCAACTTATTATGGAAAATATAGTATTTAGAAGAAAATCGTATGAACTAAATGATGTAAGGGTTAGAACACGAATCATTTTCTGACAGTTTTCCGTTATTTTACAAAGAACCTTGTATAAGACTTGATATCCAGTTTAGACTGCGGGAACCTCACTTGGTAACATATTAAGTACTCGTATATAGAAATAATGCAATTTGTAATATCAATAGATACAACTTTGTATACTAACATCGTGAGAACTAGGATAACAACTCGCTTGTGATATTTCGTGAGATTGTCGAGGTACGTAGGTACTTACTTTTAATGACTGAGATAAAGTGATTCAACTTTATATCTGATTAGCCAAGTTATTTCACAATTTTTTTTTTAGGAATATCATTATATAAAAGAAATCAAATATAGGTACAACTTTATATTGATTGACGCACAGCCGAGACATGGAATTTTTAGGATAGGATTATATCTTCCTTTGGTAGAGCAGCACTGAAGAATAATGAAATCAACGCGGACGAATATAAGCTATAAAGTGATCCAATATATTATATCTGATTAGCCTAGTTATTTCTCAATTCACTTGTTTACATTGCCATCTTCCGTCTCCATCATCAGAACAGCTCCATGGTACCATATCATTATATTGTAAAAAAAAGCATGTTGGGAAAATTTTCTTTTACATAGGCACTCGCAGTTCTCCACAGAATTCGAATGCCTTACTAACCCACAACAACCAGCTACATTTTTAAAACAATTACGTGATCCAACGTAACAGCCAGCCTCATTACACGGTGACCGCTTACTAAACCGTTATTGTTTTTATCGCATAACTTACAAATAATACAACAAAAATGGTTAATCTTCGCTCTACTTCTTCCGGTGGTTTTGAGAAAACCAATCACAGTTGCACAACGGAAGCTAATTGCAGGCTGTAATGAGTTATTGCGATGAAATTTATAAAATAATAATGCATCGTGAGGCAAAGAAACTCACCAAGGACCTTTATGACATTTCTAATTATATTTTTTAGAATTATTGGCACTAATAGCAATCCCAATATCAGAATCCGTTTCAGTCTTATTTAACCAGTGTCTCAAAAACGGTTTGTATCCTAAAACACTTAAAGAAGTAAGAATGTGTACTCTTAATAAAAATAAGGGCATAAAAGAAGATTCTAATTTCTATAGAGTATAGACCAATCGCCATAATCCCAGCAGTGGCAATCTTTGAAATTGGGAAATGAAAATTAACCAAGCGTATCTCTAAATATTTAGACAAGACAAAAATGCTATTTATCATCACGCCAGTTTGCATATCGCAAGAACTACCCAACCACAATGATGGCCAAAGAAGTGCTACATAAAATGCTGTGCTCTTCTGCGACTTGTCGAAAGCTTTTGACGTCGCACACTAAATTCAACCAGCTGTGTCGTGGGTACCGGAAACATTCGCATCACACATACAATCACAACCGTAAAAACACAGAGTTAAGTGATTTCATTTTAGTGAATGGGTGACTAGGTGGATTTGGATGAATCTGTCAATGATGATTCGTCCATTAGAAACCAAAAAAAATCATACTAATATTATAAATCTGAAAGTTTGTGTGTAAGTGTGTAAGTATGTTTGTTCCCTCTTCACGCTTTAACGGCTGAACGGATTTGGATGAAATTTGGAATATACATAGATTATACATAGGATTATATATATATATATATATATATATACTAGCCGTGCTCCGCGGCTGAAAATTGAGTTATTTAGGGTTTATACCCTGTTTAATACGGGTAACACCGCGTGACTCAGTTAGTTTAATGTTGAAAAGCCAGAGTCAGATATCCCGAAATGTCTTTCCAATTCAGTGACAGAATTATTAATTTAATTACTTTCAACATCAATAGAAAAAATATTGCGAGTGGTACCGTGGTTACAAAATGATAAATTGCCTAGGCTTCTATGTTGACACATCCAAGTGAAATGGCTTAATCTAAGCAAAAAGTGTAATTAGGTAGCCGTGCGATTTGATGTTTTTGACGGGTTTGACTAGCTAAAAAAGATTTTCTTGAAATGGCTTGCCTAATTTTTATGTTCCATTCCACTATGATCACCTGGGTTATCATAGGCGACTCTTTAGTGTCCTTTGACCACTCGTGAATGTAATCACCTAAGTGAGCATAGTCGAATCCATTCAAATTATCTATTCAGTATCCTTAAATCACCTGTAAAGAACTACTACTTTCTAAGATTTTTTTAAAGATTGGTAAAAATATATTTTCCAATTCCACTAATGTGAAATATCTGCCACAAAAGTTGATGTAGGAAAGAGTTTTTTTAAGGGAGGGTTTGAAATTCTGATCCGCAACCTTTTTGGGTGACGAAAAGGGTTGGGGATAAACACTGTGATGAACAATTAAATTGTTTCCCTGTAATACAAAAGTTTTACTTCTATCGTGTGTATTTACGAAACACTCTGTTTTTTTATCTTACATCTCAAATAATATGTTGAATATTTGAAGTGTTTAGTGTTACCGCTTTCTTATATAACTCCTACTAGCCGTGCCCCGCGGCTTCGCCCGCTATTATCAAGTCGAAAAGTAGCATATGTGTTAATCCTAGGTATAAGCTACGTAAATTCCAAATTTCATAAAAATCCGTTCAGCCGATAAAGCGTGAAGAAGGAACAAACATACTTAGACATAAACTTTCTTCATGTACCATTACGCCTTATTACGGACTCTTCAATATCATCGGAAAGCCCACAGTGTATATCTGTATAAAATAAAAAAATATATAAAATTTTAAATACGCATCGTGACTTATCTAATTATCCTTCTGTATTTAAATCGCTGTAAAATACTTATGTTATTATCTAAGAGAAAGGCAAATAAAAATTTTGTCCATTATTAGGGAGACCTCATCGGATTCCTTACAACTATATTAAAATTTGTATAGGCCCTTTAGAATCGTTCACGCGAGACGACCAAATCGTCTCAATCAGAATATCCAGGTATAACCAACATTTTATTTCAAGAATATATTTTAGTACTTATATTATCGATGTTATAACTAACTCAAATTACTCCCTTTATTTAGATCGAAGCTCACTATGTGCCCTATGTCAAAAACGAGTTATTGAGGTTAAATTTCACTACCTTCTTTCTGAAAATCTGAATTTTCATCAGTTTTCTTGTGCTTTGTGTTCACCAGTTTCCACTTTTGTCAAAAGTTATTATCATTTTCTTTTTAAAAATTTTCTTACATAATTTATAACACTTCATAATAATATAATATATTCCCTATTATTACCATACATTACCATAAACGAAGCCTAGAATAATTCAAATCTGTCGACACACACACACTAAGATATTTTAACTTCCAAATTACAAAATCTTTTTATTACTGTTAAGTCCTGCAAAATGTTGAACCAGTCACAAGAACATATTTTTCATGTTTGTATGTATAATCTTCAGATAAAAATAAATATCAGTTAAACGCAATAAAACCAGGCAGTCAATAAAAAATATTGAATTTACAATCGCGCTTGAATTTAACGCTGGAAGTAGAGAATTAGATCTGACTTACTGAAATTGTACAAAATGTAAAATTATACAGCGGCTTCTAACAATTAACTTCTTCCTCGATTGTGCGCTACCTCGAGAGTCGTAATAAAATAGTCGTCATTGCCAACGTCTATTGACCACTGTCCAGAGCAAATTGTTACCGTCTTGTCTATAAATGAAGTAACGGTCACGACTGTCGCAGAACTTCAATCAAACTGTCGAGATGTATCCACGTTCAACAACGGTATTTTCATTGATAATTACTCATTAATTATAACCTAAAAGTCACGAAATAATACAGTTTTTAACTGGTCAAAAATTTATATATTTCATAAATATGCATCAATGTAAATTTATGATATTGTTTAAGTGGTTATTTTATAAGCTTTTCGTTTTATCGCGAAAGTGTAAAGTGGCGGTGTCGATTTTGTATTATTTCCTAAAACTTGTGATTGAAGTGTATATGTGTAATAATGGTGGATTATTAACCGTTAAAGTTCGTGAACGAGCATACGTGTAGGCAAATCATACAAAGTTGAACTCCAGAAAGTTCCATTCATATAATCTATCCAACTAAAGTTCTATTTTTGTTTCTACCACTTTACTAAGGCATGAATTGACTATGACTGGCCCATGACTTGACTAACAAATTTTTTGAACAACATACATAATTAAACTTGAAAATATGTTTTTTGACTGGCTAAATGCACAAAGTTTGCAAAGCCAAAAAAATGTGCGTGAATAACTTGAAATAGTATAGTGATAGTAATTAAATTTGAATTTCGCTCCAAAACTCCAATAGAAGTTCTAGTAAAGTTTCTACCACTTTACTAGGGCATGCCTTGATTATGACCGGACCTTAACTCTAACTTGACTTTGAGTGTGACTTGTGACTAGGACTTTTAATATGAAATAATTATATTATATTTATATAATAGTTATGTTATCACTTGACACTGGCTAAATGCACAAGGCTGCGAAGCCAAAATTAAAATAAATAAAATAAATAAAACTTGATTGTGATTAGATTGAAAGTGGAAGTCAATTATTGTTCTATTGTGACAGTAATAATTATAAGATCATTGATTGTGACGTCATTGTACTGAAAGTTGAAACTTTCTATAATTAGTTCATCTACATAGATATGCCTTGAACCTCCAACTAAATTGAAGTTTTTGATCTATGAGTGTGTGTGTATGTTTATGGAACATATTTTAATGTATGTTTATAAAATTTGCATACATACAGAATTACAAAATTATGAAGCCATGAGTGTGTAAGTGGTTGAATCGTTTGCGAAAGACGTGTGGTTTTTGTCTTGAATCTAGCGTTTTTTAATCGATGCATTGTTGAAAAACGGCGCTTCATCTGTTTACATACTCAGCTTTTGATGAAAGACGACAAAAGTATATTTTGGTTTGGTGGCAATGGTGCAGCCACTGATTATGTTACGCTAGAACAAAAAAAATACTAGTATTTTAAAACCAATTTCAGAAGTTAACTATATAAGCGTTTTTATTTTCAGGAATGGCTCTGTTTCCTGGCGCTGTATGTCGTATCCTTCTGGAATCCAGCTCGAGGAGTGTCTGTACCAGTGAGAACTCCACCAAGCAACCCTTCTACTATAGAAGCTCAAGCTAAGTTCTTCCAGTAAGTTATAACTAACTAAAAGCTTATTACCGTGCCAGGCTGAAGCTTTCAATTAACTTATTAGAACTTCTGGTTGAGGCGACGCGTGATCAAAATGGTCCTTATTTGCCTCAACGTATCAGCATTGCAATTCAGAGAGGCAATGACGCCAGCATGATGGGAACGCTACCCACTGGTTGAGCACTTAAGTTACTTATAAGCGCGGTGCTTTGTTGGTAACTTAGGTCTTTGCTGTATATAAGAATATAGTTTTAGTTTGACCCGAAGTTCCATCAAGCAATTTATAATATTAAAATTTATTAAAAGGCATTTTGATTGATGTAATTATTATAAGTGTTACAGAAATTCCAATCCTAGTATATTAATTTATTGCGCGAGGTGAAACACGAATTTGAGTTGGGCCTAGTACATACACTCGTGGGCATGTTCCAAGTCGACCACGAATATATTAAATATAATAAAAACAAGATAAATGAAGCTTAATTTTAAACTTTTATTTTCTTTCGACTATGAGTACCAAGGTCTTAGAAATTAGATACTCTGTTGATACACTTATAATAGTTGACTTCAGTTACGTTTAAATTACTTGCAACTATAGAAAACGACCTTACTGTAGTAGCCTTGGACTTAACTTCAGTCTTGACATGCAAATAAGTTACATCACACTATTATACGAGTATTTTGTACTTTTGGTAACCTATTTATTTTGTGACAAATCAGTGAAACCACTGGCTTTTATATGTCGAAATTCGGGTACCGATCCAATGCTACCGACACACCACAAAACTTTTTTTTAAATTCAAGTAAATCTAGTCTGAATTTCCCTGATTAGCTTTTTCTATATCTGCTAACGATTGCTTTAAATCAATTAAGTTAACTATTAAGAAAATTATTAAATTTAAGAAATGTTTTATTTCAAGTTTGTCCCTAGCGTTGACCATTTACTTACCTGTTAGTAAGTGATGATGCAGCTGAAGTGGGTAAGCCTGCTAAGTCTATAATGAGAACTTGTTCTCGAGGATAGTAGCCAAACTCTTTTTTGTGCTTAGTGACAGGATTTGTACTTGAAGATACTATATATATATATATATAGAACTAAGACTCTACTTCTTTAACTCTACCATGGTGAACATTGCATAGACCCACTATAGATTTCATCAAAATATGTATTGCCTTCTCTCAATTACACTTCGACCGCTTATTTAAAAATCGAACTATACTGACACATAGTTGTTATAACATTTCGTATTCAAGAACCACGAAAAAAGACATGTATGTGTAAACATGCACTATTCTATCGTAGTACGTAAGGCCCAATCTCATAAGAGATTGGCCGTAATCCAAGATGACTTTGAGAGGACGTGCTCTAACTGAGTAGCAAACGAGTGTGATAATGATGATGATGATTACTTTTATAGGGATTTTTTCTCAGTACAGTTGAGCCCTTACAAGATTGAGTTCGGGCATGTTTGCGAGGACCCTAACACGTGGGAGCAGCGATACGAGAAGAAAGATTTTAAGAACCACAGGGACATGGGAAAAGTAACGTTGTCTAGCGATATGTTTCTGTCTGTCTTCAAGCTCTCCATCTCTCTTTTCGCCTGGCTATTTGTGGTAGCGGATCGGACAGTACCTATAGTACAGAGTGCAAAACATCTCACGAAGTCATGGCTTTGTTCAACACAGAATTGGTGGAGGATGTTTCCTTTAACAATTCTCCATTACTTGCATAGTAGCGACACCATTCTCTTTATATCATTTATCTCCAACCAGATCGAAAATAATATTACAGTACCTACTAGTATTTATTATGTGATCAAATTAACCCATTTTTGATACACATTGAATTATATCTGCAACCTGTACTGAGTATTTTTTGCCGTCATATGTGTATGTTCTGTGTCCGCTCTTACAAACTTGCGCTCTAACTGTCTATGTTTCTTTCTTTCCGCTTTGCTTGGTTTGGCTGAAGGTATAGACACTTGCCCACATCAGAGGACTTCGATCAAGGCCATCGGCTGGGCAGCGATCATCACTTCACTGAGAGACATGAGAGGTCCAGACCCAGGGATGGACTGTTCTCTGCTAAAGTACGCTTTCTATGCTTGATTCAATTGCACTTGTATTCTACAATACTAGTTTTATCTAATAATGCAAATAATATCTATCACTTTCAGTATTGTATCATTCATTTAGTATAATCTTTTAATAAGCTCATTAATTCGGAACTAGTAACGCCAACTCATTAACGCCAAGCAACTTTCTCTAATATTTATATGGTTAGCTTTCTTGATTATTCATTACTAATTAACTTTTAAGTTATTAATATACTATTCTGTAACATGTGCGAAAATTCATAACGCCTGAACTTGCAAATAGGGTACTACTATGAACATAACAAACATGACTTTTAAAAAGTAATTTCTCAATAGGTACGCTGGGGAGATAAAAAAGGAGGATATGGTGAGCATTACTGGGACCTAAATCATGCTGGTCACACTGGCGACAATGGAGACGATGGTTATGACAGTGGGTCAAATGATGGATCTTACCATGAAGAAGCCAACGACCCTTACGATGAGCCAAGTGAAAACTCTCCCTCATACGGTACCGATGAGTATAACCCAGAAAAGGCAAGCTATGAAGAAACTGGTAGAGCAAAAAGAGCACATCCTAAAATAAAAATTGAAAGAAAACATACCGTAGAAACTTACGAAGAAGATCAACCCAAACTAAAGCGAAAACATAAAGAACAATTGCAGACAGCTGCTACTCATCAAGTGGAAATAAAAGACGATAAAAAGAGGCGGCACCAGTACAATCCCAAGGAAACCGATGATGCCGATGAATACAAGCCGAAAGAAAAGAAGCAAGTGGTTTTGGTCGTGAGTCATAAAGACAAAGAAGCTGAGAGCCGGCAGAATAACCAGCAAGATCAATTACTTCCCAAGAGGCAGCAAGATGTCAACCAATTTGTTCCTTATGAAAGTGGTGCAGGAGTGAGACTGCATCAGCATTCTGAAGTGGCTGCTGCGGCGTCAGTCCCTAGACTATTCTTAGAGCCTTCAACGGGGCATGTTGTTGACAGAACTACAGGACAGGCATATGTATTGCAGCCTGTCAATAAATATTAGAAACACGTAGATATACATTAGAATTGTTAGTTATTTATTTTTATAATTAAAACAGCGTTACTTTAGACTGAGTTTTATTCGAACGAGTTTAATTGTTTTTAATTTGTGTTGGATTTGAATTATTCGTCATATATAGGGAGGGTTACCTACATGAATTCTGCAAGACCTCATAAACTTTTATAAACATGCTCTGGGTCATCTAGATTACATAATATGAGGAGTCCTACATTTAAACATATCTGTCCAGAATAAGTTTACAATAAAAAATTCAGACTTTTAGATTTTTGATTGTACACTATTTAAATTGTTCTGGATTCATGATGAGTACCTATGTTTAACTTCGAAGAGCCTTGAAATTCGTCTAGGTAATGTATGAACTGATTTTAATGTATGATAATGTACATGATGTTCTTGAATATAACTAAAGCCACCTTTGATTTCGAATTTCATCCGTTTGGTGTGAATTGATGCAGCCGTTTCGTAAAATTCAAAATGTTGTTTTACCACTTTGCATATTAATAAAGATAACATAAACTCTTTCACACTCACAGCCCCATACTAAGTTCGATGACTTGTGTCATGGGTGCCGGAAATATTCACGTCACACAATCACAACCGTAACCAGAAACACAAATTATCCTTGGGGAGAAAACTTGTGTTCCCGCCGGGAATCGAACCCGATACCTCTACTTGAAGGCGAACCCCACCCAACTAAGCCAACGAGCAGTTCTATTTGCATAACTATATTATTATATACAAACTTAGAGACGGCGTAGAGAGTGAAATGTTAGAAGTAACTTTAGTGAAGTAATTATACCCGGAACTTTTCACAGTAGATAAAATTAAATTGCCTTTATATCTACCAGCTGATAGTTATTGGCTGGAAAGTTATTTTCCATTAATAGCCCAAGGGAAAGGAAATAACAGGAAACTGCACAAAAACTTGTTTTCTATAGTTCAAACACATCGGTATGCGATGGCGCTAGGAATATTAATTAACATCGACTCTCATTATATAGCTCAGTCAAATTAGCGAAACTATGTATTGAGAAATGGCATTAATTTGTACCCAGCTGATTTTTTTCCATATGTAAAGTTTCTCATGTCTATTATATGTAAGCTCTGTTGTTTGTTTACTGTCAGTACACCACATCGTTACTTGCACTTACCAGCTGATATAGTGTGTCAAACGCTAGCTTTTTTTGTTTGAAAGATGTTGCTTTCCAATTGGTCCCATTTAAATTTGATCAAGATCTGAACAGTAGTTCTTGAAATATCGTCAATAATGCTTAGTACATCTAATCTAATCAAAAGTCCGAAGATAAAGCGGTGAAGTTGGTTTTTTTAAGCTTTGCTTGCGTTTTTCATTTATTAATTGGAATGTTTCATTTTACATTAAAATTTACCAATTTACAATAATTCCTATTTGCTTAAGCTGGTAGATAATGCTTCATAGCATTAAGCTATTCCTTGTACACTGTTTTGTGCTAAACTATTAAATAAATAAATAAATTACTGAAAAAAATCAAACGAAATACAATGATTTAATTTTTATAATTGTTTACGCAATGCATTTAATTAAACGACTTCGAATTGTATATCGAATCGTTAAAAGCAGTTTAATTTAAATGAAAAACAAAACACTATCAAAACTTTATAATCTTTTTTAGCCTACACCACCCTACCTACCCTTGAAAATCTCGGTGTCGTATCAACTTGGCGAAGACGCCTAAGGGTCTACGAAGTCAGTCACCCCATTGTCAATGCAAATGAAGGGTCATCGTTTCCCACGTCCCATACAAACAGGTTTGAAGGACGATTATCAGTACCTACATTTATAACGCCGGTTATCCACCGTTAGAGTGCGGGCATTTGAATGAAAGTGATAGAAGAGATAAAATGTTTATAGGGGCTCACGTTTATACAATGTATGAAAGCGTTCGACCATGAATTAAAAACCGATATGTACGAAAATCCGGGCGGTCTTGGATTTTCGTATCTACGTATCACATTTCGTGGGCATTTTCTGGACAACTAAAGGTATCCTACATTTCAAATCAAATCATTTAAGTAGTGATTGTAAATTCAGTCTGTAAGCAGATGTGCAAATTATGGTTTCCATTTCTACTAAGCGATCTCTACAATTCAATAGGTTTAGAATAAATCCTTAAACTACTATAGAAACAATGGCTAAGAAGTATATATATATATATATATTATTGTATGTCATACGCATTTATTTTATGTGTTAAGCCGCGAAAGTGAAAAAATGGCGTTGTTGATTTTGTATAATTTTCCAAAACCTGTGATTCTTCGATCCATCACAGGATCGAAGAATCACACACTTAGTGGCTTTTATGAAACGATACAAACTACAGTATAACTCATTTAGGCATGGTTTAGTAGAGAGCCATTTTATGGTTTTTACCAAGTTTATTATTTTTTTTGATTTTGTATAATAATAGTTCAATAGAAGTTCTAGTAACATTTCTACCACTTTACTAGGGCATGACTTGATTATAATTAGACCTTGACTCTTTTACTTGACTTTGACTGTGACTGGGAGTTTTAATACGAAATACACTTGAAATATATTTAAACTTGATACTGGATAAATGCTCAAAATTGCGAAGCCAAAAATTTAAATACATATAAAAAGTATATATTATAGTCTTCTCCATAGATAAATAAGATATATACTTATATAAGGTCTTCTCGAGACCATGGCCAATGCAAATTGGCAGAAACTTCGCGTCGAGGTAAATAAAAATATTTTTAACGCGATTAAGTCCCATATGGATATTACCATAGTCCAGTATAATGACGCATATCGGGCTCTTATGAAACTGCCCAGGTACTGCAGTGCGTCAAGTATGTTCTCCGAGGCGGGGGTTCCCGACTTTTTTGCCATGATTAGAACACGCGTAGCATCGTTTTGGAGTAGGCTGCGTCGCTCTGCCAACAAAATTCTTATTGCTGTCTATGACAATGTCAGATGTCCATTATATAAGCGTTGGATTTGTATTCATATGACTGAGAACAAAAAATGACGACTCGGCATTCTTTGCGATGTTTAATTGTATTTTTTTTATGTAAGTACTATTGTATTTTAACATTTAGCTGTATTTCGTCTTTTTAAGTAATATTGTCTTTCAGCGTTTTTAGCTGTGTATAATTGTGTACTAGATATGGGTTTTTTGCCTGAATTAAATGACTTATTATTACCTTAACTATGTGTAATAAATAGGTAATATGTAAAAAATAGGCTTAACACAGAAAGAGCAGCGGTCGTTGTGCCGTTTTTTCCGGGAGGCCTATGTATGATGATGATAAACGTAAAAATATAGCCGAAGGAGGTATTTTTCAGATTTGATGAACCGTCGAAATTTAGTATGACACCTTTGCCCCAGCTCGAAAAAAATCATCCAATCCGGGGCTGTTCGTGCGAGATCTTTAAATATTACTTTGGTTTCAACATCGATGATCTTAGATTAAAAGATTTCATCTTTGCTTCTTCATTTTTATTAAGGACGCGACATCGTTCATCTTTCAAGGAACAATAGATACTATGTGGCCGTTATGGCTAAGAATTTATATCTTCTATCTTTTCTCTCGCAAAAACAAATCGCAGAACGATTTCTCACAGTCCAAAACTGGCCAAACTTGTTTTGGACAATGGCTCGGGAAGACACTGTCCTTGCAGCAATTGGCATAAAGGGTCGTCCACAAACCAGTTTGACCGCTTCCTTATGGGAAAGGACTGAATGACCCTTTATTTGCATGTTTTCTTGCAAATCACGACACTCGGAAGGGGAGCTCGGCGAACCATCGAGATAGGAAACAAACCTACGGTTTGTTTAGCTACAAAGCCCTTACGGCGAACACTGTTTTTAATTAATATTTGTATCGTTGAGTCGATCGAACTGTTCTTTACTATACATGCTTAACTTATTCAAAAGTAGAATTATTTGAGCCTAGATAAGCTGAGATACTTTTCATTGGATTTTTCTATTTTTATTAGGTGGGATAGTGGTCAGACGCTGAGATTAAACAATAAAGACTTTGGACGAGACGACGACGCGACGGCTGTTTAAGTTAGCTGAGTTGATATCAGGGAAAACTCGCTGTATGTAATAATTGAAACGCAAGCAAAGCTTAAAGAACCGACTTCATCGCTTATATTTCGGTTTTGGCTTGACCGATTTCGATAAAATGTATATGGGACCACCTCTGAAGTATACTCTACCAAACAAAAACAAATTATCAAAATCGATTCATAATTGGCGGAGATATTATTGCGTTACATACATACAAAAAAAACATACAGTCGAATTGAGAACCTCCTTTTTTGAAGTCGGTTAAAAATAAATAGATAGATATACACTTTGTTGAACACCTGTATAATAACAAAGAACACAAATAGGAATAACAGTATATTTTTTATAAAAGCGTAACAATAAGCGGTCTTATCGCAGAGCGATCCCTTCCAAAAAACCTATAAATAATTAACATAACTCAATAATAAATGATATGATTGTTTTTTACTTTATTTCATTTGGTGCAATAAAGTGTTTTGTATAACATTAAAAACAAATTCCATCACAATTTTTCATGCTCCAAATTCTTACAAACCGTATGTCACACTCAACCCTTGCAAACGCGACAAGTGCGTACCATGACCCTTCTTACAAAGGGCTAACTCCAATGGACAAAAAAGGTGGACAATCATTGTCCATAGTTCCCACGTCGGGACTGGTCAAACAGGTTTGACTAGAGCCCTAAGGATGCCCTTTGACCGTGTGAGTCATTGTCTGCAGGTACGTGATTACGGTTATTTTGCAGGGATTACATATTTATATGTGTGGGAAATGTGATTTGGACCTATAACGGTCTATCGGACTGTTTTTATGGTTTGTACGAATTTATTAGACTCGTTTATTAGACTTAATTTCATTGGAGTCTAGCCATATTATTTAGAAACGTTTGTCCTAAATCATGATAAATTGTGTTTAGGTTTTTTTACTTTTAACAGATCACTTATTGTTTAACCTCTGACCAGTTAATCTAAAATGAAACGAGTCTCGAGTACCTATATCTGTTGCACACTATTTGGTACCAGGCGATGTAAATATGTCACCGTTTTGGTAATAATATGGTTAACTATGGTAAAGTATAAAGGGTAGCAAAGGTCGTAACACACTGTAGAGATAGAGAGTGCCACCTGTTGTGACACTACGCATAAGTTTTTTTTTTATAACCTTTAACTTTCATGTGCCCATTGAACTGCCCAATGACTTAGTTAAGTGAGCGTTCGCCATCTAAGTAAGGGTTTTGGGTTCGATTCGCGGCAGGAACACAAGTTTTCTCACCAAGGCAAATTTGTGTTTCTGGTTCTGGTTGTGATTGTGTGTGTGTGATGTGAATGTTTTCGGCACCCACGACACAAGTGATCGAACTTAGTGTGGGCTGCGAGTGTAAAAGCGTTTATGTTTATCTTATGATTTGGAAAAATAAACCATTATCTATCTATTTAAAGTTGTTATCTGGATTTCATCACAAGTTTACCTTCAGAAAACCGTGTGTTCATTATGTTCGACACCAATCTATCGCTCCCCGACAACACTCGACAACATACTGATAATCGATCTAATAAAAATAAGTGAAAGTTAAAACGTTTAGATCTGATAACGGACAAAATTAACATATTCTTCAGGACAGCTAAAATGATAATGAAACTATTATGATACTGTAGATACGCGTCAACCTAACTTTAAGAAAGGGGCTCTTATTAGCAACCACTGGATACGATATTCTGTGTTTCTATTGTTTGGTAGAGATCGAATGGCCATCTAAGACTATGTGGCCTATTGAAATATGATGATATTATTTGATTTAGAATAGATCATAGAGAACTCTCCGATCTGTGTCAGTTAGGTAAGTACATACTTTGTAATTGGGAGCACCGTAATTGTAGTTCATGAAACTTTCTCTATCTACGCTAGACTATTCTATATATCTTATAGATAATAAGCCGGGATTCCTGGATGACAAATGCTAAGTCCAGCTTTTGGCTTTCGAATGGACTAAATGTTGCTGCCTCTGCAGCGTCACTGGATCAGGGGATCTAGTATGAATTATGAATCTTAAAAAAAAATACATAAGTATCGTTACATTTATTTTTATATTTAGGTATAATCCAGGAGGCATTAAGTCACGAGAAGACAGGTATTTCTAGACAAACATTGCTCCATCGTCGATTGCATTGTCACTTAACATCAGGTGAGATAATTGTCAATTGTTTACCCGTCGCGATTACAAAAAAAAAATTACAGTATCTAAAGTAAATGTATTGAATAAAACGATATGAAATGTTCAGTTTCGGAATTTAAAAAGACGACATTGTTTGTTATTTGTACAAATTAATCATAATTAATATTAATTGGAATAATTATTGACTTAATGAATATAATATAAGCAATTAGTTCTTATGTTGACTTACACTATTGCATTAGGATAATCTTGTAAAAATAGTAATACTTAATTGAAATTTTGAATAAATAAAAAAAAATTTATCGGTACCTACTCTATTAAATTGTATTATTCTATCCTTTAAATCTCACCTATTCATTACCTCAATAGGTGACGAAATATAAAATTTTACACAAACATTACACTTCCATACTAATGTTAACAAAGAAAGCGCTTTTTATTACAGCAGCCCTTCCTAACATCTCGAACAGCCCTTCATATTTTTTTCACCTGTTTTTTCTCTTAAAGTGGCGCGTGCGCATATCTTCCGACCCATTGTGTAGATCTATTCCGATGTGGTTCTATTGTGCAAACCCCTTCATGGTCCACAGGCTTGGAGAAAACTACTTGATTTGCAAATATAACTATTTGTTTGGGTTGTACTCGTTGGTACCTAAAATATATGCATACTTACTCGTGGATTTAAACATGTTAGGTATAAAGGAAGCGGATAGTATATAGACTTCACTGGCAATGCCCTTGCCGATGAACAAACGAGGCTCCGGTTAATTAAATTAAAGGAACAGTTTGAAAAAATTAAAAAAGACGCTTAGTAAAAAAAAAACATTTTTGTTTTGTCATCGGTCCTCGATAAGTCTACGAAGTTTAAATAAAATCTGACGGTTTGAAGTGGGTCAAAATCAAGTCCAAAAGAAGTCGGTTACAAATTTGGTTACAAACATACATAAAAGTGAAGCTAATAAAAAGCGTTTAAAAAGCATGTTGAGACAGTTGACGCCAGGCATGCATCCGATCAAATTTTTTTTGTCAAATCATTTCACGACATGGATTCACAATGGTGTCTCGGGTCCTCTATATGGGAAAAAGAAGGATATATAAGAGGAGTTAGATAAACCTATAATATAAGTAATAAGTAAGCACCTACGTAGCTAAATTTTATTGACGAGAACCTAGATTCGCAGCATCATCTGCGTTAATCAGAATACTAACGATTCCACACTCTTAACGATCCGTATGATAGAGCGTTGTAGTCCTGCTTATTCCGTGTTCCGTACCTACTCGATACAAATTCATTTAGCTATTTAATTGTACATCGTGCGTGTCTGAGGTAAAAGTACCTACACTCAGGAACTTTCATAATAAGTAGGTAATACATATATAATAGGTAGGGTAGACTTACTAGCTGGACATAGCGCTTATAATAACCCCTATCATAAAAGTAGGCACCTATTTCAGAGACAAGCTAGACTAAAATAATATTACATAACTATGTAGGTAGGTACATATAAATGTTTTGAAGTCGGGCTACCCCGGTTTCGACATTATACTTGGTACATTCCTACTATATTATAGTACAGTAGAACTCCAATTATCCGAATTAATGGGGACCGGGACCCATTCGGATAATCAAATATTCGGATAATCGGATTTTTTTTTTAAAAATTGCCATTGGAGAGAATAAAAGCTACGTTTTGATATTGCACTATTTTTTTATTGAATTAAATGAAAGAAACATGAAATTTTCACATGTTTTAAATATAAATAAAATGTACTTATGTACAAGTTTAGAAATAAAAATCATTGTTTTTTTAAACATCTCCGTCAATGTAAGCTGTTTTGCGGTCTTCAACCGTTTTCGGGCAGCCAGGTCACGCATTTTGTGATTCGGATAATCGGCGATTCGGATAGTCGGAGTTCGGATAATTGGAGTTCTACTGTATAGGTATAGTATATATCTACCTACATACCTACTATATAGTTAAAATATACGTCAAACTTCTACCTGAAAACTTTTATGGTATTTAGTGATATTATAATGTAGTCTCGCCTCCTATTTAATGTTTTTTTTATCGAAATGCTTACCTAACCCTTTAAAGTTCACCCCCTCAAAAAAGATATAAATGTCGAAAATGTCTTGGGGACGAACAGAAGACGAACACAAAGAGCATATGGCTAGTACCGAAAAATACAAGAATGAACTGACTCTAAGAATAGGGCGGGGAAAAGTAAAACCCTTTCATATCGAGTAACAATAGAATATGCAAATGTCAAAGAATCTTTAACTTCTATTTTAAATTACGTGTCAGTGATGCACCGGATCCTCTAGTGGACACGTCTGCATTAGAAAATAGTAGTTTGATTGTGGAACTAATAAGTGAAAGACGAAATGTTCTGGTGATGTTTACTTTCTAAAAATTGGACAACTACATCAATAAAAAAGAAAGGTACGTAATTTGGATTTAAAACAACAAATGCGAGTGCATTGTGATTTTGTGATAATTGATTTAAGTAAGTACATAAAATATATTATAAGTATGGACGAAGGAACTATGACACACTTGTTTTTGTAATAGGTAGGTAGATATAAATTTAGGAAGAAGGTACAGATTCCTATATAATGGAATGATTTGGTTATAATTAGGTGACTAGATGAGGTAAAGTTACGTATACACTTGCTTGATTACATATTTTTTTAGTTTTTTGACATTTTGCTATTTTTTTTTAGTATTTATAAGTTTACTCAGGCTCATTCATCCTGAGACGAGCAAAGTCCTCAAACACGATGTTATCTTCTTCCTCATTTGTGTAGAGAGAGTTTTCGTAGCGGTGTCTTTCAATAGACTGCATTTTCTTCATTGCATTGAAGCGTTGGCGCTCAACAGTTCCTGAAATTTTTAAACATAATTTTATACGTAGCGATAACATTTTATGATTTAGATTTTGCTGATCGTACCATTTCCTTAATGAATACGCACAAATAATACGATGGTAATAAACACTATTTTGGCATAATTAATAAGTAAACTGTGTCCCAATAATAGGATTTATTAATATCTTACCTTCAGCGGGATGAAGCAATTTGAACGGCACGTCGGTGACTAGTTCGCCACCGAGAGTTCCACAGTTCAGCTTGACTCGAACGGAATAGGAAACTACGATACCGATGGCATCGGCTGGGCATTTTCCCTCAGCAACCAATGTAGAGCTAGCCAAGTTAACGTCATCTTCCTTGAGATGTCCATCCAATGCCACGCCTGTAATAATTACAGCAATTGATTATGGTATAACATTTAGCCTTTTGATCTGGTCTTAAAGACTCCTTCAGCGCATCAGCAAATTTATTATGTAACGAGTTCTGGGAGGAGATACATTTTCCGCAAGATAAATGTATAGCTAAGCGTCTCCGTTTCTGCTAGGATGTCCGGAGGATGTTCGGAGATTAACGGCTGTTCTCCTTTACAAGTCGTATTTCTCAACCGATTCTCGTGAAATTTTGTAAACAGGTTCGATAGTTAGTTTTTAGGAATTTGTTTTAACGATTCAGTTTTTAGAAATAAATGGTAGCGATACGGGGATTGAGAGCTTCAACTAAGAGCCACACTCCTCTACAAAAATCTATCGCCAAGCACGGTCGCTAGTCCTCAATAAAAATCCAACGATCTCTTGTGAAGTTCAAAGTTACCTCGGACATCCTTGTTACTGCGAGCCTGAGGTACCAAATAGAAAGTTTTGGAAAGGCTTGCTCCAGGTGTAATTGGACATCCTTCGCGGGTTTCCAGAGACGCTACGTGGCGGCTGAACTGAGAGTTGATCATGGTAATTTCGACGTGCTGTACTACAATGCATCGAATATTCCGGACTGACTTCCGCGAATTGTTGGAGATAATCACGTTGGCTGCTAATTTTTCCCCATGGTAATAGATCTCACGATCCAGGGTAACTTCCAAATTGATCTTGCCATTGCTGAAGGTAAAACCTTTGCTGACAAGAGAACTTGGGAGTCGGCGGCCACGCGATGTAGGAGCGTGTTGCAACTGCAAAATAAGTTATTTAATTGCTCACAGTGTTTCAAAGGAAGTGTTATAAAATATGATAAGTCACCGTTCGAAATGTTAAGTTGGTTCAGTAAGATGAAAAAGCAATTCTAACCTTTTTAATTGCAAGGGCTACAGAGCTCCTCTTGTGGCTTTTTTGATCTTCTTGTTCAGCTACATAAGTTCTAACGCTGTAGTCAACGCCCATCGGCTTGCCTTGATCCTCATCGGCAGGTTGTAGGGTTACCTAGAGATACGACATATGTTGTAGGTCATTTTGAAATTAAAAACAGTCCCAAAATAAAATGTATAGAATAACGCTTTACCGAGCTTGGAGCCATTTCAGGGAAATTAAAAGTAAAAGGGTAAGCATTAGGCCCCAGTTTCTTCAACAGTTTTTCCTGGACAGGGGTCAACTCCATCTTGGCGTTGATAAGTGGCACCACTTGTTCCTGGCCGATGATCATTTCCTTCGAAAACTTCACTCCCATCACTTCATCCTCTTCCCTACCATAGCGATAGGTGGTCACGAGCTGAACAAAAACACGAGCAGCATTATAAACAGTTCACCAATATAAAATTTTGATAAATAAACACTTTACATCGAAGCACCACACAACACTTCACTTGGTATTATACCTGACTGTAAACTTTTCTTCCCTTCAGGTATTCGGTATCAACCACCACGACACCATCCACGGGGTCGCAGTAATCCACATGATCAATGAAGTCCCGTTTGCCAAGGTAAACAGTAACTTTGCCATTGGGAGTAGTTTTTTTGAAAACTTTCACGGCCACCACAAGCGCCGAAAACACGTAATCCAACATTTCAGAGATTTTTCAGATTCGGTAAAAGAGAAAGATTTTAAGGGTAGTAATAGAAAACGGGATTTAGGTTTATATTCGATAGCTGTGTGATTGTCTTGAGGTGGTCACCAGAAATGATTTCTCCCTTACAATTTCCCTTTTATATGTGTAACATGTCAGGTTTCCTGCAGAATAAAGTAACGTCCTAATAGGATTTCATTTGTTAGTAGGCGGACTAATAAGATTAGTATGACGCTATGACGCATAACTCGCGTCGCATCACTATTGATATTCAAAAAACCGCGCGTCGTACGCCTGGCCTTGACGTTTGACCCCGACAGCTAGCCCCAATTTTGACTTTGACGTTTAATCTGACTGACACTTTAAGAAAAGGTCTTGTTTCTTGCCGATTTTCAAAACATTGTAAAACTATGCGAAAATCTAGTGAGAATCGCGTTTCCATCCCGAAAAGCTAATCTAATCGTTCGTATTAGCGTAATAAAATGTAATTGAGTGGCGTACGATGTGAGTTTCTGCCGACATGTCTGATAATAATGATCAATTTTCAAGTGTCCCAAATTCATGTTTCCACATAGAAAATCCGGCATTTTCTTTATAAATCAATATACTATCGTTTCTCAGCTACACCATCAGCATGCCGACGTTCCTGACTCAGGGGCGGCACGGGTACAGCGTACGGTTTTCCCGGACGCGACCAGACACACTCGCGGTTGCCACCAGTCAGTACTACGGCCTTGCCGGCGGTGGAACTCTATTCTTCCTTGAGCTCACTCCTGATGGCAGCACCCTGCTTGAAGTACAGAAACTGGAGTGGAGTGATGGACTCTTTGACGTGGTAAGAACTCGAACTATAAGTCTCTGATCTAGGAATCTGGTGGCGACAGATCAGCCTTACAGGCTTTCTTAATCAGTAGGCTTGAGTATTATAAACGTCTCTGCTCAGTAACAGGCTGTGGAATAGTTGAATAGCTTAGATGTCCTTTATAGACAAAAAGCTTAAAACACCTCAGCATTAGTAACTTAACAAATCCATTTTGACAAATTAATCAATTAGACACTAGTTTCTTACAGGAAATTTCAAATTAATTAGGTGCCATAATAGAAAAATCTTATCAGATTCTTGTTTTGAGATTGTAAATGCTTAAACATCTACAAATATTAATGTTGAGAATGCTGTTTTCAACACAGTTGAAATGTGATCTTAAAAAACATACAACTCTCCCAAAATAAGTTGGTGTTCCACCAAATGGAGCTGCTTGTATAAAAATGTATCATTTAACTACGAAGCGGTGTGAGACTACAACCTTTGCAAGTGTGGGCTAAGTTAGGTTTATCATTTTGTAGTGAGATTTGATTTCATGCATTAAGTTAAATGCATATTGGAAATCAGCAGTTATATTGTTATAGTAAGTAATATCACTATCATATCACTACCCAGCATATTTAAAGTATTGTTAATACAATATTAAATAAGTAAGCCCAAGCACAGTGGAAAATTTTGTTATTAAATTCTGTGAGTATTACTACCCCTAACTCCCAGATCCATCGTCAACCGCATCATCACTTAACATCAGGTGAGATAGTGGTCAAACATTTGCCTATCACAGATAAAAATAAAAAAAAATTGTGTGTGTTTGTGTTGTGAATGTTTTGGACACCCACAAGTCATCGAGCTTAGTGTGGGCTGTGAGTGTGAAAATGTTTATGGTATAAATGGATTACTTTTGACAGTTTTATCTTGTTAAATAGTAAACTGAGCATAGGGAAATCCTACTAATATCATAAATCTGAAAGTTTGTGTGTAAGTATGTTTGTTCTGTCTTCACATTTAACGGCAGAACGGATTTGGATGAAATTTGGAATGTACATAGCTTATACGTAGGATTAACACATAGGCTACTTTTAACTTGATAATAGTGGGTGAAGCCGTGCGGCGTGGCTTGTTAACTAATATAATTCATTATTTTTATAATAATTATGTTATTTTAATGTTAAAACTATCGTGAGTATTGTACATTATGCTCAATGCTATACGGATATAACATTGAAACATAATGTGTGTGTTTTAAGCCGGATATAACATTGAAACATAATATAATTATGTAATATCCATAGTACTATGTATCTTTGAAAAAAATAATCCCTTTATAAATCTGAAGTTACAATAATGCCCACATCAGTTTTAACAAGTTAAATGCCCCATTAACCTAGTTTTGGTACATCCTTGGCAGTATGTTTGGTTGCTCTAATAAGGTTTCATTCTAATTCTAGTGACTATATGAATATTGTTAAACTTAGCTACCCTACTCATTTTCATTTCCTGAGCAACAGAGTGGGTTCACAATTGGAACTGATTAAAAAGATGTTGTTTCTGCTACCACAATAAATGGATTTAAAAACAAGCTCGACTATTGGTAGCAAATTAATAAACAAACATTGTTAGAAAAGTGAACTGTTATGACAACACTGTGTGATATAGACATACCAGCATTTTGCTCATCTATAAATAAATAAAATCAATTATTTGGTAGATGTCCTTTTGTTAATATGGTGTCATCCACTGGTTTATCTGAACATTTTACAAAAGTTTGATAAATTTGGTAGTGTTTTGAAGTATATTATATAACTAGGCCTGCATTGGTGTCCCGCTTGTAGTATTTAGTCCACTATGAGGCTACATATGCCACCTCGACTCCTTGATGTATAAGAGTAGGTATAGTTTTAGTTGTTTTACTTCTATATACTGGCTTGCTTGTCATATGGACTAGTAGGTAGTCCTGGTGTAGGGATATTTCTGGCCTCCTGAAGTCTTTTGTCATGGCTTAACTACTATTGTCTTATGACTAACTGGGATGGTTGGCTCAATGTGCTCTCCGAGGCATAGAAACTTCATCTAATTCTGATTTATTATGATACAATATATCTGATTTATTTATCAAACATTTAGTGCACAAATCAGTGATCATCATAACTTACCATCAGGTGGTGAAATGTTTGCCTATTCCAAATAAAAAAAAGTTTATGAGAAGCTAATTTTAACCCCCATTTGCAAACATCCCTGTGTTACAAGTTTAACATGTGTGTCTGAGTATGTTTTTTTTATGCGTTATAGACTATCTTTTGACCACCATCTCACCTGATGGAAAGTGATGATGCGGCCGAAGATTTGACATGTTTGTCTATAAGATACCTATTCACTCTTGACTTGAAGACTCCCAAATTATATCCCTCGAGGAACGAAGATGCAGGTAATGAGTTCTATTCCTTCGCCATACTGGTAATGAACATAGAAGCGAAACGCATCGAGTGAATTGGAGGTATATAGTTGAGAAACAAGACAAGCAAGTCACTTGTTGAGTTCAGTGCCCTAGAGTTTTGGACTTATATAGGTCAAAATCCTGCATAGCAAGGCATCTATACTTTCCATCAAAATCAAAATCGTTTGTTCACATGATACCCAAAGAGGCACTCATGAAAGTTAATGACTCTACTGCCAGATTCGCAAAATTACAGCCATCTCGAAGACGAACCTAGCAAGAAACTCGGCGGCGCATTTTCTTTCTCATAATTTTTTTTAAATAATTCCTATCATAATTATATTACCCTAGGTATATCTATATCATGTAGTTGCTAAAAAGCGCTTGTGGGATTTGCACCTTTGAAACATGCATTGTCATTAATGTAGTCAATCGTTTTATAATAAGATTATTTAATGAATGCCCGTTTTATTACAGATTTGAACTTGCCATCAGGTGACATAGTGGTGAAATGCTTGCCTCTCGAGCATAAAAAATAACAAAAAAAGCTCTGCTTGTCATCCTGACATATTGTTTTTAAGTATGTAATGTTATTGTAATATGTATTTATAAATATAATATATAGTTAATCACAACATCAACCTACATTCTTATATATTTTTTTCTCTTTTTCCATCCAAAGGTTGACAGGAAGAGATCGCTTTCAGCGATAAGTTCGCCCATTGTACTCAGATATAAATAATATGGTTGTTTTTTATGTTATTTTATTTGGTGCAATAAAGTGTTTTGTATTATATTGTATTTTTTTTAAATGTCAGATAGGTAAGTATTTGGCCGCTATCTCACCTGATGGAAAGTGATGATGCGATTATTATTATTATTGTATTGTATTAGATGTTAAATCTATTTAAACCCTATAGTTTGCCTGTGTAAAAAAAAACGATTCTTTCACTAGTTATCTAATTATTTTATTTATAATGCTAACATACTGCTTACATATAACTAACAAAGTCAGTCCCTATGTAAGATAAAGCATTGAAAATACAGCATGTGTGTCACACTTGCGAGGGAATTATTACGTGAGAAGCCCTACCCGTCCATATTTCTGAACTGTTTGCATCAGCAACTAATAGGTTTAAATGTGGCGTGGTCGTATTTATAGGCAATTGACTTAAGTCACCCGATGTTTTGTGTTTTAGGTAATCAAGTTGATGCTACATGATGCTTGAGTTGAATCGTATTTTAAGCTGAAGCCTTTTATAAAGTAGGGTAGTCTCTGCTAAATCTTTCGTACATTTCTGTTTTTAATTTTAGTATCTAAAAAAGAGGTGTTGTTAATAAGTTGCAAAATTCTTTTTTTTTTAACGCTTTCACAGTCACAGCCCCACACTTAGATAGATGAGTTGTGTCGTGGGTGCTGAAAACATTGACATCACATACACAATCACAACCAGAACAAGAAACACTAATTTCCCTTAGGGAGAAAACTTGTGTTCGCTCCGGGAATCGAATCCGATACCCTGCTTAGAAGGCGAACATGCTCCCAACTAAGTCAACGGGCAGTTCAAAATGTAGTATAGAAAAAACTGTGTATGATAGCTATTCTAGCTGTAGTGTTACTTCTGTGTTAATGTGGCCAAATATCTGCAATATGCCATGAAAAAAAATGTAAATAAATCACACTAATATAAAGGAGAAAGTTTGTGAGTGTGTTTGTATGTCTCTTAATTCCTCACGCTCAAACGGCTGGACCAATTTCGATGAAATTTGGTATAGAGCTAGCTGACAACCTGAATTAACACACAGGCTTTCATCCCGAAAATTCCCGTGGGTCCGGGACTAGCTTGTATAGATGACATCTATTTCAGACATGGTCGGGCTCGTCAGACAATACAGCGGCTTGTGGGGCGGGGGACGGGGCTGTGATAGTGTGGCGTGTGGGGTGCGCAGCGCCTCTACGGGTGCTCCGAGCGCACACTAGTGAGGTGTGCTCTGTCGACTGGCCGCGGTCGCACCTGCTGAGTGCGAGCTGGGATACTACTGTCAAACTGGTATGATATATATCTTATTACCGTGAACTTTGAAATCAATAAACCAATAACTTAGTACTTTGCTGTACATAGTTTTAGTTTAGTTTTAGGAAATATAGGCAATTGGCCAGTAGTTTTAGAAGGTTAAAAAAAAAAAAAAGAAATGAGTTCCACTCCTTCGCAGTACGGATAATAAACGTAGAAGCGAACCGTTTCGAGCGAACTGGAGGTATGTCTGTCATAGGTATTTGGATGACGTTTGACTGTTTTATCGTTAGATGGTAAAACTGGCATGGGGGAATTAACTCGTGTAATTCCTGCGTACACTCTCCTTACCTCTCAATACCGATAGGCTTACAACCTATAGATATAATTATTTAGTGTTATTTATTTATTTATTATCAAACTTGCGGGTATGCTATAAAATTATTAAAGTATTTATTTATATTCTATTTGTAAACCAAATAAATAAACACGTCGATCACATCGTCGCTTACCATCAGGTGAGATAGACGTCAAACGGTTGCTCAACTTAATCAAAAATTAAAATAAAAACTATTCACACTCAGTGCTCCAGACTATACCCACACTAATTTCGAAGATTTGTATCGTGTTTGCCGAAAATTATCACATCACACACACGAAATCACCCTTAGAACCATAAATTTCCCTTGGGAGAATAATTTGTGTTTCCACTAAGAATCGAACCCTATATCCGCTGCTTAGTTGGTAGACGTGCAACCAACTACGCCAACGGGCAGTTCTCGGTATTGATGGCACAGTCGTAGTCATCGTCAAACATGAACTCCTTCACACCCACAGCCCCACACTAAGTTCGAAGGCTTGAATTGTGGGTACAGGAAAAATTGGGACAGAAACATGGGGAAACAACTTGTATTCCCATTAAGAATCGAAGCCGATACCCACTGCTTAGAAGATGGACACCCAACTTCCCCAGCTGATAATTAACTCTCCACCATCCAGCTTCGTTTGATCCAAGCATGATGAAGCGCCCTGTCAATCAAAAAATAATTTATCAATAATTAACTGTCAATTAAAAAGTATTTCCAAATGTGCCTAATATTCAGTTTTCAAAAATATTTGTCTCATAATTCCAGTGGGATCCTGAATCCGAGACATGTCTGAGCACGTTCGCTGGACACTCCCAGTTGGTCTATACAGCTGCATTCTCTCCACATTCACCAGCTACCTTCGCTTCGGTCTCTGGAGATGGACACTTGAAGTTGTGGAGCTGTACTGAACCTGCAAGGCCAGCTGCTGTAGTCAAAGCTCATGAAGCTGAGGTAAAATATACTTGGGAATAATTTAAAAAATCTTAAAAAATCTTTTTCAGCCGTTTTATCTTCGGAACGCTTGATCAGATTGAATTATTAAATACGCATTATTGAGGATTACTCAAAAAATACTGGTCAGATCTTTATTAATTTAAATGGGACCACATGGGAAACAACAGGTTTTAAATAAAAATAATCATCAAAATCGGTTTACCTAGAAAGAAGTTATGAGGGAGAACACAAAAAATAAAAAACAGTCCAATAGAGAACCTCCTTCTTTTTTTGAAGTAAAAATAATTTACCGCTTTATCTTCGGAACTTTGATCAGATTAGATGTATTAAACACGTGTTATTGAAGATATTTCAAGAACTACTGATCAGATTTTGATCAAATTTAAATGGGACCAAATAGAAAGCAACATGTTTCAAACAAAAATAGAAAATGTTAAAATCGGTTCACGTGGAACAAAGTTATGAGTTATGATAACACACACATAAAATAAAAAAAAACAGTTGACTTGAGTACCTCCTCCTTTTTTGTGAAGTCGGTAGAAAAAGCAGGGTTTTATTTGCGTTAATACATTCGTTGGATAATTTAAAGCTTGTCTACACATACAAGTGTATTAAACAAAACGAACAAATACATTTACACTCACAGCCCACACTCAGTTTAAAGATTTGCATCGTGCTGCCGGAAACATATGTGTTATCTTTACATTCTTCAGCCTTAACAAGCAGTTTTGGTTCGTTCTCTGATGAAAGTTCATGTAAAAGGACGTGAGATATTTTCAATTAAGATTTCATCATCATCATCATCATTACAGGTAGTTGTGTACATTCCAGGTGCTATCATGTGACTGGAGCCGCACCGAGACTCACGCGCTCGCGACCGCGGGCTCCGATGGACTCGTACGGGGCTGGGACCTCAGGCGGCTCACTTCTCCTATGTTCACCTTGAAAGGTAGCCTTCACTCTTATGTTGACCTTGAAAGGTAACATTTGCTCAAATGTTGACCTTTAAAGGTAGCCTACACTGATATATTGAACTTGAAAGTTAACCTTCACACTTAATTCCAAATATTTAATGTAGTTATTAGCTCGATTACAAAATAGTGTTAATTTATATTTTAAAAGCATAATGTTATCAAGAATAATAATAAAAAAAAGAAGTTTACAAAAAAAGGACAAAAAAAATAGCAAAAAAAAAATATTTGAACAAAAAAAAAGTTTTTGGCGTAACATAACATAACAAAAAACAACTAATAAACAACATACAATAAACACATTAAACACTAATACAATAAACAACATTAACATACCAATTTACTAGAATACGTGTCGCTCAATGAGGCCCATTGCATCTTAATAATCAGATCAAAACCCGCCTTAAAAAGGTCTCCAACTTGTGTTAAAGGAAAAAAAAAGAAATAAATCCTTCACACATAAATTTTACTTGAAAGAAACATATGTTGACCTTCGAAATATACCTTTATTTAGTTCACAGAGCCACTAATTCTATGTTGTCCAATACTTTACGTGCTTCTATAGCCCTTCTGCCACTAACTGAGTCATCCGCTCCTGATTACTCCGATGAATATCATCTATTGCAAGATACGAAGGAGATGCTTCAGATTCTCTCCACACGAGTGCTTATAAGTATGTTTTACGATTCCAGGTTGCGAGTGTGCAGTGAGAAGAGTTCAGTTCTCGCCGCACGCGCCGTCGGTGTTAGCGGCCGTGTCATACGACTTTACTACGAGGTAAGTGTAGCAACTACATATACCTTATGAAAACTATCGCGATTGCTATTCATTGTTATGGTAGTAACCGGCTATTAATCGCGTTATATAGTGTGTCGAAATACTTCGACCAGTTTGTTGACTCCCAGATGAAGAGCGTCGTATACGCTCGAAACTGGTCGGAGTATTTCGACACACTATATAACGCGATTAATAGCCGGTTAGTACCATAAACTAAGTATTAACGGTAATAATCCACCGTTATTGCACATGAATACTCGAAGAATTACAAGTTTTTAATAATAATACAAAATACAAAATCATTTTTTTCACTTTCGCGGCAAAACCTTTTTGACAATACCTATGAATGTAGTAAGAGTAGGTATATGTGATTGTCAGGATCTGGGACCTAAAGCGCGGGTGCGAGCCGCTGGAGACGATCCGGCACCACTCGGAGTTCACGTACGGGCTGGACTGGAACTCGCTGCGGCCGCACCAGCTGGCCGACTGCGGCTGGGACTCGCTTGTGCACGTCTTCACGCCGCGCTCGCTCGCCAACCTATAGGTACGTTTGTTTTTTTATTTCTGACTCGCTACTCAACATTCGAAATTCAAACTCATTCTTGTATCTGCATTACCTTTTTTACTGACTTCCAAAAAGGAGGAGGTACTATGTTCGACTATATGTATTTTTTTTATATATGTTCACCGATTTCTCCCCAATTTGTGGACCGAAACTAACGAGCGGTTCACCTATAGAGAAGAGAAAGAATTTTAAAATCTGTCCTACCGGTACGGCGCGAAGAGTAAACGAACATATACAACCTGTAACAAAAAGGTGTAGTAATACTTGGTGGTGTGTATGTGTATAGTGCCAGGAATCGTCTGCCAGAGAACGAAAGTCGAAATCGGACATAATTTTTTCCGTACAAAAATTAAAAATTGTATTTTTCAAATACTTTTGTCGACCCTACAGTTACATGTGCGTCAATAGGAGATATTTGTTCCGTATAAAAATTTAATAATATTTTTTTGCCAACCCTACGATTACATTTGTGGCGCGTGACCTTGACCTTTGTTATGGCCACCACTGTCAGATGTCTAGGTCCAAAGGCTATGTGGTGTAGAACGGTAGCTGATGAAATAGGGTTGCAAATGACATAATTTTTTTTAAACTTTAATTCATCATATCGTAATATTCATGGTGCTACTGCGAATGCAGAAGTTCATGTTAGCCTCCATACATTTAGCTAGATGTGTGACTTGAGTATTACTACACCTTTCTGTTACACATTGTATACACACTAACATTTTCACAAACTTTCTCATATATAATATTAATTTTTCTTTTCCTTTACAGGTAAACTATGGATCGCAAGTACTGGCTGTGTAAATTTGTGCCAAATCGCACATTATAGTTACTTATCGCTACGTGTTAAGAGTCGTTTTCGCTCGACTATGGTGCAATGAATCGGTTAAAAAACAGGGAGTTATATCGGTAGAGGTGACGGTAATGTACTTGTAGATAGGCCTGTAGTATTGAAATAATGGGAATTTATACTAAAACGTGTTAGGACTGAGCGGAGACTTGACTAATTAACTATTTTTCAATCCAAACAGGCATTTTTTTTAATGCTGGATAGGCAAGCATTTGACCACTATCTCACATCAATCAAAATCAAAATCGTTTATTCACATGGGCCCCAAAGAGGCACTCATGAAAGTTAATTATTCTACATGCATGATGGAAAGTGCATTGACTAACTCTATTTCTCGTCTCAAAGCTTGGCCGTTATGATAACTCGAGGCCCGTAGGAGATTCAAATGCCTACTCTAGCCGAATACGCAGGGATATTTGTAATACCTAGCGATATCCGTCTGCGCGGAAAGGCCCGTGACGAATGGCGCGAACACGGCGAAACGTCGACGCACGCGAGGGAGGCCCCGGCTCGTGTTGGCTTCGCCGGTCTGTAAGTTATCATAGTGTGCGTGCTGAGGCACGTGCGTACGGCCGTGCACACATACAAGCCGCGTTTGGTACCATTCTATGAAGATAATTTACTTATTATTTCTACTATGGCTTGGCTGTCTATGAAGTTTGGATCAATCTATATTGGTTGTCTTTTTTCGACTATCAGTCCAGACCCCCTATTACGTATCTTTGTTGCACGCGGTTTCAATTAAAATTAAGCAAAAATGAACCTTATTTCTTAGGAGTTTTGTCAATTTAGTATTGAAACCGTTTGCAACAAAGATAGGTAATCGGGGGGCAGAGTACTAACAAGTTTTGGTATACGTTTCTCGTGTCGATATGATGAAAGTCTTACAGTATATGAATTTGTGTAGCTATTCATTAATTTAAATGTTGTAATTTGAAATAGTATTATTTATTTGGACGGTATCTTCTGTCTCATCCCAGTGGCTGACCATATCGCCTTCAAAAAATATAACCCGGTTTCAGGTCTTGAGTTATGCTATCACTATAGTAAACATAAACGCCTTCAACCTCACAGCCCCACACTAAGCTCGATGACTTGTATAGTAGATGCCGGAAATATTCACATCATACACAGAAACTGAATCACAAATTACCCTTGAAAAGAAAACTTGTGCTTTCAACGGGATTCGAACAAGATACTCCCAGCTTACCGATAACGTCAATCAACAATCAACGGGCAGTTCATATTAAGATTACATTCGTGATGTTTCGTCGTATATTTCGATAGCTTTCCTAATTTTACAAAAAAAAAAACAGCCTCCGCCTATCAGATATGTCAGAAAATGAAAATATCGATATACAGTATTTTATTATTTCAATAGATCAGCTCAAACTGGCAACAAAATGGAAACTGGCAACAAAATGGTTTTAGAGGTGGCTGTAATACTTTTTGTGTAGTGATGGTCAGCGGCTAGCATAAGACAAGAAAGAAGTACCTAATTCCCCTAATTATAAGTAAAATGTTTATCATTATATGTAATTGTTTTTAATTACAATTAAATACATTTAAATTTTATTGTCGCATGGCAAAAATGTATAGTCAATTTAATGCGGTATAAAATTATGTAATACTATGAAACAGATCTCAAACGATTTTTAAAAAGCATTTAAAATTTATTTACAGAATCTAAATACATTCCAAATGATTAAACTATTTTTATTTTTAAATAAAATAGTCGCACTAACCGCACTATGCGCATAAATGGGTGCGCGTTCGTTAAGCAACTGGTATCAGGTTCCGAAACAAGGTCCATCCTGGTGGAAACAAGTTTTCTCCCCAAGGGAAATTTCATCACCCAACTACGCCAGCGATGACGTATACATTTTCTTAGCACGCCACATACAATTATACTAGGATTATTCATTAGTTTCTCTCCCAACTGTTTTTACGCAATGTATTGCAAAAGTGGTCAGAGGAATGTACCGGAAATATTTGTGTTATATGTAAATCTTTGTTATGGGAGTATGTAGTTGGTATTCTTTTTGTTTATTTAGTTTACAAGAAACATATATATAAATAAGGTCTAACGCTTTATCAATTTATCATGTTCACAATAAAAATAATTAAGCACAAACAATATGATAACCATCGTTATCCATTTAAAACATTGTAAATACCATTTTCGTTTGTAAATAGTTGTGTAAATTATTTAATCGTTGTATTTTGTATAGTTCTTACAGTCTAGCTTGTTGTATTTGTCTGATACATGTTTATAATGGGGCTCATTTTAATGTATAATTGCAAATAAGAGCTAAAATGTTTATGTGAAGACTATGTTAGCATTTGTTGTATATATGTCAGGATTAAAGGAGGATGTACACCATTAGCGTCTTCTGTCTTTGATCTTAACATGTACCTATATCTATATTTATATTATCCAATGAAATAAATCAGGATAGTCTTACAAATTTGTTTTAATCACAAATAACAAATAAAACGTTATCAAAAACACCCATATAATTACTCGTACTTGTTTCGGTATGTTTTAGTTTGTTACAGCGCCATCTGTTACAGAAATTTACACAAAGCTATGTGAAGACTAGCTATAGTATAATAGCAAGAAACCGCCCTATGTAAGAAACAAAACGTTACTTTCAGTGCAGCGCTTTCAGTTGAGAATAATGAATTTGAATCAGCGCCATCTATTGGTAATTATCGATACTGGTTTTGAATCTTCGCAAACGCCCCTCTATAGCAGTCAGCACGTAGTACACCGATTTTAAATGTTCCTTATCATGCCGGCAGATGTCGGTTACACTAACAGATGGGTCCAGAATGCATTTCAACTTTATTTTATCGTGGCGACCGATGGTACTGTCGTTTATCACATGGCCTAAGGTGTTGGTTTTGTAGCAAGGCATTATGGTCTGGCAGGCGAATTCTTTGCGAGCACTTGGCTTCATAGTGCATGCTTCAGCGTACATTATGCTTGCTATGTGGCTTTCTTCGGTAGGTTGCCCGAAGTGGTTTGCGACTGAAACAGACATACGAATCTATGTATTGTTGTTACCTGTTGGAAATTTGTAGTTACAAATAAATAAATATATCATACTAACTAGCCGTGCCTGCGGCTTCGCCCGCGTTTGTCAATTTAAAAAGTAACTACCTAGCTTTAGTGTTAATCCTAGGTATAAACTATGTATTTATATTCCTAATTTCATCCAAATCCATCAGCGTAAAGAGAAAACAAACATACTTACACACTCGTGTGAGTGTGTAAGTGTGTTTTTTTTTTAAGAGTGTGTACTCTTACAATCACTGTATAGTACCTAGGTAGCACTATCTAGGTATATTGATTCTGTAACTGGGTCTATCGATTGTCTATATCCGTGTAGAAAACAAAAGATAGGTAAGTATTAAAAGGTAATGCAGTAACTAAAGGGTAATGCAGTAATGCTTACAGTTTTCTATAACTTGGTCAAGGTGCCTCGTAAGCAGAGCGGTATAGTAACGGTAGGATGTGGCTAAATTTTGCCTTACGCCTGTATTATCTGGAAAATAAAAACCAAATAGGTATATAGCGCTTCGGAGCATAATGTACAATATGCAAAATGAACACGCCACTCAAAATGTACAATGGTGCATACACGGTACGATGGGGAGTAGATGATAGAACCGACTTGGTCATAAGTAAATGTAATAGAGAGAATATTTTGTTTAAAAATAAATAAGATTGTATCTAGTTTTGTATTTCATTTGAAAATAGCCGTAATGAGATTTGATTGGTTGAAAATCATCATAATTAATGTTGCTTAAAAAAATATTGTGTGTGAACGTGGGCCTACTTGTACATTTTAAGTTTTGTACATTATGAGTGGCGTGTTCATTTTGTACATTATGAGTGGCGTGTTCATTTTGTACATAATGTTCCGAAGCGGTAAATAGGTAGGTACTCGCATAACCAATCTACGGGGGTAGCGTGTAGAACAATTTTCACTACACTATAACAGAAACCAACTGCGTTATGTGTAACCTCTATAACTTAGTATATATTAATTACTGATTACGTTTAAAGGGGAAATCTAAAGGGGATTTTGCCACTAACCCAGCCTAAATCTTAGTTACCAGTGTGAGAAGCAACTTGCGTCGCGGCTGGAAACGTTCTGCAAAGGCACCGCGACGTCATCGCAGCCGCCGACTGTAAAATAGGAGTGGCCAGGATCGCAGCCGAATGCATTTCAGCCCTGAGCAGCGTTGCAGCATCTGAAGATGGTTTTTCTTTTTTTAACAGACTGCAGGGGGTTCAAATCTCGCCTCAAGCGATAATTTTTCCTTTTTAAATTTATCACTATAGTTCTGCCTAGCATGGCTAATGCTATGATTTGAAGATGCTGATTTGTGAGAAACTGTTTTTGTTCTTTTATGTTTTGTCACAAATAAATTATTTCTATTCTATTCTAGAGAATTAGTCTACCCTGGGACTAACATTTAAAAAATAGAGCATACCTGCGTCTTGCAAATTACATACAACAATAGCTTTTTCTGTGGAATCTTTTGTTGCTTCCGTGTCTTGATATTTAGTTATGGTGTCATAGTCTGAAAGTCATATTTTTACTTTATACCAGGGTATTTTACATAAACAAGAGCAGCTGCTACACTAGTCGTGGCTCCGAGGTGGAATACACGCCTTATTATGTAGGTATTTAATGGTTATTGAAGCCGTGATGCTGCCGTTGCCGTTGCCACCTTCAAATCGTGAGTCGTGTGGTTTCGAATCTCTTGGCGGGTCCAGAGTTTACGAAAAAGGAAACATATAAGTGACGAAATCCGTGATTGTATCTTGCCTGGCTTGCTACACAGTACCAAAATACAGTCCAATTCACCATCCGCAATTAGAAAAATGTGTCAAAAATCACAAAAAAATATGTTATTATCCTTGAGAGCCAGTCATTCTTTTCTTTTTTTTAATGCCCGATAGGCAAGTATTTGACCACAATCTCATCTGATGGAAAGTTATGATACGGCCGAAGATGAAGCATGCTTGCCTTGAAGGTACCTATTCACTCTTGACTTGAAAACCCCCGGATATACCGTTAGGGGAACAAAGACGAGGACAATGTGTTCCACTCCTTCGCAGTACGGATGATAAACTAACTTCTAGGTCTCATATTTAACATAAACGATGGTTTATCAGAGACAAAAAAAGTGTGTAAATGTGTACCATCGTCTTTTGACCACATCGTCGCTTACCATCAGATGAGATTGTGGTCAAAAGTTTGCCTATCATGAATAAAAAAATAAAAAAAACAATGTACATGTACATAAAAATCAACACGCAAACTGCACAGGCTCTTTCTAGCGACTACCATAATAACACCTAGGTTAAGTAAATTATGTATTAGAAACTAAGAATGTTTTTTAAAAAAATGAATGAAAAAAAATGCGCTGCCGAGTTTCTTGCCAGGTTCTTCTCGAGATGGCTGTAATTTTGCGAATCTGGCAGTAGAATCATTAACTTTCATGAGTGCCTCTTTGTGGCCCATGTGAATAAACGATTTTGATTTTGAGTGTTGATTTTTATGTGCATGTGACTTACCATCTGGCGAGCGACTTGTTGCTGACTCTCCCAATTATATAAAAAGGATATGCCTGTCGCAGTAATGTCATTTAATAAGTGATATCTTAAAAACTTACCAAATTGAGTGACTTGAGTCTCTACTGAATTTGTTAAGCAGCCGCAGTTGCAGACGTGTGCTTGTCTCAGTTTCGAAACTTGTGTCGCCACGGCTGTATTGTAATTATTGTAAGCCACGCGCATCTGAGCTGATCGATTTTCAGTAGAATAAATACTTCTATTTGATTTATTATTCGCATTAATTTCTGCAGTTTGGTTTACACTTTCAACTTCTGTAATAAATATAAAATAATTTAAACGCAAGCAATGTTTAAAAATCCGATTTCACCGTTTTATCTTCGGAACCCTTGATCGGATTAAATGAATTAAATACGCATTATTCAGGATAACTCAAAAACTACTAGTCAGTTCTTGATCAAATTTAAATGGTACCACATGGGAAGCACCAGCTTTCAAATAAAAAAAATATGATCAAAATGGGTCACTTAAAAAAAAAAAACTGATTTAACACATAAAAACAAATATAGTCAAAACAAACGCATTCACACTCACAGCCCCACACTAAGTTCAAAGACTTGTATCGTGGGTGCCGGAAACATTCACATCACACACACAAATACACCCAGAACCAGAAGTACAAATATCCCTTGGGAAGGAATGTCGAAAAAACAGGTTGTGTCGTAAATACACGCGATATAAACTTTTATACTACAGGGAATTTTGTATTCCTCACTTTTCGTCAGACAAAGTTTGCATCAGAAGATTCACTTGAAAAATTGCACATTTTTTACTACTATAGGCACTAAATATAATCACTAGACCTTTACCCTTAGTTCCATGAGTGCTGGCGGGAGCACAATATTCCTTCCCAAGGTACATTAGTGTTCTGAAATATGTGATGTAAATGTTTCCGGCACTCACAATACAAGTCTACGAACTTAGTTTTTAGTGGTTGCGAGTGTGAATGCGTTTGTTTGTTTATATTTCCGCTAACATCTGTGTGTTTTTGCATTATAATAAAATTTATAATCTGCACGTGGTGTCACTGCCGATCAACTACGCTCAGTTGGCTTTCTCAGAAAATTCTTTAAAGAAACAGGCATACTAACCATGCCTTCGCTTTACATTGAAAATATTATGTATGTTCGTAAACATATTGATAAATATAAATTAAGAAGCGACGCGCACAATTTTAATACTAGATATAAGCATAAAATAGCGGTGCATTAATGTGTGCAATAAAGAGTATTTGTATTGATTTTAATCAAATCTATTGATTTTATTAATCTGACACTCTTTGGTGAATTTGGGCGGAAAAGAAAACAAACACACTTTCACATTCATAACCTTCATAACCTCACACTAAGTTCAAATTTTATAGTGGATGCCGGAACCATTTCATGTATATTTCAGGTATATCACACCCAGAACCAGAAGCCCAAATATCCCTTGGGAAGGAAAGTGCTCCTGCCGAGAATCGAACCCAGGAACGGTTGGTTATATTGTGTCCAATGTCAATTTTTCCAGCATTCGCGATAAAAGTTTTCGAGGCTTTGAGGATAAAAGCGTTATGTATTATTTTTCAATATCAGACAAGGGGGCGTTCGCGAGGCGTTAAGGGGGGGGGGTCCAGCCGAACCTCACCCATTCTCACTTGGGGTAGAGGGGGTGTCTCAGCAAATATCACGTAATTGCAAGATACAGTGTAAAATTTCGAGAAAACTGGGTTTAATGAAGTAAAAAATACTACTGAGATATGGTTAAATAATAGTTTGTAGGGGTTAGTCTTAAATAAAAAGAATTGAACAAAATGTGTGTTTAATAAATTTAACGCATTCAAGCACATATTAACTTATTTACATTAAATATATGCATTTTGAAAATTCTCACGTGAGGTTAGGGGAAGGAGCGGGGTCGAGCAAAATCTCACGACATCTCATCAAGGGGAGGGGGGTCGAAAAATCGCCTAAATCATCTCACGTAATTAATGGATGCCCCAAATTGCCCATAATATATGATACAAAGTACAAAGCTTCTAACCTGTTAAGTTACACTCATTGTTGTCTTTCTTTGATATCTTTTTGATTACTTTTGAATTCGATGAAGAAAATGTTTTTCCTGTAAAGCAAACATTTATTTATTAGTAGTTCGCCCCGGTAATTATGTGTGTGGTGTGAATATTTCAACAAACACGAAACAAGTCTTTTAACTTAGTGCGGGGCTGTGAGAGAAATTTTTTTACAAACAGAACCAGAAACACAAGTTTTCCTTGGAGAGAAAACTTGTATTTTTTTTTATTCGCAATAGGCAAGCATTCGACTACTATCTCACCTGATGGAAAGTGATGATGCGGTTGAAGATGTGACATTTTATGTGATTGTTGTCGGGAATCGAATCCGATACCACTGCTCAGACGGCGAATGCCAACCATCTAAGCCAATGTGTACAGTTCTTAAGTATCAACTTAAAATGTAAAGCCCTTTTTTAAGAAAGCGTCCGGGACATAATAGTTTTAAAAGGGAAACTCTGATGTCCTACTAAATTGTAGAAATTTTCTAAAAACGAATTCGTTTGTAACTTTAAGAACTCTTTTAAAAGACACATCACACGCACTGATTAAAAAAAAAGAAATTGCTCCATAATCGTCCCCCATATTTCTTAAATTATAGTAAAATTTTAAGCATTGGTAATTGGCCACAAAGCCATTTGAATCAAAGCTCTTTTCATCAAACTATATTTTGAATTTCTCTCATATATTTGAGGACCCTACGTCGAAAACGATAAATTACAAAATTAAAAAAATATCAATACCTGCTACATGCTGGCTGTGTTTATAAGGCATATCTTTACTATCTTTTTCGGGCATATCTTTGTTATCTACTTCTGCCTTGTCTTGAACTTCTTTTTCACTTTGAGCGTTTCTTATTTCTTCTGCCTTTATTTTGTTGCTTATTTCTGCCTCACTTTTGACGTTTTCTTTTTTTAATTTGTCTCTGCTATCTTCTTTTTCTGGAATATCTTTGCTTCCTTTTTTATTCACCTTAGATTTGTCAAATTCTTTTGCCACATCTTTGCTACTTATTTCTTTTACCGATAAAACATCCAAAAGTTGGGAAGTTGTAGAGGAAGTAGCTATTTCTGAAAGAAAATTATTTTTAAGTTTGTTGAATTAAATGTTTATTTAAAAGTGTGCTAAAGTGTCTGATAACATTTTATCAAGGACGGATGCTGAGTTCCAAAGTGTTTGGTGTGTTTAATTGGTATCACTGTCGCGCTAGGGATGCCGTTGGAAACATCCTCCCCCAGCAGAATGTGTCATTCTGATTTTTAAAGGTATTTTAATTTACGAGTTTATTTCCAGCGCCTTCGCTATACATTTTTGATCTTCGTACGAGGCTGTGCGTAAGGGTTGCTTTTCAGACGCAACAAGATTTTTTGTGTTTCTTTACTAACCATAATCAATAATATCGGTTTCTTCAGGGAACGTTTGATGAAAATATCGCGGAGTTGTACTATTTGCCGATTGAACCTTTGGTACTGCCATTATCTCGACTGATTGCATTCTTCCTTTAAGCATGGTTGCCATGGCTGAAATATAAAAAAGAATATTGTATAATTATTAAATAAGCAAATCTGAAATAACATTTAATAATCATTTCGATGTCTTGTAGTAACTAAGTTATTTGCTGTATATAGTTTAGTTTTAGGAAATATAGGTAATTGGCCCGATGATAGTAAACAATCACTTTCCTAGCTTATAATATACTTATTAAGTTATGTCAATCACAATTAATTATTCGACCATATTTTATAATTAACAAATTAAACATATTATAAAAATACAGATGCATTGGTTAACAATAACAATAGCATAAGAAGAAAAAATAATAATATTAAATAGAACATGCTGAAAAATAATAACAACTATAAATCATCAATATAAATTGAGATAAAATAGAATGACAAAATCAATTGAAAATATTAAAGGAATTTAATGAAATACTTTCTGTGTTACCCACCACAAACAGTCCTTACAAGTCAAACATGCATTCGAGTCACATTAACTTGTTGGGATTTTTCTTCCCATCAAACCAAATTGTTAGATAACATAACAAACGCTTTCACACTCACAGCCCCACACTAAGTTCGATGACTAGTAGTGGGTGCCGAAACTTTCAGATCTCACACAATCATAAACAGAACCAGAACACAATTAAAAAATTGTGTTCTGGTTATGTTTATGGAAAACCATTTGAGAAAACTGAACCCGAAACTGCTTAAAAGGCGAACGCTCACCCAACTAAGCTAACAGGCAGTTCAATCTTATTATTCTAGGAAGGTCCAAACCAGTCGTAACCAAACGTAACGGTGTCATATTATAATTGAATGAAAGATAGGTATGTATAATAAAATGACCGTTCGAAATAAAGCATTGTAGCAGTGCTTCCTGTAGCAGCCAAAAGAATTTGTAGTTTTGCACTGTTTTGACAGAATACAGTTTAAGATGCTATGATTTTTTAAGCCGCTAAGAATTAGTCGTATTTAGACAAAATATAAAGCTTTCATATTTGGATAATATATACTTGAGGATACAATTCAAAAAAATTTCTTGCGTGAATTTATTTTTCGAAGTTGGGCCTTTTGAAATTATAATAAAGAAATCTAGCAATCCACACCTTCTCACTGTATCCGAGTAAAGCTTAATTTTTGGTAAGTAATATCAAAGCATTTAACTAATGTAGTTACTTTCTTACCGGATTTGGTAATTTGTGTCCCACATTGCCTCGTTGGACAGAGGGATTTCGTAGTTAGAATTGTCACAGATTTCTTTGCTGGTGAAGGGACCACTGCATCAGGTGGCTGCAATTGCGCCTTGATCATAATTTCTACAGCTGCAAATTTAAAATCTATTAAAAATAATACCGGTCAAGTGCGTGTGTTGTAACTGAAGGCGTGGTAAGGCTTTGCCAATCCTAGAATGTAAATAAAAGAGCCACTACGCCGTCATACTGAAAAAGAATAACAAAAACTGTGGGACAAGAGGTTGGACTGCAAACATACAAAAGCCGCCTTTCGGTCTCTTTAACAGATCTTCGTTTAATGGTAGGCCTCATAACCGGTCCTGTGACCTTAGGTACCACCTTCTCAAGATAGGTTCATCCATTCGCACGAAGCTTTTCGCTCCCACTTTCATTATGAGAACTGCCAAGGAGTGGAACGCCCTACCGTCTACTGTGTTTCCCGAAAAGTATAATATGGGGTTGTTCAAGAAGAGAGTGAATAGGTTTTTACTGAGCAAGCGTGCTCCATCTTCGACCGCATCGTCGCTTTCCATCAGGTGAGGTTGTGGTCAAACGCTAGCTTAGTTTCAAATAAAATAATAAAAAAAAGGTGTCACTGATAACCTTCTGTGTAGAGGATGCATGGAGGAAAACGAAACCGTAGAACATAAATTTATTAGCTCCGTGCGCTGTCATTGAAAAAACAGGGCCACCACTGGAATACTAGTGCCATATCGTCGCCCACAGCCCATAAAACCGAAAGATTCACAGCAATGCAACAGCTTCACCACTATTTTATTTATTTATTTATTTATTTATTACACAAAATCCACAGCCCTTATAAATAACAATATATTCTTAGCTAACTAATCTTACAGCCAATAAAGGATTTAAATTTTTTACAATAATCTTTTATATTTTTAATCAGACAGTTAAAATTTTGAATTTAGCAAACAGGCCTAAACAAAAATAACAAAATTACAAAGTGTAAAAAGTACGCTTAATTTAAAAACTAGCAGAAAACTATTAGAATTAAGTGCTTTAATATTGATATAAATATAAAATAATGCGTTTATAATAAAATATATTTAAATATATAAAATAAAAAACGTAACATCATGATAGTTGATAAAAATAATAATAAATAAAGTTATAAAAATGTATATTAAGAATTTAGAATTTAGTGTGGTTATCCTCCTCCATTATTTTGTAGATTTCTCCCTTAAAAGATCCCTTGTTGCTATGAAATATATCACATGAGGTAAACTCTTTATTGTAAACTCTCTGCAATCTGTTTACTATAGAATACTGTGCATAGTTCGTAGATGAGTGCGAGACAGCAAATAATTTTGTATGTCTTGTGCGATATTTTGGTGTACTAAAAGTTAATACTCTACCAGTAAGTTCAGGACAATCTACATATCCATTACATAGACCATGAAGGAAAGCCATATCCATGAACGTGCGTCGATTTTGAAGGCTAGTCAGATTATGGTAACTACATGATTCCTTGTAGTTTTGTGAATAATAGTTGTGTTTTCTAAAATTTAAATGTTTAACAAATTTCTGTTGAATGCGTTCCAAATCACCGATATATGTTATGTAATGCGGGTTCCAAATAGTACAACAATATTCAAGGATACTTCTAACATATGAAGAATAGAGTAGCTTTATACATTCTGTATCAGAAAAAGGCTTACTAACGCGCAAGATGAAACCAAGGCTTTTAAAAGCTTTATTTATAATTGTAATTTTGACAATGTGTTCAGAAAAAGTCAGCTTTACATCAAGTAAAAGCCCCAAATCTCTAACCAACTCTGTTTTATTAATATTTAATTTTCTAAGTTTGTAATGAAAATTTATAGGTTTTCTTTTTCGAGTGAACGAGACAAAGTGACACTTCGATACATTAACTCCTATACGATTTTGTTCATAGTACTCTCCAAGCCGATCTAGATCAGCTTGTAGTTTTAAGCAGTCGGTGTAATCTTTGATTTTTATAAATATTTTAGTGTCATCCGCGTACATAAGGAACCTCGCATTATGAAAACATTTTTGGACATCATATAAATAACATGCATACAATAGTGGACCCAGGATGGAACCCTGTGGGACGCCTGATGTTATTTCTATGTAGTCAGAACGAAACCCTCCTATCACTACAGCTTGGGAACGTTTCTGTAAATAGGACTCCATCCATCTATCTATCCATCTGAATCAGTTATGCCAGCACCTCAAAACCACACTCAGTTACTCAAAGGAGCTGGGGTGGATGGATGGGGACGTTCCTGGCAGTTCAGTTCAGTGCAGGCCTAATCACCTCCACATTGAATAAGATTAAGAAGTGCGAGTGTGATTCGCGCACTGAGGGTTCATACAAACTATGTAGATAGTTCGTCCATCGGAAATCGGGTCTCGAAGATTATTGTCCGTTTTCCTTATTTTTCCCCGCTTTTACAAGTGAAAGGTTTTTGGATATTTTGTATTCCTTGTTTTGTGAGCACAGACCATAATTGTCTGCAGTGCCTTGCATGTTGCCAAATTTCGTGATTTATCTTCGTGTACCGGTTCATTATAGTCGTATCGTCTACTGGTACTTCCAGTAGACGATAGACGACCCTGTAAGTTCTGATTTATTTGCAAGTGAAAAAAACTTTAATTTACTGTACGGGCGCGTTTTTTATCGATTTGACTTGAACCTTGAGCCACCACGTAGAGATCGCCAATCTAAGTACATTTTATATAAATTCCAGCTAGATATCTCCCAGTGTTCCTAAGAAAAAGTAACAGATAAATAGACTAACAGACGGACGACCACCGAAGTGATTGTATTGCCTCGCTTAACAATTAAAGTAAATTAAAAACAAATTCGTTAGCATCTTCATCAACATCGACACTATAGCAATTCTGCTTATTCTTAACCTTGCTAGCTTCTAGTTCTAGTTCTTTTTTGTATTTTTGAATATTTATGTCCGACAAGCTTGACACTACGGCTACGCCGTACGAGCTCCAAATGCCATAGGTTTGGTTTCGTCTATGAAACGAAATTTCTCAATTTTGTTCAGGACTTATTAACACTGATTGGTCTCCTATTCAATTTGATTGGTATATATTGGATATAAAACTAAGATACTAGTAATATTAAATTACTTTGTTCGTGTCAATATATATTTATTTTATATGTAATTACCTATGCTAATTAAATGTTCACCGAATAAGATACTAACCTGTCCCGATCGCACAATCTGAATCCCGTACACTGTCATCATCAGATAATATTTTCTCCTCTTCATCTCGCCCATCATCCAATTTTCCTATAGGTTTAGTCGCAGCTTCGTTTTGGTAACATAATTGGCACAATTCTGGATAGTAAAAGTATTAACACGTAATATAAGAGATTACATTTTATTTAATTAAATTCTATTTACAGAAGGTTTTCGTATTTTATACCGTTTGTTTACAAAACATCGGTTATCTATGCTTGTTTAACTAATACACCATAAGGATGTACTCGATTTGCATTATTTGATTACAATATATTTGATATATATTTAAATTGCCTGTACACCACTCTTCTCAACGACTGCAATTAAAATTGATGACATTAATGCAATTTTTTTAAGTAAAATCGCCATTAAAATGTGACTACCATCAAGAAAAACAAGCTATGTGTAACTGACTTAAAAATCAGCAATGAAAGTAGGTGGGCGATTAATATGTAGTGAAATGCAAGAGTCTCAAAATGATTATCATTAAGCTTGCAAGCTTGCTTTGAAATGGGAAACTAAATTAACAAAATCATTTTTTTCAAATTTATAATTTTTTTATATAATATGAACGTGTGAAATACAAACCTGTCTCGGGCATACCAAAATGGATACTTGATCTCTCGACATTGTCTTGAGATGCAGTTTTTTCGGTTTTTTCAAATGTATCTTTATCTAAACTAAGAAATGATGACGGTGCTGAAATAAATAAAGATTTCTGGTAAGTATACAATGCAGGCAAAAGAATTTAACTATTATAACATAATATACTAAAGCATTACTTGCTCACCTTCATTGTGGTTATTAAGGTACTCTGTACATAAGATTGACTGGCTTTTAAAATAACTGTGTTCATTCATTTTAGATTTTTGAACACTAAATACTGCTGCTGAAAAACATCAGAAATTATTATTGAACGAAGCGAGGTCTCTAAACTTACCTTGGGTGGTTGGGGGCTGAGTCACCCACGTCCGTAGGAGGATACCCCTTAAGTCTGACTCCCTACACGTGGTCCCCGGGTGGTGCTAATCAGGTGACATTTGAGAGGTGGTAGAGCATTTTGTGAGTTGCTCGCCTGGCTTGCTACCAAAGTAGCTTACCACCATCAAGTTGAAAGTCTGCCGCCAAGCCAAATACGGTGTTCCGGCAGTTATCCTTGAGAGCCTGCGTATTCCAGGTCTAGTGTGTTTACCAGCTTCGATCACATCGTCACTTACCATCAGGTGAGATAGTGGTCAAACACTAGCCTGTCAAAAAAAAAAAAAAGCACTTTCTCAGTCTGTATGTCCGTCCATCTCTCAGAGACATTTAGCTTCTAAGCCATACAAGCGACTTCTAGCGAATAACTTCAAACTCTCGAGAATATGTAAAGCTATGACCCAAAGCCAAAAAAAATATTTGGTCATAGTTTTTAGACATATTTTGTCCCGAGGACTCAAAAAACAGCTACATATTTACAGCTGAAACTTACATAATAATATTATATCCGTTTATGAGCAGTTAACCTTTAAATGTTTCTCTCTATAAGTATCTACATCACAATCGGGGCGAACGGCTATTTTAATCATTTATTTATTTATTTATTTATGAACACCAACATAGCATACACTATTACAATCAACATATTTAAAAGCATTTTTACAAGTTTAGTGTCATTATAATTATAGGTGAAGACTACATTCAATATTTTTTGCGAGATTACATATAAAATTAATAGATGATAACAACACATTAATTAATTTCGAATTACAAAAAGGCATAAATTTTAATCATAAAAAATAATATAAACAATAGATTACAAAAAATCATTAGAATAGAAATAATATAGGCGTACCCGGACTTAATAAATATACTTTGATCCTACTTACCATTATTTTTTCTACTCGTCCCCGTAGATAATATCGAGTGACTTTGTAAGCCGTTTATGTTATTTTTGTCAAAAGTTGATTTTTGAATACATAGCTTTGATGTTTCCACTAAAAAGTAAAGATTATTTAATGACATGAAGTAAACACTGTTGCTTAAGGAATACTTTACTTACCAGTTGTTTGTCTAATAGAGCTTGTAGATATTATTGACTGGCTTTTGTTTGTATCGTTGATGTGCCTTTCATCGAAAACTGGTACTTCGAAAGTTAGCTTGGATTCTGCTGATGAAAAATAGGACCTCGCCTTAAGTAATTAGTTCTTATTTTGTCCATCTTTTTCGCTCTACTCATATAATAATATCACAACAATCACGTCGCTGGATATATTCTTCTTTCATCTCTTCCTTTGCTAACCCAATACTCACATCCATATGTTACAAATTTACGAGTAGGCTTTTTCCTTAGACCGGTGTCATGACAATGCAACAAACACCAAACAAATACAAACACATTCACATCTGGGGATGTGAGTGTGAATGCGTTTGTTTCTTCTTCTACTAAATTCAAAGACTAGTAGCGTGGAAACATTTACATATCACACACAATCACACCCAGAATCAGCAACACAAAAGTCCTTTGGGATGGAAAAAGTGTGCTCATGCTGGGAATTGAACCCAGGACCCACGGCGCAGAAGGCAAAGATCTGCCCACCGCGCCAAGTGAGTCGATAACAATGGAATAAGATAAATAATAACATATTAAATAACATACATAATTACATTTATATAACATGTAATGCATATGAATAAATAAAATAAATAAATAAAATAAAAAATACACTGATACAAACACATGTTTTACATCTCTTACCTTCATTTTCTTGCGTAGATCCAGCGGATGTGTTGGACTGTTTTCTAAAACTATTGCTCATTCTGCTGAGGGCTTCTTTTAGCAAACCTTGCTTTGACGCTGTCAAGAAAAATAATAACATACATACAAAAACAGTGCAGGTGTGTCTTCACAATAAAGGTTAACTTACTCAAGCTTCTTTGCCTTGAGAATGCTGCGGATATTCCTGACTGGCTTCTAAAATAAGTATTAACGTTAACTCCAACTGATTGAACCTGTTTACAAGCTGTAATAAAGATATATATATACATATTATATAAATATAACAATGGCAAAAGAATTATGTCCTAATCTACGCCTCCAATTACATATAACGTAATATATGTGATTGTTTTTTTTGGAATTGGACGACTAGATCTTGTAAAGACAACATCTGTTAGGGTCTTCATCATATGTTTTATAATTACGTCAAACTCGTGTCACAATAATAATGCTTACGTTTATTATTTTGAGGTTGAATGACGCCGCCATAGTGAGAGGTATTCTGTCTTAAACTGTGCACAATACAATGTGGCTTATCATACACGAACATACATTCTGCAATGTTAGAAAAGAGTTGTAGATATGTTAGATACATTTTAAATGAGTAATTGTTATTAAACTTGAATGTTTGATACCCATATGAAGTCTAACAAATGCAATATCAAATCTCTCTATATCTCTAACTCTCTCTATTTCTCTATATCTACTGAGTATTAAGAACTAATTAAATGATAGTTTTTGGAATACGTTAGTTGGGAACTTGGGACTAAATGGTGATTTTTTTGTTTCTTTTTAATATACGATGGGTTGAGTAGAACCATTCTAAAACTGCACGCCTCTCTACAAAAATAATCATACATTTGACACTCGATCATTTGACAAATTTGGTGGAGGAGCGTGCACATTTAAAATGATTCTACTCTAACTGCCGTAAAATTGAAAATCTGATGATAATAATAACAATGCAAGCTCACCTCCAGAAAGATTACCCGATCTGGGATGATCACAAATACAATATGACAGGCATGGTAATATACATCGAGAAGTCAGGACACTTGCAGATTTTTGAGGTTTTTCTTGTAAACATTCTGTGGCTAATACAAAAGAATGACTAAATCCTTTTGCTAAAGTCCATTTTCAAACATTGATTAAGAGATGAAATCATGAAATTTGTTCAAAGTAAGCAAGAGGCCTACCTATTGACTTCGTTTTTTAGATAATACGGTGATGACGCATTTTTTTTTGTAACTACTGTCCAATTTGAGAACAACACTGAATTTGGAGTTGGTCTTGGCTGGACTTGGTGGCACTAGAGCAAAATGAAATGTATTTTTGTAATATAGATAACTCATAAAATTTACGATGAGCTTAACTTCGGAATAATTAAATCGATGCAAAGATTTCAATACGAGAACGTATTTTTGTAATAAAGAGAGGAACAAAACATAAGCTTAATTTATATATTCACCTGCATCTGAATATTCGGGACTGGCTTGCAAATCAATTTCTTTTAGTTCCTTTGTGTTTAATACATCTAGAAACGTACGAAAGCAATTATTTTATATGTATACGAAAAGTTACTTTGTCATATTTAAAGAATATAATATTTATTTACCTATCATGTTATTATTGTCAATTTTCTGATTTGGAGAGGATGGCACTTGAATCATATCAATCTCACAATTTGGTTCCTCTCTTTTGTTTTCTGAAAAAACGTAATCATGGTTTTATATTTCATCACCAATTATTGTATTTTTCAAATGTATTGTTGTTTACCGTCTAGTTCTTGCATTTGTATTAAAATGGAACGTGATCGGCTTTGGATATTGGCATTACTATTTTCAGCACTTTTAGCGTTTTCTGTGTGGCCTGTAACATTTGACAGAATTTGGATTGCGTTATAAAAAATTGCGTTATATGTTCATTAAATTCGATAGCAATGGGTATTACAAACTTTGTAGTATCGTACAATACACATTTACAAACTATTTTTTAAGACTTCTGGGTATTATTCACTTGGGCCCCATAGAAGCACTCATAATGACTAACGCCGGATTTGCAAATTTGCAGCCATGTCGAAAAGAACCTGGCAAAGAAACTCGTCGACTCATTTTTTTCCACTCTTTCATCAAATAAAGACTAATATTTCTAATACATCAATTATCTTAACCTAGTTTTATTTATATTTTGTCGTCGCCTGAAAGTGCTTGTGTAGTTTTCCTCCAAGCATCGTTGTCAGTAACAAAATCATTTATTTTGTATTACGTTATCTTTGTCAACATACTTTTACTATTTGTTTAAACTTGGCCCATTGGCAATTCACAGTTACAGTTTTAGGAATTTTGTTGTAAACCTTACATTTTAGCAGTTAGTGTCTATTAGGCACCTAGATTGAAAATGATTGAAAATGCGTCTTAGGAATTTACAGTCCAACGTTCTAGCTCCACGGCTTTTTTATATTTGATTGGCTAAAGTATCACTATCTTACCTGATGGTAGATGATGTGGTTTGTCTCCTTCTGCGAAGCGGTGATGGCGCAGAAGGAGGCCGCGAAACGGGCCAGAGAGGTTGATCTCCTTTCTGACCTGTTCCGTCGCAGACGGATGGGAGAGGGGGGGAGGCAGTTCGCCCGCCTCCTCTCTCCTCCTGTGTAATGGGGTCACTGGTGGAGAGTCAGGGAGCTCTCCACTGGCTTGCACGGCCCCACAAGTCTGAGTCTGATCCCTACATGGGCGTAGTGGCCCGGTCTGTACTCGGGCCTACCGCCGGGGCAAGATGGTGACTGCTAGCGCGACCCTATTTTGCCCCACCTCGGCGAGGGACTGCTCACGAGGGGGTTTTTGGAGGGTTCGAGCCCCACACCCCTTCACCTCTGGGAAGGAAGGGAAGTGCAAGGCATTTCCCCCCACAAAAAAAAAAATGTTGATGATATGGTCGAGGATAATAAACACGCTAGGCCTAGAATGTGCTATCGGTGTATCTCTAAAAAATATTATTTAAAAGAATACTCACGACCATCGCCGAAAGAGCTTTTATTATCCGGTACTAAATTAAGAAGATCTGATTTACTTATTTCACCGAGTTGTGGACTGCTTGGTTCAGCAATATTATTATTTCTAAATTGATCAAAACGTGCTGCAAGTTGACTTTCAAAATTCCCTAACGTCATTTTAGAAGTGGACGTTGTGATCGTTTCACTAGATTTTTGCTTGATATTTTCTTCACTAGATTTGATAGATGATTTATTAAATTGATTTTTGGGTCGAAGACATGAATGATCAGATTGGGTACCACAGTCACATGCTCTGGTATTATTCTCATTTGAACTCTGTTGTTTCATAAGCTGAGATTCAACACTCATTCTGTCCTGTTGGGTACTTGTTTGAATGCTCGAATGAACACTTAATTGGTCATTATGTTGATCACTTCGTTTATTAATCAATTGACGACTGATCGACGACTTATGTGGGTGTATTCTAAGTCCACAACTTGTCTTACTACTCATTAGGTCATTTATTTGATCGTCGGGTAGAACACTTAACTGATCACTGATTTTTTCACTTGTTTGATGCATATGGCGACTGTTTGTTTCTTCACTGGTTTGAAATATAGATTCTGAGATCAAATCACTAGAGTTTTGAGTATTTCTTCCATCTATGTCTTTCGCAGTTAAAGCTTGTTTGATTTCTAACAAAGGTCGGTAGCCTAAAGAGAAAATACTGAAATTATTAGTGATAATATACACTAAACACAAATACTTTAATCAATGAATTATCAATAAATGCTTTAGTAAGATAAATATACTAAATTATTAACAGAGTAGCAAAGACGGGTGCACAGATAACTAGCCTTACTTAAATTCGAGGACGCACGACATTTGCAACGGTGTATTGGTCTCGCGTGAGCAATCACGGCACATTCTTGGATAAAGATTATTTGTGTTAGGTTGAAAACAAACAGTATTCGATCGAAAACGAAATCGAAAATACCGAGAAACAAGCAAATACCTTTGTCTATACCTGCTTTCATCCACTTCTCTGCATCTAAATTCGATAGGACCTGTCCGTCCAATGAATAGCTGTTGTATAAATTAGAACTCTCTGCCATGCTCATTTGTTGCGCTTTAGTTAGACCTGGAAACATGAATTACAAGAAGTTAAAACAGAAAATATATAATAATATTTTTCATGCGTCTTTTAAATGTTTGGCCTATAATAATATAATAAACATAAATGCTTCCACACTCACAGTCCCGCTATAAATTCAAAGTAAGTATCGCTGGGTGCCAGACACATTCACATCACACACAGTCACACCCAGAACCAGAAACAAATTTCCCTTGGGGAGAAAACATGTGTACCACCGGGAATCGAACCCGATACCTTAAAAAGCGAATGCCCACCTAACTAAGCCAACGGGTAGTTCATGGCGGACGTATGGGTGTATACTAGCGGCTTATAATACGTTTAAATTATTAAGAATATTGTTTAATAATAGAGAACAGAATTAAATACTTGATTATCTCAAAAAATTATAAACATATCTTGATAACATTTTAATACCTAGAATAGAAAGTATAGATAACAATGTAATCATCAAAACCCGAAGGCCGGGACAGGACAAAATGAGCAAAAAACGATAAAACAATGTTCACTCCTTAATAAACGTAAAAATAAAAGCTTTCACGCTCACAGCCCCACACTAAGCTCGTTGACTTGTGTCGTGGGTGCCGGAAACACTCACATCACAAACAACAATTATTCCTTGGGGAGAAAACTTGTGTTTCATCCAAAATCGAACCCGATACCCCTGCTTGGAAGGTGAACGCCAGCGAACTAAGCCAACGAGCAGTTCTTATTCAGTAATCCATAGTCTCTCCTATAAGCGCCAGCTATTTTCTTACATCAAACATTTTTTTTTTCTTTAAACGTAAGAAATGAAATATAATAACGAGTATATATTTCGCATATACTAATTACTTAGAACAATTTAAGCTCATGACATTATAATTCTGCTACGCACAAGACGAATATTATATATATTTTCAATTTTAGGAATATTTTTGTTAAATCTAATACCATTTTGCATAAAAGATTCATTATTTATTATAGATTTTTCACTTCATCTCTATCAATAATTCTCATTTAAACTTTTGTTATTGTGAAAAGTCAATTTAACTTAAAATGACGCCGTCTATTCCATTCTCTTCTTGCAAGTTGCCAAAACTTGCAAATCCTCTTTCGTGCCAAAAATTCATTATACATTTCAAAGTATCCCATTTTTACATAAGAAAAGAAATAATATCCGTAGGTATATCTATAATATAATATACGATGGCCGTATATATTATTTTACTAATAAATACTAATACATAATAATATTATTTTACTATTAAAATATCCAATGAATTAATTTACAATATTAATTGATACATAGTTTTTGATACAAGAATATGAGCGTAAGCTCAGGTCATAAAGATCCTATCCTACTTAATATTATAAATCCGAAAGTTTGTGTGTAAGTGTGTAAGATTGTTCCCTCTTCACGCTTTAACGGCGGAACGGATTTGGATGAAATTTGGAATGTACATCGATTATACCTAGGTTTAACACATACTTTTTAACTTGATAATAGGGGTCGAAGTTGCGGGGCACGGCTAGTAAAACTAAATGACTCACAAACTACACTAAGTTTTATGACAAGTATCGTGGGCGCCGGAAATTTTCACATTTCATACAAACAATCACACCCATATCCAAAACCAATTTCCATTGGAGATAAACCTTTTTGAGTTGAGTCATTCAAGTTCTATATATGGAAACGTTTTGGACAAAAATAAGGCTTGTATTTTCGATATTAAGAATAATTTTGTTCGTGTTATATTTTTATGTGAGCTGTCCACAAACGCGGATGAGTTATTCACTTTTTACTTTGGACATTTTCAAACGCCGATTTCCAACTTCGTCTTTTTACAACCATCAATGCTTCCTCACAATCTCGTTTCCAAACCATTAGGCGCAATTGTAAAGAGTTTAGTGAACAAAGGGTTCAAACCAGCTCGGGTCCTGCGCTCGTAAAGTGCGTGTGAAAAGAGCTTAGTTTGTATATTTTGGGGGTGGGTTGAGCTATCGTTTAAAATGTTTAGACTTTACGCTGTATATTGGACGCGATCCACAATGGGTTCCCGAATCATAAAATTGTAACTGAATTACCACTGGGAAAGTTCAAATCTGTAATAAAACGGGCATTAATTAAGAAAGCTTACTATAAAACGATCGACTATATTAATGACAAGGATGCATGGAGGCAAACTGCACAGGCTCTTTCTAGCGACTACCATAATAACAACATGGTTAATACAATTATGTACTAGAGATTAAGAATGTTTTAAAAAAAATTAATGAAAAAAATGCGCCGCCGAGTTTCTTGCCAGGTTCTTCTCGAGAGGGCTGTAATTTTGCGAATCTGGCAATAGAATCATAAACTTTCATGAGTGCCTCTTTGGGGGCCATGTGAATAAACGATTTTGCACATGGACCGTGCATAAACGATTTTGATTTTGATTTTGAATGCACCAGAAAATACCTACCGACTACTATAAATACCTATACAACATATGTACCTAGAAGCGTTTTACGCTTTCAGATTAAAATCCTTTAATTAATGTTTTTTTTTTCATTTTATTCAAATAATCTGGTACATTTCCGTATTTTATTAGTAAATTTGGCAGCTCAATAATGCGTTTACTTACTTGGAATATCAACAACGCATCAGCATAAAAAATATCAATGTCTCTTTTTTGATAGCTTTAAGTGTTGCAAATTGTTATTTGTTTATAGATCCTTTAATTGATGTGATTGAACTGCCCGTTGGCTAAGTTGGATTTCGTCTTTTAAGCAACGGCTATCGGGTTCAATTTCCAAGTGGAAACAAGTTTTCTCTCCAAGGGAAATTGTGTTTCTGATTTTAGGTGTCAAAATCAAAATAATTTATTCACATGGGCCCCAAAGAGGCACTCATGAAAGTTAATGATTATACTGCCAGATTCGCAAAATTACAGCCTTCTCGAGAATAACCTGGCAAGAAACACGGCGGCGCATTTTTTCATTCATTTTTTTAAATCATTTCTTATCTCTAATACATAATTAAATTAAACTAGGTATATCTATATTATGTATAAGCTCGATGTCTTGTAGGTAACTTAGTTCTTTGCTGTACATAGTTTTAGTTTAGTTTTAGGAAATGTAGTCGCTAGAAAGCGCTTGTGCAGTTTGTCTCCATGCATACCAGTAGTGTAATTGTGTGTTTTTGTAATTGTGTGTGTGAATGTTTCGCGCACCAAAAACACAGTTCATAGAACTTAGCGTGGGGCTGTGAGTGTCAAAGCGTTTATGTTTATGTAGATCGCAATTCCAATGCAGGTTAAAAAACATACCTTCATCGCAGAAAGAGATTTCGGTTTGCGTGACTTCGGAAACTGGATTCGTTAACGTAGGGAAAGAGATAAGAACGCTATCACCGACGCATTGAGATCGAACCAGTGGCTGCAGAGGCTGCGTTGCTCCTGTAACATGGTTATAGAAACAGTACAATACAATACAATAACTCTTTATTGACACAAATAATAAAAAGTACAGAAAAGAAATAACTCATGAATAAATGGATGGTCTTATCGTTAAAAGCGATCTTTTCCAGACAACCTTTGGATGGATATGAATACTTTACACAGAGAAATTCGGACAGAATACGTTAAAGAAAGTGAACATTCATTTCAACGATCTAGTGCATTATCTCTTCAGTTTTTGATAAAAATAACTCAACTTGTAATCAATATGTAAAAAAAAACATATTTTATAAATGTTTGTGTACTATTTAAACATTAAAAAAAAATATCTTAAGGCCGATCAAGGATGTTTTCGATGATGGACATTAATTTCTTTTTTAAACTTACAACTTCATTTATAATTTGATGTTAATTGGAAGTTCTTTTCCTAATAATATATTTTATAATGCTTTCACACTCATTGCCTCACACAAATTTGAGGACGTGGGTGTGGGAAACATCACATAAACACAACTTCATCCACTTATGGTTGAAATACCTGCGGTTCACTCGAGCCTGCAGAGCGTTTCACTTTACTGCGTTTATCATCCGTACAGCAAAGGAGTAAAACTCATTACCCGTTTCCTTGTTTTCTGAGCGGTATCATCTCGGAGTCTTCAAGTCAAGAGTGAAGCAAAATAAAAAACAATGCTCAATCATACTGTCATAATTATCATACTAATATTATAAATCCGAGAGTTTGTATATAAAGATTGTACCCTCTTAACGCATAGGCTACTTTTTAACTTGATCAACACGAGCGAAGCCGACGGGCACGGCTAGTTTTTAATAAACAAGCAACAAGCTCATATTAATGATTATTCTGTTATTAAGCGTTCGAATAGCAAATATATTACCGTTTTCGTCAATATTACTATACTGCGTCCCAATTCCAATTCGAGTTTGTTTTGCATGGCCTGCAAAAGCCTCATCCAGTTCAGTGAATCTTGACTCCTGCTTCGAATATGTATTTGTATTCGCCGAATACCGTCGAGGAAATATTTCTGTAAGGTCACACCAAATAATAATATAGGTAAGATCTTTGCAAAGGACCCCAAACCATTCAAATATTATTTCAACAAATAATACGAACCTTTTTCCGTTTCAATAACTGAATCTTTCAAAACAGTATTTGTACAAGTACCAATATCAGACGTGTACTCATTTCCAATTGATTTCGTGTCTAAGAAAATAATAAAATCCTTTGTAAATAACATTATTGCGTGTCACAAACAGTAAACATGGTTATTCAAGTCCTCTAGTGAGTTTTATTTCAGCGATCCTTGCAAAGACTGATTACATACCGGAAAGATTTCTAAAGGAGACCCTTGTCTCATTTGACGAGCATACGTGTAAAAGTAAAATAATAAAAACGCGTAAAAATATATACAATTTGGTATAAATAAACATGCAATAAAATGAAGAACTACTTTTAAATCACTAACCTAAAATACAATAAAATTTGTTGGTGTTTCAGTGTCTTATAGTATTTCACATTTGCAATTTTTTTCAAATGTCATCTTATATTTTAATTAAAATTAAAATAACTCAAGTAAAGCAGTTAAACAAGATCCATGTTAATTTAGCAAAAACTCACACACATTTTGAACTATTCATTGAAATTTAAACAGTGATTAGCATGACTTGACCGCTTTGTCGAAGTACGATAATTTTTTCGGCTTCATTCGGAAGCCTTCATCAAGATGTGGAGTGCGGAGTCTCGCAGTCGCGTCCTACCTCGCACTGCGAGTAACAGCACGTAGAGCGCGAGAGGACGGCGGCGGTGGTTGTGGTGGTGCATGAATTATGCCGAAACAATTATCAATCTTGAGATCGACAACGCGTATGTCCCGCTTATTCCCGTTTTAATTTTTAATCAACTTAAAAAAAGGAGGAGGTTCTTAATTCGACTGTATGTTTTTCATGTATATTACGCGGCCATTCCGCCAATTATGAATCGATTTTGATGATTCTTTTTTGTTTGGTAGATCATACTTCAGAGGAGGTACCATATACAAAATATAACCGAAGTCGATATTTTAAGCTTTGCTTGCGTTTAAATTATTAATTTAAAAACTCCATGTTACTTAAAAGTAACTTTAAAGTTTGTAGCTGCGTAGTAAAAACTATTCTATTCTAGTGTGAAAAGAGTTTACCAGTGCATATCGATATCTTGGGGCTTCCATCAACAACTCGCTCTAGCATAGTATTTAATAACATTCCTGCAATAAAAAGATCCTATTTGATTTGGAACTAAAAAAAAAAAGAAAATTGCTACGAAAGGCGTTCATAAATGCGCACTTCTGAGCTGTCATGTGATTTACTAGGTTAGGTCAAATTAATTATGTCTACTTAAATGTGTAATATACAAAAATTGCAAACAATATTCTACACTAGCACCTGCCTTCCATTGCTACGGAGGCAGAGTTGGCATTGTTCATATTAATGATATTTTAATTTGTCTCGGGGGAAGAGGGTTGTAGTGTCACATAAGGCTTACTAAACTCGATGACTTGTGCGTGGGTGCCGGAAAAATCCACATCACACATACAATCATAACCAGAAACAGAAAAAAAAAAATCCTTGGGGAGAAATCTTAAATTCCCGCCGGGAATCGAACCTGATACACCTGCTTAGAAGGAGAACATTCACCCACCTAGCCAACGGGCAGATCAGCTTGTTAATTTTTATTCCAGCTGACACTGACTCAAATGTTATAATATTGTATACGCAGGTGTAACTCTTACCTGCTAATTACCTGTTTGACTTTCTATACCCGTAAGTACTTAGAACAATAGGGCATGACACCCTATAGTCACGGGTTCAATCCCCGCCTCAAGCGATAATTATTCCTTTCTAAAGGAGATGTTTCAAATTTGAAGGAGCCTGGGCCAGCACCATGTACCACATACATACATATAGCTATACAATATAGTAACCGTTTTTTAATGCTAATTTTCTTTACTTTTATTTCGTTTTAATGTACATTTAAAATATCTTGGTACATTGATAGCAACACAACACAGTTACGGATTGCGACAATATTGAACTGTCATTTTGACGTGTCATTGATCATTTATTGTAAACAACATATCAATTCTAAAATATTTGGGTTTTGTTATAATTATAATAAAGAAAATGTTACTCGATTGAAACTCAGAACAGAGTGACATTCAGTATCTTCTTGTCATGACTGCCTCAAAAATAGGGTTACATATTTAAAAATAATAATTTGAGGGTACAGCTGTAATCTTCTGCAGATTAATTTATTTGTATTTTTAAGAAAATGCAATAATTTTTCCCTTCCTATGTATTGTACATAGTGCTGGCCCAAAATGAAACATCTCCTTTATCCCTATCGTAAGTACTTTTAATAATATATAGAATACAAAATTTTTACAATCTTACCTGTATTAAGATACGTCATCAATTTATTCGTATAGCTGCAACTTTCTGTTGGAATGTTATTGGTGTCCGTCCCTAAAAACAACCGTATAATTTTCTTAATTTTTACAACAATCAAGTCTCTACAGAAATCGAATAAATGACGACGATGATATTATAGACAAAAAATGTTAAGACGACTGAACGGATATTGATAGAATTTAGAATAAACATAGCTTATACCTAGGATTAACACATATGCTACATCTTAACTTGATAATTGCGGGCAAAGCTGCAGGGCAAGTCTACTAGTATAAATATTTTACCGCCATAATGAAGAATTGAAATTGGATCTTTTCGTCTTATCTGAGAAACAAGTGATTGCGATAATAGATCAAACGGAGTCTAGACTTTAGATCACAAACATACGATACGACTCTATTTGCAGAATCAAAGCTTTGCCATCGACAGATGTTTTCGTAATACGTCAAAGAGATTGAATATTTTTCAATTTGCATAGAAAATTGTTAAAATCTTTTTATAGTATGAATTGATTTTCTCTCCCAGCTATATAGTCTTCAGTAATGAGAGTAAAGACAGAATTTTAAAGCCCTGTAAGGCTATACATTTTTCTACCGATCGTATTTAGCAAATACGTGGTTAAGTGGTAGGACTTTTTTTGCAGAGTCCTGGAGTAGTACCATACCATTGCCAGAAATTCAACTGCCAGGCACTAGTGTGCAAACATTACTGTATTTTGGATTGAAGGGCAATGTTTCCAGTGAAATTACATATAATATCTCAGGGTGACCAACGCATTGCTTTGCCAAACAGGATTTTGACCAAAGTTCAAAACTCTGGATGGCACTGAACTAAAAAACTAAAGAAGGGCAAGCGTGAAGACATCAGGCGAGCGACTGCTTGTTACGTCACTCAATTACCATAAAAAAAACTTTGTGATTTGTGAACAAGTAAATGCAAGAGCACAATGCAACATAATTCTTCTTTACATATATATCAATCTATTTATATAGATAAAAATCGATTGACGCAGTATGAAGATCATCTCTTGAGAATGGATCGACCGATTGATCAATTTGACCGTTTTTTTTGCTATTACAAGATTTGTACGTGAGTATTTTTAATTTAAAAGTTTCTTTATTACATAATTATATTAGTACAGTTTCAGTGTAAATGATATCCTAAAAACTATATATATATTGTATATGAGTATTACCGCAGGACGCAGCTAGTTTCTTATATGTATTAAAGTTATCTAAAAAAAATACATAAATTTCACATCGGTATAGCCATCTTGAGCTTTTATCGCAATTGGAATACAAATACCATAATAATATATGAATAGGACACAATTAAAATCAAACAAATGATTGTTCATTTGTGTACCTTATTTAGCCTTAAAATTAAATATTAAAATTAACTTAATTTATATTGACCGTAGTAGTATTTTTATTAGATGATGTAACATATATACTACATACAAGCAATAACAATATAAACTTGTTAAAATAACTTATTTCATTACCTATATCCATGTTTTTTATTCCAGATGTTGCCACTGATATTGTTTGCATCGAGACCATTGATGAGCACGTCATTTTGTTTTCTAATAATTAAAAAAACAACATATATTAATAAAAAGGTGCAAATATAGAAGAGAGAGTTTTGCCGCGAAAGTGAAAAAAAAGGCGTTGTTGATTTTGTTTAATTTTCCATAACCTGTGATTCTTCGAGTGTTAATGTGTAACAATGGTGGATTACTTAGTAAACGTGAAGTGTAGGCAAATGATACCAAGTTGAAAAACGTGATTTTCACCTTTGCTCCAAAACTCAAATAGAAGTTCTTGTAAAGTTTTACCACTAGGGCATGAATTAACTATGACTGGACCTTGACTCTTTTACTCGACTTTGACTTTTTTTTTTACTTTTTGACACTGGCTAAATGCGCAGGATTGCGAAACTAAAATTTAAAAAAATAAAATATAGAAGACTATCAGGTAGAACTGCCCGTCGCGCGTCGGCTTAGTTAGGTGCACGTTCGCTTTCTAAGCAGGGGTATCACGTTCGACTCTCGGCGGGATCACAAGTTTTCTCCCCACAGACAATTTGTGTTTCTGGTTCTGTTTGTGATTGTGTGTCCTGTGAATGTTTCGCGCACCCACGACACAAGTCATCGAACTTAGTGTGGGGCTGCGAGTGTGAAGGGCGACTGAAGGCTTATTAGGCCCTAACTTCCATGTAGTATGGTGGCGCTTAGATTAATATACTTTTTATAGTACTAATATACTTTTTATAGTACCTATAACTAGCGGACCCGTTAATTAAATAAATGTATACAAAAAATCATTATTCATCGGACCGAATTGTAAATCTAAACTATTCTTGAATCCACACACAAAATTCATCAAAGTCGGTCCAGCCATTTAGGAGTTCAGTTACATACACACGTACAGAAGAATCTATTTTATATATAAAGATTTAATAATTGAAATATTTCAGGCAACTTAGAAATTATATACCTTAAAGACTTACATATAAGTTTATATATATATTGATAGCTTTTGTGGCTTTACTTTCGTGGTTTTATTTAGTTTCACTTATAAATGAATCTATCAGACTAAGTTATTTTTTAATTAGTCTTTTGAACCTGTCCAGTAGCAAGTGTATAACTCCTTAATGGCAGTGACCCCTTCAAGTGGGCCGTGTTAGTTCTTTATTAGCATTCCACGTACCTCTAAACATAAGGCTGGGTTGCAAATATGTTATTTGTGTTGTGATGTCTCTTTTTCTCTCGAGTTTACTTTCTCCTATGAAAATATCTGAAAAATCGTACTCTCTTTGTGATCATAATTATTGTATAAGTTGACTTTATTACCCGACTGCGCAATGCAGAGGGTAATGTGTCAAGTAGGTGTCATTGAATAGGTATTTCCATATCTTTTTTATGTTTAATTTATTCTAATTTTAATTTCGAATGCCTGTTTAGGATCTATAACGATTTAAAGTTTTTAGCAACCATTCTAACTTTTTTCAATACTTATAATGAAGCTGTAATTATTTAATTATATATAATACAATATTACACTAGATATGGTTTGAGGTGTCGGGATTTTTTCTTTAATTTTTGTATTATTTAAGATAGGCAAACTTGGACCACAATCTCACCTGATGGTAAGCGACGATGTGGTCAAGCTTGTCTATTTTTCCCTGGACTTTTGTGAGCCGCAATTACCATCTCTCCCTGTGCCTTGTTTGACTTTGAGTTACGGGACACTCTGTATATAATAATTGAACGCAAGCAAAGCTTAAAAAATACCGACTTTAACGCTTTTATTTTAGTTTTGGCTGAAAAGATTTCGATAAAATTTAATTTGGACCACCTCTGATGATCTACCAAACAAAAAAAAAACATCAAAATCTATTCATAATTGGCGGAGATATCGCGTAACATAGGTACATACAACAAAAAACATAAAGTCGAATTGAGAAATCCCTTTTTTTGAAGTCGGTTGAAAATTTGGTTGTTTTTTCCATCTACCTACTTTAGAATATTATTGTATTATTGTACTTTAGATACGGAAGACTTAGCATTCGTAACACAGGGCAACCTAGCACGAATGCTAATGACTCTTGTGCTATTTAATTTGTTGCTTTTTTTTTAAATAATCTTAAATAGGTTCTAATTAATAAGTCTTCCAACTTACAACATAACATATCTAAGATTATACCTAGGTAAGAATATAGCATAAGAAAATTTTAATATGTTAAACTTTTGGCAATAAATTTATTTGAATTTGAATTTGAATTTTTCTGTTGCAATCGAATTGGTTAGCCATTTTAAAAACCCAAGCATTTTTTACCATCGCTAGTTAACCGGTGGACTGTATTAAATTGTATTATAGCTAAACTAACACTTTTGAACATTAATTTTATTATAATACTTTAAATCGTTATAGATCTCAAATAGTCATTCAAAATGAAACACGATGAGAAAAACTTAAGACGTGATTTTCAAATATCTATTCAATGATTTAACACAGTTTTTATCATTCAAAATACGAGTATGGTTATCGCAATATTGAATTTTGATCACTGTCTTGTCTTTAGTAAGTTAAGACAAATCGATTGACGTAAGAATCATTAAGGCGTACTAAAACAAGACATCCTTTCATAGTAGACCACAGATTCGAACCAAGCAAAGCCAAAACTTTTATTATGCGCACTGCTAAGGAAAGGAACATCCTCCTCCGTTCTGGTTTCTATATAAGTATAATTTAGGCCTCTTCAAATCAAGAGTGAACATGTATCTTATTGGCAAGTATGTTCCACTGTCGAATGCATCGTCGCTTTCCATCAGGTGAGATTGCGGTCATATGCTTGCCTTGGGCCGCAATTTCACCTGATCATAAAAAACTAAAATTAAAATCAGCCCACGCGTTTAGTCTATAGAGTGTCACAAAGGAACAAACAAACAAACATGCATACTTAGGCTTATTAAACAGCTTACTCCTCGCAGCTAAAACAATGAGTTCGACATTGAGATCAATATCCAACTCATTGTATAGCTATATGTACAAGGTAGAAAGCAAATTGTATGGTTATAAATTTGGAAAGGAAAAATTATCGCTTGAGGCTCTCATGCCCTATTGCTCTAACCGCTGAGCTACTCAAGCCCCGCCTGAAGCGACGAAATTAACCTTTCCTTATTATTAACGTCTTACGGGGACGTGTGACGTCATCTACCGAAACAGTTTTTCCTTTCCAAATTTATCACTATAGTTCTGCCTAGCATGGCTAATGCTATATAAATAAAATCAAATTGTACGGTTAGCTAGATTGCAGAGTTATCACCTACGATACATATAACGATAATATCCTTGTCGATTCCTGTAACAGGGAACGTAAAAGGCTGATGATGATGATTATATCCTTGTTCTACTATGTAGAAATTGCATACATATAGGTTAATTCATAATGTCAATGAACGTACTTGCCACAGACTTGTTAACGAGTTGGATTTTGGGAGTCATGAACGTGGAAGATGTTGGTCGCATCGGTGTTATTTGAGTTTCTGGGAAGTCGAGGGGCATGTTAATAATTTACTACATACATAGATGGCAAATCATCTAAGTGATCCACCACTGGAATGCTAGAGCAACATTCAGCAAAACCAAAAGACTGACAGTCATCTCTCTATATATAGGGACCTTTACATAAATATCGTTTATTTATTTTGTTTTTCATTATTTATATTTTTAAATTTTGAAAATTTTGAAAATCGTTGGAAAAGTAATTAAGTAAAGAAACTAACTCACAAAGACTTTATCATCATGTGAATATCGAGGCAATTCAGCTCTTTAACGTTACATATTTAGTGAGAAGACTTAAAAGAATTAAACCATTTGAACTAGTGTAATGTTAGTAAGTATATATCAGTGTAATATATATATATTTTTTTTTAATGTTTTTTTTTTTTTAATATCCTGTACTAACTACGGGCCAATTGCCTATATTTCCTAAAACTAAACTAAAACTATGTACAGCAAAGAACTAAAGTTACCTACAAGACATCGAGCTTATAGGTAACTCAAGTGCTCAAGCCCACTACAAGGGGGTAGCGTTCCCATCATGCAAATATAATATCATGTGTAATATATTAATGTAAAAGTGCTATTAGTGCAAAAGAACAAACACATGAACAAAGTGTCCTACCCTTAAATAGAGACAATAAGAAAAGTGTTAATGGACGCATTCTTAGTCATAACCACATCATCGCTTTTCATCAGGTGAGATAGTGGTCAAATGCTAGCCTATCAAATATAAAAAAAAAAAAAAAAAAAAAACCATGTAGCAGTTTAAAGTAAAATTACTGATAAACCATAACTTGGCTTGATTGTAATAAAAAAACTGGACTTTGTAAGATGTACTCCAGAATTATAAATCATCGAAATATATTAAAATTTAAACAATATCAACATTGTGATAGCACCTTAAAACTGCAATCTGTAACTTTAGAGTAAGTAGGTAGGGTAGGCCCTGACATGGGGAAAAGCACAGTACGAAATTATTATTTAATTATTATTGTGATTTCCGTCTTATTATTTGGGTCTGTGATTCACCGACCCTCGTTCGTTTAGCTTAGTTTTTAAACCACTATCCTTTGTAAATTTATTATGGCAGTAATTTAAGGCGATAATACGGTTTTCCAATAGGTACTAAACATAGGATTTAATTCAGTAGAAGCAAACATGTATCAAGGTATCTACCGGAACATACCGTTATTATTGTAAGTCTTTATCCAATTAGATGTCATGACATTCATCGAGTGTTGTTCATTCAGTTCTGTAAAATTAAAGCATATATGATTACGCAAATATTCATTAACATCAACGTGAGTGGTCCACTGAAGTGTAATCTACTATACTGCTTTTTTTTCTTCAAGTAAAAGATCACGTGCATGGTAGATTCAAAAAGCGGAATCATAGGTCATGAGGTTAAGGCAGCAACGGCGAGAGTCAGTCGATGGACCGAAGCCAGTTTTTGATCTCTGCTGGCTAGCTTCTGACCAAATGGTAAGTGATGATGTAGTCTAGGGCGGTAATCACGCTATGCTTAGCGCTTTTAACGATAGCTATCGGAACACAATCATTTTGAACAGTATTCTCTACTTGAAGGAAACTTGATTATTAATGATACGAATAGAAATTAAACCACCCATAATTACCGGTATTCGTTCCGTAGGCTCGGTGAAACAATTCTTTTTCAGTGGTAGACGTGAACACGCTGGTTAAATGTTTGTCTTGTATAAAAGGAATTTCCACATTGGTCTCTGTGGAATACGAGACATGAAAAGCAGCTTATTCAAAGCACTACATAATGTTATTGCCTCTATCACGTTTATGGTAGCCTAGTACATTAAAACCATACCATATTAAAAACTACCTTATTACCTCTTTCATGTTTATGTTTGCCTACAAAGTTACACAAAAAATATTTATATGCGAAAAAGATTTTATTCATATTTATTTTTCGATAATTTTTAGATGATTTAATAGTTATTCTGTTATTCGAAGCGTAGATAAACCAACAAATCGAAGATCACAAAAATAAGTCAAGCCGTTCTTGAGTTAATGGTGTAATTGAGGTTGGTAACCTGACTTTGTTTTAATAATATGTAGATTTCAATGAAAAAAAAAACGAAAAGTGAGAGAATTTGTTTTGTTTTCGCTTATTTTAAACCATTAAACGAATCAATTGCGAGTTAAGACGCAACGGCGATCGCTCCGCACTTATCTTGATCAAGGCTTCTAAATGAAACCGAAGCATTTATTTTTCTTTGATAGGCTAGAATTTGACACTATATACACTATATCTTAAACACATATTTACTACGGTCAGTCATGAAGTGATCTAGGTCTAAAATGACTGGCTAACATGGATAGCTGCCGCAACATCATTTCTAGTGATTATGGCAACATACTATTTGCACGTGCACGTGATGTGTGATTACTGATACGCTTCTTAGTTTAGCTAAACATAATAATTAATAACAAGGATGTGTAGAGGTAAACTGTACTGGCGTTTTCTGGCGATGTAGGTATCGTTTTAGGAAAACATTCTAAAGCAATTTTGCAAGGAAACTCATTGTATATGCTTAGCGCGTTTGCCACTTAATTATATCACCACTTGCCTTTACTCACCATTGATCAAACGCTTGCCTATCAAAGGTAAAAAGATGGAAAAGGCCAGGTTTTGCTTGAGAAGGCTTTTGATTTAAACAATCGCTTTCACATTTACAGGCCCACACTAAGTTCAATGACTTGTGTCGTGGGTATTGGATCATACACATCACACACACAATCACACCCAGAACTAGGAGAGCCTGCGTATTCCAGGTCTAGTGTGTTTACCAGCTTCGATCACATCGTCACTTACCATCAGGTGAGATAGTGGTCAAACACTAGCCTGTCACAAATAAAAAAAAAAAAACCACAAATTTCCGTTCGGGAGAAAACTTGTGTTTCCACCGAGAATAACCGAACCCGATACCCCTGTTTAGAAGGCGGACGCCCACCTAACTAAGCAAACGGGCTGTTCAAATTTATTAACACACTTAGATATAACAATAATTTGCGAAAAAATACCCTCAATCCAGACTTTACCTGCGTCATTACACATAACACACTTCTGGAAAAAAGCATTCTGCGGTTGCTTCTTGATGCTATTAATCATGTGAAGGTCATCCATGTTCAGCAAAGTGCTAGTGATGCTGTCTTTCATTGAACAAGTCCTAGTTTCAGCATCTAACAATCAAGGAAACATCATTAGTATATGTGTACATGTTAGATCTCAAGTGAATAAAACTGTAGCATTTTAAAGGCGAACAAAGAAATATATTTACCTGTGATATTATCATTAAAACTGATTACACATTTCTGTACCGAAGAACCAGTAGAGTATTTAATACTTTCATTAGTTCCCAATAATGGATCCGCTAAAAAAGTAAGTATCATTTATTTAAGTTACACCGAAAACCAAAATATAAAGTACTGGTTAGTTTAAAATTCGTGTTTTAAAAGAAAAAAAAAGTATATGTGAGAGATATATTTTTGATTAGACACATTCCTAGCGCATTACCATAGTAAAAACAAAAAAATATGTCAACTCGAGGCCCCTAGGAGATATAAATGCCTTCTCTAGCTGAATACCCAGGGTTGTCACTATCTTTAAGTTTAATAGGTACCTATCAAAGTAAAATCCTACTTAATATTACAAATCCGAAAGTTTGTGTAAGTATGTTTGTTCTCTCTTCACGATTGAACGGCTGAACGGATTTGGATGAAATTTAGCATGCACTTAGCTTATACCTAGGATTAACACATATGCTGCTTTTTAATTTAATAAAAGCGGGCGAAGCCGCCGGGCACGGCTAGTTATTTATAATTACTTCTATACACTGGCGCAAATACTGCGAAACGACGACGACGGGCGCGGGCGCGGGCGCGGCCCCGACTCGTGTTGGTTTTGCCGACTAGGTCGGAGTCTGTAAGTTATCATAGTGTGCATGCTGAGGCACGTGCGTACGGACGTGCACACATACAAGCCGCGTTTGGTACCACTCTATGAAGATAATAGACTTCTTTTGTTTGTACTATGGCATTACTGAGTAATTCCTGTAATAGTGAAGCATTGTTGGGGAGGGGGTTCGATAGTGGAGCGGTGTGGGAGGAGCTTGCTGATGTCACGTAAATTGGTCCCTCCTGCACCGCTTCCCTACCGCATTCAGTTATGCTACTTCTGTATATTATTCCTTAACAGATGTAATTTGTTGGATGGAAAATAATAATTTAAGTATAAATATAAATAAAACCAAAATTGTTCAATTCAATTCATATTACACGAATCCAGTTAAATTTGACATATATTATAAAAATGAAAAAGTTGAAGAAGTTGACACAGTACATTTTTTAGGAATTAGTATTGACAAACACCTTAATTGGAAATCGCATGTTGACCAAATATGTAAAAAACTAGACAAATATGTATTTGCATTAAAAATAATTAGGCAGACCGTTTCGATGGAGGCTGTATTAGCAGCTTACAATGGATATATGTCATCCATACTTAGCTATGGTCTCATATTATGGGGTAATTCTGTTGATATTGAGCGAGTTTTTATTATACAAAAGAGATGCATTAGAGTGATTAATAAAGCATGGTATAGGGATAGTTGTAGGCCATTATTCAAAAAATGTAACGTGTTTCCTCTGGCTTGCATCTACATTAGAGATATTTGTAGTTTTACAAAAACGTATCCAGCATATTTTAAAAATCGCAGTGACATTTATAAAAAACAAAAGCGTGCAAAATTCACCTCACTATTATATCAACCTACTTGTCAAAAATATATTTACAAAAAGAACGTATATCATATGTGTATATCTTTATATAATAAAATACCTAACCATATAAAAATTTTAGAAGGCAATAGTTTTAAGAAGAATTTGAGTGACTGGCTATTAAGTAATTGTTTTATACTATTAACGAATTTATGAAATTTAGAGACAAATATATTTTTTAATATTTGCACGTCTGCATGCAGGCTGAATACATTGTACATAATATTATTTATAAGACCTTTTTGACATGTATTCTGGCAAATAAACGTTTGAGTTTGAGAGTATTATATATAATTTCGTATTTATATGTGTGGTGTGACCATTTTTGAATCAAATTAATATGGTTTCAGGTATGCAACGGCTTTGATTGAAATCCGGTAATTGTATGAATAATTTGTATGAATGTTTAGTTTTATCTGCTAGCAAAGCTACGCATGTAAGGTTTTATAGCAGTTAGTAAATTATGCTTGTAATCCATATCTAACAATAACATGTATCGTAACTTAATAATTATTATTTAAGATTAGCGTTAACAACAAAACTAACAGAGGCTGTTGAAATTTTTAACACATTAAATAATTGCTTCATACTTACGATTTTTAAGAAGCCCGTCTGTCTCCGAATTAATAGCATTATTTTCTGTTTTCTGAGTTCCCATATTAATTGTTTTAACAACGAATGTTTTCGTGCTTCTAATATTGTCACAACAGTTTTGGGTAGGTGCTGATTGTACTTTGAGTTTTCGTATTGAACTGGTTTCTGCGGATTGAAAACGTCCGAGAATTTTATTCTGATTGTTGGTGTTTTTAGTACTGCATTTAACCGTTGTGATTAATAGTCAAATAAAATTTTGAATAAATTATTGTAATTATTTTCGCCAGTGTCAAGTGATGAATATTTTTCAATTATTCATAAATATAGCTCAAGACAAAAGTCACAGTCAAAATCAAGTAAAAAGTGGTCAATAGTCAAGTCATGTCCTAGTAAAGTGGTGTTACAAACTATTTTGGAGTTTTGGAGCAAAAGGGAAAATCACGTTTTTTCAACTTTGCCTACACTCATACACGTTCATAAACTATTAATAATTAATAATTCACCATTATTTCATAACAACACGCGAATAATCAAGTTTCGGATAGTAATACTCTTCAACGCCGTTTTTCCACTTTCACGGCAAACTATTATAATTGTTTTTTTTACAAGCCTTTATTTAGCTTGCACTGTTTGTATGTATGTATGTTTGTTCGGGTGGAATCTTGCAACTCAATTTTGAAGCAGATATCTTCAACCGATTGAGCTGAAATGTTGTATAAGTTTTTGTTTGTATGACAATGCATGGTTAGCTGTGTGACGTCATCCTAAATCCAACATGGCGGAACACCCAAAATGGCGGACCAGTAATTTTTAATGCACTCCTATAATATGGGTATCAAATGAAAGGGCTTGGTAAGAATAACTTGAAAGATAAAGTAACGTCACTTTAAATCCAATATGGCGGACTTCTATAAGCTTGTCTTTATAAAGCTTTTAACAAGTAACTTATTTATCACTGACTTAGCAAACGTTTGACCACAATCACACCTGATGGAAAGTGACGATGTAGTCTAAGGTGGTGTTTCAAATATGTAATTGAGAATGTAGTCAAGTTCCTACTTATTTTTCTTTTACTAAGGTGAGCTTTGCTTCACACATCGAAATATACTTACTAGAATTGTATACGAACGGATACATTGACGGTCCCATACTGCTACTTCTATAATAATTTCTTTGATTGATATCTGCAAAATGTAAGGATGTAAAGTGAGCTTAAAAAGAATATCTATTAATCAATTATAATCTCTACTGTTGCTTTATTGATTCATACTTAAACATATTCCTACTTAACATAATATATATATTATTAGTATTAGTATTTTTTTTAATAAATAGAAATTAATGTTTGTTTGTCATTGAGAGGGAGAGTTTGTCATCAAATTCTCATGATTTTTTGAGTTTACAAACACTACCGGTCAAGTAATCTTTCTAACATAATTGAAACGCAAGCAAAGTTTAAAAAACCGACATTTAGGTTTTGGCTTGACCGATTTTGATAAAATTATATGGAATCACCTCTGAAGTTTACTCTACCAAACAAACAAAAAACATCAAAATCGATTCATAATTGGCGGAGATATCACGTAACATACAAAAAAAAATCGAATTGAGAACCTCCTTTTTTGAAGTCGGTTGAAAATCATAGAGCAAAGAACAACTCTTCTCAAACTTGCTTTGTACAACTGTTACGAGTACTTAGAATTTTCAGTCTTTGAGAGCAGTTATGTTGTTTATTATTATGATTAAAAGATCAGTGGCTGATAATAACTGGATTTATAATATGTATTAGGTAGATTGAGACATATTCCTTTTTTCTAATACATCGTAATATGATTTTTAAAATAACTCACCTGATTCGTTTCCGTGGTAAATTAGGTTTGAACTTTGAGGGAAGGTCGAAAGAGCCTCAGACTTTTGTTCGATTATAGGCGCGAAACCAGTTCCTGAGAGTGGATTTATTGTAATATGAGTTACTTATGTTATATTTACGTCAGGTTACCATCTTTTTTCTGAGTTGTCTCTTAGCAGCTTTAATTTTTTTTTTCTTATCGTTTTCAACGGGTTAGGTGATTTAAAGATTAGGATTTGACCACTATCATGAATATACAGGGTCGTTAAGTAAAATACCAGAAAGGTTTCAGACTGTAAATATTGTTCTAACCCTTAGCTCATTTAGTTCTATGACTTCTTACGCATTTGCACCCACAGCTCCACACTACGTTTTAAGACTTGTATCGTGGGCATCGCTATACAAATACTCATTTATTTATTAACATTAGTTTACACGTCACATTGTACAGTCTAAAATGAGATATTTCTTAGCTAAAAATACAATGATAAAATGAAAAATTACGAAATAAAAATAAAAAATATACATAATAATTTCCAAACGAACATGTCAATATAATTTATGTCAATGTATAAAATAATGTAATTTTCATAAACTCATCTGTGCTATAAAACGTTTGCTCCATAAGCTATCGTTTCAATTTATTTTTAAAGCAATTGAAAGAAGTTTTCTCTAATATGGTATTAGGAAGCCTAAATTAAACTATTTGAAAAATCATAAAACACAATTTGCAATAGCCGTACAATGAAAGATATTGGTCTCAATCGTTGGAATGATGTCCTAAGAGGTTTCTAATCTTTCACAAATACCCTGTATATTGAAAAGCAAACGTGGTATCTGATATTATATACTCTATATCATTATCATTTTTTAGAACATATTATTCACATGTACACTGCTACTAATACTCTTATGAAAGTATGTGTTACCTGCTTCTTTGTAAATAAATATATTTGTCTGAACATGAACGTCTTCCCACGCTAATGATGTTTCTAGAATATGCATTATGCGGTCTGAAAGAAATAATTTCTTATTTAATTGTAAATACGAATTATAATATAAAAAAAATTAAAGGAAATAATATAACAAACAAACGCTTTCATACTCATAGTCCAAAACTAAGTTAAATGACTAATTTTGTGGGGCCGGGAACATTCGAATTCCACAGAATCATACTCGGAAACAGAAACACAAATTTTCCTAGGGGAGAAATCTTGTATCCCCACCGGGAATCGATCCCGATACCTGCTACAAAAAAGGCGACGGTGCACCCAAGTATGCCAGCGGGTAGTTTTCAGTGATATAAAAAACCAATTATAATTTTGAATTAACTTGTAGAAACAAATCAAATACATGAAGCAGAATGTTCTCCTCATGGAACTCGAACCCAAGACTCACGGAGCTGAATGCAAAGAATTGCCCACTTCCCCAACAGGGTCGAAAATAATACACGATCTTATCATGCGTATTCCAGGTCTAGTGTGTTTACCAGCTTCGATCACATCGTCACTTACCATCAGGTGAGATAGTGGTCAAACACTAGCCTGTCACAAATAAAAAAAAAAAAAAAAAATTTGAGGTTTTCTAAATTAGTTCACATGTACAATATTTCTATTCACTCTACAGACTTGGAAGTCACCCAGTCCAATTCGGGGATCAAATTCGGGATATGTTATATTAGTATTGACAAAAAAAACACAATTTCTCCCTATAGTAAGATCTACGCCCGCTTTTGTAAAATCTGCAAACCTACGTAAAACTGTATATTAGCTATGGTTGTACCTACATAACAAAAGTGCATTTTGATTAAAAGATTTAGTTTAAATTCATATACACAGGTCTTTTTATAACTTATCTAGAAGAAATTGTATGAACTTACACTTGTTTATCCTGTGCGGTGATTTAGCAGACCACATCGCCCACCTTTCAGCAGTTTTCTTCCAAACACGGCTCAAACGCCTCGTACAGTTGCACTTGGACAGGTTTCTTCGAAACGAAGAGAACGTTTGGGGTACTAAACAAAATATCAATTAAATTAAATTCACAAATACAAATAATTACTTAATCATATAAGTTAGACTCACTTTGTAAGAAATGCAGTAGACCTGCAATAGCAAGATGAGAGCCATGTGATATAGGCTGTTACCGCTGGTCTATTTTTAAATTTTCTTTTATTTAATTTGAAGATTTCAGGTTTTTATGTCACGGTCGCCATGTGATATAGGATGAGCCCAAGGGACGTCATCCTATATTGGGGGTTGGTATCCGAGGTTAGATGGTGTTGGTGGTAGGCATTGATGAAGAGATATATTGATGGATAGGTGTTTATTACGTGAAGGCTACTGCTGAATGTTAAATGATGATGATTGCTGATGCGACAGTTATAAGCGGCAGTTGTCCAATCATAACTACTGAATTGAGCCTTGAAAAGGCATGTTGTTTCGTGAGGGGTAAAAATACTAGAGTCAATTGATTATTTTGTCTGACAGTATATATAAAAGATTAACAAAACTTTTATATTTGGAAAAAATATTTTCCAAATATAAATAGATCTTCTGAAGAGTCTTTACATTTGTATCTGCCGCTTGGGAACCGCCTGTATCGTTGCTTTCTTTTAAAACGTCCCCTGTATCGCTTGCCACAGTTATTGCAGTGCTCACATTCATTTGGATTAATATCTGTAATTAAAAAATGTTCAGTGTTACGTAAAACAAATATTAGACAAGCGACTAGAGCGAGGAGCCTTTAAATGACAATGAACTACCTGCTGGCGTAGTTAGTTGGGTGTCTCTCTTCTAAGCTGCGTGTTGTGTGTTTGCTGTATTGTGTTTTATGTTTATGCTAAATTTATTAAAATTGCTTTTAAACATAAAAAAATCTGTATTTGATCATTTATTGTCTAGGCTAGTTCTAAAGAAGATTATTCTGTGTCCTCTCTCTGTTATGTACATAACGACCCTATATTGTATTATTTGTCCGCTAAGGTGTCGACCAATAATTTTATTACTTATCGTCAAGGGACAGTCAAGCCTTCAGTCAGAGCAGTCAAGTATCCTAAAACCAAGACTGCCTTTGTCGCAAGTAACACAAGTTATCGTCTCGATCAAGTCAACTTTCAAACAAAAAACTTAATCAAATTAGTTCGGTCGTTTGTGAGCTACGATGCTATAGGGTATAGACAGACACATATTAAACTCATAACACCCGTTTATTTGCATCGTAGGTTAATAAGAAGTAATCCAGATTTTATTATTTTCGGTTTTTTGGGGGCCTATTCTTCTATTAATAGTTTCTGGTGTTATGTTATGAGAGTATTAGTTTTTATATTTTATTTTTGCATTAGTCAAGTTACACTTGTTTACTGACCAACATAACAAATAAACTGTCAAATATATATCATCTAAGTTGCCTAGGGAAATTTTGTATCTTTAATAGATACACAAAGTATAAAATACTTCGGATTTCTTGGTTATCACACTTACAGAGTGTGGGTAACAAATATACATATATGAATCATAGGTTTCCAACAAACTATTATCTCCATTGAAAATGTGTCCTATTTGAATCGACTAGCACGAAATGCGAACCTGGACAAGACTAGCACAGGTCCGAGGTGAATGGCAGAATATGAGAGAGGCCTATACCCAGCAGAGGGATCAAAAGGGCTGTGGATGATGGATGATGATGAGCACGACATGCACTCGTCTTGGAGGAAGAGTAAGAGTGAAGATTAATTTACTCATGAAACCATATTTTAATTAAGATTTGAAAGAATACATTAATTTTAGATAATGAAGTTCGTTACGATCAGCTGCCTGAGACTCCTTTCTTGGGAATGCTTGTTCTAAATCTCCGGAGCCTCATCCGTAGATCAGTAGGGGCAGCAAAGTATTAGTGACCTAACCCTCTAGTTTGATGGCAGAAAAACAAATGATAAGTTTCTCCGTAAGTTCACCTACAGACAGGACTTATGAATAATATTGAACTGATACCTGTCCCCTTTACAGATTTATCAACGGTGAGTAAATTGTCGTGGAAATGATAACGCATGGAGTCTTCTACGCTCGTCTTTTCTGAAACTTCTGTTATCTCCGAAACATCGCTTGACTCCGACACTTTCGGTTTTAAACCCCTGTTGTCGTCCAAAGATGTACTGTAAATAATATAAATACTGTAATTGTATAGAATCTATCGAATCGAAAATATCCCATTTAATGTATGTTCTATATTTAAAAATATTGTCAGTAACTAATGGCATATATTAAGAATATTTATTTCGTTTGTTATTCAAACCGCGTTGGGAAACTCATCGCTAATTATGGTGTCTGACTAAATAAAAAAAAAATTTAACGTTGAAGTCAAATGCGACTATTTTGTTTATTTCTGATAGGCTAGCGTTTAACCACTATCTCACCTGCTGGTAAGTGATGATGGAATAAATAAATAAACATGCTTGGCTGAATTACTGCATAAATGGAATAAATAAAACACTTGTATTTATGACAAACTACGAAATATGTATCCTACTAATATTATTAATCCGAAAGTTTGTGTGTAAGTGTGTGTGCAAGTGTGTAAGTATGTTTGTTCCCTCTTCACGCTTTAACCACTGAACAGATTTGGATGAAATTTGAAATGTACATAGCTTATACCTAGGATTAACACATAGGTTACTTTTTAACTTGATAATAGCGGGCGAAGCCGCGGGGCACGGCTATACTACTTCATAAAGGTAGGTTATCCAAAAATAAATGCCAAGAAAGATTATATATCTAAAATGTTTCTTGATGAATTGTGCAATGAAATTGCATCTTACATGGATAATAAAATAAAAGCTATATATTAACGTAACAAAAAATCACGCTATTGCCAGTAACGTGCATCAAAGTACAATAAAATACAATATTTTAAAAAGTTTTATCATCCGAAATATATATATTTGCAGAGTTTTAACACATTACGACAGTTAAGGCTACAATCGACATCTAACATTTGTTTATAGGCACGTATGTTAGTTAATAAACAAACAAACCACATTCAAACCTACAGCACCATACTAAATTCAAATACAATGTATCGTGGTTGCCGGTAACATTTACATATCACACACACACACTGTCACACCCAGAACCAGAAGCACCTATATCCCTTGAAAAGGAAAATTGTACTTCTGCCGGGAATCGGACCCAGACACGGCGCAGGGGCAGACTTGCCGACTGCGCTAACTAGGTCGATTGACGACCATGATTATATATGTGGAACGGTGCGGGAGGGTACGTGCTGCGATCATTTACTTCAGTAAGCCCCTCCCGCACCGTTCCATTACCGAACAAACACATAGTGTGTAAAAAAAGTTAGTAATCAGCGACAAAACACAAGAAACTGAACCGATACATACCCACAAACCAAATCCACGTTCAATTGTGTGCGTAAACCATCATGGACATTCGCACGTGTTCCATTTGTACTGCTGGCAGAGTAAAAATCACAACCTGGGAAATAAGAATGTTTAGTGATTTTAATGAATTATACTCGCTTATAATTCTTGAATGTATATTTGAGTCTCCTTCTTTTCGAATAAGGGTATCATTTACAGCCACCAGATACCGACTAATCTATTAAACCAATTGAGGCTTAATTGGATCCAGTAAGTTTAAATGGTTACAAAGTCGTAACAAGGCAAAATTACAAAATACTCCCCACCGATCAGAAAACTAGCTGCCAGGATTTTCACAAAACATAGGTCTCTATCGAACACCTTCAAAATAAAAAACTAAATTAAATTCGGTTTAGCCGTTTAAGGGCGCCAGACACTCAAATACTGGACCCACACGTTAAAAATTGGTTGTCGAACTTTGAATCATATTATTTTTTTAGAAACTTATCAGATATCCTAGCACTGAGTTAAACGATAACGGCTTTACATGCATCAGTCAAGTAAATTAAGTAAATTTCAAGCGATCAACTTTACTAAATGTGTTGTTTATATGCATTAATTTACTTACAATTAGGTTGAAATTTAGTTAATTACAAGATTATTTTATACATGTTGTCATATGCTCAATAAGTAAAATTAAAGTATAGCATACTTTTTTTGATGATTTTTAAGTTACCTCACCTTCAAAATTAGTCGTCTTTTGAAGGATTTCCGATGAGCAGTCCATGTATGAGGGCACATTGAATTCGTTAACAATAATATTTTTGCTTGTTTCAGTCGAACATGCAGAAGTTGACGGGTAATGATAATGATGCTTTATGTCTGAACTTAAACCTAGAAACAAATGTTAGAAAATAAATAGCTGTAAATGATCGTACAGCAGACTTAGCATAGCGTAGGGATATACATTGTATCTCCTGTTTTTATCCTCTGACAAGGAACAAGATTGTCCTCTCCACCATATACAGCATGGCAGCAGTGGAAAGGGAAGTATATCCCTGTTTGACATTTGGCATAGACAAATATATTTATTCCTTTATAGCATGGACGCAACGAAAAGTGGATCTGCTCTGTTTGACATTTGGTAGAGAGAAATAAAATTATAGAAAGAAAAAGAAAGAAAAAAATTTTTTTTTTTTGACAAAAGTAACTTAATATTAAAAACAAAAATATATACAATAATTTATATGCCAAAAAGGTTTAACTCAGCAACTATGTCGAGTTAGAAAAGAAGTCAACGCTGGTTTTTAGTTAAACCTTGCGGGCAGTACAAAACTTTATTAACAATATAAAAGGTAAATCAAAATTATTTCAATAATATACGCTACGATATTATCCTCGTTCGTAGGATGAAAATGTAAACATCTGTATAGATCTTTCCATGTTTGTAAAAGAGCTTGCTACAACCTACTAAGGAATCAGCACCATTTAAATAATAATAGATATTATAGAATAGCTGTGAACCCGGCAGAACGGCTCCACTAAAATTAGATTCAACAACTATATCATTTAGGTATGTATTTCTCTATTTACATCTATATACACCCATATGAGTTAGCAGTCAAATGTATGCTTATCGCGAATTAAAAAATAATAATTTATACGCAATCAAAGCTTAAAGAAACCGACTTCACCGCCTATATTTTGATTTTTGTAAATTTTCTCAATAAGCGCCAAACCGATTACGATAAATCCTTACTAATATTACAAATGCGAAAGTAACTGTCTGTCGCGCTTTTACGCCGAAACTACTGATTTAAATTAGGTAAATTTGGTACACAGATAGTCTAGAGCTTGGGAAAGAACATAGGCTTCCTTTTATCCCGGAACAAAAATAAATATATGGGACCAACTCTGAAGTATGATCTACCGAATAAAAGAAATCATCAAAATCTATTCATAATTGAACGGAATGATCGCTTGACGCACTTGACCACCATCGCAACTGATGGAAAGTAATGAAGCGGCCGAAAATGCAACATGCTTTAGAAGATACCTATTCACTCGAGACTTGAAGACTCCCAAATTATACTGTTCGCGGAACAAAGACGAGGGCAATGAGTTCAACTCCTTCGCTGTACGGATGATGAACGTATGTCGACCACAAATGGATGACATTTTTGATAATTTGTCTTGTTGTTAGGTGGTAGTTAGCATAATTTAATGTAAATCGTGTAGACACTTACCATTAGGCGTGATTCTCGTTAAATAACATGGTCGGAAATAAGAGAGAAAAGCTATCTTTCTACATAGATAAAAAATCACTTAAATATTACTGTTATACAGCAAAGAACTAAATTACCTACAAGATATCGAGCTTATAGGTAACTAAGTGCTCAAACCCACTACCAGTAGGTAGAGTTCCCATCATGCTGGCGGCATTGCCTCTCTGAATTGCAATGCTAATACGTTGAGCCAAATAAGTGCCAGCATTTTGATCACGCGTCGCCTCAACCAGGCGCTCTGATACCTTGGTTTAATTTTAAAATCTAGATAGGTAAGTTTCAAAATTATACTGATTGTAATGAAGCAGTGCCAGTAGCAGTGCCCCTATCCAAGGGGCACTGCTAATTAGATATTTAAGTATAGAGCTATAATTAGAGGGTTCAATCTCCAATCTAAAAACATTTTCAATCATGGAATTATCTAAAATTGAATTAATTAATCAGAAGATTTCAATATACAGAGTCGTTAATTGCATAGATCCATCGCTAGATTGAAGATCTATCAAATTAATGTTCTGTGAAATTTCAAATTGGTTTTAGCAATTATCTTCTATAATAAAATTTATGGCCGCTTAGTGACAAGTTATGTTTTTCGATGTTCTATTTTTATATAAATAATTTTCACTTTAATTTAAAATGAAAATTTCTGGGCCTACAGCTAGTCCTATTCTAGGCCAAGCGTAAGCCAACAGATGAGATTTCTTTGACCACATTGTCACTTTCCATCAGGTGAGATAGTCAAATGCCATTAAACGCTAAAAAACATAAAATCTGACAATAATCTTCGAAACTCAGTATCTACATAGGTATACTTTTGTGTAGAACCCACGGGAATCAGTGCGCGAGTCCGGCCCTTGTATCTAATATATAAAATTATCGTGTCGCGGTGTTTGTTACCAAACTCCTCCGAAACGGCTCGACCGATTTTTATGAAATTTTGTGATTATATTGAATAGGTCTGAGAATCGGTCAACATCAATTTTTTCATACCCCGAAATGTTAAGGGTGGTCCAAACCAAAATTTATTTTGTTATTATTTGGACATAATTTTTGTTTTTTTTTTTATGATTCAGCATGAAATAATGTATATGGCAAAACAACGTTTGCTGGGTCAGCTAGTTTTTTATAAATTTGTATATGCACCTGTTTTAAGTGTAGTTGAAGAGTTGGTCTGGCTCTCATTGGGAATCGCAGTCTTATCTGAATACGTTGCGGTTGTAAATATAAGTGGCGTCAATTTGGCAATGACTACCGTCGGCTGTTCATGGAGTTTAGAACCTGTGAAATGACAATTACTGGGGTAGTGCATAATCGAGTAGCTCACAGCCCCACACAAAGCTCGGTGAGCATTGTGGATTCCGCAAAACATTCATATGACACACACAATCATACCCAAAACCAGAAACACATCTCTTATTTTTTGATTATGAAATACATTGTAGTACAAGTACGAAAACGAGTAAAAAAACTTACTGTTGCTCGACGTAACAGATAAATCGACATTTGTTATCGATGGTTTTCCTTGCTGGTGCACGTTATTCACACTACTATCGCCAGATTGTGATGTGATTGAAATCACCGAATGTCTGGATGACGATAGTGTTTTACGAGGGCTCATGGAGCGATAGCCTGTGCAAATGAATATTTATCAGGGCTTTTACGATAGCTTATTCACTATCTAAAAGTTTTTACTTAAGAAAATATCATTTCCTAAGTTATAAAAAAAGGGCATATTCACAGGCCCACACTAAGTTCAAATACTTGTTTCGGGGGTGAAATATTTACATTACACACACAATCCCACCCAGAACCAAAGCAGTTCAAATCAAAGAAACCTCAGCGTTTGAAGACATACGAGTAAATAAGTAGGTATTAACAATAAATTTTCTATCGACTTGTATCAAATAAAATTACCCGATGATTCATTTTCTCTGGTTGGATAGTCTTCGCTTGATAATACCCAATCGCTGGCCTTATTAAAGTACTTATAGGCTGATGAATGGTGACCACACTTATCATTTGGTTCATGTGTATCTTGAAATCTTGTCGCTGTATTGTCTGAAAATATGCTTAAGAGTGAACAGCAAAAGAGTCAACGTACATAAGTAACTAAAAATATTTTTCAAAATAAATGTATATGGAGGGAAAGAAAAATCTTGACCAGGCCAAAAATCACTTTTTTAAAAACAAGCTTTTAGAATTCCGTTATATTTAATTTAGAGTGACGTCATTTTATTTTTCGAGTTATTTTCAGCAAGCCCTTTAATTTGATACCTACCCATATTGTAGGAGTGCATTAAAAATAACTTGTCCGCCATTTTGGCTGTTCCGCCATGTTGGATTTAGAATTTCGTCACACGGCTAAGCATACAGTGTCATCCAAAATAAGCGTGTATACCAAATTTCAGCTCAATCGGTTAAAGATAACTAATTTAAAATTCAGTTGCAAGATTCCACTCGGACAAACATACATACATTGCAAGTCAAATAAAAGCTTGTAAAATTAAATTGCTCTGTAAATGAATTGGCGATTCTTACTATATTTACCATTATTTTCTATCGTCTGAGCTTCGTGTGTTGGCCGGGTTGGAAGATGGGATATATTGGAAGCAAACGAATTGGCTGGAGCATCTATATCGGCAAACCAGTCTGGAAAAATGTTTTTAGTCACTGTTTGGTGACACTAGAACTATTTAATTTTCGACACTAGTTATGCAAACCGCCAAGCAGTAGTGTCCAATATGACTGTACTTTGGTTTGAAGGGCAAAGTCTCCAGTGAAATAACAGGGTATATAGAGATTTTATATCTAAATTCTCAAGGTGACGAGCGCTGCGCAAGAGTTTAAATTATATCAGTTCAAAACTCTGGATGGCGCTGAACTGCTAGCGTGACGCTTATCATCAGGAGAGCGACTTGCACGTTTCGTCTCTCAATGACGTAAAAAAATATATTTGTTTCAAAGGAGAATTTTACGCTTTCACTTTTGGGGTTGGCAGAAATATAATTATGAAAAGGAAAGCATTAGTATTTTGTACCGTTGGATATTAAATTTTTACTTGTGGCCTAAATGTCAAAATTATTTCACTTCTAACAATGATTCTGTAAGAGTCAGTGAACTCTACAGTACAGACTTTAATGGCTTAATTTACTATGTAAAGTGAAGTGGTAATGTTTACACATTACCAGTAGTAAAATTATGCCTACAAATAGGACAAAGGTCTCGCATATTATTCTCTAATGCGTAAGAAAAAAATAGTCTTGGAGTCAGTCTTTATAGTGTTAGTTTTACCCGTCATTACGCTGGTGATTTCAAAGATCACCCACAGAACTTTAGTATTCAGACAATCCAAAAGGATCAAGAGGCAGATAGATGCTTCCGCCCGTGCCAAATGATAAGGGTTTGCAACTAAACATAATATAAAATACTTTTCGTTTCAGAATCCTATTATAGCGACGGCAAAGAAAAACTGTTCAACCATACTACACAATATGTGACCGACAAATATCATAGAAATATATCACACAACAATAGGATTGTATCTCACAAGGCAAGGGTCCAAATCTCGTCTTTATGTCAATAATCGACGCAATAAGTCTTATCTATTGTAGATGAGATATCTATTGGAAACCTTTGAACCCTAATACTGACGTGACAATGTAATTTATAGTTAATCTAGAGCCGATGTTTGACCTTTAGGACCATGCCGTTTCAGTCTAAAGAATCGAAGTATCTTGTAAGAAAATATCTTACCATTGACTCTGTTAGTTTCGATGACATTTGTTCGACCGTATATCTGCCCCAACGTAGGTATCGGTCTTGCTGTTGTTGCCATCCGGTTACGCTCTTCTGGGTGGTAATCTACGCGAATTAATTGTTAATAAGTAAATGATATTAAAACAAATGTACTTTATATACACATACTCAAGTAACATGTAAAAATTACTGTACTGAAATTTTTAGATAACTGTCAACACTTACTGCTTCTACGGCGTTTGCCGTGTGTTGAATAATGAAGTACAGGGGTAGCGCATAACCGAGACCTACTCGGTTATGCGCATCTCCTGAACCGCTGGACTGCTCCTCTACTGCATTCACCTGAATTCGGTAGAGGAGCGGTCCAGGAGGGATGTGTTTGGAAGTGGGGTGCGTAAGGAGCTTGCTGACGTTACGTGAATCATTCTCGGCACCCCCTTCCCGCACGGCTCCAACTGCCACAGGAACTTTACTTCTAAAGTTCCTGTAGCAGTTAATGTACATATTACAGGGGTGGCTAGTTATGCGGCCATCCCTGTTATTGTTATAATAAATATCAACAGTTAGCAGTCTGTTCAAGACCTCATACAACTTTTTTCCTATTAATAAAAAAAGATCATTGTCATTTTTACCTTGGTTAATTAAAAGTTGCACGGTCTTCACATTTCTAGATTCACCTAAAAATTGGGGCACCTTTGTTTTCGATGTCATATTCGAAAGGTTTTTGAGTATGCTTTCTTTGATACTCGTGGTTTGGCTTGGCTTACGACGAGGTATCTGACTGGGCTTTAATGTGTCACCTGTGGATAATCAAGCACTGGTAAAATACAAAACATTTAATACATCCCATATATGCAAATATTTCCTATTAACATCTAAAAATAAGATATACTTTCAAAACCATCCTTTATGATTGACATACATCCAGTTTAACGCGAAGGATTTGACCTATATAAGTTTGCCTGTCATTGAGCTGAAATGAGCAATCGTGACGATTCATCCATCACGCGATCAACTTGCTTGTCTCGTGTCTCAATTACATTAAAAAAAGTTAGCGATAAACAAACAAACAAACAAACGCATTCACACTCACAGCTCCACATTTAGTTCAAAGACTTGTATCGTGAGTGCCGGAAACATTCACATCACACACGCATTACACCCAGAACCAGAAGCCCAGAAGAAGAAACGTTCCGTATCTATGTACATCATCCATATGCGACGAAGGAGTGAAACTCATTGCCCGTTTCTATTCTCTAAACGACATAATCTGGGAGTTTTTAGAGTGAATAGGTATTTCCTAGGCAAGCATGCTATATCTTTTGCCACATCATCACTTTCCAACAGGTGAGATCGTGGTGAAACGCATTAAAAATATATTTTCCAAACTGTACGACTGGTGACTCTCAAACCGATGACTGTCAAAAAAACTGCTAATTTCGTAGATGCCTTAGATACAATTAGAACTTAGGATCTATTCATTTTTACACACATTCATAACATCTTAAATAAGTTATTCGTTGAAAATTGTCTCACATGCTAATTTCTTCGTTAATTCACTCGTAACTTTGCTCGTTCCAGATTTCTGCGCTACCAATAACAGTGTTTTTCCCAACCTGTCTCCTGAAAATACTTGACGTTCAAACTTGTCCGATTTAGTTAGTATTTTTTTCTAAGTCAGTGTAATGTAAGCTGCTCCAAAAAGTTCCTTGGTGACTATCTATATGACACCACAGGAAAATTAAGTTCGAGCAAGCGTTACGTTTCTAAAATTATTGCACAGAATGTGGTGCAACAATGGTTTGTGGGGATTGGCATTGCCAGTTCAATAAAGCTGTACTGTACCATCAGCCTTTCATATTGAACTAACCCGCAAGAAGTCGGACTTTAGGCCAGAACCAACTTGTTCACGGCTCCGTTACTGCCAAATATTGTTCCGGGCAAATAGACCCTAGAGTTCAAATATCTAGTAATTAGTATTAATTAAATAAATATAACAATATGTGCTTAATTGATTCTAATTACTAGATATTATAGGTAAGTATTGATTTAGTATTGTTAAGCAGTGATTGATTCCATTTATTGTTAAAGCAATAATAATAGCTTACTAAAGCCAGTTATTGTACCTGAATCATCCAGTTTTATAGGTCTGTCTCTCCTTTTTTTGTTGACTAGAGTGGGGCTTTTAACACTTATGGGAACTTTGCTGTTGTTTTTACATTTTGGTTGAGAGCATGACAGTTTTCCTGAAAAAATACAAGTGATTTCAGAAACAGATTTCCATTTAAAATTATACCGTACTAGCTGCGCCCCACGGTTTTACCCGGACTGTGTCAGCTACCTCTTTACAAAATTTCATCAAAATTGGTCCAGCCGTTTGAAAGTGTTGAAGTAACAAACATACTAACACACTCACAAACTTTTGCCTTCATAATATCAGTATGATAGTGTGATATGATTCATATTAGCCTTAAGGTAACTCACGAATATTTATTTTATTGCCAGAATTACTAATTTTCTGACAAGTAAACTAATTGAGAACAAAAAATTTATACTTAATTATGGCTTCGGGGGAATTAGTCCAAACGTCAGAACGTCCAAAGTATTCAAAATGTCCAGATTTCCTTCAGAGGTATATTAGGTAATTCAATATACAGTTACTTATGCTAAAATATTATTGTTAAACAACAGTGTAGGATATAACGTAGCTCATAAATATTTCAGGGTCTTAAATACACTTAACCTAAAGTAGTTTTGGTAGTTCAAAGGGGTTTATTAAAGTTGTGTTTTTTTATAAGTTAAACACTGTTATGTGACTTACCCTTGAATATATTGCATGATGATGCATTCTGTTGCCTTAGATCCGGCCTTAACGGCTCATTAGAGAATTTCTCATGGATATCCATTGGTTCTATAATCAACAAATATGTGTTAATCCTAGGTATAATCTATACCCTAGGTATATCATCCCAGTCCGTTCAGCCGTTAAAGCGAGAAAAGGGAACAAATATACTAACTCACTTGCATACTTACACACAAACTTTCAGTTGTTATACCGTGAACCACCGTGTGTGTTAAAAAGTCATTAAGTTACGACCTTGAATATAGTTTATATATCAGTTTTCACGAAAATATGAGAGACAATAAAATTACCAACCAATTTCATAGTTTTGCTTTTAGGTGTAGTACGCGCGCATCGTACAAAATCACTTTCATATTTTTTTCCAAACACGCCAAAAGAAGTATATCTTCTGGAGCGACTTCATCACATCTGTGAGTGATGGTGACGGAGTTTTCTGCTCTACATTAGTAGTATCGGTAGGTATCGTCAGGGATAGTATTATTGGCTCAGCTGCATTGGCGGAGACAATTTTGCCCTCATCTTGGTTCAAGTCCTGTTCTGGCCTTAGAGCCGGTGGCCGTGCAGTGAGGGTGGTGTCCAGTACCGGCTCTGGCGCAGGCTCCACGATTAAAGTCAGACACTGATCAGGCTTGGGTGCCTTCTCTACGGGTCCAGAAGTAGCTTCATCCGGCTGGTAAGTCAAGAATGTTTCCGAAGATGTGGCGATGGGACGAACCCTCTTTGTTGGCGATGATGTTGCCCTTGGCTTCGGCTGTTTCGAAGTTGCAAGCTTCTTTTTATGTGAGAAAGGGGGTGCGCTTAGAGCCGACTTGGTAGAAAGGTCCTCTCGATCAGCCTGCGAAACAGTCTTCTTCTTGTGTGCTGAGGTGGGGGCACTGGACACTGATCCAGCAGATTTCCCGTCATGATCAGTCTGAGGTTTCTGTACCGTTGGATTTTTGGTCGAATTTTTGGACGACCTCGTCTTTGCTGACGTCGTGGTTTTGGTCGACATTTTTGATGGTATGGCCGTTTTTGTCAGACCAAAATTGCAGACAAAGTGGCCGCCGGGTAAGCTGCGGGATGCACCTGGTCTGGTCGGAGGCGTTCTAATCCAAGTGGATTTATGCGTCACGCGCTACGGCCTTAATACTTAGTTGGGAACGTTCCCAAACGTCCACAAATCCTCAAACTTCAAACCCCACCTCTCTGCGATTCCTGGTTCCAAAGATATGGCGCCCGAAAGAAAAACAAAATAGCGAAACAAAATGGCCGCCAAGGCGTTTCCACCTGTATCTTCGGCCCCAGGGCCCGCAGGGACGCGGGTAAAGGTGTTCCGGGATGTTCTCTATTTCCTGAGCTGCCCGATATCCGAGTTTGAACTTAAAATCTTGGCTATTGAATTGAGCGTTTTTGCCCAATGTATCGTAAAGACCTCAACCTGCCAGGCCTAGATCTGAAAACCGCAATTCGCTACGACGCCTGGTTCACAAGAAAAACACATTCAAAAAATCCAAGATGGCCAACAAAATGGCGTCGATTTTCAATTTCGTGAATATCTCACGAACCCGACGTCGCAGACGAACGCAAATTACTTCTTCGCAATCGGCCAGTCCAGTGCTATCGATCTTTGTGATTATATTCGCGATTTTCAGCCAATTTCAGATTTTCACTGAAAATATACTGAAAACCGCACTGCTCCGCTCCTGAATGAGATAGCCCCAAACTGAAAATTACTTTAGATTCCTTGTCACCTAATGCAATTCTTGAGTCTGGTCTTCACTCGCCCCCCTCCTCCGCTCTCTTGTTATTAGAGGGGAAGTGAAAATCCGGTTTTTTTGCAGTGGAGTCTAAGTGTGACAGTGCAAAAATCTGTTAACTTTATTGTTAGTAAAGATTAAGGTTTTGGATCTTTTGGTGCTCTCAAATTCCTCGCGTCTCAACTCCTCGCTATGCTATATACATTTAAAAGTTGAATTTTTAAATAGCAATAGCTACTAGAGGCGCAAAAAATCAGCTGAAACTGCCTTCCTATTATGTGGCCTATTGCAATCTGCAATCGGAATTTTCAGGAGACCTTCCCTTCCAGGACCACGTGGCCACGTGGTTTTCAGTTTTTGGCTAATAACTACCACGGGCGCGACGGGAAAAATCCCAAAACTCTCAGGGGAGTACTTGAAGTGAGTGCCCACAGAATACAGTGAAAAAACTACGGGGGTAAAGATCTTGTTACGGAGATATTTGAGAATTATGCTTTTATAAACTTGTAAAAACTAACCTCTTTTCCGTTTTCCGCCCGTATTTTGCTCAATTTTTGAGCTATAATCCTGACACTGCATTCATATTAAAGGGGCACTTAAGGCGCACAATTTGATATAATGCACAGCACTGTAACTTCACTCTTTCTATTTTTTAACGAATTTTTTCGCGGGACCGTTTACTTTTTGTGGCCGTTCTCGACGGTAGTTCGCTCTTACCCCTAGTGTATATTTGTTCCCTTAGAAAAGGGAACAAATATACTAACTCACTTGCATACTTACACACAAACTTTCAGTTGTTATACCGTGAACCACCGTGTGTGTTAAAAAGTCATTAAGTTACGACCTTGAATATAGTTTATATATCAGTTTTCACGAAAATATGAGAGACAATAAAATTACCAACCAATTTCATGGTTTTGCTTTTAGGTGTAGTACGCGCGCATCGTACAAAATCACTTTCATATTTTTTTCCAAACACGCCAAAAGAAGTATAACTTCTAAAACCATTTTAGATGAGTGAGAACAGGCATTTAAAGCAGTAGTTACCCAGCAGCAACAGACGTCATCCCAGCTGAGAATTGGCATCGTGTAGCACATGAGAAACATTTATCTTACACAACCACACCTAAAACTAGTAGCATAAATGTCCTTTGGGAAGGAAAATTGCGATTCTGCTGGGAATCGAGCCCAGGAACTACGGCGTAGATGGCAGACTTGCCCACTGCGCCACCTCGTATAATGAGTATTATTAAAGTCATGATGTGATGCAATGATAAAATAAACATTATCATTCATTTTTGCATTGCTTATAAGACCACACATAAATTACTCATGTCTTTCTCTCACACATACACCCTTAGGTTTTTTTATGCTGATAGGCAAGCATTAGACTACTATCTCACTAAAGGAAAGCGATGATGCGGCCGAAGATGTAGCATGCTTGCCTAGGAGATACATATTCAGCCTTGACATGAATATTCTTAAATAGGCTGACGAAAAATTAACGGTCCTCATGACCCATGACATCTTTAAATTGTAGTAGTAAAAAAACCTATGTATAGGAATCAATTACTACTCACCATCTTGTTTGTGATACAAGTTAGTAAATCCACCTTTATAGAAATATGTAAGTAATTTTACGAATATGTTACCTTATCATTTGGAAATCCTAAATCGTGTGCAAGTTAGTTTACTACTAACGTTTTTTGCACACTTATTTTGAATAAGTAGGTATAACTAATAATTTTGTAGAGATCTAATCTGGAATCTATTTTTTTGCACTGCTTATTTTGCTATCGTACATTCTTACACTTTAACACATAGATAATGCTACAAACACTCAATTTACATGAACTAATATATAAATAAAAGTGCCTGCAGTCTGAGAATATTTTTTATTACTTTTTAAATTTCCATGATGTGCAAATAATCTTTCATTATGACATTAATTTGTCAGTATTTTAGAAAGGAGTTTATATTTATCTGCCAAAATTTATTCTTCTAGAACGGACTCCTCCATGGTATCTTCTAAAACTTTCAGTGCTTGAGCCTTGGCCAAAGCTTTTGCCTTTTGCTCCATTTTAATTTCTTCTAGTTTCTTTAGCAGATCTTCTTGGACGCTATCCACGATTTCTTTAAGATTTTTCGCTATAAACGAAAAAAATCATAGTGTTTACAAAGTTTTTATGTACATATTTTCACGGACATAAATAACAATTAAACGCAAGCAAAGCTTAAAAAAAACCGACTTCTTTGCTTTATCTTAGGAACTTTGATCAGATTAAATGTATGAAATCACGCATTATTGACGATAACTCAAAAACTACTAATCAGATCCTGATCAAACTGAAATGGGACCAATGGGGAGGAGGCACCATCTTCCAAACAAAAAGAAATATCAAAATCGATTCCCGTGGAAAGAAGTTATGAGGTAACACATAAAAAAAATTAAGTCGAATTGAGTACCTCCGCTTTCTTTGTTAAGTCGGTAAAAAAATATGGGTGTAAATGCCGCATACAAAAAGGGTGTAGCACTCGATTATATCGACCTAGGTCATAAAATTTAGCGAGATATGCGCACACAAATACACCAAAGGCCGACAATCGACACCAATACGTCATCTGGTGTAAAACGTGTATACATCCTAAACTAAAAGCATTTCTTCTTAAAAGGTGTTTAAAATAAATTAAAATTACTCCGCCCCGCGGCTACTCCCTCTTTTATCAAGTTCAAAAGTATCATATGTGTTAAACCTAGGCACAATCTATGTACTTACCAAATGTCATCCAAATCCATTCAGCTGTTAAAGCGTGAAGAAGGAAAAAACATACTTACACACAAACTTTCGGATTTATAATATTAGTAGGATAGGATTATTCCCTAAAGATGTTATTGTGCTTAACACAGTAACTTTATTATTATTTTTTGTAATGTTATTCAGACACAATGTCTATTGTTAAATAATTGTAGGTTGTAGGCATGCGTTGCAAAGCCACGTAAAGAAAAATTGTTTTACTTCTTTCGTGTTTATGTTTGCCTAGTATTTGACCAAGCTCGACAGACGTAATATGTTCAAAATTATTAAAATCAGTGTAAAATGTAAAAAAAAATTATATTAATAGTCTTTTCGTGAATATTTCCAATGTTTTAATAGTTATTCGGGACGACGCGACGGCAAACCCGTGTTGGGTTCAAAGATTAACGAAATAAAAGAATAAATTCTAGTACAAACACCGCTATTGATTTATCCAAACATATCATACAAAATAAATAAACAATTTTGAGTGTAATGAATCCAATATTAAGAAAAAAATATAATTAAATTAAATTTATAATACTTGCATGGCTACGTCAATATGAGATTTTTTTTAATTACTAAATATAGGTAAATAATAATTAATATTAAGTGAACGTAAATATCCAAACCCTTTGAACGCGCAATTCTAAACATACTCTACATCCTCCCTCCCTCACTACACACACACATACACATAGTTCAGGAGCCTATGGGTTAATTTATCATATTATGCAGACAATCAATGTTTTATTTTAGATGGATGATTATTTGATTACCAGTTTTTTGGTTAAATTCCTCTGCTATCAACGATATCTTCCGCAAAGTGCCAACGTGTTTAGCAATCTCACTAGCCACGTCGTGCTCTGTCGCGGTGGATGTGGTTGCATCCGACATTGTTGGCTTTTTACGTTTCTCTACAGCCTCTCTGATCACGTCACTGTTTATTACAGGCATCTGAAAACACGGAAAATGATGCGTATAAATCGTAAACAAATTTTAAAGCGACCGACGTACATAATTTAATATTCTGCCTTAACTTTGTCACTACATAGCTTTGTGTGATAGTGAGTGAGGCTCCAATTTCTTCTATTTTATTTCAATTTTTTTTCTATATAGGCAACTTTTGACCACCATCTCACCTGGTAGTACGCGACAATGTGTTCGACAATGGAGCAAGCTTGCCTAGAAGATACCTATTCACTCGAGACTTGAAGACTCCCATATTGTACTCATCAGAAAATAACGAAGTCCAGGAAGACTACATTTTGTGCCAACCCTATCTGAATAAAAAAGAGTGTCTCTAAGCATAAGCATGTTACATCTTCAGCCACATCAAGATGAGATAGCGACCAAATGCTTGCCTATCAGGCATAAAAAAGGTGACACATAAAAAAAAAATATTCTCCCGCTATTATCAAGTTAAAAAGTAGCCTATGTGTTAATCCTAGGTATAAGCTATGTACATTCAAAATTTCATCCAAATCCTTTCAGCCGTTAAAGCTTGAAACATACTTACACACTTGGACACTTACACACATACTTTCGGTTTTATAATATTAGTAGGAATAAATAAAGACCTTAGGCATTTTGAACGGAACTTTTTCCATGATAGGAGTTTCCGCACTAGGACAGTCTTCAAACAAATCATCGCTTATGACTACTGATCTTTCGTGGGGAATATGCAGAGTGTCGTTGGGTAGTAATTCAGGTGACAACGTAGCTAAAGTCTCAATTTTTATTGGAGACGGGCTCTTTGGCGGTGTTCTCTTCAAAATTTTTATTGGCAATGCGTTTGTGATGCTGTCTACAATTGATTCTGAAAGAAAACAAACTCGTTATTAGGAGAGCGACTAAACTATTTTTACCACTATATTTTTATTTTTCACTATACATTACTATGTAATAATATTGAAAGATATAAATGTAAATATCAAAAAATATAATGATGTATAACAAAATATATTTTTTGTCCGAGCGACCGCGAAGCGTCTACGTTTCAGCTTGGGCAAAAATGCTTCAATGTGTTCGGCGGATGGCCGGCTATTCTCCTCCACATATCGCATTTCATACACGATTCTTGTGAAATTTTGCGGGCAGGTTCGATAATAATGATTTTATTTGTGAATTCATTATTTGGTGATACGATGATGGTTGAAAACTTAAAAAAAACATAATTTAGCCATTTTGAAAAATACGCGGTCTTCAGCTCACAGAACCACTAGTTAGTTGGTGACTGGCGTAATAAGGATAAATAGTGTCAGTACGATACAATACTTACGTATAACATTATGTGAAGTTTCTACATCCTGTCTCTTACCAGCAGCCAATTTCTTTGTTATTTCAGCCAGAAACATTGAACATGTCGGTCCTAAAAGAATTTACAATAATAACTAATGTTAATTTTGGCCTATGTTAGTAGAGTAAATGTATTTTTTTAAACGCATTTACACTCACAGCCTCACCCTAAGTTCAAAGGCTAGTATCGTGGGTGCCGCAAATATAAACATCACACAGACAATCACACCCAGAACCAGAAGCAGAAATGTCCCTTGGGATGTATAATTGTGCTCTTGCCGGGAATCGATTCCAGAGCCCACGGCGCAGAATTAAGTAATTGTTACATTATGATTAACATAATAACTTCCCGTTGGCTTAGTTAGGTGAGCGTTCGCCTTCTAAGCAGGAATATCGGGTTTGATTCCCGGCAGGAAAACAAGTGTTTTCCCAAAGAAACATTTGTGTTTCAGGTTCTTGTTGTGATTGTGTGTGTAATGAATGTTTCCGGCAACCACGACACAAGTCATTGAACTTAGTGTGGGGCTGTGAGTGTGTAAGCGTTTATGTTTATGTTATGTTTAATAATGATAAAAAATACCCAACAATGATATTTATTCCATAGCAGGTATAACAATAAGATGACCCTTAAACCCACATTAAATATAACCAGTATGTATATTATATGTAAGTCTTTGCTAAAACTCAGCAACTTTGTTCCACTCAAACTTCTGTATTAGCATTATCATATTTTAAAACCAAAATTGTTTAACGTCTCAAATTTTTTTTATATTATTGAGAGATGAAACGAGCAAGTAACTCGTCTGATGGTAAGCACTATCTTGCCCCGGCGGTAGGCCCAACCGGGCCACTGCGCCCATGGAGAGGTGACATTGCTCACCAAGGCCACCCCCCAGACGTGTGGGGCCGTACAAGCCGGTAGAGACCCCCTGGCTCTCCACCAGTGATCCCACTACAGGGGAGCAGAGAGGAGGCGGGCGAACTGCCTCCTCCTCCTCCCCCCCCCGTACGTCTGCGCCGGAGCGGGTCAGATCGGGGGTCGACCTCTCTGGCCCGCTCCACGGCCTCCTTCTGCGCCATCACCGCTTCGCAGAAGGAGACCACCGCCTGCCACGATCTCTCGCTGCTAAGCATGGCGTTTATCACACTCGCCAGGGAGAGATCTCCACCTATGGTCGCTGAAAGCGTGTGCCGCTGGGGGCCCCAGGCGGCACACACCTCCAGCGTGTTAAATCTATTAATGCCATGTAATTTTACTAAAAACATTGCCCTTCAATCTGAAATACAGTAATGTTTGGCAATGTTGTGGTCCTGCCACTACAGAAAAAGTAGATAATAAATATTTTAGAAAATTTAATAGAAAGAAGTTTTATTCGGTACCAGTATCGATGTTTTTATCATTTTTATTTTTGGTTCTCTAGCACCGGCGTACCACGGAAGCTATTTTAGGTTTTATGAAAAAGCTAAGCTAAGTCTTCTGCTGAATTAAAAATTCAACGATATCTTTTAATAAATATTTTTCAAACGGTTTGTTAGTTTGGGCGCAGTGAAGAAAAAACGAACATACTAATACATAGCCCTCAGTTTTTTTTCACCGTAGTCGGGTAAAAATGTAAATCAAATTTTGTAACAACATTCCCATGAATTACCATCAGTTGTTTTGCGTTTCTTAGCTGTTTTCTGTTTTGGTGTGGGTTGCTTTTTATTTTTTCCTTTATAACGAGTTAGTTTGTCCATTACCTCCTGCAAACAAATTAAAAGTATGCTTTATTACTAAACCTAAAACATGTATACAACAATTTATGAAATAAACTCTTTATTAAAAAACCAACACAAAAAAAAATAATTAAAAAACAACATTTTTTTTTTTTTATGTTGAATTGGCAAGCATTTGACTACTATCTCACCTGATGGAAAGTGATGATGCGGCCGAAGGTGTGACATGCTTGCCTAGAAGATTCCTATTCACTCGAGACTTGAAGACTCCCAGATTATACCATTATATTATATTATTAATCTTACAGAGGTTTCACAATAGGCGGTCTTATCGCATAACGTTATCTACAAAATTTTTTTTATGTTATTGAGAGACGAGATGAGCAAGTCGTTCGCCTGATAGTAAGCGTCACGCTTGGCCAATATAGTCCAGTGGCACCCTGAGTTTTGAACTTATATTGATCGAACTCCAGCGCGGACTTCGCTCGTCACCCTGAGACAGTGGCCTCGATTCTGATGTCACACACTAAATTAAATTTAAACTATTCCTGTCTTTTACAAAATAGGAACACAAGACAGAGATAGAATACTGCTGTGCTGTCAAGTTAGTCAGAACTTAGATGTCTATGCAAGCTTAGTCGAGTATGTGTTGTATTGGTGTTGACTAAAAACAAGCGCCTTTCTGCTTCTGATGTTCATATTTTAATTGTCTTTTAATCTCTTTAAGCCCTATCACTGGAAACATAGTCCTTCAATCTGAAATACAGTAATGCACAGTACTGCTTGGAAATTGAATGTCTTGTGTCATGTCATGCAATGGTGTGGAACAGCCCCAGGCGGACTCAGCAAAAGAACGACCACTATAAAATGTATCTTTTGGAAAGTCTTCAATCTGGCCTTAAAATGTTTGACATTGCTTTTATGAAATGAAAATAAAGTAAAGTAAAAGTAAAAATTGTTTATTTCATATATTATTGTACATTTTACAAATTGCGGCCCTAGTTACCAAACTGGGTGTGAGTTTCACACGTATCTTGGTAATTAGTTCCTTCCTAAGGCAAACATTATATTTAGTACTTGCCTATTCTAGGTCGTTAAAACATTAAATGAAAAATTAGATTAACAAAAAAGACAAAAAAATAAATAATTTACCTATTGTTTGTGTCACGATAATAGTATCTATATGAAAAACATTGATGAAGCGGGTAATTCGAAATATCAACTCTACTTTTCACCTTGTACGGGTTGACCTAGCCAATTATTATGGTGAATACTTTAATTTTTTTGAAGTTAAACTATTCTAGTGTTTACCACCCTTGATTCCATCATCGCTTACCAATAGGTTGGATAATAGTCAAACGCTAGATATATCTCAACACATGTGGCTAACATTTTGAAAATACTCCCGACGCGGACGTCTATTTGGAAAATGGCTGCACCGATTTCCACGAAACATACATATGAATACTCAAACAAAGAAAACTTAATCTACAGCATAGTATTTTTACTATCTTGCCCATCCAAAGGTTGCCTATATGACATTTCTTAATATGATCAGGCCGCCCATTGTACAACATTTATTATTTTTCGTCTTTTACTGTCATTAAGTTACTTACTTATTGGTGTTTAATAAAGAGTTATTGTATTGTAAATCAAAATCGGTCCAGCAGTTTGGGCACCCATACCGATTGCTACTCTACGAAGCCATAGACAGACACACAGATTTACCCGTTAAGCTTATAAAACCCCTCTTTTTACGTAGGGTGTTAATGAGATACCTATCTAAAGGTAGCATGAGGTCGTATGTTCTTTGATTATAAACTTAAGGTTTTTCTATGATGACTCTATTGACTCTCTAGTCCTAAGGCTACAATCGTGCAAAGGAATATGTCAATTTGTAATTTATTACCATTAACAAACACTAAATACTTACTGGACAAAATTCGGGAAGCCCCGATTGAACGGGACTTCCGAATAAATAATATTTATATACGAATGCGTAGTTGCAGATTTAACAAACAAAAAAATCAAAGATAATGTGGAAAACACTGTCAAATTTCAACTAGACATCAAAGAATATATAAGACATGTAAGAATCTATGTCACTTTTATATTATTTGTCAACATCGCGATGGCTTTTCTTTAGGAGCCATGAATTTGAATCCTGTGGCATCTCCCAAATACACTACGTTCAAAGACTTGTATCATGGGTACCGGAAACATTTACATCACACACACACAATCACACCCAGTACTAGAAGAACAAATGTACCTTGGGAAAGAAAATAATAATTGTGACCCTGCCGCGAGTCCAAGGTTCCAAGGGACCACGGGCAGAGACCTGCTCACTGCCCCAACTGGGTCGTTCAAGGGGTATTAATATTTCTGGTTGTAAGTGTGATTGTGTGTGTGATGTAAAGTCCAGATTGGTCAGTGAGTTTAAAGCGTTTGTTGTTTTTGTTTTAAATTCTTACATAGAACATTCCGTGATGTCCCCGTTATAGGGGCCGTCTTTTCGGGCACACATTATAAAGATGCATAGTTTGTTTAAGTCGATATTACAGGTGAACCACAAGAAGGAAACATTGCCCCTGGTACAGAAAGATGAACTATAGTGGACCATGGAAAAACCCTAGCAGGCAGGTGGAACTTTTCCCTGGGGAGTAGATAAAAATCTTTTCCCCTCTGTCATTTTTTTCCTCGCTCCGAGCATGGTGGATATATTATCAACGGTGGACTATATACCTATAGACAGTTCAATTAGGTGGCTGCACAAGAAACGGCAATAGATCTTATATTTTATACATAGTTATTATATTTGTGTTTAATTAGTTTAATTGTTATGAGTAATAAAGATATTTATAAACAAACAAACAATAGATCTAATAGTCAACCGGCCACGGTGACAGAGATAAATATAAAAATTAAAATGCTTGGTCGTTTTTCTTTACCCATAAATTACACCTTGCGATATCGCTTTAACTTTTGTAAGTACTAACATTGGTCTGTACGTTTATAGGACACAGCTTAGACTATATTGTTTTGTCGTCATGTCACAATAGCCGAAGCGGGCAAAGCTAATTCTGCAGTGAATTAAAAAAAATAATTTTTTTTTTTAATTTGTACAATTTAAAATCTTGTATATGGCAGTATAATATTATATCTAGAATCGATCAGTTTTGCCGCGAACGTGAAAAATGGCGTTGTTGATTTTGTATAATTTTCCAAAACCTGTGAATCTTCGAGTGTTTGTGTAATAATGGTGGATTGTTAACCGTTAATACTTAGTAAATGTGCATAAGTGTAGGCAAGTCATACAAAGTTGAAAAACGAGATTTTCGCCTTCGCTCCAAAACTCCAATAGAAGTTCTAGTAAAGTTTCTACCACTTTACTAGGGCATGACTTGACTATGACTGACTACTTGACTTTGACTGTGACTAAGACTTTTATTATGAAGAATAGAAATTGTTTATACACTCGCGTGCAAGTAAATCGACTCAAGTCTCAAGTGCGCATAAAAAGTGATATAACTTAAAAATGCCTTATTATACCTCTATATAATGTTTAACATAATTAAAGCCTAGTAATTAGGCTTTCAAATGGTAGCATAATATCAGTAATTTAAATAAACACTTGTACTTAGAATGCAACTGAACGCAACCTGCCGTAAACTGCTCTGCGCTCTATACACAACTTGCGCGACACAACCCCCTATAAAAACCCTCTGTAATCGTTTTTTCTTATCAGTCGCTCATTAGACGTTGACCTGAACACATATCTGCAAATTAAAGCCGTCATTTGAAGAAAATTATGGATACAACACCTGAAGAAGCCGCTCAAGTCGTTGCCCTATTGCAAGAAGGGTTGAACCAGCGAGAAGTCGCTCGTCGTTTGAATATGAGTCAGTCCGCTGTCTCGAGAGTATACAAAAGGTTTCAAGAGACTGGTGCCTTCACTCGGAGGCCTAATACCAGCCAACGCCGGTGCACCTCGGAGCGTGACGACCGGTTTTTGGTCTCGACCTCTCTCCGAAATCGACACCTAACCGGCGTAGATGTGCAGCAGGAGCTACGTCAAGTTCGCGGGGTGACTGTCAGTCAGTGGACAGTTAGAAGAAGGTTGAAAGAAGCTAACCTTACTCCGAAAAGACCCGCTACAGGCCCGAAGTTGACCACAGCTCATCGTCAAGCACGCCTTCACTTTGCTCGAGAGCATTTGGATTGGAGCATAGAGCAATGGCAGTCAGTCCTGTTCACAGATGAGACGAGGATGTGTCTCCATGGCAGCGATAGGAGAGGTCGGGTATACCGTCGTCCCGGTGAACGGTTTTCACAGTGCTGCTTTGTGGAAACCGTTGCATATGGTGGCGGATCTTGCATGATGTGGGCCGGAATTTCCTTAGAAGGCAAAACGGACCTTGTTTTCGTTCCTGGGGGAGGCCGGGGAGGAGGTCTGACCAGTGATCGTTACATTGAAAATGTTCTACTGGATCAAGTTGTCCCTTATCAAGGCTTTATTGGGGAAAATTTCATCTTGATGCATGACAATGCCCGATGTCACACTGCTCGGGCCACACGTAATTTCCTGAACGAAGTTGGAATTCACACTATGCATTGGCCAGCGCTCAGCCCCGATTTAAATCCAATTGAGCACATATGGGACGAGCTCAAAAGGAAAGTTAGAGCGAGGAATCCAGCTCCGACAAACATCAATGAGCTCAAGACTGCGTTGGTAGAAGAGTGGGGTCGAATACCACAATCATCCATTAAAAAGTTGATAAGGTCGATGAAGAATCGCATGAGAGCAGTGATCAGAGCTAGAGGAGGAAATACCAAATATTGACACGAATAATTTTTTTATCTTACGCACATTTTGTTTCATTTAAACACAATAACCCCATACTGTGAAATTGTATGAATTTTCAACATTTTTTACATTATCATTGGCATTAACCTTTTTTACTAAACTACTGAATCGATTTTCATGCAACTTACACCATTTTAAAGCTCAATTACTAGGCTTTAATTATGTAAAACATTATATAGAGGTATAATAAGGCATTTTTAAGTTATATCACTTTTTATGCGCACTTGAGGCTTGAGTCGATTTACTTGCACGCGAGTGTATTTGTTTAATATTTCGACTGAAGGACTATGCATCCATGGTCATGAAATAATTAAAAAAAAAACTATATACATGTATAATTTTCCAAAACCTGTGAATCTTCGAGTGTTTGTGTAATAATGGTGGATTGTTAACCGTTGATACTTAGTGAACGTGCATAAGTGTAGGCAAGTCATACAAAGTTGAAAAACGTGATTTTCGCCTTCGCTCCCAAACTCCAATAGAAGTTCTAGTAAAGTTTCTACCACTTTACTAGGGCATGACTTGACTATGACTGACTACTTGACTTTGACTGTGACTAAGAGTTTTATTATAAAGAATAGAAATTGTTAATATTTGTTTAATATTTCGACTGAAGGACTACGCATCCATGGTCATGAAATAATTAAAAAAAAAAACCCTAGAATCGATATTTATAAATAGTTTAAAATATATTATTATAATGAGCTTTGTCAAATGAAAATGAAATTTTCTCAGGAAAAGTAAAATACAATGAGAATTTATCACTATGCTCTTCATATAAACAAACGGTACAATTTTTGTGCATTCGAAGAAGATGCTGAAATTTAGCGGGGAGCTCAAATGCTCGGGTAGAGTATATTCTTTTTTATGCTCAAATGGCTATACATACTGAATCGGGGATGAACCAATTTTAATATTAAGCTTCGGATCGACTTATCACCGATGTAATTAGCGCTGCATTTTTAATTTTTTTTGGAGGATATGTAATTTTAGTAAGTCCGCAACATCTAATTTATGTGATTTCTGTGGAGACAAAATTAACCCCACGTCCTACGAACGAGAACCATTTATCTACCAAATGTCAAACAGAGCAGTTTTATCCACTTTTTGTCGCACCTATTTTACAAGCCGTAGGTATGTTTCCTATCTCGATGGCGCCCATGCTATGAAGGGAGAAGTATGTCTACACCAAATGTCAAACAGGGATATACTTTCACTTTCCACTGCTGCCATGTATGTTGTGTATGGTAGGGAGGACAATCTTGTCGTTAGAAAAGAATATATTCTACCATCTTGTTGATCTTGTCTATTTTCAGTAGATATATAATTTCAAAAAAGGTTCTCAATTCGACAACGTTTTAAGCTATTGCATAGCTTCTATCGCGGGCCTTGAGCGTGGAGACCAGATATTCCGTAACGAAAATAACCTAACACCCCCCACTCCGACCGGCACAGCGGTGATACTTTTTAGTTTTGCCATCTATCGATGAATAGCAGAACTTTTAATGACTTTTTTGAAATATCACGCTTGTCTCTTTAGTTCAGCAACTCGCCTCTAGGTGGCAGGAAAAAAAACTGCATAAATAAAATAAATAATTATAATTGCATAAGTTGATAAAAAATGCTATGCAATAGCTTTACCGCGGCAGTCCCTGAGTGCCACACGTCTTTTATTTTTTTTATGTTACGCGATCATTCCACCAATTATTGTGAATAGATTTTGAAGATTCTTTTTTGTTTGGTGGATCATACTTCAGATGTGGTCTCATAAATTTTATCGAAATTGATAAGCCAAAACTAATATATAAGCGGTGAAGTCGGTATTTTTAAGCTTTGCTTGTGTTTATTAATTATACTTTAATTTACTACTACCTATTTCATTCACCAACGAGATAAGATAATAATCTTATTTTTGTAATTTGGATGTTTTTTCACCGTTGTTCTTGTTTTCTGGTATTATTTACCCAATATTTATTTATTTTTCAATTGGTGAAACTTTATATTCATCCGGAAAATAAGAATCCGTAATAGTGTCTAGTGGCTGAGTAGTCCTAGTTATAAATATATTGTGAAAAGAAACAATAGAAAAGCGGTGTAAAGCTTTAATATTTAGAATTGGATATATCTCATTTTTATATGGTGTTGATGTCCATTAGGGCTTGGAGATGTTGTGCCTGTAAAAAAAACATTACAATAGATTCGTTAATTGGAAAGATATTAACATTTTAAATATATCAGTCAATTTCCCTTTAACATATTACTAGCGCCCACTCCGGCCTTCCACGGATGAAATTTACGGTGAATTTCCAAAAAAAAACTTTAATACAAACTTTGTCCTGATAATTACGAACAGCAAAAATATCTGTCAAATCGGTCGAGCCGTTTATTTGAAAGCGATAATTTTAGTTGTTAACTGAACTAAAATTTGTAATGTACGCTCTGTAAATAATCTGTCTATAAGATCACAAGATCCTAGAACTGAAAACTATGTACAAAGCCTAACATATATATATAATAATATATTAACAGCACTGCGTGAGCAGGACTGTTTGTTTCTGATGACAAAGTGGGCGCCAGTGTAATTACTGTGTAAATACCAGTCGCATATGAGATATAACAATTTGTCTCAGTGAGAGGAGCGCATTGCAGTCCCACGCGGTATTTTAGTTTAGTACCTAGCTGTATGAAGTCAAGAAAAAGAAGAAAAGTGACGACAATCGTGTGGTTCTTGGGACAAATTCTTAACAGCTTGATTATGACCCATATAACTTACTAAACACGTTAGGCCCTTTAGCAGAATTAAATTTCTTACCTGTCTATAAGTTGCGGAACATCAACAGGTTTCTGAAACATAAATAGGGTAGTAATTAACAAAACGAAATATACAACTAAAACTCTATTTTATAACAAGAACAGGGCCATAACAATATTATTCCAGTTTGTAAAGTGTATTGTTGTGGTCGGTGCTGGTAAACACGCTAGCTCAAGATTAAAATTATTGTTTCAAGATAGCTGCCGAAACACCACAGTGCTTAGTGCGAGATTGTTCTACTAAGACTTGAGAGTGGGTGAAACTACGACTGGATTCACCTCTATTATCAGGTGGGATAACCCGTCGTAAGATGGGATACCGCAACCACGGGATTGGGAGGCGGCTTTATTTGGCTACTTGCGGTATTGTATCACGACCGAATTGTAATAGCTTTGAAAATTGAAAAAAAGTAATAATGTAGTATGAAATACTACTTGAACTGCCTGCTGGCATCGTTGATTGCGCGTCAGCCTTCTAAGCAGGGGTATATCTCGGCCGTAATTCGGGCAATTTGCGTTTTTAGTTCTGGGTAATAATTGTGTGTGCGATGTGAATGTTACCGGCACCCATTATACAAGTCTTCAAACCTAGTAGGGAAAAGTGAGTGTGAAAGCGTTTATTTTAATTATAATAAATATACTCACGGTTACTACGGACGGTTTCTTTGTTACTTCGGCGCTCATTCCTTCTCCCGTTGCTGCCAATGGTGTGCTTAAAGGGTCCTTCATCAGAGCAAGTCCCGAATCAGCCACAGTCAGCGCTGCACCAACCACCGGGGTGCTAGCTGGCACCGGGTTGCTAGCTGGCAACGGGTTGCTAGCTGGCACCGGGTTGCTAGCTGGCACCGGGTTGCTAGCTGGCACCGGGTTGCTAGCTGGCGCCTGGTTTTCAGTTTCTAAGTAACATTTGATTAGTGATGGAGTTATTTTGCAAGTCCATCTGCTAAACGGTAACTTAAATATTCTCTCAGTGTGATGAAAAGCTTAGATACGACTATAAGGCTTGACAGGACTCCTGATTGAACTTGACTACAGCGGGTAGCGGGGCGGGAGCGGTAGCGACCAAGGATATTATCAAAGAATAAATAATATACTGTACAGCCACCGCTCTCGCTACCGCTGTCGCTCCACTGTACGCTGTTCGTCGAGGTCACGGCCTAATAGAACCTTATTACTGATTATCGATAAAAACACGTATATACTTCTTCATTCATTTTCCACCATTTGAATGCCCATAACCGATGGCGCACGCTCGCCCACAGCGTTTAATAGGGTAAATATTAAATGATTCATAAATATTATCATTTGGTCACTCACGGTTGGTTTCTCACATTGTGGCGAGACTAAACATCACTATAAGACTTTCTACGCGCGTACTCAACTGATGGAGCACCGACTATTTTGAAACAAGTCTCAGTACAATACGATAAGCCAACCGTGATTGAAATCGTAAGGTTTATATACAGCAACATAAGCAGTAAGAGGGCTGTAGACAAGGCCGTTGCTAGAATTCACTTTTGAGTATTCGTTTTCTGCAGTATTCCATTCATTTCGCGGAGACCTCACTCTACACTAGCGCCTCTAGTGGCAAGTTCAAACGCTGTCGACATTTAGATATGTAACGTACGTCTATAAAATAAATTATATTTTAAGCAGTATTTCAACGTTATAAAGCAGTACATTAAAAGCTTAAATAAATATATGCATATTCCCTATTCCATATAAATACAGTCCCACCTTGAATGCCATGATAGCTTGCACGGGCATCATAGAACTCTTCTTTGACGTTTTCGTCGGTGACAGCTAGAGGGGCTTTGGGAACAGATTCGATTGCCCCCACATCGGATGCACTGCTTGAGCTAATAGCGGAGCTGCTGTCGCTGTTCTGAGTCTTCTTCTTCTTTTTGATCTTCTTAACCTGTACCATATACCAGTTTAATGTAAGTTGACCATTTGTGTTTTATCTTTTATATATGATTTAAATGCAAGCACAGCTTAAGAAATTCAGTGAAGTCTTTATCTTCGGAACCCTTGATTAGATTAAATTAATTAAATACGCATTATTGAGTATAACTCAAAAACTACTAGTCAGATCTTGATAAAATTTTAATGGGACCACATAGGAAGCACCAGCTTTCAAATAAAAAAAAAAACATCAAAATCTGTTCGCCTAGAAAGAAGTTATGAGGTACACCTAAAAAAATACACTATTTTTGAAGTCGATTAAAAAACCAGCCAAATGATACCATTTTTTGATAAATGTTTCTTTTGCTAGAACATGCATATTTATATTGATAAGTAGGCATTTAATCAATGGATATTACATTAGTAAATTTATTTAATTAACGTATGTGGCTAATTAATTTTACCTTTGTCTTAGACGCGTTTACTTTGGAGCTGAGATTGGGGTCGGTTTTTGAATCTTCTTTTTCCATTTGTTTTATTCCTAATGTAAAGTGATACGAAATATATTGGGATGGTACGAGATTAACCTCAATCTTCAATCTGAGAAGCTTATATTATCCAAGCCCTTATCTTAACAAGTTGTTAGCTAAAACAAAACGATAATAAAATACATTAGGTCTGTAGTATTAAAGATGTAAAAGTGATTGAATTTGCTATCTGGACACGGACAAATGCCATCCGTTAAATGTAACTTGTCCGGTAACGCTACTTCCCCGCTGCTCAACTAAATTGCTCAACTAAGAACAGTTGAGCAGTGGGTATTACCTCTGATCTACCCACTGCTCAACTAGATTGCTCAACTACTTGAGCAGTAGGACAAAGTTTGTATTACCGAACATTTTAAGCCCAATGGTAAATGTAACGTGAGTTTTTTTTTTTTGAAACAACGCTTTCACTCTCACCGCCACCACCTGTCCACTGCGCCAACCGGGTCGTCGTTGATACAATGCCACTTGATAACGATAGAATGTATTGATTGACTGCATGCGTTGCAATGCCACGTTCAAAAAAAGTGTTTAACCTCGTTTATGGTCGCCTAGTACAATAATACTTTATTAAATACTTTTTGGATATCTATATATATAAAAGAAAGTCATGTTAGTTACACTATTTATAACTCAAGAACGGCTGAACCGATTTGGCTGAAAATTGGTGGGGAGGTAGCTTAGAACCAGGAGACGGACATAGGGTATTTTTTTGGAACGTCATTTTTTTTTATTGGTATATAAAAATCATTTTCTCATACGTCACTCGGATTTGGTAAAGTACTAGGCAAACATAAACATGAAGGAGGTAATAATATAGTCACGTGGCATTGTAATTTGTAACGCATACCGGGTATGGCTTCCTAAACATGCACATTCATTGACTGTTAGGTGGAACGAAGGTCGCTGGGACAGCTAGTTGTTTATACAAAATTACTAATATCAGATTAAATATTTGGAGGTGAGAGTAAAAAATACTTTACGACCTATTCTCATACCTATCAAATATACAAAAAAAAACATTAAAATCGGTCAAGCCGTTTCGGAGGAGTTCGAACACAAACACCGTAACACGAGATTTTTATTATTAGAATTAGATATGGATAAAGACATCACCCAAAATTGTTTCTAACCTTTTAGCTAGGGTTCCGTACAACCAGAAACATAGAAACAGCAAGTGCCACATTGATGGTCCTTGGCCAGGTTTCTCGAAATTTTCGTCGTCTACATACAAAAATAAATAAGTGCTGGTGTATAAGTGTTTTCCCAATCTAAAAACTGTACTCGTACCTTCGAAGTTAGCAGGTGCAACTGACAGTTCTGTCTGTGCGAATTATACACCCATTTATACTTGGACAAATTCTAGACCTAGATCTTCTTGAATTCCTTTACGCAAATTTGAACACGGATTTGAATAAAAACGGACGTAACTTCATTCAATATCGACCGAAACATGCAGTATCAGTGTGCAAGTATATCGTCCTTTCCATGAAATTAATACTATCATACAACCGGAATGAGCACTTTGCAGAAGAACAGTTTTATGGTGCTACCAGATTACTAAGTACGTTCCTAAACTACTTCAGGAGCTATTACGGTCTTCATGCTCATAGAGCTCATTTGACCGTTCCAGAAGGCTTCAGTGTAGAAGGCGTTAGATCTAAGAGAAAAGACAACGCGGTCATCATTGGAAAAATATTCAAATTAAAATGTTGGCAATCGACGGCAATAGACGCCTCCGCCGAATCCACCTCACTTAGATCGTTGCGGTCGCCGCGGTCGTTGCGTGAGCGTCAATCGTGAAGTCATCTTCATTTTGACTCGACAGGGAATCGATATACCTAGCTGATTGCATAGATCATACCAAATGGATCGACTTTGTGAACGTTGCGGACGAATTACAGAACGTGGCCTTAAGTGAACTGTTGACCTTTGGTGTATGAGTGTGCATCTAGCTTGAGATAGCAAGCGAAAATTGTAGAGGTAGAGTGCTTCACCCATTTTGTATAAACCGTAATGTCATTATTTTTCAGATCTATGATTTGACATTACTAAAAATAAACTGAAAGTAGCTTAAATATTTAGCTTAGGAACTCACCTACATCCATCATATTCACTCAAAATTTTCTATAAATAGTTGCTTATCAAGGCCCGGCCTAGGATTGCATAATATTATTCAAAATCTCCCATATTACTTAATAATAATTACTTTTGTAAAAATTCACTTGGAATTTATCTTGATAAATTGACTTTTGGCTTGCACACCTGACAGAGAATTAATTCATTTTTTTCATTGTTTTATCAAATGTTCCGTAGAGTTAGTTCAAGAAGATTTTCCTCAAGTTGGTAAAGTTTCTATGTTCATGTCAAAGAGGTTAATCATTACTTCTATAAATAAAAGTTAGGCATCTAGCGTCTAAACCATGCAACCAAATAACTTCACATTCTCAGTATGTAAAGCTACGGCCCAAAGCCAGAAATTGCAATTAAAACTAATACAATATTAAATAAATAATAGGGAATATTATTATTATATGGACACGTCATCGGTGCGCAAAATATTGACTTTCTCTACCGGTCTGGGAATCGTTTAAAAGAGCTTGGCAAGTAGAGTACAAAACCGTTTATCATAAAAATCTAATTTGGAAAATAACAATTTGGCAGGACACCAAAGTCACTGTTTTAGACCTATTTTGTTCCGAGGTCTATTTCACAAAACGGCTATACGTTTAAAACTAAAACCTATAAATAAATACCGTTATATCCTGTACTTAAATAGCAAATACAAAATGAAACAATTATTTTAAATAAAACAGTTATAAGCTTTTGTTATCCATACGGCGAAAGTGTGGAACACACTGCCCGCATCCTTGTTCCCCGAACAGTATAATCTGGGAGTCTTCAAATCTAGAGTGAATAGGTATCTTCTAGGTAAGCATGCTTCATCTTCGGCCGCATTGTCACTTTCCATCAGGTGAGATAGCGACCAAATGCTTACCTATCTGTATAAAAAAAAAGCTATTAAGCTCTTTTTTTTTCTGTATTTGGTAAAATGTAGGTGCTAGATCTCAGTTCGGTTGGAACGACTAGTTTTTTGTAGGGCACAATATTTGTATAGAAAGTCTAAAATGTTATATTAAGTCAAAAAAACAAGTCGAAAGAATTTTTGGCAAAAACCTCTAAGCATATATTGATATATTACCTACTACACCTAGCATAATTTAATTTCTTACACCTGACCATTTCTCAAAGCTACGTAAGGTACGTGAAAAGTTTAAAGAATCCCATGCGTTATTTTCCCCATAAACGCATAAACATAAAAACCGATGACTCGCGATCTCGCATTGTTTTCGCAGACAATCCAATGTGCAGCGAGCCGTGTAAGCGAGTATGGCGAGACTTTCCTTTATTAGCTGCAGTTCTGTTTAAATGTACCTAAATACTAGAGAAGGGGAACTGTGACAATAAACACAGAGAATAGGGTAAATTATTTGTAAAATGCATTTATCAACCTATAAAACATATTTTTCGGAGCCTTATTGCTAGGCTACGTCTCTATAACCAGCTTAGAGTTCAAACTCGTTAAAAACCCTATTGTTGTTATATGTATAACAAAGTATCTTTAAAAATAAACATCCTCTGCAACGAAAACTCTCCAGGGCATGATCGGAGAGAAAGAAGTAAGATACCTCTATCGAACCATGAATCCGGAAAGAAGAAACTCCGTCAACGATCGAGGTGATAGGACTTCTTGCAAGTGCTCTAGAAGGAGTGAGTTGTTGAAGAACAGCGAGTTGTAATTGCGATGTGATGTACATGAGATGTGACACTTTGAGTATCAGGTAGGTACAGGAGCGCATGGAGGTCCCACGTGGAACTTTATTCAAAGTTGTAGCATGTAGGTATTTTTTTAGATAACATTCACTCATCTATAGTTAAACTAAGTTTATAAGTTAGTAGCCACATTGCCTATTACCTATTGCAACAGTAAGTTATTATTTAGTACGTCTGCAATGTATTTAACATAGCAGATGTACATAATATGCAGGCGTGTCGCTGATCATCAGTCTTGTTTCTTACAATATTTCAATATTTCAAATTATAACAAAACAAAGTCTAAATAAACGAACCACAATTTTAGAGTGAATAAGTGTTTACCATCCTCTACCACATCATCACTTACCATCAGTTAAGATAGTGATCGAAATAAGTTCTTAAGCTACCATGGGCACTATAAATGTATTATAGGATAGGGACATTTATTTAATTGTACATATATTATTATTTGTTATGAAAAATTAATGAAACAAACATTTATAGTAAACGATAGAAGAGTCATTAAAAAAAACACTGTTCTCCCCAGTTGCACTTTTATACTATCTAGAATCAAGATTATTCCAAATAGTTTTACAAGTTCAGCGCGTAAGCACGAGCTATAAAATAAATTCCTGTATCCTTAGAATATTCTAGAATATTTTCCGTATGAAAATAAAAGAAAAATAAGCATTATAGCAAGTCAGCGGAACTTTTCCACGATATTATATTTTACAACCTAATAAATACTACAGACTGTTTGTTCGATTTCACAAATGTTTATGGAAATTTTAGTCATGTTGTAAAATGTTTTTCCAGAATATGGACTTGATTTAGTACGGACAAGTTTGACGGATATATTTTATATAAAACTTCTGATATTTGTTAGATAGAAAAGCATGTTTTTGAGACTTGAATGTTCGTTTTCAATCAATTTTGGTACTTACATCGAATATGCGATGTCTGTGCCGCAAAATGAACTATGTCACGAGATTTCCATTTTATAGTGTATATTATGATGGTTATAAGAAAAAATGTCTCGTTATAGAAAAGACGTGACGTAAAAAATCAAAACAACGAACGCATTCTCAATTACACCCCTACAAAGTTGAATGAGTTGGGCGCCGTTCACGATTTCAATAGAATATAATATGCTAGAATATAAACAAAAACATAAAAGCTTTCACACTCACAGTCCCACACTAAGCTCGATGTCTTGTATAGTGGATGCCGGAAACATTCACATCACACACACAATCACAATCAGAAACACAAATTTTCCTTGAGGAGAAAACTTCTTTTTCCGCCGGGAATCAAAGCCGATACCCCTGCTTAAAAGGCGAACGCACAGCCAACTTAGCCAACGGGCAGTTTATAATATAAATGGATAATGTTACCTAGAAAAATAGTCGGCTGTGGTTTAAAGTGATAAGATTCGAGACTTATGTAAAATCAGACGAATACGTATAGTGATAAAATTGTAGTTATATTTGGCTAAAGCTTATAAAATATACCGTTCATAATATGTTGACCGTAAAACAAGCGGTTACCCATATCACGCACTACGCAGTCCTTGACGAGGAGCTACTTAAATTTACGGCATGTTTTCCGACCAATATCTATGAGTGACAAGGCGTATTATTATAATGTAGTGATTTTATTGCCCACATCGGATATTGATCAAACTCTAACTCCTAGCTGAGTAAACAAGGAATACATTTAATTTAATAGCTTATGGAACTAGTAAACAGGGTTTTTAGATAGATTTTGGATTGGAAGTTTAGTTCCATTTTATAGTTAGATATATAGACAAATGAACTCCTTATTGAATACCTTAGTTATAATAAAAATAGAACAGAAAATATCGATTAATAAAATTAATGTTATAATGACAAACGTTCTATTTAGATTTTGTTATTCAATTAAATGTATTGTTTGAAATTCCATAAGGAACCCGCGTTTATCGTAACGATCTAGCCTAACCTTTTTGCGTCAGAGATAACATCCAACATGTTTTCGTAACTCTGTAAAACTTATTTAGTACGCATAGGCCACTTTGCAATAATAAAACTAGTGAAGCACTTATCGAGCACTTTCAACGTAACTGGGGCCAGTGTCAATCGCGTCGTAAACCAAAGACAGAGGGCAAGGCCCGTATATTTTACGGGCTATATAAAAAATGGCGGCCACTCTATTGGTCCCGAGCCTACATCTAGCCGTGATGGACCCGCAGCACCGTTTCCGACCTTATTTACGATCATATTTTAGGTAGCTGGTCGGCTAAGATTGCTGGAGGTTTCGTCGTGTCCGTCCATATACGTCAAATCTATAAGTTATACCTGTAGATAAGTTCTTATTTATTTATTTTATTTTGCACCCATATAGGTACACAAAAAATATAGTTATATACATGTAAGTAAGCTTAGGACATGTATTCTGTATATTTAGGGTGTAGCATAATATACAGCATTTTTTAATTAGTGGTCTACCAGCTCGTTTTCTCCATATAGGTCCACTAAGTCAGGCCCTATTGTATCTATGCATGTATATTGAAAGCTTAAGAAAAGAGTTACGCAAATGTGCAACTCATGTTCTCCTTATAATCTAGGAAAATAATCAAGCGGATATGTTCCTAAACGTTCACTAATTGTAATTTTGATTGAGTAAATGCTTAGAATGTTGAATTTGTCATAACTTTTTTCTATCTTTATATCCGACTCAAAATTGTTGGTTTCAATAACTACTACTCTACTTTTGGCGAAATAGATCAATATCATTTTAGAAGTCGACATTGCTGGAAGCTCGGTGGAAATTTAGAAGAATGATTTCCGGCAACAATGGTTGGAGAGGCGGCTAAGTATTAATTGGACATGTGAAGCTGGATGAACACACATGTGTGTGTCAAGTTTGAGCAACTATTTTTTTTTTTTTTTTTTTATTACAGACCAAGCAAACGTTTGACCACAATCACACCTGATGGAAAGTGACGATGTAGTCTAAGGTGGAGCACGCTTGCTTAGTAAATACCTATTCACTTTACTTTTGAACACACCCAAATTGTACCTTTCGGGAAACACAGACGACGGCAAAGCGTTCCATTCTTTTGCTGTTCTATAAATGAACGAAGACGCGAAACGTTTCGTCCGAATGAACGGTATCTCAACCATAAATGGGTGACGCGACGCCGTTCTTCTAGATGAAAGGTGGAAAAAAGGTGAAGCGGGAACAAGGTTGTGTAGTTCCTGAGCACATTCACCGTAATGTATTTTATAGAATACCGATAGGCTTGCAACTTTACGCCGATGTTCAAGACTTTGCAATCTGGCTTCAACTAAAGCGTCATTGTTAATTAGCCTCTTTGCGCGTCTCTCTATCGAATCCAAAGCCCGCAGCTGATACTTGGCAGAACCATCCCACAGGTGACAGCAGTACTCCATACACGACCGGACCTGCGCTTGATACAAGTTTAAAAGCTGTCTCGGTGTGAAGTACCGCCTGACCTTCGACAAAATACCAAGTTTTTTAGCAGCTACTTTGGCCTTAGATTCGATATACGAACCAAAGTTGAGGTTGGATGCCAAACTGACACCCAATAGTTCTAGTTGATTGCCTATCTGGATGGGCACATTACAGAAGATGGGAGCTAAAAGAAACTGGCTTTTTTTAGCAGAGAATAGACACGCCTGAGTCTTAGAAGCATTAAACCTAACCATATTAGCATCACCCCAGTTGGACACAGCCTTTAAGGACAAGTTTAGCTGTTCAACCATATCCTCACGGTGGTGCTGGATATCTACACTACTTGCGCGAGCGTTAGGTACGTACCTTGCAACTACTGTCGTATCATCTGCATACCCAAAGGTACCGGGTTTCAACAGATCATTGATATGAAGTAGGAAAAGTGTTGCAGAGAGTACGGATCCTTGAGGTACACCGGCATTGATGGCCATTTGGTCGGACGAGCATCCATCTACAACTACTCGAATCGACCGTTCCCTCAAGAAATCAGATATCCATGTGCACAAACCCACAGGCAATCCAAATGATGGGAGCTTGTTAAGAAGGCCGTCGTGCCAGACCCGATCGAAAGCTTTTGAGATGTCCAATGACACAGCTAAAGCCTCACCCTGCTTTTCAATGGCCTCGCTCAAAATGTGTGTGGCATACGCTAGAAGATCACCAGTGGACCGATTTCGGCGAAACCCGTATTGTCGGTCACTAAGTAGATCATTTTGTTCTAGGTATGCCAAGAGCCTGTTGTTAATCACCCTCTCCATCGTTTTGCAAAGCAGGGAGGTTATAGATACGGGCCTATAGTTTGTAGGTTCAGCACGACTACCTTTTTTTGGTACAGGTTGTACGTTGGCAAGCTTCCAGCACGACGGGACTTGGCCGGCGTCAAAAGAAATTCGAAACAGGCGTGTCAATATCGGAGACAACTCAGGAGCACAGTTTTTAAGCACAACTGCTGGTATACCATCAGGACCACTAGCTTTGTTCACGTCTAGAGCTCGAAGTGTTTTTAGTACCTCTTTTTGCCGGATGCGAATTTCAGACATGGAAACCCCGCAGTGAGGCAGGCTTGGAGGTACCTCACCAGAACAATCTAGACGTGAAGCTTCTGCGAAAAGGTTCGCAAATAAGTTTGCCTTCTCATCGGCAGTGTGAGCTAGCGAACCATCAGGTTTCAGCAGAGGAGGAAGTGAGGAGCGGCAGAAGTTTGCTTCAACTGATTTAGCTAAGGACCAAAACGCTTTACTACCAGCGGGGTAAGAAGCCAGTTTGGTCCCTATACTGCTGACGTGGTCGAAGCGGGCCTTCTTTAATGTTTTCTTGCATATCTTGGCAGCAACGTTAAATTTTCGCTTCAATGCCTTTGTGTCAGGAGACTTACGCTTTCGAGCATCAGCCCAGGCCAAAAATGCCTCATGTTTAAGTACTTCAGCACGTAAACAATCGGATCCAAACCAGGGCCGAGCTTTACCGTTTAGAGACTTATCAGAGAATGGAATAAAATACTCCATTCCCTGATTGATGACCTCAGAAACAGCAGTTGCGCAGTTGGTAGGGTCTTTTGAAGAAAAACAAACTTGCCGCCAAGGATAAGAAGAAAAGAAATGCCGCATCTCGTCCCAATCTGCTGATTTATATCTCCACACACGCCTTGTACCTTTAAAGCTGGGATCCGGCGGGGAGTAAACTGAGACGGACTTCACCAGACAGTGATCAGAACTACCAAGCGGTGAAGATACTGATACTGAGTAACGGTCTGGTTCAGTTGTCATCAGCAGATCGAGGCAGTTGGCAGTATGGCTGTCAATGTCAGGCACCCGAGTAGGCTCTTGGACGAGCTGGGAGAGATTAAGCGTCAAAGCTAGCCTTTGCGTCTCTCTTCCCGCGTGATCAGTGAACTGGTGTGGGACTAACCACTCTTGATGGTGAGCATTGAAGTCCCCCAGAAGCACCAACTGAGCCTCAGGATAGCGCATTTGAGCCAAATCTGCAGCTTCACTGAGATGTTCAGCCAACTGAGTTGTGTCACAATCTCCACTATGAGACCGGTAGACACAGGCATAGATAATTTTCTCTATGCCAGTGTCCACCAGTATCCAAGCCACAGAGAATTTGGGGTGTTCAATATTACGAAGACGCAGACAGCAAATATCATCTCGCACATACACACACACACCAGCGCGTGGGACAAAACGGTGCTCCAGGATGTAGCCTGGGTAGTCCAAGTAAGCCGTGTCAGATGGTTTGCGAATCTGCGTCTCCGTCAAAAAAAGCAAGTGCGGTTTCGAGGTCTCAAGATGATGATGGACCGCTTCGAGATTTGAGTGCAACCCACGTATATTGGTGAGGTGCACTTGCAACGTGAGGACGTGCATCTGCCGTTTTAACTTGCTCTTTCGTTTACTTTTCTTCATTATTTGTGAATAGGTAAGACGGGTAAATGCAGACGAGGAGTTGGAATATCAACCATGGCGAGAAATATGGAGTGCCTACGGGAATAAGGAGCTTGCTCGGAGACTGCGGGGACGCCCGAGCCCCCCTGAGGTGAATCATCAGTTCCTCACATCCGGTCGCCAACCGGCCCAATGATTAAACTCAGGATTTTACACAGGCGGTGGGGCAGCCTTTCGTAGCTGGCTAAACTACTACTTGGGCCCCCTACAACCTGCGGTCGGCCAGCAGAGATCACCGTGCCACGGATCCCGCTACCCTCCGAAGCAAGGCCCTCACCGCTAACACACCGAAAAAATCGCGAAACCGGTCTACCGATCCAACTCAACTGCCCACATCTACATGTCCCAACGGCTTTCCTGAGCATCATGGTGAAAAGTGGACACTTGGCACCATGGTTTTGTTCAGGAGGTGGTAAAAAAATAGCCGGCGGCCGAAGCCTCCCACCTAATTATTTCTTGGTTGCTCTTTGGCACCACCCAAGGGTCACGTGGAGGACAACTAGGGCTAAATCCCCCGGACGCGAGCAGACAACGACCCTCAAAACTAGTTTGTACCATTAGTTATTTCACCAACCAGGCATATTTAAACTCTTAAGTGTGTTAAGACACTGGAGCTAAAATTAAATCAGGCTGGTAGCATTATTCACAACGATGTTAGATACAGTGCAGTGTAGTAACTTCGTTACTTGGAAGTGCAAGTAGTGCAGTGCATCCAAGTAACTTCTTTACTTGGCTGCACTGCTGTGCCCCAGATTACTTTTTGATTTCACATTGACGGACATAACGGAAAGGTCATCTATACAAAGTTGGAAGCGAAGCGTGCTAACTCTATAGATGTGTGTTACAATAATATTTTTATTTTCTCGATTAATATGAATACCGACCTGTTCAACCTTACCGAAGCTTGACACTGTACGATTTCAATATTGAATAATTCAACGTGCCGTTTGCCATCTTTATTCATGTGTTATTACCTGTATATTTTAAAATTTGCATTTTATTGAGTGTCTGAGAGGACGGCCATTGTTTCGAAGCACTTTTCCAACAAAATAATACATTTTATTAAAATCTGATGGGTCTTTGTCAGATGTAAAGTGGTTCCGGTGGGTTGAACGTAATAATGCGGCAATAATGCGTTTTATGGGATGATTAATGGTGGAAACCAAACTAGCAGATTCATGATCATAAAATTTAATTCTTATGAATGCTTTTTTTATTCAGAGCGGTTAAATCATAAAATGGTCAAATGACTGTTATTTAATAAGCTGTATGTTTAAGAGGAAATACCTAAGTTTGGTAAATCAATTGTGTTATTTTTTCCAACCATTAAAAAACATAACTAATTAATTACTTAAAACTAAATCAAACTAAATGAACTAACTAAAAAAAATTTTGTTTTACTGTTAAAATAATACGTGTGACTTCTAGCTCGCATTCGTTTCACTTTCTTACATGTTGGTATGTGATGATGTGGTCGATAGTGGTTAACAGGCTAGACCTTAAAGTAATCCTACTAATATTATAAATATAAGAGTTTGTATGTCTATGTGTGTCTTGTGTGTAAATGTTTGTTGCCACGTATCTCCGCAACGAATAAACCGATTTTGATGAAATTTAGAATGGAGATGATTTAGGTTCCAGAATAACACATAGGCCACTATTTACATAATTAACGCGAGCAAAGCCGCGGGGCACGGCTAGTAAATAATAAAAGTGTGAATTTGCTTTGAAGTGATAAAGAGCTTTAAAATCGAAATAATATACAAAAATGTACATGTTATATTTTGATGACCAATTTAAACTTTGAAGAGTGAATTTAAACTCTGAAGAGTTGTGTGAGTATGCATTAAATTAAATCATAATATCATCCAATTTTCAATAAACAGAAACAACAGCTAAACACAAAGGCTGTTTCACATTAGAAACAAAGCAACGAGAGTAAATTTTAATTAAAACGTAGGGATCAATAGAAAGGAGAGTTATTGCGTCTCCTTTGACCCCGTTCTGATGGGTCACGAAACTCACATAACACGATAGACTAGAAACTGTGCTTGTATTTGATTTGAAAGGATACCTACTTAATTATTTAAAGAGGTAGATGGAATGAAAGGAAGGCTTAGAAGAGAGCAGTCATATATTATTAATATAAGAGAAATACTAATCCGAACCTACACTAGACTTGAATTAATATCAACAGGACTGAAAGAAAATGAGCGAATTAATGTTTATTTTTTGCAAATTATGTAACGACTTCAAAAAAGGAGGTTCTTAATTCGATTGTATTTCGATCGAATGTGGTATTTTTTTATGTTACGCGATATCTCCGCCAATTATGAATAGATTTTGATGTTTTTTTTGTTTTGTAGATTAAACGTCAGAGGTGGTCCCATATAAATTTTATCGAAATCGATTAAGCCAAAACCAAAATATAAGCGACGATCAATTATTTTATTTATTTTTTCATGTGTGTTATCTTTCCACGTAACCTTTTTTTGTTTTTTTTTGTTGAACGATGTTGCTTTTCCATTGGTCCCATTTAAATTTAATCAAGATCTGATCAGTAGTTGATAATATTAAAATAATAAATCTTTCCAAATTTATCAAAATACATTTATCAGTAGTTCGTAATAACTTCCTACTAGTAAAGTTATAACTAGTAAGTTCTTCGTACCCGTGCATACGAAATGAAAGCGAAGAGATTAGATGGGGTACTGACCTTTAACTTAAAGATATTCCTAGTCCTTAACGTCCCAGTAACTCTATTGTCTCACTAAGTTCTTCCAAGACGGCACACAAAGTCTGTCACGGTTAGTTTCTTAGCAAACGAAGCTTAGATACCCGGTTGTTTTCGGTGAGTGCAAAAACCCATCATTGGTGTAGAGCCATGGACATAAGCTCCTAGACATCGCATCGTGGATTTGTTTGCGAAAGGATCTGTTTGACTTATCACTTAATCATCACTTAACGCTCACAATTTTACTATTTCTAATCTATATAGTGGTTACATATTTGAGCCACTGGGTCCGTGGGGACCGGGAGCTCATTCTATTTTCAAAAATCTATTAGAGCGCTTGGTTGAGGCGACGCGTGATCATAATGCTGGCACTTATTTGGCTCAACGTATTAGCATTGCAGATTGAGAGGCAATGCCGCCGGCATGATGGGAACGCTACCCACTGGTAGTGGGCTTGAGCACTTGATTTATCTATAAGCTCGATATCTTGTAGGTAACTTAGTTCTTTGCTGTACATAGTTTTCGTTTAGTTTTAGGAAATATAGGCAATTGGTCCGTAGATAGCATTCTTCAGTAAAAAAATATCAATATAAAAAAAAACAATACTGCTTGTTATTGCATTAACAAAAGAGTCATTAACTTTCATAAATGCCTTTTTGGGGCCCATGTCAATAAACGATTTTGATTTAGCGTCCAGTTGGGTGCGCGTTCGCATTATATGAAACCAGTCACACGGTTCTCCAGAGATGATCTTTCGTATATGCTATTATATACGTTTCATACAATCCACTTTGAAGTTATATTCAACTTTAGTTTGCAATAAACCACAGATGCCACCGCTCGTTCGTCTTTTAATCGCAAGCTTTCCGCATGAATTAATATATATATATATATATAATCAACCTTTAACGGTAAATGCTGATCCAGTGAGAAGTTAGAACAATTGTTGATCCGCCTATTTTACTTGTTTACTCAGCTCCGCGTCGCGCAAACTGATATACTTTGATCCGTCCTTCATGCGCGTGTGACGTCGGTGGATCTGCACTAACAGGTTTTCAACATGCTCGTCAGCGATTCGACCAACATTTGTTGATCCATCAACGGTCGAAAAAATCATACTGAATATGATTTCTTAGATCCAGTGTATATGTAACTTATATGCGACATTTACTTAGACTAAGTGGATCCGGAGCCAAATTTGACTAATAGGTACTCGAACAAAAAGCGGCAACGTCGCATTCTGCGTGTGATAGAGAACCTAGTAGACTACTTCGTTAGAGTAATAAGGTAAGAAAGATGCGTTAGTTACGAGCGAATTTGTGTTATTTTGTTCATTTGTCATGGACAAATCAGAAGATGATGGTGAGTATTTTATTAACCATATCCATATTTGATTATTTAACTATTCAGAAACTTGATATTATGTGGGTGTTATTGTATGGTATTGTATTAATGAGTTAATCCGGCCTGATGTGATCGGCTCACATGAAGGGGGCGTATTAGAGACCGCTTCAGTGGAAACGCGCTACCTCATTCATAAACGATACATATGGTAATAAATAGATATTCACTTTATAATACCTAATAAGGACTTACTTAAATACCTAGTACCTAGCTAAAAGTTTTTAACCTCGGACAAAAGAGTTGTGATTGTGTTTAGGTATGTGTACGTAGTACCTACTTACTATGCGTTTCAAATAACAAAAGGAGCAGCAAAAAAGCCATCATTTCACCAGTGCTGCCTGCCAGAAGCTGAATCAGAATAATAAAAATAGATAACCAACAATTTGATTGGCCTTTTGGCTCTGTGGTCATTCTCACTCTATGGTAGCTCTGAATGCGGATCCTGAGGTCGTGGGTTCGATTTCTAACCATGGCAAACATTTGTGTGACGAACACGAATATTTGCTTTGTGTCTTGGTCTTAAACAACTACCTAATTATCTAGGTTTTTCTCAGGCCTCCATTCCTAGTACAGTAGGCTTTGCCTAGTTTGAGATCAGGGACTACATAAGTGTGAAATGTCCAGGATATTTATTTATTTTATGTTATTTTAGTAAGTACCTAAAAAGACCAAACATACCTACATACCTATTTACAAAATTTCAGAAGTTTTGATTCCAGCTCAATCAAAATAATATAACACTTGCACGAAGTTTCGTAGCTGTAATCGATACGTGATAATGTGATTTAGACCGGGAGACCGGATTAGGATTAAGACCGCATCGAATAAAACGCTTTGAACGCTTTTACAATCACAGCCCCACACTAAGTTCGTTGACTTGTGTCGTGGGTGCCGGCAACATTCACATCACAGACACAAATACAACCTGAACCAGAAACACAAATTTTCCTTGGGGAGAAAACTTGTGTTCCCGCCGGGGATCGAACCCGATAGTTGGGTGGCGTTTGCCTTCTAAGCCCCTGCTTAGAAGGCAAACGCCACCCAACTAAGCCAACGAGCAGTTCACAACAATTGCAAAAGGATTGAAACATGTCAATAGGAATTACCTTCGCTGCCTCCACCTCCACCATCACCAACCATCCTCCAACCTCCATCATCTCCACCACTGTCTCCGTTGGTGAAGACAGTGGTGGAGGTGGAGAGCAGAGTCTGTGCATGATGGAGGAGGAGGCGGAAGCAGCGGAAATGGTGGTGGTATCGTACCAAGCTCCTCGACTACATTTATGTGTTTTATTTCTAGTTCATATTTATTTTCATATGGGCTGGCATTCAATTTGACCACCATAAATTCGGTACAAGTCGTGGCGTTGTCGAGTTTTTTAAGTTTGTTAAGTTATCCGTTCAATCTGTAGCTTGTGACGGACAAAGATACGAAACGGCAACGTCGCGGCTGCTTTCAGCCAATGTTATCGTTTGCTGTGCTGTGATTGGCTTATTTAAATCGGATCAACGTTTTCCGTAACCATCGCAAGGTGGATTTGTATATCGGATCAACTTCGGCGAACGCTAGTAAGCAGTCCCGTGAGTGTAGATGTTGATCCGGTCGGAGCCACATTAGTAACCAAAGATGCATATTGGATCAACAAAAGGCGCCGGATCAACATGAATTTTTGGATCAACAAAGTGCTCGCGTGAAGTCGCGTCAGATCAACATTTACCGTAAAGGGATATCTATATATATATATATATATATATATATATATATATATATCAAAATTGTATATATAGATGTATAGCGGCAATTAATCATTAACGCTTTAAACTCACAGTTACACTTAGATCGATTATTTGTGTCGTGAATGCTGCAAACTCACATCACACACACAATCACATCCAGAACCAATAACACAAACATCCCTTGGTGAAAACTAGTGTTCCTCCTACCGGGATTTGAACCCATTCGGCAGATGTGCACCCTACGCTACAGCTAAGCCTACGGGCATTTAGTTATTTGTATCTTTTTTAAGCTATTGCATAGCTTCTATCGCGGGCCTTGAGCGTGGAGACCGAATCCAGAAATTCCGTAACGAAAATAACCTAACACCCCCCACTCCGACCGGCACAGCGGTGATACTTTTTAGTTTTGCCATCTATCGATGAATAGCAGAACTTTTAATGACTTTTTGAAATATCACTTTTGTCTCTTTAGTTCAGCAACTCGCCTCTAGGTGGCAGGAAAAAAAATACAGCATAAATAAAATAATTATAATTGCATAAGTTGATAAAAAATGCTATGCAAAAGCTTTACCGCGGCAGTCCCCGAGTGCCACACGTCTTTTTTTTAAAGTTAATTATATGTATCCTCCTATTTGTTCATTACTCTAACGCACGCAATTGCTAATAAATGGTCCATATTTATCAATATTTCGAAGGTGGCCCAATGCTTTTATTACGCAATATCACATTTATTTTGCACATAAATAATAATGAACTGTAATGGGCAAAGTGACGCTTACCATCAGGCGAGCGACTTACTCGTCTCATCTCTCAATTACATAAAAAATACCCTAACAGATTCCTTCATAGATAGTCCATGGTTTAGAGCACAAAAAAGTTAATTTTCTGAAGTTTACGCATTTTCAGCACAGAACATTGTTTCGCTCTTTCAGTTACGTAACATTAAACTTGAATGCTGAGAGTTCGGTGTTCCGCTCCAAGATTGTTTTTATATTTATTCCAGGCCATTGTCCTTCCTTACCATGATTTAACAATGCTTTAATTCAGTTACATCATGAGTCAAAGTTTAGTATTTTTGATTGAGCGATACGAAATCTCTTATTTGACTTGGGTGGTTCAGCACTTTGTCCGTCCGTCCGTCAGTCTGTCAGAGGTATCTAGCGTCTTAACGATACAAGAATAATTGAATGAAATTAAAATGATTTTATAACACAAATAAATTAAAAAAATATATATTTTTATAGCAACTACTAAATCGTGTTGTATATATTTCATCCTTTCCAAGATTTTTGGTAACACTTATCTAAATAATTCTGTCAACAGCAAAGTCAACACATAGGGCCATATATCAGAACCATAAGCAATAGCTTACAGAACTTACACTTGATATATATAGCCGGTCTTATGATTTATCATCCAATATTTTGTTTGGGATGTGGATTTTCGTATCCAAAGGAATATTGTTTATTTCGATGTCCAACTAGTAAATAACTTCGATACCTGAGATGAAACATGGCAGGGTAAATACTGTAATTAAATACATAGAAAAGATAGTACTACATCTGTCTGTTGGTTTAGTTGGCTGAGCGTTCGCCTTATAAGCTGGGGTATCGGGTTTGATTCCCGGCGGGAACACAAGTTTTCTCCCCAAGGAAAGTTTGTGTTTCTGCGTCTGGTTTTGATTGTGTTTGTATCTTATGTAAATGTTTCTAGCACCCACGACACATTGAAACTTAGTGTGGTCCTGCGAGTGTGAATATTTTTTGAGTTTGTAACGAGGAATCAATTTGTGATAGAGTTCTATTCAAATCCTGACACCAGGACTGACCACTATTTAATTCGAAAAGCAAACTAGCATTAAATTCCCTAACTAGGAATATATGTCGCAAAAGTTTAATACATAGTTAAATGTGTAAAAGTCTTTCAACATTGGCGCTATTCAATTTCATAATTCTTAGAGGTCGTTAATTATAGCGCTTGTCTCTTGATTAAATGGGGCGTGACTGAAAGCTTCTGTGATGAGGAAGACTGGAAAAAAACTCCACAAAGAACGCCTATATAGTCGTACATCTTTTTATTATAAGTACAACTAATACATTTTTCGGATTCGAACAGGTAATTTAGGTTTGTCTCTCAAAATTGTAAGAGATTGTGCAATCTAAAATTCCTCTACTAAAACTTCATCCTTATCGTTTTGCTTATACTTATCAAATATATTTTATTTTGATACCTAATGGTTAAGTTTTTTAATTATATTTAAAAACGAATTTGAAAACATGTTTTCTTTGGCAAAATCCCAAGAGCACTAGATAAGGGACGATATTATTTGATGCTCTTAAATCTAATTGATTTATTGAAAATGAGCACTCATTAATGTTTGGTATACAAAAATAATGTCTGATCCTCTTTTTTAGTTATTAGCCTTTTTCAAATAAGTAGTGATTTTTATAAATAGGTTATGGTTATTTTTATGGTACTAATCGGCTGTTAATCGCGTTATCTATTGTCGAAATACTCCGACCAGTTTCGAGCGTATACGACGCTCTTCATCTGGGAGTCAACAAAGCGGCCGATCGAGTTGCGCGCGGCCAGGCGTCGGGATCGGCCGCTTTGTTGACTCCCAGATAAAGAGCGTCGTATACGCTCGAAACTGGTCGGAGTATTTCGACAATAGATAACGCGATTAACAGCCGGTTAGTACCATAAAAATGAATAACAATCGCGATAGTTTTCATAGGTTATGGTTACTTTTTTTTCCGCCCAGAAATAATTTAAAAGTAAAAAAGTATCTAACTTTGTGTGCGTATTCCTAAACAGATCAGAATATCGATTGATTTGATTTCTTTTATGTCTCAGAGAAAAAGCATCAATCATTAAAAAAGATGACCATTTAGATTTTTTCATTGCTGTTTTTGCAAAGTTAAATCTTTCATTCAAATACATGCTTTTAATTAAAAGACATTGAATTGATTATCCGACGAAAGAAGAAGAAATCAAAATAGATTTGGGAACTTCGGATATAGAAACCACTGGTTGTTTGACCCCGCTCCTTGCGCTCAATATTATGCTAGGCTGTACCGATTACATAAAAAAACACTAACACCAAAATTTAAATAACTTTCACACAGTCTACCGTAACTTAGGATTTGCAAAATTACTCCGACCACGAGATCTGTAAAGCTCTTTTTAATTTAAAAGGATAAAGCGATTGCCATAGATATTTGAGTTTCCATCCGAGAATAAGACTTAACGTCCTTCATCCGGTTTTTTTACCGACTATTGAAAATAAGAGGTGTTCAAATCGGCTTAATATTGAATATGTGTTCGGTATGATAGGTATTATGATTTCTAACGTATGTTTGCCTATTGATTTTTTTAAGAGGATGTAGCGTCCAATTTATCCTATAAAAAAAGAACGAATTTCGCGGAACGAACCGGAAAGTGACGGTGACGTTGTTTTTGGATTAAATGACGGTAAACTTTTTGATGAAAAGTGATGATACAGCTGCCGATTTAACATGTAGGATTGCCTAAAAGAAGCATATTCATTCTAGAAATGAAGACTACTAACTTATACTATTCGTTAAACAAAGACGTCGCTGAAATTTTTGTCGAAAGTTGGAAATAAAAGACGTATTGAGTTTCTAGCTGGCTGCGTATCTACCTGGATCTATTATTATATTCCTATATACGATCTAAATGTAACGATTAATATTACTTTATTTTACTGTCTTATTTAAATATAGGTTTTAATGTCCACAAATATTATATAATATAGCTGTATTTATTATTTACTGCTATAAATTTGGTTTAACATCTTTAATCATCTAAACCATTAAACATTACAACATTTACCCTGGATAATATTTTATTCCGACCAAACGGAAACTATATTTTCTCCCGCAAATTATCGTTTAACAACATCTTTGCTTCCGTCCGCCAGTAATTTATCTCAAATAAATTGCGTTTTCGGTTTGTAATTAATTTTGTGTCACAGTCCCTTGACAGTCTTATTTTATATACATTGAAACTTAGAGGGCTTTGAAATTCTGATCCGCAACCTTTTTGTGAGATGAAAAATACAGGGGTAAATGCTGTAAGGAATAATTAATTAAGATGTTTCTATGTAATGTAATTTTACTTCTATCGTGTCTTTACGACACACCCTGTCTTTGTCTATAATTCTTGAAAGAAATGGGATATTTACCATGTTATTTTGGGTTTTAATTGAGAACTTGATATTTCGCCACAATTAAAAGCGCCACAATCACGAGAGTAAAAATAATTATAATCTTAGTGACCATGTCAGCATTTTTGGATTGTCAGAACCGAATGGTATATTTTAGTAAAATAAGACCAAGGATTAAAAAAAACTAAAGAAACATTCATTCAAATCCAAAGTCGCCTCGCAAAAGGCTCAATCGCGTCAAGAAACCACTTCGTTATAGACAAATGGCCTGAAATAAATCTAAGCCCTGGCTTGTATTGTATCTAGCGCTTATCCGAGACAATTTGACAGAGCCAGATGAAAAAAAAGGCGAAAGTTAAAAATTTTCTTAAAAAAATACCTACCTCTTTGTATGTTTATTTACTTTAACTGTGAATAGTTACCATATAAGTCTATGCCAGTGACCATCTAGTGACATCAGGTGGAGTATATTCTTTTCTTTGCTACTCACTAGAAAACTACGTTGAAATAATACACTAGAAATATTTTGACACTACCTAAATGCACATAGTATGCGTAGCCAAGAAAAAAAAACATTAACTGGTAACAACTAAATCATTATTATGTATATAATTCTTCGGTACGTGTGTATCTGAACTCGTCTTAAACGGCTGGATCAATTTTGATGATTTTTTTTGTGTGTGTTCAGATGAATAAAAGAATGTTTAGATATACAATTCGATCTGATAAATATATTTTTTAATTTACGTGGGTGAAACCACTAGAAACAACTAGTGTATACAGAGCCTTCTAATAAGCCGAAAGGATTTTTTTTTTATTGTTTTAGGTAACTAGCTGATATTTTCACAGAATATGTGTTAAGGAAGATATAACAAAAAAAGGAAAAATGATTTGTTTTCATAATTATATTATAAACGCAAGTGACGCTGGGATGTACATCAGGTGAGATAGTGGTCAAACGATTTCCTATTCTGCATAATTTGATTCTACAACTATAATTAGAATAACTTCATTGAAACTAAATACTAAATAGAAAATTATTAAATATTCTTAACGAAAGCTTACAATTACGACCATATTAATTAATCAAAGACGGAAGCCTGTTATTAATATTGACATAGATTTATGATTTGAAAACTGAACAGTGTTAATTTGTCTGTGAGTCTTCGGTATCAACTTACGAGCAGACGTCTTTTGATTTTATTATTAGTGCTGCCGATCAAAGAGATTTCAAAATTAAAACTAAACTTAAATATAATATTAGTAAATTAATTTGATTTACCGTCTCACCCCTTCTCATTCTTTCATCTTCTCAATCATTAATGTGTTATGTATCTAACCCACGTATGTAAATATTTATGCTTTAGAATATAATCAAGGTAAAAATAATAAAAGAGTTGATTATTTAATGATAGTTTAGTATATAAAACTGTTTAAGCATAAACAAACAAAAACAAACGCATTCACACTCACAGCCCCACACTAAGTTCAAAGACTTTTCACTTCACTTCACACACAGAGACACATGGAGGAAATATGAAGCCCTGTATGTAGTATTTCATTTATCCTATCAGATAAGGGTTATAAAAAAAGCAATTTTGGCCCCCGTTGACCTATCTAAATATCACCAAAGAAAGAAGCCTTACAGTTTCAAAAGAAAACAATTTTGGAGATAAATCGGAAATGTATTTTTACACACAACCACTCACCATAAACCTAGGTAGGTAGGTATCTAGTATACCTTTTCCAGAGCGTAATTGAGGGTAAAAATATATCGCAGTATTTCTTAGCTGGTAATTTCTTATCACGATGGGTCATCTTTAGAATATCTATCTAAATATATATAACTCAAAGGTGACTGACTGACTGACTGACATAGTGATCTATCAACGCACAGCCCAAACCACTGGACGGATCGGGCTGAAATTTGGCATGCAGGTAGATTTTATGACGTAGGCATCCGTTAAGAAAGGATTTTGATTAATTCTACCCCCAAAGGGATAAAATAGGGGATCTATACCTAATTAACAATAATACTTCTTAAAGCGAGCGAAGCCGCGGGCAAAAGCTAGTTAGGGATAAGTTTTTCATTTTGAATTGTAAGCCTGGCTAGTAAAGAGTCTTTTAGATTGACGAGATGATTTGAGAGGCTGTTTTGATATGATTGATAAATAATTCAGACTCCTCACCTTTAATAGGTACAATTGAAACTCAGATCACATTCAAATCCATATATTATTTAGTTTACGTTGTTTCTTTTACATGTATCTTATATGTAGGTATACAAATATCTTATATTATAGCTTATTACTAAATCATGAGTTTGCCATGATGTAAGTGACTAGTGAGAGGCAATTTATTTATAGAAACGTAATTAAACAAATATTTAGGGAGTAAGCCATACAAACGTAGTTATATTACATATTTTTTGCAGAAAATATAAGCAAGCGTAGTAAGCAATAATATCACATATCCTGATATTAGAAGTAGAAGCAAGCGAAAGTATAAGTAATTATATCACATATACTGTAATATTATTTTCCTTGATTTGTTTTTTCTTTAATTATAATAATATCATAGATTTCATTTTTAGACGCGTTTATCAGGAGGTTGGAGTTCGTAGAGGCTGGTAACATTAAAATTTGTGAGATAAACTTTATGCTAGTCCTTATAAAAGTTAGTGTTATATTTTATTATTTTTTTGGATTGAAATACGATTTGATGTAAATACTAAACAAAACAAAAAATAATAAGAATGCATAATTTATTTAAATACTAACTTTGTCAATGCAGAACTAGTCTTGAAAGTTTCTTTTTCTACAAAACTTGACTCAAATGAATGAATCAAAATCATAGATTAGCTACAAACTAAATGGATCAAAAAAGTTAAAGAATCATGTATTGACATCACCTTTCAACATATCTTAACTATTGGTAATTTACCCCTTCAGTTAAACCTTACTATCATTTTTTTAAAACTAGAAATATTAGTATTAAATAAGATCTGTCTATATAAAACAATATAACCGTCATATTAGGTATATCTTTTTTTTTTATTTGTGACAGGCTAGTGTTTGACCACTATCTCACGTGATGGTAAGTGACGATATCTCAATAATATTCATTTTTAAATCATATTTTGGGGTAGCAATCACAGAACAAATTGCAAAACACTAAACCCATTCAATATGAAAGACCAATAGAAATAGTTATTACCAAATTGGTACTCAAATTAACATACTAAAATCATATGAAAATTAAACAAATAGACAATGTTAAGCTGGGTACTCACTAGCAAGCCGTAACCGTAACCGTTGCACATTACTGTTACAAAAAAACAATTTGTGGCCGTTGTTCGTGAACCTGCTCCGAACTCAAGCCGCTGCGCTCGCAACAAGCTGACCAACAGTCAAACTGACGTTCGTCGCAACGACTGTTGCTATAGAAAAATAATAAATATCCAATAAAATTTGATGATTTAAGCACTGTTTCACTCTTGTTGCTCCTTGCTTAAATTTTAATAACATGTTAACATTTTTTAAACCTCTTAAATGAAAATCATACCTCATAATGACTAGAGTTTGACTCTAATGACTTTGGCACCTCAGTAATACAAAAGCTAAAAGCAGAACTACTGGACAAATTTGAAAAATTAGCTATGACATAATGTTTACAAAAATGTCCTATGAACAGCTCGTTTTCTAAGACCCTGCTAAGTCGAATCATAAATTAAACAAAAATTATATATTAACTTTAACAAAAAAAATTAAATTCCAAAAAATAAATATTTTTTTTAGATACAAAACCAAATTGAAATTTAGTATAAGCGCATACCTAACATTAACGTTGCATACAAAGTGATTAAAGTACACTTACATTTAATTAAATTACTTATTTAACTACATACAAATTACCCATAGTGTATTTACACAGTATTTTGGTTCAAGAGATCTATTTATCCGTACAAAAGAGTACATTGCAAAAGTAGACAATTTCTCTAAATAGTCCCTGTAATTTGTAATACTTATACGTATAGTTAGTTCACGAACATTTATTACAAGACAAATAATCGAATCTACAATAGTAAAACTACAATAATTATATAGTTACTCTAAGAATTTAGGTAAATATCATTGAAAGTTTAATTAAAAAGATACTATAGCATTAAACTGTTTAACATTACCATTATTTTTTCCAGTTGGGATATCACAATTACAAAGTATATAACTGTGTAAACAGATATACATTTTGTAATAGAAACCAATTATAGCTCAATAAAAACAATGCAGTAATTACATCGGAAAAAAGTAATTATTCTTCTAGTATTTGACACATTTCATGCACTTTGCAAGAGTGCAAATTGTTAAAAATAAATAAAAAATTATTTCAGATTAATCCCATACATTTGGCATTATATAGTGTACACATTAATAAAAATGATAATAATAAAATCAAATGACAAATTAAATAATGAATACCCGGTACGAAACACATTAAATATGGCTGACGCATCAAATATAAAGTAATATATTATAATACGAATAATAATAAATATTTTTTACTAAAATTAGCTTGAAAAAACAAACGTATTTCCTTTAATTACGTAAATTTATACCTAACCCAATGAATTGCCGAACTTTTTCAATGTTTTGAGGTGATTTAGGTAGTAAACATTAATTGTAATTGTTAACCTAACTATTGAGTAATAGTGTCACACATTTGAACTATTTAGTAGTAAGAGTACTAGTTGGAACATTACTCTGGATAGAACAAAGCTTTTTTTTAGCTTGTTACTATAACAAGAATACATTTGAATAATAACTTGTTCAACTAGAGCTTTGACAAAAATATAGTGATAAAATTGGTGTGATAATTGATTGTGCTGTGTGTACTTCAAATTGGTACTTAAACTAGAACCTTCAATCATTTGTTTTGGTTTGCGGTACGAACGGTACGGTTATAAATATATTCATATTCATTTATTCATATTATATATATACGTCAAAAATTAACTATACGTAGGTACAGTAGTACATTAATAATAAAAATATCTCACAATGTGAATTTAAGAATAATAAAAATAAATTAAATTGTCATATACTCTTACATTAAATTAATTAGTAGTTTTTACATTATAATCTTTAATTCCACAAATTCATTGAAGGTGTAGAAAGCTTGGTCAATTAGCCATCGTTTTAACTTTAGTTTGAACAACCCCATGCTAGTTGACTGCGTGATCTCCTCAGGCAGGCGATTGTACACAACGGGTCCCATGACGTACGTCAACCTGTCTGACTTGGCGAGGGATCGTGTTACTCCAGCCAATTGACCATTCCTGCGTGTACCATAGGTGTGGGTTTCACCTATTTTAGTGTACATACCCAAAGACTGCCTCGCAAAGACCGCTACTTGCATAATCAGTATGCACGGCAATGTGAGATACCCAATGAAGTAAAGTGTAATAATCTATCTTTATAATATTCAGTAATAATACTTTTATTTTTATTCATGATAGGCAACCTTTTGACCACAATCTTACCTGATGGTAAGCGACGATGTGGTCGACGATGGAGCAAGCTTGAGTAATACTTAAGCAATACTTTGAGTAACAGTAGATGTTTTGTTTGATTTATTGCCGGATCGCATAAAGGATATCTGAATTTCAGACAGTAAATAAAGGTGTTTGTTTTTTAATTGTTTTATAACAAATGTTTGATTTATAATACCGGGGAGCAGTTTTAAATTGTACTTCAGGAGCCATTTACAACTTTAGAGCTTTTTTTCACCATTTAAATATTATGTATATCATTAAAAACTGAAGATGCTATCGTATCAGAAAGAGTTTCTAGTCTACAAGAAGGTATCTTCGCGCCTCCTCTGCGGATGGCAGTTGTTGTTGATCTGCTGACCATCTGGTAAGTGTAGCCGGACTTTCTTGGAATTAGTGCTGTTACATTGATGTATACGCTGTTTCATACTCGGGTATTTCACGCTGTCGTCTTTTACCTATAGAAAATAAATTAATAATTTTATAATATATGCTGCTTTTACCTGAAAATTGGAAGAATAAGCGAATGTATGCGTTATACGATCTCAGGGCATGTGACCTCTTGGGAATCGATTCTATATCATGCAACATAATTGCGTAGCTATTATTTTCAGGTTGATTACCATCTCGGTATGTCCGATCCGTAACACATGTATATACGCAATGTTTGGTGTTGTTTTATAAATATCATCATAAACCAATAGAGAATTTGTATTTGTTGCCGTAAAATACAACCAGTACCTTTTTTTTTTTCATGTCTAAAGTTCTTTATGTACCGACTTCATAAAAAAAGGACTGTGTATTCAAGTCGACTGCATTTTTTTATGTGTTTTACATCATAACTTCTTTTTACGTGAACCGATATTGATTTTTTTTTTGTTTGAACGATATTACTTTCTAATTGGTCCCATTTAAATTTGATCAAGATCTGATCAGTAGTTTCTGAAATATCGTCAAAAAAACACGTGTTTAGCACATCTAAGATGATCAAAGTTCCGAAGATAAAGGGGAGAAGTCGGTTTATATATATAATTATGTCTTCTTTTATGGTAAAAGCAGCGGTAAAATATTTTATTCGAAATTACCCTTATCTCATGTCGCGTCCTCCGGTGTGAAGACGTCAGAAGCTCCGTGTGTGCCCTAGACTCGTTGCCCACAGGACTGTCACCAGTTTTCATCCAGCACCACAGCCATTTGTATGGAGGAATGTTCCTGAGGGAAGATATATAAAAACAAACAAACAGACAAACGCATTCACACAGCCCCACCCTAAGTTGAAAGACTGGTATCGTGGGTGCCGAAAAATATTTACATATCATACACACAATCACACCCAGACCCACAAATCTTTTTTAGTAAGGAATACTGTGCTCCAACGGGGAATCGAACCAAGGTCTCTCCTAACCACGGCCGGTGCAAGCCTGCCTAAACGTCAAGGTTAGTCAAAATAATGCTATTTTGAAAATAAAAGCGCGAAAAGACCCAGTTTTCTCATATAAACAAGGACCCTCGGCCCAGAAGCTTAGCCACGGGTCGTCAAAAAACAACAAAGGATTGTGGAAAAATCTGTGAAATATAAATAAGAAACCGAAAGAGTGTTGGTGATTGTTACAGCTGCAACTTAACAATTCTGTAAGAAATATCTATTCCACAGATTAAGAAAATCTGTTCTTCTATGTCTTCATAACCTTTGTTATTATGATAACCCGTCTGCGAAGCAACAAGTTCACATAAACCATACTTTACCCTTTAATCATAAAACTGTGTCGTTCACGTTAAGTGCAGGTTTACTGTTACTGGATGAGTCAGTTAACGGGATAGTTAGACAAATGATAGTGTAGTTAAAGTAACTTCGGTTATTAATATATTGTTTGTGATAAATATTTTCAGGAGACAAGAAGAAAGATAATTGATTTAGGACTCAGATGTTATGCGAATAACTGTTAGTATAGGCCAATTGCCTATATTTCCTAAAACTAAACTAAAACAAAACTAAACTAACACAGCAAAGACCCAAGTTACCTACTAGTAATCGAGATTATAGGTAACTGAAGTGCCCAAGTCTACCGTGGGTAGCGTTCCCATCATGCTGCCGGCATTTCCTCTCTAAATTGCAATACGTTGAGCCAAATAAGTACAAAAACAAAAATTGATATGGGGAAGCTCAGAGCCCGTCGTAGACAAGAAATACTACGACCCTTGATTTGAAAGCCGGTTTTCGCCGAAATCTTTCTATTTTGAAGTCGAAATTATTTATCAACATGGGCTCCAAATTGGCACTCATTATAGTCAATTAATCTAATGCCAGCTTCTAAACTTACATCAATATCAAGAAAAAGTAAAGCGTGACTCTTAACTAAAGCGAAATAGTTGGAGTATAAACAACGAAGACAAAATCGTGAGCTGGGGAACTAGCCGAGTGTGGGAGTCCTAATTAAGTTGTATAGCTTGCACATCGAAGGGAATAATGTTCTTGCGTTTAGTACCTAATGTTACACAAAGTTACTTTTAACAATGAACATTGCAATGTATAACTATTTTACAGTGGACAATTCGGCAGACTTACTATAATCGATGTCAAATTATGTGTCCACATATGTACACCTATAACTTGTACGGCAAAACATGACCGCTAAAACCTCCAATTATTCATTTTAAGGATTTTTTTATCTGTACTCTTGTATTCGAGAACAAATGCCTAAACGAAGAAAATTCAAATTCCTCATATAAATAGCTCATAATAGACTATTTTCCGCACACATACCGCAATGTTTAGATACTTCGCATTTCCCGTTGCATACTATTTTTGAATATAAACGCTCTTACTAAGTACTAACTTCGAAGACTTGTTTCGGGGTTGCTGCATACATTCACTTCACATAATCACACCTTTCGTTACAAAACATGTGTTTCACCGAGAATCGAACCCTATACTTGCTCGATACATACGCGCTACAAACAACACTAGGAAGCAGTTCTTTGCTATTTTTTAATTTTAATAATGTTATTAAGAATTTGTTAGCCTCGACCTTCTTGGATGAATGAAATAAGATTATTTTTAATCTTGCTTGCTTGTAATGATTATTTACAGTACTCTTTTAAGTGGTTTATTCATTTACATTGTAAGCACAGATGCTTTGTGACAATGTTAATATTATTCACTAAATGTTTTCGTTTCTCGGATCTATGACCAGAACTTTATTACGCTTTAGAGGAGCCCTAGCCAACACTAAGTGGCAATTGTAAACTTTCACATTTTTATAATATCATCAGCCGTGTCTGAACAGGGGACGATAATACGCCCACGTATAGAATAAACAACAAACTAAACATTATTATTACTGTATACATAAATTCTGTAAAATGAAGATTATACATAAACTCTAATATTATACTCTATAGTCATAACTATAGTCAACGAAAAACAACCCTTTTCTTCGAATATAATAAACTTTGAACCTTATTATTTCCCTTAACAAGTCGCTTGGGATTCAGAATCATTTTATTTATATCAACGTAGTTAGGTACGTATTCATTTCATGTCTCAAATGTATTCGCGTAGAGCTCGAAAAGAGATTTCGTAACCAAACTGCTACGAGTACGTAACTGTGCTACGTGGAGCTACGCTAGAATTTTACCGATGGATAGAATCTTGACTTTGCGTTTTCTTTATTTATTTCAATGGAGTTTCATGTCCACGTGTACGATATCAAAATGTAGTTAGTAAAAGATCGGGGCGAGCACATTTATCTTCTGAAGTATTTATGTCTCAATAAGTGTTACATATCGCCTGAAATCTATTCATATCATTATATAAATACATTCTTTGCAATCTGTTTCCCACGTAAACAAAACTATAAAAGCCCGTGTACAGTTAGTGTCATATTGATGTAAAATTTCAGTGAAAAAGAGGAGTAAACTAATAAAATTTATATGTTATTATAAGTTCAAGTTTGTAATAAAACGGGCATTAATTAAGAAAGCTTACTATAAACGATCGACTATATTAATGACGAGGATGCATGGAGGCATACTGCACAAGCGCTATCTTAGTGACTACATATTATAGATATTCCTAGGTTAATATAGCTACGTATTAGTGTTGAGGAATAATTTAAAAAAAAATTTGAAAAAATATGCGCCGTCTAGTTTCTTGCTATTTTGCGAATCTGGCAGTAGAATCATTAACTTTCATGAGAGCCTCTTTGGGGCCCGTATGAAAAAACGATTTTGATTTTGAATAAGTCTACACATAATGCTGCTAAAAGATAATAAAACAAGCAAACTTTCGGCTTCCATTATTACGTTAGATGTCAAGAAATTCATTATCTATTATATCGTATCACGAAAAATTCATAAATTCTTACATAATATTAATATCGAATTATATTAATGACGCCGGATGCTAACAGGTATTCTATTTTACTTGAGATGAAAAACAGTTGAATACTGAAAACTATTTATAAATAGGTAATCTATATTATGTACTTCTCTGCATTATAATTCTTCTCTCCTCTAAAATGTACAGATTTTGTGACACATTGATTTCCCATACAAGGTTATTATTTTGAAATTTAATAAATTAATAAATGCACAACCTACAACATTATTACTTACTAGCCGTGCCCCGCGGCTTGGCCCGCTATAATTAAGTTTACAAGTAGCTTATGTGTTAATCCTATGTATATGCTATGTACACTCCAAATTGCATCTAAATCCGTCCAGCAGTTAAAGCGTGAAGAGGGAAACACAAACTTTCGGATTTATAATATAAGTAGGATTGAATCCTTTTAAATGTATGTTAAATTAATCGTTTTAAATACCTCGGACACATACATTCGATGTAGACTGTACTTTTCGATGCTCGTATTTCAGCTAGATTTATGTCTCATTAAATAGTTATCGGCTCACCTGAGACAAACAAATACTCTCACAATCTATATGGAAATTGGAAGTAAATCATGAAGCTATTGACTAAATAACACAGTGAGGTTTTTTGCGTGGACTACATTTTCCCGAGGATCATATTCATATTTCACTTTCAGCCTATTTGACCTAATGATATTTTATGAGGAGTTTTCGTTGAAGGCTTTTTACTTTGATTGTGCAATTTTTTTACATTCTCGGATATTTTTCTCAGATATATTTGTCTTTGGCTATGAGTTATAAATTATGAAAGTTAATTGATTAGTGACAGCAATTTATCATTGCAGGTAAAAATTACCTACAATTTTCTTCGCAGAGCATGCCCTGATTGCTCGCAAGCGTCACGCTTATAAATAGCATTTAAAACATTATCCAATATTTTTCAAACATACACGATAATTATATTTAACAACATTTTTAATGCTTTGTAGGTCATTCTTTGATCACTATCTCTCCTGATAGAAAACGATGATGCGGCCAAAGATGTAGCATGCTTGCTTAGGAGATACCTATTTACTCCTGATTTGACTCCCAGATTATAACGTTCGGAAAACAAAGACGCGGGCAATGAGTACCACTCCTTCGCAGTGCGGATAAAAAACGTAGAAGCTAAACGTTCGAACGAACTGGAGGTATGTCAACCGAAAATAGAAGACGTTTGACAGTCTGTCTTGTTGTTAGATGGTAAAACGGGGATGGGACATGTCCCATAGTATCCATTCCTCGACAAACTGCTTAATACTATCATCACCAAATAAGAGTTGCTATATAGATCAAGGTACAAAAAGTATTATGTATGATAGAACTCACTTCAGGCTTAGAAATATTCTGTTAGAGAATATAAAGTATATGACTGGATTCGCAGCGGAGTTGAGCGGAGCGAGACTTTGTATGAGCGAAGCGATGGCGATGTTCACTTGTGTATCTGGGACGTAGCCATACACTTGTAGGAGATCGAAGATCATATACGGAGACCAGCAGAGGACAAATACTGAAAAGAAAATAAAAGCTTAAAAATTTGCACAAAAGATATCGTTTACATTGTTCCCCGCGGATTCACCCGCATTTTTGATGATGATGATAATCACGAAACAGATTTAATAATACTACTTCTCGTAAACCATTCCTTTCATTTTTTACCGACTTCCTTCGATTGGTCCCATTTAAATTTGATCAAGTTCTGACTAGTCGTTTTTGAGTTATCCTCAATAATGCATATTCTGCGGACTATATTGACGATGTTCTCTTTTTAACCGACTTCAATAGTAAACTCATAACTTCTTTCTTTGTGCGCCGATTTCGATGATTATTTTATTTGAAAGCTGGTGCTTTCCATGTGGTCCCATTTAAATTTGGTCAAGATTTGATTGCTATTTTTTGAGTTATTGTTAATAATGCGTGTTTAATATGTTAGATCTGATCAAGGTTCCGAAGTTAAAGCGGTGAAGTTCTTTTTTTTAAGCTTGGCTTGCGTTTAATTGTTACACATTGTTTCATTAAAGTTAATGTCTACTTTCTAGTCAATATGACATTATGACACAATAAAGCAAGCGTATTTAAATTTTCTGTATATGAGTAGACTTCTTTCGTATTTAAATAAAAAAGAATTTGAATGCAGCTAAAAGTATGGCAGCTAATGGAAATGAGCGTACTGTTGTTAGTTTTACGTTTGTAATGTTTGTTCTATGGTTTATTTAAAACATCTCTCAAAATTAGCATATTCTATGAACATTCCAGTGAATTTTCAATGTTGTGATGGTAAACACAGGTATTTTTGTCTATTATAATAACTACCGAGCTAAATCATCTAACGCATGATGTACTTAAATCAAAACATACCTTAGCTGTACACATGTTTTCCAATAAAAATTCAAATACAAAAGAAACCTTACGTGTTGAGAAACTCAAAGCTTTCTTTGAGAACATTAAAAGCAGTAATCATTTAAGCTTACGATACATATCATAAAAGGAAACTTGAACATAAAAGGCGTTTTATTAATACAAGAAACTCCTTGAAAAGCTTTTAAATTTCTGATTTGAAAACATGACGAGAAAGTTCGACATTCACATGGTAGAAATTCTCATAAATACCGATCAAATAAAATGCTGTTCATAATAATAATGAAAGATTTTAGGAATTGGATTAATAATATTTATCGTGAAATTGCTAAAATCTTTATATTCTAGAGCTCTACCAATTAACAGTTTTTAATAAATACTACGTTTTAAATTTCCAACGTGAAAGCGTTTATCACATTTTCCACGGTTTCACGTCACATGCACCAATAGATTCTATTTGTATAGAGTATAAGCAAATTTTTATGAATTTTATGAAAACAACACACATTATATATGATGCAGTATTTGCAAGCTTTTATGAAACGATACGAACAACAGTACCTATAACTCATTTAGGCATGGTTTAGAAGAGAGTATAATTTTCCAAAACCGGTAATTATTCAAATGCTCATGTGTAATAATGATGATTATTAATCGTTTATACTTAGAAAACCTGCATAAGTGTAAGCAATTCATACAAAGTTGAAAAACGTGATTTTCGCCTTCGCTCCAAAACTCCAATAGAAGTTCTAGTAAAGTTTCTACCACTTTACTAGGGCATGACTTGACTATGACTGGACCTTGACTCTTTTATTTGCCTTTGCCTGTGACTTGTGATTAAGACGTTTAATATGAAATACACTTGAAATATATTATTACTTGACACCGGCTAAATGCACAAGATTGCAAAGCCAAAATAAAAAGGAAAAAAAAGGCAACAGACAGAATCCTTTAGAATGATTGTGACGAGTTTCAATATATTTCTAATATCGTTTCAACGTAGTTATTTTCAGCCCTGTCATTGCAAATCCTAACAAAAAATAAAGCCGATCCTATCAAATATCACAAAATATGGTAATTTATCTAATCAACAACCTCAACCTCGCCCCTCAGCAGAATTCAGATAGAGATTGGGGACGGATGTTTTGCTCAAGGAAACAGGATCGTGAGGGAAATGAGAGCTGGTAATTAATGAGGGTATTCAATGTACTCTTGTATACCACAGGGCTGTAGACTGGCGTCACCAATTATTGTGGCGATACTACCCAAAATTTTACTTACATTGGCTCGTTGGCTTAGTTGGGTGAGTGTTCGCCTTCTAAGTGGGGGTGTCGGGTTCGATTCCCGACGGAAAGACAAGTTTTCTTCCAAAGGAAAATTTGCGTTTCTGGTTCTGGTTTTGCTTGTGTGTGTATTGTGAATGTTTCCGGCACCCACAATTCAAGTCATCAACCTTAGTGTGGGACTGTGATTACTTTAATCTGACATTATTTTTATTAATGTTAATGCAGTATTTATTAGTGCGTTTATTAATTTAAGCACGTATAAAACTTAATATGTACACCATTGAAATATGCTAATATTATAAATCCGATAGTTTGTGTGTAAGTATGTTTGTTACCTCTTCACACTTTAAAGGCTGAACGGATTTGGATGAAATTTTAATGTACATAGATTATACCTAGGATTAACACATAGGTAGATTTTAACTTGATATTAGAGGGCGAAGCCTTATACGTATAGTAAGGCTAGTATAGTATAAAAATTTATGATTGATATTGTAATAATTTTAATGTTCAAATCCAATTTAAGTACTATTTGTAATCATTTTGCAAGGGTAGATAGATCGATAATATAAAATTATGTTTCACCTTTGCAGAATGATAACAAATAAGGGTTCCAATGCTCATTATATTGAAGCTCGTTCATAGATCAAAGTAAGTTATTTGACGAAGGAATGACATGGATCGGAAATAGAACAGTCACTGGTTTACCTTTGATAAACTTAACATAAAACAAACCGGGTGTTTACCGGTTGGTTGGTCAATGTCGCAAAATGTGTCAAAGCAGTGTCTGTTTGAATTGAACCGCTAAGCAGAACACATTAAACATATTGACTGATTTTCGAATGAAAATGTTCGTGATAACACGAAATTCTGATAGGTAAATTTTTATCAAACAAACCTCAAGCAAAACTTTGTAAATTTCTGTGAACTATTGCGTTCTAGTATTTCATAGTTTTAGTTTGTCTTAAAATTTTTGTGATTGTGAAGATTTAAATTTGAAATCACACCTTAGATCTTCCTTTTAAGTTATGATAATATGGAATGAACCTCTGAATAAGATGATTTACGCAGAATTACTGTTGATGATAAGTGTCAATAAAATACTCTCTGCGCTAAAATAATACAATTTAATTTTTTTTTTAATATATAATGTTTGAAAAACATTTTGATTTTGGTAACAAAATCACAAAGGCACAAATGACTGTTGTACCTATTGTAACAATAATAAATTAATTGCGATGTTATTGCCAAACAAAAAATATCATTACAACGTGGACATTTCTGTAAGACTTTTCCTGATTTTTGCTGATCTTTTTTGCACAGCACTTAGTAAATCGACAGTGCGTTGTTTTCGACACATTTGCCTAAAGAGCCAAAAACAGCAATATTCCGTAACAGCTATATTTGTTTTCCTCTGTTATTGCTGGAGCAAATGGATCGTGGCGCGGATGGTGGCCCTTTTTGCCGTTTTGCCTTATGCCGACATGAATAACTCGGATCTATTGACCGGATAATGTAGGTACCTATTGTTTTATTGGAGAGCTTTGCTCCGGGGCTATGGCCGCAATGATCCCGTTTAGCACGGAAAATCTGTTTATACTTTAGACGCAAGTGGTTTTAACTATTTGCTAGCCTAACTTAAATATTACATATATTTCAACGCATATCGGATCGAAAACCCATTATTTATCATTGTCATGTTTAAACTTAACCACTTGACAATCCAATTTTAATCTTCTTTCTAATTATTTGTAAATTACGGATAGGCACGAGATTCATCATAGGGTAGATAATGGAAGTTTTGCGTAGGGTTTATTATTTTACTAATTATTCTATTGGTTTTAAACTAATTAATTTTAAGCTATCACAGTTGGCTAACACATTTTTCTTTGCGCCTTGATAAGTTTCTTTTACACTTTAGCGTTTCTGAGGCTCTATAGTAATAATCTAGTAGTGCAAAGACGTATAACGTTAATGTAACCAATGTAGTGCTGTTACCTGCTTAGAAGCAACGAAAAGTACTCGTACATTACTGGCCATAATATATTTACATATTTACTATGGACAAATTTGCTTTGACTCCGATTGATTGAGAGAGTCAGTGATCTAGATTACTCATCGGTACTGCGATATTTTTCCTTTTCAAAATAATTAATTTTACTGTTTTAATCTGTCAAAAATCTCCTATTGGCATTTTTTGTTAAAGTTCAAAACTCATGTTTCTTTAAAATTCTGAATAATTTTCTTTGTAAACGGGCGTTTTCAAATAAAAACTAAGCACCGATATCTAGAGCATTAATCCGTAATCTCTATGCTGATTTCATGCCAGACCGCAGAAACACAAGTTTCACTCAGTTTGACACGCCAGATGACGTCGTAAAAGGATTTTATTGTTTCACTCCGTTTTTGTAGCGTCTTGTCTTTGATACCGCTTATGGCGTTAAGAGATTTTTGATGATACATATTTTTGACCTTTATGTCTTTCATTTTATGTCTACGTTCGGGTTGAAGGTCTTCACAGGTCAAGTTCTTATGGAACATAATAAAAAAGAAACGGAAGAGTGGAAATAAAATCATGATGATAAAAAATGAGTATAATTATGTTTATGTAAGTGATTTTTGACTGTCTTTTTTCGGTTTATTATCTACGGCTGAAAAAATAAGATGAAATATAGAGAAATACTTTTTTGTCCCGACTAAAGTTCACAGCTGGTATTAAAAGATGGAGTTATAAAGAAGATAAGAGATGTTGTATATATACCTTATACCTATATAAACTATAGATCATTACTTGTTGAGTCGATGACAAAGAAGAACATTTTATTTAAACTTTGATACATCTGCTAAACTCCTACGCCCACGAAATTTATTTTAACTAAAATGTAATAAAAAGCAAGCAGTGTTTCATGATCTGCTCAATAATAATTCTGCGTCCTAACAACTAGAATCACGGCATATCAAAGATACATCAACTCTGTTTGTATTTCCAACATGTTCACGTCATCGATCCCAAACCCAGAATTATCGTATATCCTGGAAAAACAGACGTTGACTAGTAGGCATAATATGTCAACGTGTCATGTATTTGTGCGAGTTTTGGCACCTCTTGAATTAGCGATTGATGGATAGACTTTGATATTGTGCTCATGGCTTAAGGCCAAAATCGAGGCGTTGGGATTGGCAAGATTAAGCTTGTTGTATTGGAGATATAGATACATTGACAAAGTTTGTCTTCAGAACTGACTTCGCGTTCAAGTTGGCTTGAGGAAATTGGTATGTCATGACGTTAAATGTTAGCAAAATTACACGCTATATTTCTCTGGCGCGGACCAAATAAATAAGACAAAAGGAACATATTGGGTAGATACCCGATCTTGTTCGTAATAAATATAAGATACAGGCTACATAAAAAAATTCAAACCAGTTATGTATATGACAGTCAAAACCTTTGTCGGATAGTAAACGCTGTACCTGTCATAATTTAAACGCATACATTGATCAAACACAGCTTTGATTAGATAGTACAATATTTATTCAATTGTTTTGTAGTTTAATGCCTGTGTATTACTTACCTAGTATAGGGATGTATATTAAGTAGGCTCAATGAAAATATTAAAAAAAAAGACGTGTGGCACTCGGAGACTGCCGCAGTAATATATTGCATAGCATTTTTTATCAACTTATGCAATTATAATTATTTATTTATTTTATTTATGCAGTATTTTTTCCTGCCATATAGAGGCGAGTTGCTGAACTAAAGAGACAAGCGTGATATATCAAAAAAGTCATTAAAAGTTCTGCTATTCATCGATAGATGGCAAAACTAAAAAGTATCACCGCTGTGGCGGTCGGAGGGGGAGTTAGGTTATTTTCGTTACGGAATTTCTGGATTCGGTCTCCACGCTCAAGGCCCGCGATAGAAGCTAAGCAATAGCTTAAAAACTAATAAAAACATTATTATTTTAAACTCACGCACATTTCAATCGCCTATTGTATCTCCTAGCCTGTCTTTGTCGAGCTTACCGCATTAGAGTATGATTTATTTTTAGATGTCACGCGACGTCATGCTGGCGTGACGATCCATCAGAGGACGTGTTTGGATTACACACGACCTTGGTAATTCTAATCAATCTGTATCCTAGTACGGCGTAATCAGTGACGGGTAACATTGAGCAGTTTAAAATACAAATATTCAGACCATAGTTTTAGAATCTGGGCATCTATCCCCATAGACAGATAGCAGGTTTAGACTAATTGGACTACATCTTGCATCTCAAAACTTCGACGGTCATTCCTAAAACTATACTTTGAACAAATCCAGAACTATTTCACAATAATTCAACAGATACCTCTAGATCTATCTTTTTTTTACTGACAAATTAATTATTATATGAAAGAATAAATATTAACAGATAACGTTTGATGCTGAGTAAAGAAGTCGTGACCATCAGTTAGACGTGTTTTAAAAACAACTTTATCGTTCTGACACACTAATTGTGTTTATGCAGTCAACATATCAGATACATTGTTTTTATAGAGCCATTTCCTGACTTATTACTACAAATGTGTATTTTTTTAATTTTCATGAAATGAACACATAATTGACGGCATAACAAGGCTTATATGGAGGTTGTTTACTACGAAGTACAGGCTGTTCGCATTGTATCCTATTGTAATGTGTACAATTTTCTTATTTGGCGTAAATTGCTAAATATACAAAATATTAACTGTAAAAATAAGTAATTGATAATAATAAATTCAAGTTTTACTCTATGATGTTATATGCGAAGATTACATGATAATTATGAATTAGTTGTATATATGTCAGTTACGTCTGTTAAATTTATTTTGAATAGATGGTACAGTATACTATTAGGCTTAGAAGAATTACGACATGTGTGTTATATTTTGCAGTCAAGAGATGCTTAAGAATCATTATCGGATTATTAGGATACTTAAATACAAACTTACCAAAAACAATGACAAACGTCATTTTGACAGTCTTGATCTTGGCTTTCGGAATGATGCCGCGACTGCTTGCGCGACGGCTGTCCAGATCGTCACTGTCTATAAGAAGATATTATATTATTGCACCGAAGGGGTAATTTTGTTCACATTTATTGTATTATATGTAACATTTTATTGTATAACCAGTTAGTATTACAGGAGATAAGCAAGTAATTTGTATGATGGGAAGTTTTACAATTGACGTCACATCTGTAGTGCTACCTGATAATTTGAAAAAGAAATTCCCACGTGATATAACACTACGTTCCTCCTTCCCAGACTCAAAGTTTTATATTCCACTAGCCGTGGCCCGCGGCTTTGCCCGCGTAAATGAAATTAAAAAGTAGTCTATGTGTTAATCCTGATTACAAGCTATGTACATTAGAAATTTCAGCCAATTCTGTTTATCCGTTGCAGCGTGAAGAGAAAAAAAACATACTTACACATTTACAAACAAACTTTCGGATTTCTAATATTAGTGTGATTATAATATAGTTAACTAAGCGTTACAGTAGTTATTTCTAATTTACAGTAATGACTCATTAGAAAATACTTTCCATTTTACTGCTCAGATACAATTTTTATCACTTTGACATCATAAATGAAAAACTTTCCATATGAACTTTCAATACCAATTGCACGACCTTCATGTACCCTGCTAAAAAGTATTTATATTATCATTGTAATGTTTTGAATTTTATTCTAAATAAATTATTTAAACACCAATTTGCATCAGTGTGACTTCATATATAAAGAACTTTCGAAATTAACTTTGATCCCCCACTGCACCTTAATGCACCCCTGGCAAAAATATTGATAACCTAATTTTTATGATTAAATACAATACTCAAATACTCATTTTCATTGCTATATGTTCGAAAACAAAGAACTTTTATACAAACGTTTTCACCCCATTTAACCCTCTTTGGGGGTAGAATTTCCAAAAATCCTTTCTTAGTATACTTCTACGCACTAAGACAAATGTACCCTCCTAATTTCAAGTCTCCACGACCAGCGGTTTAGGCTGTCTCTAAGTCAGTGAGTCAGTCAGTGAAATAGTATGCCAGGACATAGAATCTTATAGTATTAGATAGGACATTTCAAAGGCTACTATCTTAAAGAGAAAAATCACGTATTAAATGTAGTATGAAGCGCAAAAGTGTAATATTTATGTAACTTTTCATAGGAAAGTGAAAACAGGATGTCTAATTTCGCATCATATTTAAATCTGAGAAGGTTAGCATGTAAATCAGTAAGTAGTTAACTACCTTGTGTCTTGCTTCAGCATCGATCGTCACTCTATTTAAGTAGATGTCAATTGTTAAGAGTTATGTTCTACAAATTTGATTTTAGCTAAGAAATATTTTATTGAATACATTATAAAATAATCACGTTTTTTGAAAAATTTAAATTATTTCGTCAAGAAATAAATACAATCGATCATAAACTACAATTTAGTCAATCTTCTCAGACAAGTAATTTTATTAATTAAGATATTATATGTATAAGAACATCAAATCTAGAAACACGAAAGTTCTCTTCGGAAAGTCGTCATCATCAAGCAAACCGTACTTACCGCCGAATGTGACAAACCCAAAAACAACAACAGTTTTCGGACCGGGTCCATTCTTGTTAGCAAACAGTCTGATATGTTTCTGCCAAAAACAAGATCCGTACATTTCTCAAATGTCTCAGTTCTGAGCCTAGTATTTATTTTATTTATCCACACAACTTAACTCGATGCGGAGTAGAAACCTCGTGAGCTGTTTTCTAGCGTTGATAGCCTGAGGTAGTGAGATTAAAAACCGATATGGTTATATTCAAATCTTACCACAGCCTAGGCATTCGGTGAAGATAGCACCGAGGTGAAACCCGTGGTAAAGCGTCATTTTTAATACTTGTCTGACTTCTCAATCAGATGTAGCTAACTGTGTAAAGGCAGCTATTCTTGTGAGTCAATTTTCATTACAGGTCTAACGTACTTACTAAAAGTTGACGCTAGCCTTTCAAATATGAAATAATTGAAAAAATATTTTTATGAACAGAACCGTATAGTAAAATACCTTTATATTTAAAACCCAACTAGCATACATTACACATAATATTGAAAGAATGAGTTCTGTGTCATGGGATTCAGTCTCTAGTTTTTTTTTCGTTTTCAGTATTGTACATACACTTGTTACAGCGTCGGATAAACATTGCCATAAATGAATATGTACAGTTTATGCAATTCGTTCAAAACACACATTCCCGCGGGTTAGCAGTTAACGTGGATCCAAGTCAGTGCTCATCGCGACACCGCGCGAATAACTATTGCACTCAATAAAACAACGATTGGACTTACACGTGTTTGTTACTCAACCTATTACTACAACTACCTTGCAACAATCAGGGAGTATGGTACGAAACGTACATAATATATAAATTAATATCATTTTTAAACTACTTTGTTACAGAAGTATCGAAATCAATCACAACAGTTATTAATGACGCTTATGTTATATTTAGAAACATTTCTAATTTACAATATTAAATTCTAGTTAAACGCGCTAGTTCTAATATTTTAACATCTCATTCCGTTTCTATTTTGCGCCAGAATTCAGTTAAGACCGGAGTTCATATTTCACCAAATCCCTAGCCATCATCAGTCGCGGCACGTCCGCCTAATTTGTGTCGATTTCTGGATAAATCCAGTTTTTGCGAACGTCAATACTACCTTATTTTAGGCCCTTATTTCGCCGCCGTGATATCCTCGCCATTATTTTTGATGGAGAGCGGAAATGATGGCTATCCTCGCATCCTGCATGGTGTAATCATTTCCTGGGAGGAGCTAAATAATGATACTCGTAGCTTTCAGGTCTGATTAGTGGTATTTGTTTGCTGTTGTCCCTTAGTATGCGGATAAATGTCTTCAAATTTATGTATCTCATAGATATACATTGTCATGTATATTTTTTTATAAGAAAAATAGAGTCTTTGTATACAATGTCAGGCAAGTTACGATGTTTTGTGAAAACAGAGTAGATTACTAATTTCACCTGGACTATTTCATCTAGTTGCATACGCTAAATATGGAAAGTGTTAAATATTCTACCTGTTACCTTCATGCACTAGTCTTGTGGTCATAAAGTTATCATCAACAAATCACTAACAAAAGTAATAACCCATTTTGCAGTCATGTCGTAAATGCTACCTACGATTCTGGTGTAATATTTTTCACTAATATTAAAAAAGAAGATATTTATTCAGAGCTTTGTTTATAAGTGACTAGCTGTCCCGGCGACCTTCGTTCCGCCTAACAGTCAATGAATGTGCATATTTAGGAAGCCATACCCGGCATGCGTTACAATGCCACGTGACTATATTATTACAACCTTCATGTTTATGTTTGCCTAGTACTTTACCAAATCCGAGTGACATATGAGAAAATGGAAAGCATGTCGAAATGTAAAAAAAAATTAAAGAAATGTACGTTCTTAAAAAGTATCCTATATCCTTCTCCTGGCTCTAAACTACCTCCCTGCCAATTTTCAGCTAAATCGGTTCAGCCGTTCTTGAGTTATAAGTGGAGTAACTAACACGACTTTCTTTTATATATATAGATATAAGGATGCTCCAGAATACGCAGACCGCATGTATAATTTTTTCATAAATTATTTCTTTCTACAATTCCAAAAGTTTAGGTGACTTTTTGAAAATGATATTTCACGATACTTAATAGAAATGTTTATGCAAACGTTATAAAAGAATTGCTTTCTTAATTTCTGAATTATTTGTTAAAAATTCTGTAGTATAAGATGTTATTTATAACATTATTTAACAGTTTGTTTTCTCTAATTTCAACGTTCTTTTACATTACAAATGAGTTACATTAGCGCGTTAACGTTGCGTTACAAAGCCATAACTCACTGGCTCTGCTACAAAACGCTACGGCGATCGTAGCTCTTCGTAGCAGAAATGCTACGGAAATATGCTTTAAAAATAATCTCCCTCTAATCATAGCGTAGCAATAAATATTATTATTATTGACGACCCAGTTGGCGCAGTGGACAGGTGCCCGCCCTCTGCGCCGTGGGTCCTGGGTTCGATTCCCGGCAGGAGCACAAATTCCTTCCCAAGGGATATTTGTGCTTCTGGTTCTGGGTGTAATGTGTGTGTGATGTGAATGTTGCCGGCACCCACGATACAAGTCTTTGAACTTAGTGTGGGGCTGTGAGTGTGAGTGCGTTTGTTTGTTATTGTAATGTTTTGTTACTCACATTGCCTCGTAGCCGTAGCTCTCCTGCCCATAACGCGATGACTCTTTTGCCGTATCGTCACCACTATAACACCGTAGCAAGCGGATATAGTTAGGGCGGGCGCTACGAAGAGAGACACGAACACGCTTGTCATCCATATCCGCCACTGGAGCTTGCTCAAACTAGACCAGCATTGGGACACTCCTGGGAAGAGATAAATATTTAAGAAACGGAAGATAAAAATGTATCTATCATGAACTAATTACAAAAAATCTAAAATTTTAGAATGTTTATATGTAAATAGTTCTATAAATTTTATGTTATGCGTGTATGATGTTAATGTTTCCACGATACAATTTGTTGAACAGAATTGGTTTTGTTTTGGCTACGTTAAAACTATTTGTAATTAATTCATGTACTAGCCATAAAGGAATTTTCCGAGGACTTTGGTTTCAGATAATTCTTTCCCTAGAAAGATAAATACTAGTTGAAACGTAATTTCATGCTAGATAAACCTAACTTAAACTCTAATAATAAGTTTTCTACCAAAGCAACCGTAGGACTAAGCCACAGAGCAACATCAGCAGCTGTTTTATTCAAGTGCTGATGTGGGTACATAAGCTGCTATTGTCAAACCTACAGGGTTGTAGGTTTGACGACTTGTTGCATGCTTGATAAAACATTTACAGCTTACTACTTTTGATATATAAAGTTTTTGAGTAACGGCTTTAACTCGCGACTGTTGATTGAAATTGTATTCTAAATTATAAGCATGTACGTTCATCTTCCTTTAGCTGAGTTAACGGCTGTGAAACCACGATGAAGAAGTCACGACGATTTTTGATATTTGAATTTACTATACCACTAAACAGCGCAGCTCAATCGTTGCTGGGCATTAGATTTCTATGTTTAGAGCGCCTATGAAAAAACAAGCGCTTGGAAAAATGCTCGTTGTTTTGTAATAGTTCCTTCTACTACGGTTTTACTGTGGTGTAGTGTCTGAATGAGCGTGGGCGAGATACAACGTTTTGTCGTCTAACGTTAATGAAGAACTAAAACACCCCGTTGGCTGCTATGTAAGTACGTTTAGTGCAGTTTGTGAGTCTTGCACTTTAAAATTATTATTTTATAGCTGCTCTCGAAGATGCTTTGGTTAATTCAAGCTTTAGGTGAAATAGTTTACATTTTCTGTTTTCGTTATATACAATATTTTTTTTAAAACTCTTTTGTGTTGAATCTTTTCTTCAATATAACTGTTACATTAAACGTATTATGTGTAGGTATATGTTTATTATTTATAACATATTTAGGTATCTCAAGCTGGTAATATCTTAATAATTCTTTAACTAAAAATTGTTTAGAACTGTGGTACATCACAATACCAAATCATTTTGCTATCTATCTATCCAAAAGTTGTCCGGAAGAGGTTGCTTTAAGCCATAGTACTTGCCTAACTATATATTTACACAATATTCTTCATTTTCTTTCTGTAACGATGTACAATAAAAAGTTTATATATGTATTTTAGACTTTGTTCTTTCATTACGTTCTTAGGATTTATTCCCCGTTACTTTACTCTTGACCTTTAGATGGCGTTACAAGTCATGGCCCTAAACGTCAAAATTAGGGCTGCTACCACTAAACAATAATATTTAAACAGTGTCGATTAACTATACACGTTAACTATTAGACTAATAAACTCAAATTATATTAAATACAGCACCCGTTCCGATTTATGTGCATAGTAATGATATATATTTAAAATTGTAATCACGAGATCGTGCTCCTTAGGTCAGTTGCGGATTTCTATTTTATTTCATATTGTTGTTTATTAATAGAGAAACGTTTTAATGACAATTGTATTATTTCAGATCTATTGTAGTCCTATATTTTCACAGTATATATCTTACCTTCAACGTTAGCTTCGTTGAACAAAAACAGCATTGGCACGCAGAAGAGGAAACTCACGACCCAAGCTCCTAAGATCAAGGCCCGTGCTCTCCGCCCTGTGGGATAGGCATCATTTTGTCATAGTTGGCAACTTACAGATACGCCATAAATAAGCATAATCCTAAAATCATAAAGATATTAACAGTTTGTTTCAAATCTGCAAGGGTTACACAGCCCTCCTTAGTCTGCTAAAGATAATCAAAATATTGTTACAACCTTCCGAATTCAAAAAGCCTCGAGGTACCGTTAACGTCATGTTTAGCTACAAGATATATCAATTTACCTAAATGGCAACGGTTTTCGGATCTGTCGCTAGTAAAGTTTTATAGGCCTCTAAATACGGTTAGCTAACTTCGATAAAATAGAATTGTATTTGTTTGAAAACGGACGTTTACAGGTCATTGTTCTTTCAGGGCGTTGTTCTTGAAAGGAGCTCTTAAACAAATAAGTAGGCTAACAAGTCCTAACAACTTTTTACAAGTTAGTCTGACGGCAAGTTTTTAAGCTTTATTCGTCAACTTATTACTATAATTTCACCTTTGAAAAGCGGTAATGCGGCCAAATATGTAGTATACATGCCTAAAAGAAAAAAAAACAGTTTAAAAAGTGTCAAAGCGATAAAATGACCCAGTTGGTGTGGTGGGCAAGTCTCTACCCTCTACGCCGTGGGTTTCGCGTTTGATTCCCAGCAGGAGCACAATTCCTTCTCCAGGAACATTTGTGCTTCTAGTTCAGGGTGTGTGTTATATGTAAATGTTTCTGGCAAGTCTTTGAACTTTTAACTTTTCACTGCTAAGTCTAGCGTGGTTAATATCTTCGACTAGATCAATAGAAATGATTCAACACACGATGGTAAGGTTTTGGTATTACAAATTTGTGAGTGTCAAACGCTATATTATGTTACATACAAACATTTTGGAGCTAAAGTAGAAGGAGTTAATATAAGGTACACATACACATTTTCGGCCGCATCATAGCTTTCCTTCCATCCTTCCATCTTTAACGCCATTTAACTAGATCATCGCTTAACAATATTTGAGTTGATCTTGATTCAATACAGATATCAATTCGCAATTCATTTAAAAAAATCTGTTTTGAATAGAAATCCCTTTAAAGACAAACGTGGGAGGCGCACTTTTAAAACATAACTAGCTGACCCATCGGTGTGGACTATTTTATGAACGATTAAAAAAAAAAAAATTCTCATCTTTTAAACCTTCCTTGGACCTCTAAAAATATTTCAATACCAAAATTAGGCAAATCGGTTCAGCCATTCTCGTGTTTTTGTGACACTAACACAATACTGCAGCTATTATACGCTTATCATCAGGAATACTAATTAGTTGTCTTCTCTTTTAATCACATAAATATTACTTTTGCTGATCATATTTTTGTCGTTCCGTGTTGTAAGAGTATTTTTGAAGCAAATTTAGAAGTTTTTTGTACTCTATTAAGAAGTCGCGTACTTACAACTGCCAGTGAAATTCATGGGATGGGTGATGGCATCACAACGGTCCACACTCAGCGCCACCAGGACGTATGTTGAAGAATATGTCACCACACCCTAAAAATAACATGATTTTGTATTCGAAACATAGTGCGCATAATTGCCAATCAAGCCAATAAGGTAGAAAGCTACTTTAAAATATTTTAAAAATTATGGCCATAATCTGATATTATTGTTTCATTGTTTTCCAAAATAAAACGTATGAATAGCTTCTATTTTCACTTGTCTTACAGAAAAAACGTTCATGTTTCAACTTTGTTAAGTATTTCCTTTTGCGTTTTGTATGATGAGGTGGTCAAATCCACTGTAGATATAGATTTTTAGGAAATGATACTAAATGTTCTCTTATCTAAAGCAGAGCAAAACAAATCTATAGGAATAATTGCAACTACTATTAAGTTGTCTTAAGATAAATAAGGATTCGTGTACATTTGTATTAAATATTAAAAACAAAAAACATTTTTTTTTCTTTTTAGTTTTTAATATTGGAATAAATCTTTAGATATTTCTTCTTCCTTTCATTTACCTGTAGATATTTCATCATTTTGCAGGTGATCGAGCCTGCTAGCCACGTGATGGTTATCCTTTGTATAAGGTCCGGCAGCACGCTTATCAGTCCAACTAGTAGATCTGAGAAAAAATACTGCAATTAATTATTATTATATATATTAGCTATAATGAGTATGAAGGTTATATATATGGCGTCGCCTTCGTTGGTACAAAAAGGAGCGTCACATTTTGAACTAAGCTAGACTAAATGAATTAAAGAAATTTAATTAAAAATGACTTACAATATTATTTCTGTTGTATGCAGGTTATGCCCCAAAATAAGCATAGCCTGCATTTTAGGTACCCAGTTTACAATATAAAACTATTAAAAATTTCAAACCAAAACAATCACACCCAGTACCAGAAACGCAAATTTTCTTTAGAGAGAGTTACAAAAGAAGTTACAAAATAATTTATTTTGTTTTTGGTGTCAATGTTTCCAGTGCCCACAATACAAACCTTTGAATATTGTGATGAGTTATGAATGTGATTGTATTGTGTTGTATTTAATATACAGTATGGTGTTAATCTAGACCTTGAAACTTTGAAAAGTTATAAGTGGTAGGGTTTATTGAGTCCATCTAGCAAGACGTCTGCTTTGTGGATAACTCTATGAAGTTGGGTTATATGTTCTATTGAATGCAAGCAAAGCAACACGATAAACCTAGTGAAGAACTCTACACTAAGTGTGTCTTGTAGTATGTTATTACATACTACAAGACACACTTAGTGTAGTTACAAGACGCACTTAGTGTAGTTTATTTTACCAGCGATAGCCAACTGCATAATGAAGAAGTTCATTCTGCTTTTCCTTGACTTGGTCAATAGTAGAGCTAAGATGACAGTAGCGTTGCCAGCAACAATCGCCACCAGCAGCATCCAAAGTATTGCCAGCTGAGCAGACTGTAAGCAAAACAATTGTTTATTTATTAAGGAAAAAGATTAATAACTTAGCGCTATACATTTTTAAAGAAATATATTCATACATGCTATTATATTTAAATAAAATAAACGTAATGATTAAAGATTTACGTTTTAAAAGTAATGTTCTTTTGGTCAATAGCGACTCGTTACTTGGGCATTACCTATGCCCAAGTTTGTCGTCCAATAAAACATATTTATGACTGGGATGATTTTTCGATTGTTTTTGATTTTCGATATAAGAAGTCATGAATGTCCTTAACACTAATACACAATTATGTTTAAAGAGTATATAGGTCTATGATCAATTCGTGTAAGGTATTAATAGAAGTCATTTATTGTTATAGACAAAACGTCTTAAGCAGAAATCTCGATTTTGAACGATTTAATATTTTTTTAAAAACAAGACTTTTTTTCAAAAACATATTCAAAACATTTTTTTCAAAAACTAAAAGCCGACTATAGTACGAATTGTTTCCTTTTATTTTTTGAACATTGAACGCCGACTAAGAGTTTTAACAAATTAACCGTTATATTACAAAATTAAACTCAAAGCTATAGCTTACAGAGCGTATTATCAACTATCCCATCTCCTGTCACTGAAATTGACGTTCAAAGCAAGATTAGAACAGGAGAGCGGAGAGCCCTCTGGTCTAGACTCATACTTTACGGTGATTATCTCAGTTAATTCAGTCTCGAATAGACAAGGCCATAATCAAACACTAAAATCTAAAGGGATTTTACATCTTTTATGTCTTTTAATTATACATTTAGCGAAAACTTTAGACTGTTTCTTGAGTAAAATATTTACAATCGAGACAGAGAATCGAGAGAGAGAGAGAATCTATTATATAAAAATCTTGATAGATTAAACTAGCGATAAAGTGATGGCTTTAATGACTAGAATTCATCTCTTTTTACTCAAATATGGCAAAACAATATAGAAGGATATAGAGATATAGGAATATAGAGGTTTTTAATTTTATCACAGTCATAAACATAGATACGTAGGTTTGTTCTCTTACAGCGTCAACATCAACGTCAAGCAACATTTAAGTGAAAATATTTTATTTCTGATAAAGTAATACTAACATAGGCATCAATCTACGTGTTCACTCACGCCTTGCGTCAAGTGCGTCATGCCCGTAGGCCCCAAACTAGGTAGCCTGTATCTTGGGGGCCCGGGTCACAGTGTAACCAATATTGGGTTTTTATGTACCAGGCATGTTACCAATATTGGCTTTTGTGTACAAAATACAAAATTGTTTATTTGCAAAGAAACATATTACAATGGCTCCTTAGTAAAATAAAATTAAATCGGATAACTAGTAAAATTTGCAGAATATTATATCCCATTCAATCTCACTTCTTACTCATCGACTTCTCTTACCTTACCATCCCTCTTCCAAATTTTAATTTCCTATTCCATCTCCTATCTTACTCTTCTCAACTCACAAACCGTACGTGATCATCATTGATACATAAGAACAACTAGTTGATTATAGTTGTATTACTATAAAAAACATCATAAAGACACACGACAGAAGTGAAGAAGTAAAACTTTAGTATTACAGGGAAACATTTAAATTGTTCATAACAATATTTACCCCCACCACTTTTCGTCTAACAAAAATTTGGCGGATCAAAATTTCAAAGCCCTCCAATAAAAAGTTTAACTGCAATGAACAATGTTGTTCTTATGTTGTTTACTTACGAAAAGTAATGCTCGAGCTGTACTACAAGGATGATATTATGATGGTAAGGTATTGTCATTACAAATATGTGAGAGTCAAACGCTATATTATAAGTAGAAGGAGTTAATATAAGGTCGTATAAATAGATTTGCCTTCTCCCTCAATGGATGTCACAGAACTCAGAGAAGGACGTTTTAGGGCAACTAAACGTGCAATAAAATATGATGTATTACTGCACTAAAGCTAAACTGACATTTTAAAACCCGTGTCAGTAAGGAGGTCAGTGGCTCGTCTCCGCAGTTTTATCTTCTTTCTAGAACGCTGCGAACCATTTACATTCGTCATCTCCATTCAAGGTTCAGCGAGGAATGCTTGGATTTATGACCATTTGAAATTTACATTTGGGTCACTGTGTGATATGAGTTCGTTGTCATATTTGGTAAATGCAAAGTGCAGAAAATATTCATATTCAATATGCTTGAATTTGAATAAGACATAGGAGTCATCGATACAGATGGAGAAGTGGAGCGCTGCGTTTTGCTAAATTGAGTGCATTCGTTTTTATTTCTTCATATATACACATTAAGACGTGCTCTTCAATACATTTCTTTAAAGTTTTTATCTCTTTATTTTCATTTATTACAATTGATTTTAGTAGCTAAAAAGTAAGTTTTAAAGTAAATTAAATTTATGAATCTTTTAGTTTAATTTAATTATTTATTTTCAATTTTTTATTTTAATATAGCTGTAGAAGTTTTTCAGTAATAATCGTTTATGTAGAGCGGGTCACGCGCGGTCGATAAAAAAAAAGTTACGTTAATCGCGCGGACAGGCGAGACAAGAATCCCTCGATCCGAGACGCTTGAGTGGTTAGGGCAGTGAACGAGTGCATTTTGGTACACGTCAGGTGAGCACGGGAAATTACGCAACTACCATGGACAACTACTAGTAATACTTATATTACCAAACACAACATTTATATTATAAACGTTTTCCCACTCACAGCCCCACACTAAGTTAAATAATTAGTATCTAGAGTGTTGGAAACAGTCACATCACGCAGACAATCACACCCATAACCAGAAACATAAATTTCCCTTGGGGAGAAAAATTATGTTGCCGCCGGGAATCAAACCCGATACTTCTGCTTAAAAGGCAAAACACACCTAACTGAACCCCGGGCAATACATTCATAAATACGAAGGTTTGTAAGATGAGAAGTAAGATAGGAGATGGGATTGGAAATTAAAATTTGAAAGAGGGATGGTAAGGTAAGAGGAGTGGATGAGTGAGAAGTGAGATTGGATATAATATTCAGCATATTAAACTAGTTATCCGATTTAATTTAATTTTACATGTATATTTCTGCATAAATCTAGCAAATATGTTATTACCTGATAAAAGTAGAACTTATCGATGTAGGTAGTGATGTTCCTAGAATAGTTTCCGGAGAAGAGACTGCCGTTCAGCTCATAGAAGCTACAGTTATAGCAGTCCACCTCCTCCATTGCTGAGGCTTCACATCTTGCTTGTATACCTGGGAACAAGGAAACAATCAAAATAAAAATTGTTTATTCATATGGGCCCCAAAGAGGCACTCATCAAAGTTAATGATTCCACTGCAATTTGAACATAACTTTCTTTCGGAACTAAAATGTTTAATAAAATATTTTATTTTATGATTTATTTATTTTTTTTACCCTAGATCACTAAACTTCTTTTGAGTTGCACGGTTAATGCAATAATAATGTAAAAGATCGATTACAACAATCGGGATTAATTATTACAGTGTTAATGCAATTATAATCTGAAAGATTCATTACATCAAATCGGCTAAACAATTTTTAACACTATTTGGCAGGGAGTTGACATGGGCTTATTTTTCCTTATTGCTCAGGCGGAGCCGCGAAACACAGTTAGTAATTCATTGGTATAAAATTAATTTTTTTTTACAATTATTTACTTGTAACTAGCTATAGGTACTCGGTTTGCGCTGCAATGCAACGTAAAGAAAAAGTGGTATACCTCTTACATGTTATTATGATTAAAAAAAGTCCGACAGACGTCAAAATGTGGTAAAAAAAATTGTTTGGTAAACGTCGAAAATCCACTTTATTCTTAATGCATATAACCGACTTCAAAAAAGGGGGAGGCTCTATGATCGATTATATATTTTTAGTGGTCTAAAACCATCTTGACATTATTGCCTTTTTAATTAAACCGGTTTGGGGCACATCGGTTTAATAGTTTCAAAGTTTATAAAAGACATAGGTAGAAACATTATTTGTATTTTTTATGTATAGATAGATAGATCGATTAACAGATACTGATAATTAAATCTATTATTTTTCTACAAGAAAGCTACTACGTACTAATAACATTATTATTTATTATCGATGAACACTAGACCGTTACCTCACTAATTAACTTTGATAGATATTCACGATCTAATAATTATCAACAATTCATGATAACAATGTCGACGATATCAGTGACTCTATGTCACCTAACACGATGGTCACTACTATCCAATATTTTAAACGCACGAACCGTGAACTAGTTGTCCTTCCGAAATGACGAGGCACGAAACTCTCCTGTGCCTGTTTTCCACGACTAAGTTTATAATATAATAATAACATTATTGTAGGTGTAATCTGGTAGTAGTAAGTCCTATTAATGATAATCTGACAAAAAAAACAACACAAAAACGAACAATGTATAGTAAAAAAACTTTAATAGTGTTATAATGATGGCGAAAGAAATAAAATGCTTAGACGGTTATACACTCATAGCCCCACACTAAGTTCGAAGACTTGTGTCGTGGGTGCTGGAAACACGATAGATTTATTTACTGAAAATGATGCCTGCCATTTTGAGTTCATTTTGCATTTAGTTAGCCTTGCACATTGTAATAAATATTAACCGTAATAAAATTAAGTTAATCAATGAATAATATCTCTTTTACTGAGTAATTTAATAATAACAGGTAATGGGCCCAGACAGCCAGATAAATAAAATCAGTGCATAAAATTGACAAAACAAGTGTGAAAAACAGTTTTTGTAAAAAAAACCTAACCTACAAAGTCCACGCGCTCAGTTTTTTTTTTTCAGTTAATTAGATTACAAACATTAATTAGCTAAAATATGTATAGTATTTGTTGTTAAACATTTCAGCATGCCATGTGTGACCTTAAAAAACAGTCATAGAAGTAAATAACTCCGCTGAATGCGCTCCTAATAATAATGTACTACAGAATAAGCAATATAATCGAGGTATAAGCATTATAATTGACTGCGGTTATAAACGTTTCTACATCGACGATCAGCCTAGCCTGATCCTAAGTATTTGAATCTGTTAAATTCAACTACTTAGGGAATTGATATACGAAGCGCCCAAGGCGCGCGGCCCGGGCGTTGGTCCGGCGCCTAAGGGACTTGATACGGACTTCACGTACAAAGGGTCAGCGGTACAGCCGCGCGCCCTCACCGCTCCTCCCCGCGCTGACGACGTAAATGTATGGGCTCTAGTGTAACAAAATATACCAACCAGCGCGCGTATTTATACGTATACGCAGCTACAGCGGCCGTGGCGCGCGTACCGGACGCGCGCCTGGGGCGCTTTGTATATCAAGTCTTTTACACACAATTTTCGTCATGTCGTATAAATAAACAAATCAGAAATTGCGATGAACTCGACACTTAACACTGCAACACTTGAAGTACTCCCCTCCCCCTGGGGGGCTGTCAGACAGCTTAACGGTTTGCGGTTTGACGCCAACAAATAAACTGATTATTCGTAATAGTTTTGTTACCGTAAGAAGATTGAAACCTCGAGAGCTAGTAAAATTTGAGGTTTCAAGTTGATTTGAAGACGCGCATCTTGGTGAAGATAATTAATCTTAAAGTTATATAAATCAACCCCGTTTGAGTCCGCAACTCATCAGACAAGTCAGACACTCAAATTGAATTATGATGTTTCTATTAAATAAGAGAGAAATAAGAGAAACAATCTATTTTATAAGACGAGAGTTGTTAATTACTATTTAATAATTTACATAAACTCAATTTAAATATAATTAAATTTTGATAAATCGGCAACACAGCCTTGGAAGTTTTCAAGTCTAGAGTGAATAGGTATCTTCTAGGTAAGCATGCTACATCTTCAGCCGTATCATCACTTTCCACCAAGTGAGACAGTGACAAAATGCTTGGCTATCATTTAAAAAACAGCGTGTAAATACATCTAGTATTTGACGAAAGGAGGGTTATGATTATAGCACCGTATGTATACCAATATGATGTCTATGTATATTTGCTGGTTTTTTCAGCGTTTTTTTTATGCTCGATAGGTAAGCTTTTGTCCATGTGTGTCATTTATGATAAATTTTCTCGCAGTTTTTGTGCAGTTTAGTAGGTATTTAGATTTTTTTAATTTGACTCGTTTTCGTTAATAAAACTTATTCTATATCTTTATTATAACTATTATAAGTATTGAAGGTGTAAGTGAGAATGATTGCTAACCATAAATCGTGAAAGATAATTATCTAATTGAGTAATGAGACAAGCAATCGCTCGCCTGATGCAACGCGTTATATTATAGTTAATTGCCACCAAGAGTTTTGAACTTAAACAAATAAAAATCCTGCGCGGCAAGGCATTGCTTATTTGCAGTAGTGTGAGTGTGTAAACATTACGGCAGGCAAGTAATAATTGCACATTACTACTTGGCGGTTGAATTTCTGGCAATGTTGTGGTACTGCCCCAGGCAGACTGCAAAAAAGTCCTACCACTACAGAGGTTTTATATTGTTTAATGGTTATTCGAAACGAACAATTATAAGAGAAACCTATAATGATTTTCAAAAATGAACCTATTTATGATAACCGACTTAACACAGTTTGTCGACATTAATTTTTAAATTTTTCACAATATATCGCCTGTAGGTATATGTAATTGTAACCACTGTTATAAATGTCCTTAATAATACTAGCAAAATATGACAACGGTTGGTATTGTAATATTATGGGTGAATGATTGCAAATAATTCACAAACAAGCTTTATACACTTTTTTAGGTCAAGCCTAGTTTCCAGTTCTTTATACACTTTTTTAGGTCAAGCCTACAGTTTCCAGTTATTTGTAGACTTTTTTAAGTCAAGCCTAGTTTCCAGTTCTTTATACACTTTTTTAGGTCAAGCCTACAGTTTCCAGTTCTTTAGACACTTTTTTAGGTCAAGCCTAGTTTCCAGTTCTTTATACACTTTTTTAGGTCAAGCCTACAGTTTCCAGTTATTTGTACACTTTTTTAAGTCAAGCCCAGTTTTTAGTTCTTTATACACTTTTTTAGGTCAAGCCTACAGTTTTGAGTTCTTTATACTCTTTTTTAGGTCAAGCCTACAGTTTTCAAGTCTTTATACACTTTTTAAGGTCAAGCCTACAGTTTCTTTTCCCAGCCGCAAACCACTCGTCAGTTAATTAAAAGATTTATGCAAAAAGTTCTTACATTTCTATTCAAACCATATTTTTCCAGAAGCGTCCTAATTTAATTTCAAAGTGTTCTGCGAAGCTGAAGTTAGAAATCTATGTTTAATGGTTGCTGCAGCTGCTGTCGGTATATTCTGCATTTTGCAGCCATTAGTCGGTTCGAGCTTTTGTACTGAAGGGGAGATAGTGGATGGCAGTTTGAGAAACTTTTCTTGGAAAGTTTTGCTGCAAACCGTCTACGAATAGTAGGTTCGTCAATGAGGAGTTGGATCAATAAAGAGTTAATTTATGAAGCACCTCTTATATGTTACTTCATATAACTTATAATTGTTGTGATATAATTGCTCATAAAATATTAAGGGAGCGATACAAGAATATCTCCTAAAACGCATTTGTTTTTATTACTATTTTTGGAATGGTTTTGCTTCAACTTTTTTTGTTAGAAACTTGTGAAAGTCATTTAATATACATACTTCAGCACTTTAATTTTTTTTGAAGTCACGTAATTTTACTAAAACCCACATCACGACTATCCTTCACCATTTATGGTATGGAATATGCACCTTAATATGCTACTAGCCGTGCCCCGCGGCTTCGCCCGCTATTATTAAGTTAAAAAGTAGCCTATGTGTTAATCCTAGGTATAATCTATGTACATTCTTAATTTCGTCCAAATCCGTTCAGCCGTTAAAGCGTGATGAGGGAACAAATATACTTACACACTTACACAGAAACTTTCGGATTTATAATATACGGTAAATTGTTTGTGGGCAACTTCAATATTTCCTACGTTACTAATATAGTGTGTAATCGCTAAAGATAATTGTAAAGTTAAACTTATTAGCCGTAATAATTCACAACTTCTCCGGTAAATGACGTCGCACGTCAATATGATACGTTAATAATAAGGAAAGGATAAATTCGTCGCTCGAAGCAGAGCTTGGGTAGCTCAGTGGTTTGAGCCGTAAGGTATGTCACTCTATGGCTGTGGGTACAAATACCCTATTCTTTTATTAACTTAAATAAAAAAAAATTGAAACGTACAAAGTATTGTTGAATTTGTCTCTAAGTCTCTTTGTCTTTCCGGAGTTTTATAGTCTAGGTTTTTCCAAAAATATTGCAGCTAAGGTTGCTGCAGCACATATGCCTAAATATCTAGGGACCGAAACATTATTATGTATTAAATTGTTATAAATACCTATTTAATTGTCATTCAAAACAATAAAAAAGTATTACATCGTTTAGAATGATGAATTAAATAGATACTATAATGAGAGAATTAGATAGATAACATATTCATCTTAATATTAAAATGACCATTTGGTATAGCATCTTATAACCAAACATTCAAAACAATAAAAAAGTATAATGTAAGTACTGGTATAAGTCAAATAATGACTATGTGAAAACGTAAAAAGAACTAACAATCAGGAAAGCTACGTTTAAATTCTATGCCACCCTCATCCGACCTATCAATTTCATTGCCACCACAATTGCTACCTAAATGTTATAAAATCACTTTTATTCAATACCCAGGTGTAATTCCCCCGACAATAACCCTGCCATAAAAACAGTTCCTACTTCTGAGTCTTAGAGTCTAAATTGGGTTGTTAAGTAGTAGAGGTAATCAATCAGGGTGCCAATTCAATTGGTATCTGAGAAAGTGATCTAATTTATCAAATTTTATCCACAAAGCTGGTGTTCAAGCCCGTGGCTCAGGTGCGAGCCGTAGTGATTTATTAGATGAGTAAAGGCATTATTACAATAATGAACTTGAGTTTGATGGATTATACTTACCTAAATGTTTTTTAGCTGAAGGAAATTTTGTCTGATCAAAATATATTGTATAACATTTCTGCTTAGATGCCCGTTAGTTTAGTTGGGTGGGCATTCGCCTTCAAAGCAGGGGTATCAGGTTCGATACCCGGCGGGAACACAAGTTTTCTTCCAAGGAAAAATTGTGTTTCAAGTTCTGATTGTGATTGTGTGTGTAAATGTTTCCGGCACCCACGAAACAAGTCATCGAGCTTAGTGTGGGAGTGTGGAGTGAAAGCGTTTATGTTGTTATAATTGACCTTTATTACTATTATTATTTTAATCATTAAACTAATTAATTCTAAAACAATGTCGAATATCGGTTGGTTAAGTTATTGCCTGTAACATTTCCTAAAACTTAACTTAAACTATATTATTCTACATCTATACAGCAAAGACCTTAGCAAAAGTTTAAAAATGGCGTTGTTGATTTTGTACAATTTTTCAAAACCTGTGATTCTTCGAGTGTTAATGTGTAATAATGGTAGATTATTAACCGTTAATACTTAGTAAACGTGCATAAGTGTAGGCAAATCATACAAAGTTGAATAACGTGATTTTCGCTGTCGCTCCAAAACTCCAATAGGGGTCTATATTGGCTCGCATTAAATCTGAAGTCATAATTTAAAGTGGCATAACAACTTTTGGCCCACGCATCAATACGCCACTTGAGGATAAGCATAACGTTTTAGGCATTTAAAAAATCCACATAACAATATTGAGCATAATGATAAAGTAGCCTCAAACGAATGTGCATAACTATATCCTGGCGCTTCTAAAAGCGCTTATAAAAAAAGTCTTACATTTATCTATTAAACGTTAGCATTAAACAAGAAGCGTAACTTAGTTATCCGCATCTATTTGTTAGTACAACGATAGTATAGACAAAGATCTCAAGCCCGGAAATCCCCGGACCCAAATGGGCACCTGAGCCTGTTCAAACAACCTTAGTAAATGAATCGAACTACGAATAGAGGAAAATTAGTTCGCTCAGTTAAGCAGTGTCTCTTTGTCTATCCTACTAATATTATAAATCCAAAAGTTTGTTTGTAAGTACCCTTTTGTCAATTTAATTTTGTTTTTTTTTTGCCACACATAAATATATGTCTTTATAAGTGTGTGTGTGTAAGTATGTTTGTTCTTCAAGCTTTAACGGCTTAACGGATTTCGATGAAATTTGGAATTTACATAGCTTATACCTAGGATTAGAACATAGGCTACTTTTTAACTTGATAATAGCGGGCGAAGCCGCGGGGCACGGCTAGTAGAAAATATTTTGTTAATTTGATAATTTGGACCACTACCTCATCTAGATAACTCATTAGATACCTACCGAAACCTACCCTGTACCGAAATACAGAAGTAGTTTTCCACGTCTAATAGGTAAATCTGCCGCCAAGAACTAAATCCTGTTCTGAGATATTTGAGAACCAGTCATCATATTTTAAGCCTAAAAACGTTTACAACACTCGACAACATTTCTTGCCAACAGCTGAGTTAGTGACCAAATTAAAAAAATATTTTCAAAACACAGTCAATTTTTGTTTGTATACCAATTAAGTACTTAACCAAGGTGTAATTTTTTTCATTGTTTAATTATTTTTGTAATGCTGATTTATTATAATTCTGATAAGAACATGTGTGTTCATTTTAATTTGATGCGATATCAGGCACGATATTTGTGGCAATCTAAAGGATGTTTTTAGTTTAGAACAAATTATTGTGTAATCTTGCTATGACTAATTTGGTACTGTTTAGCTAGTAGCAAACATAAATGAAAAAAACGTGAAGCAACATTTATAATAATATAATAATAATATCACTTGACACACTTCCTCAAATTGTCTTTGAAATCATAAAAAGCTATATGCGTAGGTTGCGAGAAAAAATATTTTTTCGCACAAATTGAATAATTGGGCTGTATTTTTGAAGATCAATTTTGAAGCGTTACTTTTATGGCAGATTTTCTGGTACGGAATGGTCCTATTTATTACTCAAAGCTGACTCGTATAAGGCTTTATTTTTGTGTAATAAATTGCGTAGGTTATTAGCTATAAATATACTTAATCCACATTATTATATATATATGTTTAGTAGCTACGCATTCCATGCGACCGCAGTCCGCACGACTAAATTCTATTTGTTTACATTTGTATGCATCTTAAACTACCTACATCCAGTCACTGTTTAAACGACTTCAAAAAGGTGGAGGTTCTCAATTCAAATGTTTTTTATGTGTGTTCCTCATATTTTTTTTCTAGGTGAATCGATTATGATGTTTGTTTTTATGTGAAAGCTGGACCTTCCCATGTGGTTCCGTTTAATTTGATCAAGATCTGTCTAGTAGTTTTTAAGTTATCCTCAATAATGCTTATTGAGTTCATTTAATCTGATTAAGACTTCCTAAAATAAAGCAATGAAGTCGGTTTTGTTAAGCTTTAATCAAGCGTATCAATTCCCTTTGCAAACTTCTAGCAAATCAGTCAAATTGATACAATTAAAATTTACATTTTGCTATTTGAACGCACCTCCTAAGGTCAGCTCTATGGAGGTAGAGAACCTAAGATTATGAAACCAGTTGCTAGCTTATAAAGCAATTTTTCTTCATAAAAAAATTCAACAGATGCGGAAGAAGAATTGCAAGTATGAGTAAGTACGTGGCTATCTATATATTTTTCGTAGTCATTCGACAACAGGACTTTTTATCATGATTAACTTGCGCAAAACTAAAGGGGCATATCACAAATAGATTAATGAACCTTACCCAATATTCTGATACAGATTAAATTTAACGGTCGACTTACTTGAAAGCCCAATTTAATAAATCATTGTAGACGGATCTCCAATTAAGCACCTATTACAGTTAGTTCACTATGTCGGAATTTAGTTAAAACATTTTAACTTATTGTATTTGTATCAAAAATATTATTAACTAGCCGTGTTCGCGGCTTCGCCCTCTATTATTAAGTTAAAAAGTAGCCTATCTGATAATCCTAGGTATAATCTATGAACATTCCTAATTTCATCCAAATTCGTTCAGCCGTTAAAGCGTGAAGAGGGAACAAACATACTTACACACTTTTTTTTAATAATAATAATAATAATAATAATCATTTATTTCTTGAACTTATTGGTACTAACACTATCAATAACAACAATGTTATTATTGTGTAGAGGAGCCCAGGATCCCACACTAGGAAAAGTCCTGTGTCGTGGGATACAGTCTCTTCCGTCCACTGTTAAATATAAAAAATAAAAATAATAAAACAAAAAAGTTACAAACTTACACACAAACTTTCGGATTTATGATATTAGTAGGATATTGTAATTATTTGTATAATTTTAATATTTTTCACTATTTTTAACTTATCGTTTGACTTCGTTTATTTAAGAATTTGACTTGTTGGTGCAGTGTATTTACCACTGTTTAAAGTGAATAAATCTAATATATGAAAATCTCGTGTCACGGTGTTTATGGTCGAACTCCTCCGAAACGGCACGACCGATTTTAATGAATTTTTATTTTGTTTATTTGGTAGGTGTGAGAATACGACATGTATTTATTTTTCGTAGTTTTCGTGCTCTAATATTGTTGTGCCCGACAGGGTCTCTAATGAACTGTCAACTTTTAAAACCATGTGCTGACTATTAGAGATTGTAATAAACATTTGAATTTGAATTTGAGTTATTTATCACCTTCCTACCTCCCCACCCCCCATTTTTTAATCGAGATTTTAGTAATTTTGTATGAAATTGGATATTGCTTTCAAAAAGTTTTTAGTATGGTTTTGAAGTACTAGGAGACCATAAACGTGAAAGAGGTAAAACACTTTTTCTAAACGTGCATTGCCAAACATGTCGGGTACAGCTAGTATTTATATAATTGTGTAGGAGTGTGTGAGCATTTGTGGCAACATTGAAATAACATTATATTATTATTTTATAATTTTTGCCTAAAAAAAGAGAAAAACATTATGTAATTCATTTAATTTGCTTGATGTTCCATTCATTTTAAACATATATGTAAGTAAACTTATTTGTATATTATGATGATATATAAATAATCAGTTGATGATTTTGTTTCTATGTTGTAATTTTTGTTATAATTGTTATTCTATGTTGAAATTGTTTCTATGTTACATAATAGATTTATGAAAAAAAAAATACACAAAAATATAGAGGATTAGAATATTTTGCATAATATTTATTGTTTCTTTGTATCTAAATTATTATTTTTATAACCGCTACCTCTGGGTTCCGTCTTAAAACGAGCGCCTAGTGCTATGAAGCATTCCCCACTTAGCACTAATTTTCTCGGCATGAATACGTGCAGCACCAAAACTATTCCTTATTCAACAACTAACAACATTTCAGATTGGTGCTGAATGGGGATATCACTTGGCAAAAATGCTGATTCACGACCCTTTTGGCACTTTACTTTTCTTTCTTTTGTAAATCAAATCGAATTGATGACCTAATTGGCGCAGTGGCCAAGCATTTGCTTTCTGCGCTGTAGGTTCTGGGTTCGATTCCCGGCATGAGTACATTTTTTCTTTCCAAGAAACATTTTTGTTGTTTTGATTTTTGGTGTATGATGTAAATGTTTCCGCCACCCACAAAATAAGTATTTGTATTCAATGTAGGGCTATGTTAATGCGTTTGTTTTAATAATAAATAATTGCTCGATTAATTCCCGTATAATCACCTTACAATATTAAGTAAGTCCCACATAGTATGAACGTGGTCTAAACAGATCGGGCTTCGCAGACAAAACTAATTTGGAACAACTTGTTTCTACAGCTCCCTTAATCAAAGAAGAGCCTCGATTAAACCTCGAATAAACTAGAATAACAGTAATGGGGAAATAAAACCTACTAATCTCCCCCAAAGGGATGGTAAGGTAATTTACCAGCTACAGAATAATCCCACTGTCTGCCGAATCAACATGTGGAGAGATTAGTACCAAGGTATATATAATGAATTTAAAAAGATTGGGCTTGAACTAAATTTTTCGAAATGCGAACTTTTTGTTTGCGATAACTGTTCAGACAAATTATCGGTAAATATCGGTTTTACAAAAATTTTACTCATTGGCTTACAATATAAAACTGGTAGACAAGTGTTCACTTCGCCTTTTGGGTTCGCCGATATTAGATGAATCAATTTCACCTTTTGTAGAAGAAAAAATTCAAAATTTTAAAAATTCTTCCGACAGATTGCTCAAAATTAACACTCATATGGCTTTTACAGTTATTAGATTCTGTCTTTTTGTCCCAAAATTTACGTATTCTTTAAGATGTTGTCCGCTATGGAAACATGGCACGCTCCTCGAGAGCATGGACAATATCGTAAAGAATACTCTTATATCGGTTTTGAATATTGATTTTTTTTTTTTTTTTTTCGAACGGACTACATGCTGCTGTGTGTAGCCTCTGCAGCGTCACCGGGCGGCGTTTTGAATATTGACATAGATGACAGGGCTTGGTCGCAAGCTTCTTTACCTGTAAGACTAGGAGGCTTAGGTATACGTAAAATTTCTAGTGTTGCGTTACCGGCTTTCTTGTCCTCAGTTCATGGTACTTCTAAATTAGTCGAAAAAATACTTTCACATAGTTTGGGTTCTTTAGAAATAGCAAACCTGACTGAGGCCAGAAGCGCCTGGGAGATGGCATGCCCAAATACCGGGCTCCCAGTGAGGTTATCCTCACAGAGACTGTGGGATCGGCCGCTCTGTGAACTAGCACGGAAACATCTTTTAGATACGTGTCCTAGCGTCACAGAGCGTGCTCGACTTCTAGCAGTTTCTGTATGGGAGTCAGGGCTTTGGTTGCAGGCCATTCCCTCTTTTAATACTGGTACACTTATAGATCCATCTGCTTTCCGTCTCGCTATATGCTTACGTTTGGGTGCAAGGTGCTATGTTACCCATAGCTGTCAGTGTGGTACTGCTGTTGAACGCAAGCTCGGTCACCACGGCCTCTCGTGCCAGAAAAGTGCTGGCCGAATTTCCCGCCACGCCAGCCTCAACGATATCATCCGCCGGGCTTTTACCAGTGCCAACGTTCCAGCCATTCTTGAACCGAATGGTCTGATGCGTGACGATGGTAAAAGACCCGACGGCATGACTTTAATTCCAAGGAAGATGGGACGGCCTTTAGTATGGGATGCAACTTGTGTCGATACTTTAGCTCCGTCACATCTTCCTGAAACACAGAATGGGGTTGGCGTCGCGGCAACTTCGGCAGAGCGGCATTGCCTCTCTGAATTGCAATGCTAATACGTTGAGCCAAATAAGTGCCAGCATTTTGATCACGCGTCGCTTCAACCAGGCGCTCTGATAGACTTTTGAAAATAGAATGAGCTCCCGGTCCCCACGAACCCAGTGTTTCAACACCAAACGGCTCAAATATGTAACCACTGCCAAGGTTTCCATATTTGCGCCGTTTGCAAATATGGAAACCTTGGCAGCGCCTGGTTGAAGCGACGCGTGATCAAAATGCTGGCACTTATTTGGCTCAACGTATTAGCATTGCAATTCAGAGAGGCAATGCCGCCAGCATGATGGGATCGCTACCCACTGGTAGTGGGCTTGAGCACTTGAGTTACCTATATTTACCGTCGCGTGCGTGTATGTATTTGAAAATCTCGCTGGCTTAGGTGCGCATTCGATTTCTGAGCAGGGGTATCGGGTACGATTCTCGGCAGGAACACAAGTTTTCTCCCCAAGCTAACGTGTTTCTAGTTCTGAGTGTGATTGATGTGTGATGTGAATGTTTCCGGCACTTACGACACCAGTCATCGAACTTAGCCTGGGGCTGTGAGTGTGAGAGCGTTTATTTATTTATTTATATATGTGACATACCTCCAGTTCACACAAATCGTTTCGCTTCTACGTTTATCATCCGTACTGCGAAGGAGTGGAACTCATTGCGCTTGTCTTGGTTCCCCGAACGGCATAATCTGGGAGTCTTCAAGTCAAGAGTGGATAGGTACCTTCTAGGCAAGCATACTACATCTTCGGCCGCATCATCACTTTCCATCAGGAGAGATTGTGGTCAAATGCTTGCCTATCGGGCATAAAAGATGTAGGTACGTTTGTTTCTTCACAGTGACTAAACTAATATTAAAGAGATAGCAACCTTTTGAAAGAGACAATATAGTGTTCTTAGTATGCACTCTCTAAAATAGTATATTTTAAAAATTACTAATAATACCATAATAAAATATGATAATATAAAAGATACTGATTAAACTATTTCGAAGAAAAAAGTTTTTTATTTTATGTCTATGTCTTGATGTGCTAAGATGGGAAAAAAAACAAACGCCTGTAAGCAAAATTATATTCCTAATTACATTTAAGCTCAGCTCTAATTGCGCTAAATGATACGCTGCGGGTTCAAATACACAATTAACCATATTTGCATAATTGCATCTGTACAAAACGGTCGAGTTTACGGCGACAATTTCCATTCATTATGTCAGTGATAATGCTCTTAATTAAGCTGTTTAATTGCGTTAATTTCTCGCATATTTGTGTGTTAAACTCTATAATTTAATTTTTAATTATTTATGATTCATCATATGTAATCATAGAGGTTATTGTTGGAAGTCGTGATCGTGAAGCTATGATCAATAAAAAAAATATGGTAAAATTTTTTTTGGTTAGATTCAGTTTTTAGTTTTATTTTGTGCTATTAATGTATTCAGTATTCAGTATTTTATTGCAACTATAAAGTAATTACAAGGATTTTATAATAAAATTGGTTAACAGTTCTTTATAGACCCTGGTAGGGCACGGCAATTTACAATTTAGAAGAGAGGAGGACAAAATAAACATTTATTATATTTAGAATACAATGAGAACAAAATATTATAATCATGCACAGTATGTTTTTTTTTTCTCTCAGTATAAATAATTTAGGTGGTCTAAAAGCTGTATATCAATATATTATTTTATTAGAAAATACAAATAGTTCCATGTTGATTTTTTAGTTTTTTTTATTATGAAAACTATCGCTATTCATTATTATGGTACTAACCGGCTAATAATCGCGTTTTATTGTGTGTAGAGTAACAGTATTTTTAAGAGCTGTCTCCTCAGAAATTTTAATATTTTGGAATCATATCCTGAGTCGAACACTTATTCATTCAATAATATATAACTTTAACATTTTTTACAATTTTTCAGACATCGTTCATTAAGACAGTTTCACGAGTGAATGAGTTTCACTCAATAGATTTTTTCGTCGATAATTATACCTTTTTGGTTTGATTTTGGATATTGTGTTGAATTGGCTTTAGTTTTAGGTCGTAAATAAATGCTAACAGTAATAGAACATACATTATTACCAGCTACTTTGACAAATTTCGTAATATCTTTTTCTTTTCACTAATTTTCCCAAAATCTAATACAGCATGCGTGACCTTGCGCGCCTGCCATAGTTTTACTGTACTAATACTTTGTTAAGCTTTGCTATTTACTCCGACATACGTTCTTTAATCGCCTGTGATGACAATCGTACTTGGGACGAAGCATAGGCTGTTTTTAATGTAAGCTTATTAGTTCATAACTCGACGACACATGTATAGTAATTAACTGACAGTTCAGTTATTTGCTTTACTTACGAAGAGTTATTTAAAAAGGAATAGAAGAATATTCAAACTAATTAAAGCGGCCGGAAATATACCGGCATAAATTTAAGCCGCTAAATCCATCAATGCCACCCGCAGTATCTTTTAAACTTAGGTACAGATAAAAGGAATTTGACGCCTAAACGAGCTCCACGATCAATATCTTTCAGATTAAATTAGATCCGCAATTTATTAACTTAAATTCTCTTCTAGAATTTCATTTGTTTTTAATCACTTAAGCTAGTATTTGACTAAAATAACGGGAAAATTTCCAACTCTGATATTTAGAATAATATTTGATCCTGCGGTCGATGGTGGATGGTCGAAGGAACTGGAACTCGAGGTATGGGTAAGTTTAGAATGGAAAGTAGCACTTAAAGATGGCTACTTTAAAAACGTTTGTTGACAAAGCGACGAAGAGCTTTATTGGTAAAGCTCATCATTAGTTAAACAATCAGATGAAAGTTACGGTGTTTTCATAGCGTTATGTATCTAATATCATCATTAGCCCGTTTCGTTCCTAGTAGGAACTAAGCACTACGGAGTGTCCCGTGTCTTTATCGCCCTGAAAAAGGGTATATAGGACATCCAGCATACTATGGCTTAGTGAGGTCTGGTGGATGACACATATCCTCAAATTTTGTATTTCTTGGACATACCGATTACCTTGCGTTGTCGGCCTTATACGAGAGCGACTGCACACTAAATCTAAAATCAAATAGATAGGTAACATTTTAAAACAAAAAGATATACTACAAAAAAAACCAGCCGCCAAACAAACACAAATATTTTTTTAACTTTTCGCAGGTTAGATTCTAGTCAAACGCTAGCTTATCCAATATAAAAACTTAGTACCTAGTCATTGAAAAAATGAAACAAGTTTTAATATTTAGCGGTTACCAAAAATTAATATTTTCAAAGTTATTAAGTCTGGGAGGCACAGGATGTAGTATTTTATAATACACCGAAGTACTTTACACGTCTCATTATGCTTGAAACCAGACGGAATACAGGCCGCTCATTGAAGTGAGAAAATTAATGACAAAAGTAAAGAAAAAAATCCATAAATTCCTGACATAACTCTCTCGCAAAAGGTGTTGCGAGTCACTTTATTTCTTGCCTTAAAGTGTTTAACAACATTTTCGTTCCCCACGGAAGAATTTCTCTTTACCAAGTATCCTAAATTGCTTCCAAGTTTTCGAATGTTTTGCTTCGCCATTACCTCAGCTAATGAAGCCTCGGAGGCCTTATTATTTCGTACAAGAAGCTTGCTTGAGAAATTTCGTTACATGATACTATAACTAATGTTCAAACTAATTCGGGAACACACGAACAATCTCATACGTTGTTTTAGATTTAAATAAGTTACTAATCTAAGTTTGAGATTTAATCAACGGGCCAATTGCCTACATATTTCCTAAAATTAAACTAAACCTATACACATCTATACAGCAAAAATTTAAGTTACTAACAAGGCATCGAGCTTATAGGTAACTCAAGTCCTCAATCCTACCGTGGGTAGCGTTCCCATCATACTGGCGGCATTGCCTCTCTGAATTGCAATGCTATTAATAATAATTTTAATATTCGAGCTTTTTGTACTAATTTATGAACTCGTCTCTCTTTTTGTACTAATAAATGTAGGCAAAGACAAAAATAATTCTTATGAAATCAACTTTTTTGTTTCGCCTTAGCTGGGTTTATATAATGGCCACGGCACATAAAGCGTCCTGGCTAAAAAGGATGTCGTGCGGGGACGCGGCCGCGGTTGCTTCCCGTACAGCGGTACCCGGGTCTGCGTCCACGCACGCCGATTTGTGAGAAAGTCTATGGTAGTGATAAATTTAGAAAGGAAAATTATCGCTTGAGGCGGGATTTGAACCCGCGGCCATAGGGTCTCATGCCCTATTGCTCTAACCGCTGATAAACTCAAGCCCCGCCTGAAGCGACGAAATTGAGTGACGTACAGTGAGCGTACAAAAAAAAAAAACATGCATATTGCAATGCAATTAAATACTCGATGCGTTGGTCAAATTTAGTGAAGCACATGTATATCCCCGTTTAAGTGAGGATTAGCTAACCGTAAGCTCTGGGATTATTGTAGCAAGGAAATGCGGTCTGGGAAAATTGCCAGGATTTTCGTAAATTTGTGAGGTGAAATTTAATTTTAGTAATTTTTGTATAAAATTTATTTTTACTGTAAAGAGTTTGCGTGATTTTTAATGTCTTTATTATGATTCGTTCTTAGTATTGATGTTTGGTGGATTATAATATTTTTATATAATATTTTTTTATAATATTTTTTTAATCTACTATTTGCTGTGTTTAAATTGAAAGCCCGATATTACAAAAGTGCACTGGCTCCTGCTTATTACTATAACTTGTTTATTATAAGTTTATTAATAATTACAAAATGTTCTTAATTCTTGTTATTTTTTTATATAATGCGTCAGAATCCAGGCATCCTTATGATAAGTGGACGGATTCAGATGAAATTTGTCTTAGTAAATTTCTAAAAACTGGTCTAGTCAACTATTAATCCTATTAACTTTTTATTTTTTTAGACTTGTCTGTTTGTTTATTATTTATACAGCAAATAACATGACGGGAACTTCTAGTATCAAATTAGTTTTTAGTTTAATTTATTATTATTAAAGTACAGATATCAGATTTAGTAGAAAATTTGCAGTCGTCGAAAATTATGCATTTTCAGTTTATTCGCTTTAGTATATTAACATTAAATATTTTTGTACAACGCGCAGTTTGAGCAGAAAATATTTATTTTAATTGACTTTCGAGTCCCCTACGTAAAATAAGAATTTCATATTTCCAAATAGGGTTTCTCAAAACATAATGAATATTGGTTTAATTTAATTTTGCATGATGATATCTATCTCTCTCGCTTACGTGATTCGATTTTATGTTTTTAAAGGGTTTCAAATTATGTCTCTAGTTGGTCTCTAATTAAATTTCACTATGGGGATGTTATTAAAAAATAAAAGAAACTATATTATGGAAAACTGGGAACAAACATACTTAATCACTTGCACACACACACACACACACACACACGCATTCACACTCAAAGCCCCACACTACGTTCAAAGACATGTATAGTGGGTGCCGGAAACATTCACATCACACACACATTACACCCAGAACCAGAAGCACAAATATCCCTTTGGGAGGAATTTGTGCTCCTGCCGGGAATCGAATCCAGGACCCACGGCGCAGAGGGCAGACACCTGTCCACAGCGCCAACTGGGTCGTCAAACGTTCAGATTTATAATATTAGTAGGATAAAATAAATCATATGTCATATGTATTATCGTTTTTGTTTTATTTATTTAGATTTATTATTGGATAAATATTTGTTTAATAAGTTTACTCACATTTACATATCACCTGCAGGTTTGCCTGAAAATCAGCGTCGAGTTTTGTGCTTGACTTTTGTGCTGAGGCAAACCCATTTTGGCATGCATAATATATGTATAATATATAAATATTATATCATTAATTATTAGTTCATAAGTGTTTCACTGTTATTGTTATTTGTAATATTATTTTTTTGCTACGTGTCGAAATAAATTATTTTTCTTTCTTTCTTTTCTTTATATTATGATTGCCATAGAATTTGGATCGTTGATATATTTATAGTCGACATTACAGCAGCTGTTACGATTTTAATAAATAAGTTTATAACAATAGTAAATATTCCTAGTAGCCCAGGATCGACCCAAGTCGTGTACAAGACCTTTACCATTTGCATCAAATGGCTTTGTGGTTGGTCGGAGAGATCAATGCCGTTTGCTCCAAATGACTTAGCGGTCTCCCAGACCCCGCTATATAGCTATTAACTCTCTAATCGACCTAACGACAGCCCTGGCATCTGAGACTGGTTGCAATTCAACTATAATTGAGCCAATCCATCAATGTGAAGGTACTGAAAACTTAAACAGTATACGGTTCAGCTCTCTATATAGGTAAGACGTAATTCTGATACGTGGAAAACAATTTGAGAGTCAAAACTTTTGAAGGAAACATCTAGGTCCTTGATTGAAAATGTTTGGATGTTTTCTTATTTCTGATTTGCTAGCGTTCAACCTCTATCTCATCGGTTGTCTTAGAATGCCTGCTCGTAGCAATAGCAACCGGAATCTTATTTAGTGATATATTTATAGCCATATATTTGAGCGTTACTACCCTCAAGTAGAAAAGTCTATGGCCATAAATATAACACAAATGTATTTCGGTACAGCGTAGCATGAGAAAATGCCCTAGTATTACGGATTTTTTAAATATAGTAGTTAATTTGGAAAGGAAAAGTATCTTTTGAGTTGAATCTTCCTAGCATATCTAATGTTATAAAAACAAAATCATTTTGTTACTAAACCGCATCGTGTGAACTGAAACCAACTGAAACCTGATTGGACGCCTCACTAAAACGCCTATTTATTTCATCAATTTATTACAATAACACCTCTGAAGCTATGCAGGCAACCGTCAGATTCATAAATAATCTATGAATGCCAGTAATTATGATTTCACCTAAGTAAAAATAAATAAGGCAGAACAATTTCTTATCGGTGTTTTGCCTTTGGCTCGTTGTTAACTTTTAAACCCTATCCATCCCAGGAGAAACACTATTACTACTCAAGGGTTTTATATACCCCAATATATTTAAAAAAATACACAAAATATTATAATCAAATTTAGGATTAGCTTACGTTGAGAGAAAGTGCGTTTCATTATTGCAAAAATATTAACAAATATTTAACTCCTGGGGTTTGGTGGACCTCCGGGTAGGGTTTTAAAGGTTAACCTTATACGCAGAAAAAGGCTACCATTGCTGAAATCTGCTAGAGTAGTGACAGTATCATGGGATACCACTCTACTTAAAATAATAACATGTAAACCAATATAGGATTTTCCGGCGTGGTTAGCAGTGACTTATAACAATATTAATATTAAAATACTTTTAAATGAATACTAGGTAAGGCTAGGTAATAGCTTGTCTATACACTACCCACAGTAATTTTAACGAAATACTTCATATTTGGTAGATTGTTATCAAAATATGTAACGTAAATATAGCAAGATGTACGACTGTCGATCAGCTGATTGATTTAATATCGTTTCCATAATAATATAATAGGCAATTCAGTGATTCTTGGACATACTGATTGTCATTATGAGTATTGTTTAAATCTATCTCAGATTAAAACGCAAATAATTTAATAATTAAGTTATGTTTGCGTGCCCAAAGGGGGCGGGTTAATATCTACTGCATTTTGCTTGATAACAGGGCACGAAACTCACTGAGCTACGACTTTTCTCATATTTTTTACATTAGCGAAAATACCCATCAAGTCTTCCCAAAGCACTCTATGCTGTTAAAAATAAAGCTTTAAATCCCACAGGTCCTTTATTTTCAGTGGGTGTCAAAAATGTAGATTCCATTCGTGCGTGCATATCAAACTACAGAAAACAGTGTAATTGTTATTCAAGTCGGGAATGCCGAGCTCTCCCGGAAATTGCCCAGCTCTTCCGAATATTGTCGAACAATTCCGAATATTGCCGAGCGATTCCGCCTTTCAAAAGGCACTTTGGTGCACGAATGGTCGCATACAATAACTTCTATTTAATGGGGACCTTTTGGTGTAAGCAGTTTTTAAGGAAATGCAGGAATTATTAAGGTCCGGGCATGAAATAAAGAACTTGTTTCATAGGAGAAGCATAATGTTAGAAACAAGTCTTACAAGGTACTATAAAACCATGGAATCAAGACTAAGCCCTTTATAACCCCGAAACGGCTTCTTCTAGTACCACAAAATATAATATGTTGTGTTATATTTATGAAATGGTATTTTTGAGCTCTTATTTGTTATCCAACTAAAATCTGGAATTTGTAAAAAAAAAAACGACTTTATCGGAAACTCTATATCCGTTCCGGTTATCAACGTTAGGAATATATATTTTTTTGGGAGTCTTCAAGTCAAGAGTGAATAGGTACCTTCTAGGCAAGCATGCTACATCTTCGGCCGCATCATCATCAAAATAAAAAAATTGAGAGACGAGACGAGAAAGTCACTCGCCTGATGGTAAGCGTTACGCTTGCCTATTACAGCTCAGTGCCTCCAAGAATTTTGAACTTATGTCGATCAAAATTCTGAGCGGCAAGGCGCTGACTGCGCTCGTCACCCTGAGATATTAAAACTCTTTATGCTTTATAATTTCACTGACAACATTGTCCTTCAATCCGAAATACAGTAATGTTTGCACACTACTGCTTGGCAGTTCATTTATTATTTTAACACATTATTATAAAATCTGAAATAGACTGACGGTACAGAACCTTTTTATTTATATCACGTAGGTACTAACACGGTAACATAAAAACAGAATACAGACTTTGACAAAATTAGATACTCGTAAATAACCTAATTTGTAGCTACGAGAGGTGAAAAATAAACAGTATTTGAGACAAAATCTTATTTGAGGATCGGTGTTGTTCTTAATTCCAATTATTCTTTAGTTGAGAATAAATAATAAAATTTCTAAAGCCCTATTACTGATAAGATTAGCTTTTCATAAAACACAATCTTTCAAACAACAAATCCGTATCTCACAACGTATGCTGGAGATACGTACCCACGAAATAGAAGTCACAGGGAAGCAAATTCGTTTACCTGGACATCATATTTTTTCCAGTTATATTGATTTAAAAACCAAAATACTAAGTAATTTAACTGATTTTTATGAAATTGTCAAAATAATTTTTTTTGAATACGTTTATGATGCACAAGGCAAATTGCACAAGCGATTTCTGGCAACTCCAAAATAAAAACAAATCAGTCAATACTACGCAATGGTTAAGATAATTTATGTATAAGACACATATTAGTTATAATTTGCATAAAAGAATGGAAAAAATGCGCCACTGAATTTCTTGTTTCGCTGTAAATTTGCGAATCAGATTCATTAACTTTCATGAGTTAACAACTATTGAAATGTACAAATATTCTTTTTTATATTTGAATTTTAATTTTTTCAGCTAATATATCCATGATGATTTTTTCAAACACAAGAATAGTTTACATTTTTGTAAGACAGTATGGAAATCCCTGGATAAATAGACACTAAAAAGTCAGTCCTTGTAAGCAGGTCAGCCTATCTCATATCCATCGGGTCTATGTAAACAAAACGATGAAATGCTTCTATCAACAGAAGCTACTGATCTCAAAGCTCGTTGAGCAATACAGAATCTTCATTTATTCTGTGGTAAGTATAATCATGCACTGAAAGATCGCAATGAATGATTGCCATATAAACTACGAATCTAGTTCTACGAAGTTATCTAAAAAGTTCAACTGATAGTAAAGCTATACGAGCAAGGACTTATACATAGTAGTATAAGGTCGATTTTCGGTTGTAGATTTGGCAATTTGGAAACTAACAACTCTGTGGATAAGTTTGTTGTAATAGGTCTCAGAATAAGTACTAAAGGCTAACTGAATGAAAGATCGTTCATGTTGCGAAATCAGTGACCGAGTTTCTTGAGAACAAAGTTGCTAACGGCACTGTTGCTGTCCAACTTAAAATAAAAGATGGTTGTCTTATTTTTTCGATTATATAATTATATAATAAGATTTATGCAAAATGCAGCGTTCAGGCCGACCAATTTATTTGTAATCTGTATATATATATATATTTTATGGTCAGCTATCTCTACAAAATGATTTTGGTTTTTAAATTTTGTAAATCTATAAATACTGCGTAAGTCTTGTGATATTCTTAGATAAAACATAATAATATGTAGTATTTTAAAACGCACTAAAAGTATTTCAAGGTATTGATTTTTATGAATCGTAAACTGTTTTATATAAACATCATAATGGTTTATTAACAACTAGATGACCCGCTCGGCGTCGCCCGGGTAAAAAAAAACCATACACAAGCGCTTTTACATTTACAGCTCCACATAAAAGGTACTATGTCTTGTGTCGTGGGGCCGTAAACATTAACACCACACACACAAATTTTCCGTGGGGAGAAAGCTTGTGTTCCCACCGGGATTCACCCAGTTCACTCAGAAAGTACTATTGAAGACTTTTTGGTACAACTCATGAAAGCCAACATTTTAGCCATACATTGTATTCACCTAACTGTTTAGTCAGCGTACGCCGATAAAGCGGCCGGTTAGTAAATTTTTCGCCGAATTGTCTTACGAATATTATTATTTCGAACTAAAAACTCCCCTTTATCCCAACAAAACATGCCCTAGCCTATGACACTCAAGGATGGTGTAACTATCTATTATTAAAGGAATTTTCAGAATCGTATTCCAGTAGTTGTAGATATTACTTTTTACAAACAAACAAACTTTACCTCTTAATAATATTAGTTTAAGACTATGAATGCTCCGTAGTATTATATAAAGCTGTGATATAAAAAAAATTTTGCTGGCTTGCGAAATAAATAACTTTATAAATAATTAACATAATCTTGTTCAATATTAACAATAAAAGAACCCTTATGAGCAAGGAAAATCGTGGAAAGATTTCTTATCCAATTTGTTATCATCTCAGAGCAGAAAATTCGCAGCGCAAGTGAGTTTCAGAATATGTGGTTACTTTGAGATTCATTGACGTATTTAACGCTCCAGGGTAGGATCAGGCAACACTGTCATTTTTGCATAACTTTTTACACACGACACCCCCATATAGGTCTCATCTTGGTACTCGACGTGGTAGGGTTGTCGACAACCGGCCCACGGTCTACACAGTCCCTTTATGTAAAGAGATGACAAACAGCGGTTTAAGTATAAAATTAATATTAAAATATAAAATGTTTATGTTTTCATCACTGTAACTCGCCAAATGTAAACAGCTCAAAACTGATATACCTATACAACTCTTTGAAAAATATATAACGTTCAATTACAGCTGTTTTACTCTTCCCCTTCGTACAAGTAACATCAAACAAACTAATTAAAATTCAGATAAGCGATACATTTTACGGTGTAAAAGGTGTAATAAGTGACTAGCTAATTATAATTTGATTAAAAGGCTTTCCGAGTATTGCCGCGAAAGTGAAAAAATGGCGTTGTTGATTTTGTATAATTTTCCGAAAACTGTGATTCTTCGAGTGTTAATGTGTAATAATGGTGGATTATTAACTGCTAATACTTAGTAAACGTGCATAAGTGTACACACATCATACAAAGTTGAAAAACGTGATTTTCGCCTTCGCTCTAAAACTCCAATAGAAGTTGTAGTAAAATTTCTGCCACTTTACTAGTACCTCCACCTTTTTTGTGAAGTCGGTAGAAACCTCCCCCTCTCTTTTTTTTTCACTTGCGGGCGCCATTTAAAAAATTATATAGCCTATGTCACTACAATTCTCACGAATACTTGACTATGACTGGACCTTGACTCTTTTACTTAACTTGACTGTGACTTGTGACTAGTGTCTAGGATATTTAATATGAAATACACTTAAAATATATTATTACTTGACACTGGCAAAATGCACAAGAATGCGAAGCAAACATTAAAAAAAAAGCTTTCAATTCCGATCACTTCGCACATAATGATCCTGTAAGGTTTCTATTGTACGATTACAAGTATACTCTGTTAACTGGTAATTTGTTATTTCAAGCATTTTACTGATACCAAAACAATGCTATTTATACTTGCTTTTAAGTTGCCGTATGGCAACTATCTTTTGTACTTTCAGTTACTGAATGTTCTGTCCTGCATTTCTCGAAATAAGCACTAAAATACACGTATTCAACTTAAGATCTATAATATAACATATAGACTACTAAGTGACACCGTTATATGGTAGATATGCCACAAATGCGACCGAAGCATTTTGCTGCCAAATTTACTATGCGAAACGCAAAAGAGCGATAGATATTCCTTGGAGTTTGTGTTTCCTGATGACAATATGAGAGTCTTTAAGTCGCGAGTGAATGGGCATCTAATAGGCAAACGTGCTCCATCGTTGACAGCAATGTTTTTGTAGTGAATAAACGTTTGCCTATCTTGGATAATTAAAAAAGCTCTAATTGTTTAGTCGAAAAGTAAAAAAAGACAATAAAATAACAGATAAACACTGAAATTCTAACGACTGTCCTCTTTTCTAGTATAAATTTAATTAATTTACTATACTTATATAAAATTAAATTTGGTACACCGTGAGTAGGTATACCAATTTTTATAAGTAAAATTACGTACAGATTGAACTAAGTATACTATAGAAAGTATAGGCATTGCTTGTTGGTCTCCTGTAGTGTGCCTTTGCTGAAATATAGATCGTAAAGCTCAGCTGGATACTACATACAAGTATGGATAGGGCCTAGACTTATGCAAGATAATTTTAGGCTTTCCTTTGGCAACATTGAACCTGAAAAGGTAAGTTTATTTAAGGCTCGATGTGGCAGACGTCTGTTTTGAATTTGAAGCCGCGATAAAACTGGACCACGCATCAAAGATTTAATATTCACAGATCAGGTCAGTCTTGTAGCTTAATACCGTGAATGAATTTTGGGAATAGAGTTGCGTAGATTAAAAAAAAAACAAACGCATTCACACTCACAGCCCCACACTAAGTTCAAAGACTTGTATCGTGGGCGTCGGAAACACTCACATCACACACACATGACACCCAGAACCAGAAGCACAAATATCCCTTAGGAAGGAATTAAGCATACTATTAATTGATACTGGTCTGTGATTGGAGGATATTTCTATCATTGGGAACTCGAGAATTAACACGTCGTATTAATTTTAGAGCCTGGAAAAATAGATAGATAGATGGATATACTCATTATTAAAGACCTTAAATAAAAAAGAACGCAAATAGTAGGTACCTACAACTAATAACACAAAATTTATAAAAGTGTAAAAATAGGCAGTCTTATAACTGAAAGCGATCTCTCCCGGACAACCTTTGGATTGAGAGGAATGACGCAAAGTAATAGAAAAATACCGTTGCGCAATAAGAAAAATTAAAACCTTTATGTTTCTTCCAAAGATTTAGGATCAGGGCCATACGTCCCTCTGTTTCACGATTGATTTCCTATACTGTTTCAATTAAAACGTTTATATGGATAAGCTGTAAGTATGTAAGCTATATAATAAAACATGTTTCCGCTATTCAAGGAGCCGTGATAAATGTCCCCGACACCATTTTCCCGTCCTGATTCGAAGAAACACCCGAATAATGTCGGACGCCTGCGTTGTGAAGGAAATCGGCGCTTTTTAGCATGAAATATTTACTTCCTTCATTTCCTTACTGATTTTGATTAGTAAGTGATAGATAATAGATATAGTTTGCCTTTACTGTAAAACAATAGAAATATCAAACAAAACTTACATTATCAAGTTCTCTGTCGTTAATCATGTAGGTATGAACTAATATGAAGTAAAAAATAATATTTTTTATTTGAACTACCTACCGTTGGCTAAGTTTGGTGCGCGTCCTCCTCTAACCAGGAGTATCTGATTCGATTATCGGTGGAAACACAAGTTTTCTCACCAAGGGGAATTAGTGTTTCTGGTTCTGGGTGTTATTGTGTGTGTGATGTGAATGTTTCCGGCATCGACGACACAAGTCATTGAACTAAGTGTGCTGTAAGTGTGAAAGCGCTATTATTATTTATCGCTATATGTTATTTCCTACGTTATTATGGGTCCCGGGTTCGATTCCCGGCAGGGGCACAAATTCCTTGCCAAGGGGTATTTGAGCTTCTGGTTCTGGGTGTAATGTGTTTGTGATATGAATGTTTCCGGCACCCACGATACAATTCTTTGAACTTAGTGTGGGGCTGTGAGTGTGAATGCGTATGTTTGTATTATGCGTTTTTAGAAGTATATCCTAAGATTCGTAAATAAAACCATATTCACACACACATAAACTTGTATGATTTGTTTTTTTTTATGTATGATAAGCGTTTTACATCCCGCCTAGTACGTGAAAATGTGGTCGAGGATGGTAAAACACGCTAGGACTTAAAATACTGTCTCTCAAAACTTGCAAAATTATTATTAGTGATTATGGTAACAGAAAAAGTACATACCTAATAATTAAACGCAAGCAAAGCTTAAAAAACCGACTTCACCACTTTATCTTCGGAACCTTCATCACATTAAATGTATTAAACTTACAGGTTTCTAACGAAACCTTAATCAGCACCAGCTCTCACAAATTAGTACCAATTTCTTACACAACTTAAACATGCCTAGTCTTACCATTTCTACCTTTGTGAAAATAAATAAACTGATTTTTTATTTGATTTAAAACACGCATTATTGACGATAGCTCAAAAACTACTGATCAAATCTTGATAAAATTAGGACCAATGGGAAAGAAAAAGCATATAAACAAAAAAAAAACAAAATCGGTTGGACGTGGAAAGAAGTTATAAACACATAAAAAAGCAGTCGAATTGAGTTCTTCCTCCGTTTTTGTGAAGTCGGTAGAAAAGTTTAATCAAAGGGAACTCATAATTTAGTAAACCAGTTGCTAGTGTATTTGTGTTACCTTTACATCCAGTATTGTACCTCGTAATATCTAACGTCACCAAACCACTCCTACTTGAGGTAGAGAACTATTATTAATATGATGATAGCTTTTACATAATAAACCAAAGACATTATATAATTAGGTGACTGCGGGATTCACGTCCCACAACCAATAGGGACTGAATAAATATTATGATGCGTACCTCTGAGTACACTTGATAAAACAAGGTTTATGATAAATTGGGACACCAGTGATATTTACCGTTTTCATGTTATCCGTTATTCATTTTTATAGGGCATAACTTATAGAGTTCATTGACACTAGAATATTTTTTCAAAGTAAAGCCAGATGTTTCTATAATCATAACGACCACGTAAAAGCCATTCTAGAAAGATGATAGAAGAAAGTTTTAATGCTTGCTAATAAGAACTAATATTTTCATCAGCAATTGAGAACATTATAAAAAAATTCAGTTTCATATGAACAAATGACGGAAATACTTACCTATTATAGGTAATTTTAACAAAGTCTGACTTCTACTAAATTGTGTATCTATGCTCTGGAACAGACAGCGTTGAATAGATAAAGATTGTCGGATCTTGGTTAAAAAACCTTAGATATCCACGATCTCACTATGTGGTACTGACCTAAATATCAAAATTCTAACATTAAATATGAAGTCAAGATATTTTTTGTACAATCGGCAGCATTTAAGTGTAAACATCTCCAAATATTCAAATATATAAACTTATAATGTGTAAAACTGTAAATAATAGTTAATTTGTCATAATATAACATTTAGCGCTACATAATAGGCACCTACTTAGGTTAACAAATAAAACCATAAAAATGTACAGCTATAATTCTTCCAGATAATAACCAATACAAGATAATACCTTATTATAAATTGAATGTCAGAAAATTATATTGAAATATCATTTCATTCAATTATATTAAAATATCATTACAGAATTAAAATGTCAAAGTGCCTACTTAAATCCCATAATGTCCGCAAGATATAATAAAAAAAATTGTTATTGTAAGAATAATACTAGGCTTTCCGTGGATACAAAAATGAAGTATTACACAATTTCATGCACTTAAACGGTTTCTATTTTTAATTTTATTTTCTTTTTTTTATTCATGATAGGCAAACGTTTGACCGCCATCTCGCCTGATGAATTTGTGCAGTTTTACTGATTTCAATCAATTACAGTTGAATTTTTATTGCGAATTCAAGTTTATGCATAAATACTGTTTATATTAGTAGTTAAATACATTTACAAATGTGAAGATGTTAACATGTTAATGCAGCCGACTGTACTGCGTCCAATAATTAAGGGTGAAGGTAGATGCGTCCATAATACTTATTTGTTCTACATACTGGAATACATATTTACATTTATGTTACATACACCATACACAATTTTAATATTGTTAAAATTCTTTGCATTTAGGAACGACACCAGTTCGAATCGTGATAAAATATTCAGTTAACAATACCTATCAACAATAAATCATCCATATCGCAGCATTATGACATAAAACACCCAAAATACTTTGATATTAAAAGCCCAAAGTAAAAGCAAGGTAACAACTATAATTTACGAAATGAGCTTGCGTAATAGTACATTTTGGTAGAAAAGGCAGAAATAAGAACCGAGATAAATTGCTAAGATACCACTTTTGTTAATGTTACTATACAAATTAGTATGACGTTTAACTTGATCGAGTTTTATACACCGGTTTTTAGATAAGTAGGTACATAATAGTTTTATTTTTCAATCTTCGTTTCGCAATCTTTTTGCATTTAACCAAATTCAAGTAATGTAATATTTCATATTACATATTGCATCGAATAAACAATTAAGATCAAAGCTTCACACGACAGAGATGCGCATGTTGCGCTGGCGGATGTCACATTAATAGATACAGTACCCAACATTCACATCAGAGTAAGCTATAAAATCACACCAATCTCAGACAAAGTCAAAGAAAAACGCCTGCGATTGATACCAACTACAATACGAAGACGCCATGGAAGACCACCCTTCTTCGCTGGCTGACGAAGGAAGGAAGGGCCTGAAGAAAAGTAAAATAGACTTGGCGACAGCGCAGAACAGAAATATATGGAGAGATTGCTTAATGTGATAAGGCACATTGCATACAAATTATATATTTCGTTTTTTACTTTCATTATATGTTATTCACTGTGTTATGTATTTATATTATTGGTGTTTAATGAAAAAAATATGAGCATTTGACCAGTATTATTAATCAGGATCTCGGTAACGGTTTCAACGATTTTCATGAAATTTTGTATGCAGGGGGTTTCGGGGGCGATAAATCGATCTAGCTAGGTTTCAATTTTAAAAAACGTCGTTTTATCCGTGTTTTCAGCCGAGCAAAGCTCGGTCAGCCGGGTACTTGTACCTTATAAGATAATATTTCAAGATAAAATCTACGACGATCGCGACGATCACTTATATTGGTATCTTTACGTAATTTTGCAAGCCTAGTTTTATTATATGCGTTTATTTTACCCACATAACTGTCATCATGACATCTATCATGACACCTATTATTAAGGAAAACAACTGACTCCAAAATTGCATACCTCTACGCATCCGGGTGCAATAAATATCTACTGTGACAAGGGTTGCCTTTGTAAAGGGTAGGTTTGTATAACAAATGTAGTTTCTCAATAATATTGTATTTGTTGCATAAGCAGGAGCTTGTTTTCTACCGTCGACCGCATCGTCGCTTTCCATCAGGTGAGATAGCAGTCAAACGATAGCCTATTGGTCATTAAAAAATGCAAGTATGTTAGGTACATTACGACTAGACCACTTTAACTAAATTACGTGTAATATTATAATTTCGAAGATAAGAAAGAGAAAAAAGTGTCTATCTGTTTTTTACCTTTTTTGAGCAGGTCTTCGTGAATATATAAAAATAATCTAAAATTTCAAGGGAATGGATTTAAAATCACAAATATTTCTAGTTACTTTCAGATCCAGATAAAGGTAATGCTGCGCGTATAGCTATTGTTTATTGCCATAACATATAAAATATAAAGGATCTTCAAGGCACGGGTGAATAGATATATTTTAGGCAAACACGCTCCATCGTCGACGGCAAAGTTACTTACCATCAGGTGAGATAATAGTTAAATATTTGCCTATGCCGAATAAAATAACATTTATGTAAATAAACGTAAACAACGCTTTCACATTCACAGCCCCACACTAAGTTCAATGACTTGTGTCGTGGGTGCCGGAAACATTCACATCACACACACAATCACACCCAGAAACAAATTTCCCTTGGGAAGAAAACTTGTGTTCCCGTCGTGAATCAAACCCGATACCCCCTGCTTAGAAGGCGGACGCGCACCTAGCCAAAGGACAAATCAATATAATTTCATAACAACAACAAAATAAAATAGAAGATATAAAAAACTTGGCACTGAAACATTTGATTACACAGATAAACTGAAAACGAACTCTTATTTATATTATAAACAAAACATTAAATATAGTGATAGTAAACATCTTAAATAGAAAGAATTGCCGAAACCCGCTCACAAATAAACATTATTTCGTTGATAAAAATAGTAATGTTGATTTTTTTTTACATATACCCTTTCAAACTCACAGCCCCACACTAAGTTCGCTGACTTGTGTCGTGGGAGCCGGAAACATTCACATCACACACAATCACAACCAGAACCAGAAACACAAATTTTCCTTGGGGAGAAAACTTGTGTTCCCGCCGGGAATTGAACCCCTGCTTAGAAAGCGAACGCCACTCAACTAAGCCAACGGGCAGTTCAATTGATATAAAACATGTTTTTATATTAATGAGTAAGGAGTCTAGCAAGTCAAGCCAAGCTTTTCAGTTCACTGCCACCCTGAGTTTGAACTTATGTAATTTGAACTCCTGAGCGGCAAAGGACTGCGCTCATCAAAAATCAAATCTATTTAAGCCCTGTAATTTCACTGGAAATAATCAATCCAAAAATACAGTGTTTGCACACTACTGCAAACATTGCTGCACCATTACTAGCAATAGTGTGGGACTGTCTCAGGCGGACACTGCAAAAAAGTCCTCCCTCCCACTACAATATAATATACTAGCCATGCTATGCGGCTTCGCCCGCTATTATCAAGTAAAAAAAGTAGCCTATGTGTTAATCCTAGAAATAATTTATGTACATTTCAAATTTCATCCAAATCCATTCAGCCGTTAAAGCGTGAAGAGGGAACAAACATACTTACACATTTACACACAGACTTTCGGATTTATAATATTTGTAGGATTTGTCTAACAAAGATTATGTGATGAGTTGTCGTATAATTCAGATCACTGCGTTTGAAACATGTCACTTGAATCCCACGCATGATACAAGATGATCTAGGGTATCAACATGAAAATGACGAGAAAATATATCTTGTCATTTTCGTTTCGATATCCTTTGGCAGTCTAATCCGGTTATATCCGATATATTGGATAGTATCATTTGACCCTTCATTTCTCCACAGCTTACATATTTTCTGTTGAAGGCAACGATATACCGTTGGTTGTATTTTGATTGCTGTAGAAGTAGGTCTTGAGAGTAACCACATCATTTCTTACCATCAGGTGAGATAGCGGTCAAACGCTAGCCCATCAAAGATAAAAAAATAAAAAGCTTCATAAACCGGTCCTATCTGATAAACTGATGATGTATGATTCTATGCTCAATAAACAATTATAAAAACACTAGCTAGCGACCAAATCCGGCTTCGTGCGGTTAAAATGAAATAAAAACAAAAAAATCGCATTCTCACTCATTGAGTTCACTAAGTTTAAAGACTTGTATCGTGGGTGAACCATTTACATCATACACACGAATACACCCAGAACCAGAAGCACAAATATCCCTTGGGAAGGAATTTTTGCTCCTGCCGGGAATCGAACCCAGGGTCTAAAATAATTTAACGCAAGCAAAGCTTAAAAAAACCGACTTCACCGCTTTATCTTCGGATCAGATTAGATGTACTAAACACGCATTATTGACGATATTTCAAGAACTACTGATCAGATTTTGATCAAATTTAAATGGGACCAACTGGAAAGTGTTGCTTTCCAGTTAAACCCATTTAAATCTAAAAAAAATAAACGGTTCACGTGGAAAGAAGTTAACAACACACATAAGAAAAAAATACAGTCGACTTGAGTACCTCCTCCTTTTTTGAAGTCGATAGAAAAGGAGGTGAAAATTTGATGTTGCTGACTGGTTTGGCCCTTGGCGGCCGAGCAACTCCAGTCCGTGAATTATTTTTCGGTTGCTTTAACCTTTGATATCTTTTATAAAGTATAAGTTATTATGATTCACTGTAAAAGACAATTATAATCTATATTTTATGCCCAAGATTAATATCATATTTGGATAAGAATTAATAATGTCGCAAATAACGCAATTATAAATTAAAGTTATGGTTACTGTGAGTCAACTGTAACAGATAGAGATATGTCATCGCGGATGTTTCTTTAGGATTTAAGCAGTACTACAATTCTTAAGTAAATCTAGCTATCTATCTTTACATATTGATAAATTTTGAAAGGAATAATTATCGCTAGATCATCGCTTGATTATCGCTATGGTTTGAATCCCCGGCCATAGGGTGTCATGCCCTAACCACTGAGCTACTCAAGCCCTTCCTGAAGCGACGAAATTATCCTCTCTACATAGTAGGTATAAAACAAAGTCGTTTTCCGCGTCTGTCTATCTGTTTATCCGCTAACTCCTCCTAAAACACGCAACGGATTTTTAAGCGGTTTTTAATTTGTAGCTACTTTTTTCCTCAACAAAAATAACGAGCATTTCCAGTGCATAAATAAGTAATAAAACTGACTGCAGCTGTAATACATCATAGGTAAAAATACTTCTGTATCTATATATTTTGACATTCCTAAATAGGTAAATTTCTAATTCATAATAAAAATATTAACATATCTTTTTATACTAGCAGTGAGCATCCAGACAAATACTTACCATAAAAGCTTGCAATGAAGTGAAAACGCTTTATCGTAAAAATCTACAAACTGTATAATCCGCAAATATTCTAGTCACAACCGGATATAAATCTCTTTATTCATACAAAGAGTAACGACTCACCGCAAGTGTCCTAAACCTACCGGGTCAGAGCGGCGGTCACTTCTCACATTTGCATTTTATGTTTTTGCCAAGTGCCAACCCAGTTTTCTGTTCTGATTGGAGTGTAGGTGATTCGAGAATAGGTTTTAAGAAATTATTTTCTGTGCAATTAATTCCTTTAAACCTATTTTTACAAGCTTTTATTTAGTTTCACCTGTCTCTTTGTCTGCCTATTTGTTGGTCTGCAATCAAAGCTAAATGAGACCCACTTTCCGATGTCCGATTGGACTCACATTTGGTGTACTGATGCATTTTCGGTAATAGTACAATGATATGGTACCAAGGAGCTGATGATGGAGACGGCAGATGGGCATAGAAACTTCTGAACTAAATAAGATAAACCCATCGAGTTTGGGCTCGTTTGATTCGTCTTGACCACTTCTCTGGTTATATAACTTTTTATATAGTTTTTTATTTACAACTGGTCAAAAGTTTTATTTAATTCAATTAAATAAAACTTTTGTTTTCAATTGACAATTAGAGAAACGGTTAAGCCTTTAAAGTATATAAATGCCGTTTGTTGATTTTGTGTTATTTTACAAAACTTACGATTCTTCTATTGTTAGTACAAAGTTAATAATGTAATTTCTGTTTATACTCCAAAACTCAAAAAAAAAGTTTTAGTAAAGTTTCTTCAAATTTATCAGGGCATGCTTTGAATTGGACTCCCTCACTATAATTTGACTGTGACTGGTGGCTAGGAATACTTTTGTAAAATTATAAAATACTAGCCGTGCCCCGCGGTTTCGTCCGCGTTAATTTAGTTAAAAAGTAGCCTATGTGTTACTCCAAAACTAATCTATCTACATTCTAAATTTCATCGAAATCGATTTATTCGTTACGGAGATACGTGGTAACAAACATTGACAAACATAAACTTTCGCATTTATAATATTAATAATAATAATAGGGAAAATCATACTTAAACTTGTAAGCTCGATGTAAATTTTAAGAAGCTGCTCCAGCTCGATGACGCTTGTTCACAATCAAATTCCCAATTACTAAGTGCCCATACTATTTTGTTGATTTAAATGCAAATAAGTACCGATCCGTGCCTCCTATTCAAATATACTTATCTGGTCTTTTAATACTGGTACACTTATAGATCCACGGCCTCTCGTGCCAGAAAAGTGTCGGCCGAATTTCTCGCCACGCCAGCCTCAACGATATCATCCGCCGGGCTTTTACCAGCGCCAACGTTCCAGCCATTCTCGAACCGAATAGTCCGAAGGTAAAAGACCCGACGGCATGACTTTATTTCCATGGAAGGTGGGACGACCTTTAGTGTGGGATGCAATTTGTGTCGACACTTAAGCTTTGTAACATCTTCGTGAAACACAGAATGGGGTTGGCATCGCGGCAACTTCGGCAGAGCAGCACAAACGGCGAAAATATGGAAACCTCAACAGCGGTTACATATTTTAGCCTTATTGGTATTGAGTCACTGGGCCCGTGGGGACCGGAGCTCATTCTATTTTCAAAAATCTATTAGAGCGCCTTGTTGAGGTGACGCGCGTTCAAAATGCTGGCACTTATTTGGCCCAACGTATTAGCATTGCAATTCAGAGAGGCAATCCCGGCAGCATAATGGGAACGCGACCCACTGTTAGTGGGCTTGAACAATTGAGTTACCTATAAGCTCGATGTCTTATAAGTAACATAGGTCTTTGCTGTATATAGTTTTAGTTTAGTTTTAGGAAATATAGGCTATTGGCCCGTAGATATCTGGTCTTTTGCAAGATACTAAGGAGAGAAACGAACCGGGTACTTTTTCCGCTACTACTAAATGTGTTATACGCATTTCTATCATAGTATTCATGTTGCGAATTTCTAAGGTAACTGCCATTACGTATCCTTTTTATTTTTTTATTTTTTCTGTCCTAATAACGCTACCCACTGGTAGTGGGCTTGAGCACTTGAGTTACCTATAAGCTCGATGTCTTGTAGGTAACTTAGTACTTTGCTGTACGTAGTTTTAGTTTAGTTTTAGGAAATATAGGCAATTGGCCCGTATTATTACGTATCCTGTACCTGAAGTCATATCATATAATAAATTATCTTTGAGCACCGACGTACTGCAAGTCCCGCGTGAATCTGTCATACTATAGACAGTTATTTAATTAAGAACTTACGTGTTCTACTTCAGGAAACTTCAGGACTTAGAGCTATATTGAAGAAGTTGTTGCAGGCAATGCTTTAATAACTTAGTATTAGGAAGCTGTACTGTTACGGAGAGGAAACGTAGCTGTTTGTGTGTGTGCGTGTGAGTGAATGTTTGTTACCACCTATCTCCGTAACGAATAAACCGATTTTAATGAAATTTAGATGTAGATTATAATGTCGTTTTTTTTTTATTCAAGATAGACAAACTTTTGACCACTATCTCACCTGATGGTAAGCGACGATGTGGTCGACGATGGAGCAAGCTTGCCTAGAAGATACATATTCACTCGTGAGTATTTGAGTATTGTACTCATCAGGAAACACCGACTCGGGTAAGGAGTTCCATTCCTTTGCGGTTCGCACAATGAATGTGGAGGCAAAACGCTTAGTGCGCATTTGTGGAATGTCCACCATATAGCGGTGTCGCTTAGCAGTTTGTCTGCTTGTCCGATGATAGAACGGCTACTTTTTTACTGAATTAACGCAGGCAAAGCCGTGAAGCATGGCTTGTATGAAATATTTTTAATACTCGACCCAAAAACTTTAAAGGTCTGTCTGTAAAGGTAAAGATCCCAAACGCATGAATAAATTTATCCGGTTTTTGGGTATCATACCCAAAGACTGGAAATAGAACCCTAAACCATATGTCTTGTCAGTCTGTCCCTAATAATATTAATAATTATTAAACTTAAGCAGATGTCTGTCGTATGTTTGAACACGCTTGATATGTAATTATTAAAATGTAATTATACTAAAGGGCCTCTTAGCGTTGGTTACGGCTCCGCCATGCCTAACAAAGGTCCGGGCATAGACCCGTGAATTGAATTACATATTTATGTAAGTACATGAAATAATAATTTAAAATTATATTAGGGTGGATAAAAAAAATTATATCATGTTTTTGTTTTATTATAATTATAAAACGGTTTTATTAAGGTAATCAAATTTCTTGGATATAAAAAATAATGTTGTTAGGTTTACAGCGTTAGTATTAACCTTAAAAACATTACTAAATTCCTACCATCCAATTATTATACTGAGTAGGTTTAAGAATTAATAAATTATGTTGAACCTCATGAAAGAAAAAACCAATAAGCCGGCATAAGCCAGCTTATTGACTTTATCAGCGTACGGTTTCAGCCGTACACTGAAAAAAATAATTAGATACGCAAACGGAGAAATTATAAAGTCTCCATTAAAAAAGAAATCTAAATACTAAACATCGCAAACGTCGTATCTCAATATTAACTATATTATCGAATCTTACTATACATACAGTGATATTTTATTATTTAAAAGTTAATACTATCGTTACTACTATTACACATGATGTTTCAATTAATTTTATATACGGCCTTAAAACACTTAAAGCAACTTAAGAGCCATTTCGCGCGTTCAGTGAATAATCGAAGATTTTGAGAGCCGTATTTACTATCTTGGGAAAAGATTTCATAATGTTTTATATATGTTAAAAAAGATCAATCTTTGGAATTATTGTCACATAATGTAACAGTTTTTTTAAATATCTCTAATTATTTTATAATAGTTAATCAGAACTTAGTTTTAGTAAAAACAATATCAGAGTAAAATTTAAGATCCTTATACATCGATTAAAATAAATTGAATCGATTAGTTAAATATGCCTAAACATCAAGCACGTAATATTATTGACAGATAATGTAGCGGAATTAAGATTTTTATTTACGTTGATTAATAAAAAAACTAAATAAAAATCCTATTTTAACCCTACTTTACTTCCATTTTTTATTAAAAATAGTGTTATTTCTGACGCAAAATTTATGCGTTTATGTGACTTTAGTCTTTATTAAATCTAAATCAAAAGATAAAAAAATAATCCATTCATTAAATTACTCACAAAATAATATTATATATCATCACTTAAAACTGCTATAAATTGCGATGTAAATGCAAGCGCCGCCGTACATTACGGCGCGAGCGCCTACATTTAGCGAAATGATTCTTAATTTGTCCGAAACTAATCTACAATAAAGTAAGTCGAATTTGTTTTTAGTATGTATAACGTTAATTAAAATATTTCATAATGTAGCATGTTTATGCAACGTAATTCACAGCGTCTAATAATTTAACGCATTTAAATCAAGCAAAGCTTAAAAAACCGGCGAGACAAAAGACTCATTGGCGATAGTAAGCTAGTTGAGTCAAAACTGCAAAGTCTTGGTCACCGACGTAAGATAGCAAGCCTATTACAGCCGCTTGCATTTTGGGGAGTGTGCTCAGGAATTTCATTATATAATTCCTCCATGCTTTTTTAGCATCGAACAACAATACAAACTGTTAAATGTCATCCATTTATGGTTGATATACCTCCATTTCGCTCGAAGCGCTTCATCATCCGCACAGTGAAGGAGTGGAACTCATTGCCTGCGTCTTGGTTCCCTGAACGGTATAATCGGGATGTCTTTAAGTCTAGAGTGAATAGGTACCTTTTAGGCAAGCATGTTCCATCTTCGGCCGCATCTTCACTTTCCATCAGGTGAGATAGCGGTAAAATGCTTGCCTATCCAGCAAAAAAATAATTTTATTGCTTTGTCTACGGAACCCTTGATCAGATCTTGACTATTTTTATGTGGAACTTGACACTATACCCTTTTAAATAAAACATTTTTTTTTATAAATCGGCAAAATATATACAAAAATATACAGTCGTGTATTTTTTTACTTCTCAATTAATAAGAACCTTCTAATTTTTAGAAATAGCTTAAATTTAAAACTGCTCTAAATAAAACATATTAAAATTTCACAAATTATGTATTGTTTGGCCGTAAAGAATATATATCCAGACCACAACTATAATTCTGTTTTTTATAGAATAATTATACGTCCTGGCAACTCTCCAAAACAACCCAAATACCATTGCTTTGCTTCCGTGTTCCTTTACTTTGGTAGTTTTTCGTGAGTCTTACTTTACTACCCCAAAATAAATTACCGACGATCTTAATAAAAGGGATGAATGGTAATACAGAGTGGAAATTCCTGTACGAAAGGACGGACAGCCCTAAATTGAAAGCCCAAAAAATGTTTTCATTAGGGCTTCTGGTAATTTAGAATTATGACTTGTAAAAGTTATTGTTGAACATTTTAGGTTAGTCGTAAAAGATGCAATCAATGTGCAACAGTGGCGTCCTTTTTATCGACGCTGTAAACTTTTAAAGTTTATGTAAATGAGTTAAAGAACTTTAAAATTTATTTTTCATGTTTTATTCGTTACTTATATTTTTCTGTATTTATAACATAGTTATGAATAGTTTTAAAATGCAGCCTATTAAAGTACAAGTTGCTTTTTTCGACCACAATTAATTTGTCTTCCGAATGGATATAAAAAATAGTCTCGCTCTTGATTATAACAAAAGAACATAGTTATTTGATCTCAACTGACATGGTGACATTAGGAGAATAAAACTATTGTCAGTTCATTTACCATTTATTTTTCTCGATCAAGGCGCTTGTTACAGTGCCATAATATTGAATCCTCAATAAAAAATCAAAAATGCTTGGTAAGTAAAGTTTCTAACAATAATTCTCTTTATTTGTGTTGATTATAATAATGCAATAAAAATTGTGGTTTTTTTTTATATATTTTTTTTTTTCTAATTGTACGTAACCAAACTTGAAACCACAATCTCACCTGGAAAGCGATAATGCAGCCAATATTCAATACAATGACATTTTTTTTTTAATTAATTCAAAGCATTAATATTTCCAAAGTCAAACTTACAACAATCGAAACTTCCTAGTCACCGGAACTTTTTTAATGCGCTCAAAGTTACGTTATCACTTGCACAACACGAGCAACACTTATTATACACACAATATTATAGTCTTTATTACATCGAGATAGAGTTCAGCGATGGTTAAGAATTCTTATCGAAAGTAACCGCGTCGGGTGCGAGGCGTCCGTACCATTCGACAGTCGGGTTCACAATTGGTTTGCCTGAAGACTGGAGCTAAGATGAGACGTAACGTATGAATTTGTGGGGATTTTAACTTTCCCTGAAGATCGTGACGTCATTTGTGTCTATTGAATACGTTTTTTTAAGAAGGACATCGAATATCTGAATTCTTGTCGGAGCATTTTTCTTCGACAATAATACGTGAGTGAGTGCCGGTTTTTAGAAATTAATATTTTTTAGGCTTTTTTCGGTATTTTTTTAAACTAGAAGTTTAACTTTCCTAGTTTTTGGTTCCATGTATGCCTAACAATTGCAATTGTTGTAAAAGTTCTAATAGTGCTTTTTATGGAACTTACGAATTTAAAAAAAAATTGTTTATGGTACTTTTCTCTATGGTGGCCAAAAGTGGTCAGTTCTAGCTTATAAGAGATTTAAAATAAAAAATATGTTACTCATGTTGTTTTTACGTTTTCGTTTCACATTAAGTAAAAGAATACTTTATTTTACCCAACTTTAATTGCATTTAGTCCACTTACAATAAAATAAAATGGACCTCTACAGAAGTAACCGTTAAGTTTACCAAAAATACAAGTTCAGTATCAACGAGGTATAAAATGAAATGAGAAAACAAGTTTCAGGAGAAAATTGGAAAAGAGACATGAAAGTAAGTTTTTCTCTTAAACTTTAACGTATTATTTACAATAAGGTGTTGCCATATGAAAACTAGTTCTAAGAATAAAATTGTTTTATTTTTAATATGCATTAAAACTATGCAAATCATACCGATATTATAAATCCGATAGTTTGGGTGTAAGGGTGTAAATGTGTAAGTATGTGTGTTTTCTTTTCACGCTTTAACGGCTGAACGGGTTTGGATGAAATTTAGGATTTATAAAGCTTACACCTAGGACTAACACATATGCTACTTTATAAATTGATAAACGCGGGCGAAGCCGAGGGGCACGGCTAGTACGAAAATAAAATGTTACAATTATCAGTATCGGCTTTCTTTTCCTTTATTTTTATTTGAACTGCCGGTTGGCTTAGTAGGCCTGTTCACTTTACAAGCAGAAGCATCGGGTTTGATTCCCAGCGGGAACACAAGTTTTATCCCAATGGAAATTTGTGTTTCTGGTTCTGGTTGTGATTATATGTGTGATGTAAATGTTTATGGCACCTATGACACAAGCTATTGAACTTAGTGTAGGGCTGTGAGTGTGAAAGCGCTTAATATAGTTGTTTGAATTTTTTTGATTCCATATAGAATTAATTTTATAGTTAATTTAATGGCAAATATTTATAAAACAAAAATAGTAAAGAAAAATCATCCTGACAGTTTAATCGAACAAGGCCACCTGATAGATGTTTTTCTGCTTTTAGTTAATTAATTAAAGTAATAAGGTATTATTGTATCTATAATTTAAAATAACATGTTATGTTGGTTAGATTTATCATAAGGACACTCACACAAACACATTTCATAAATAAACTGCTAAAGACTTATATAACATTAATTTTAATCAACGTTACAAACGTGGAAATGAGCACAAAATCTTTATAGTACGTTATGCTATATTTAGGTATGAACTAGACAATAGGAAAGATCAAAGAAAATCCAAGTCAACGTATCAATAGCTTTAGCGATAAGGTATTAATTTCCAAGTAATCATTCGTTTAATGTCTCATAATAAGGGCTTTCTGGGCCGTGATTAACTTCAGAGTTCGCTATAATCGGAGGGCTTAACCCGTCAATGTCAATGGGACCGTAATCATAGAGAAGTGGCCTGACAGACCCCTGTGATCTTATGTAAATGTATGGCAGTATACTGTTTTAATACGAACATGTACATATGCATAATAGTAAACAAAAAAACATGTCACTAAAGAACAATAAACAAACAAACGCATTTACACTCACAGCCCCACACTAATATCAAAAACTTGTTTGCAAAATATATATATATCACACCTCACAATAACACCCAGAACCAGAAGCACAGACGTCCCTTGGTAAGGAGAATAGTGCTCCTGGCGGGAATCGAACCCAAAAACCCCGGAATCAGAGAGCGGAGCCCCTGCGCCAGTTGGGTCATCAATAAACATACAAACTGGGTCATCAATAAACATAAAAACACATCAAAAAAACCTATAACCTTCTGGTAAGTGATGTGGTGTGTGATCAAGGGTTGTGATCACGAATTTTCAAGATGTAGGTAGTCAAATACTAACCTAACTTTATAAGAAGACTTTGTAACATTAGCTTGTTTATTTAAATGAATACATTATAACAAAAATATCTAGTTATGAAACTGTTTATGAACGTAGAACATCGACGTCCTATTACTTAGCGTCATTCCTCTCCATTCACAGGTTGTCTGGAAGAGATCGCTTTCAGCGATAAGACCGCCTAGTGTTACACTTTTATAAATATTGTGTTATCAATTGTACTATTTGTGTTCTTTGTTATTTAAGGTGTTCAATAAAGAGTATATCTATCTATCTTTCTAGTTTAACGGCTATCTCACCTGTAGATAAGTGACGATGTGGTAGAGGGTTATAGACACAGATTGGGAACTAGCTCACAACTATATTTACTTAAGGTTCTTCAAGTGAAAATTTGCCACCAATAAAAAAAACGTAACTAGGAAAACCTAAAAAATCAGATTTTTTATTCTCAAAGAAATAATATATTATAAGTATTTCATATTATATATAAGTCTCACCCTTTAAAGCCCGGTCTGTGTCATATTTTTTGTTTAATTATCATGGTATAAAAAGGACATGACATCAAATTTTCGTATCTCAAATGTTTACCCATCATTAATCAAAATTAGTAGGATTTTTATGTCATACTGATTCTAATAAACATTTATTACGTATTACATTTTTTATTTAAATAAAAGTCATTTTCATGACGTTTACATGGCAACAATATCGTTGATGTCAGCGAAACGCATTTGGAGGTCATTGATTTTGGTTGTATTTTGTAAGAAAATAAGCCATTCAATTATTTCATGGTAGTCTTGTAATTTGTAATAAACCGAATAGTATCTTAGACGTAGTTGTCTATTACACACACAGCCCTAAACTAAGTTCGATTAATTGTGTCGTGGGTTTATGAAACACGTCACAGATACAATCACACCCAGAACCAGAAACACAATTTGGCCTTAGGGCGAAAACTTGTAGGTATTAAGTATTCGGACACTTGGCAAAAATGCTGAGTCATGACCCTCTTTAATTATTTACTTATGTTACTTGGTAAGCTGTTTGTGTTGTATCTATGTATGTTATGTTTTGTTATGTTTATAGTGCCAAATAAACATATTTCTTTCATTACTTCATACACCTGCTGCTTAGAAGGCGAACGTGCACGTAACAACGCAGGCAGGTAATTTAGAACGACTGTAGGTACGCTTTAATGTAAGTCATTGTTATTTATTATTTATAGGAATTTATGTAAGATGGAACAATAAAGAGTTATATCTATAATCATTTAGAATACTTAAGCGTTATTAAGTCAACTAGGAACATTGTCGAAGTGTCGATAATTGTTTCGAATGAAGCCGAAAAAAGTATCGACACTTCGACAATACGTAAGTTACGCATATTCCCGTTTCATTGCAATTAACAAAACCGTTCACACTTATGCCCCACACTAAGTTCAATGACTTGTGTCGTTAGTGCCGCACACACAATCACACCTAGAACCAGAAACATACATTTCCCTTGAGGAGAAAACTTGTGTTCGCACCGGGAATCGAACCCGATACCCCATACGATGTTTAGAAGGCGGACGCGAATGTAATTAGACCAACGGGGATTTTTCGGAAGTTCATCTTAAAATATGAGTGGGTTTTTATAAAGTTCTTCTATTTAAAAAATAAAAATGGTTGACTTTAGATACTCTGTAAACTTATACATATTTCTAGGAGTTGCTATGTCGGATGAATTGTCTTGGTTTCGGGTGAGAAATAGAAGGGTTTGCCTATTGATATGGTTTCCGAGATCTTTACGAGGACTTGCTTATTTATTTGCACTGAAATTTGTGCGAAATACGCAAATTTGTACACAGGCCTCGAATTGTTGTATTTTGATGAGTTGAGTTAGACAAACAACGGTGTTTCTATACCGCATATATATACTAGTGCCAATAATACAGTTGGCGTTCTCTGCTCTGCGCCGTATGGTCTTGGGTTCGATTTCCGGCAAGAGCCAATTCACTTTCCCAAAGGACATTTGTGATTCTGGTTCTTGGTGTGTTGTCTGGAGCTTGGTGTGATCATACACAATGATGTAAATGTTTCCGGTACCCTCGATACAAATCTTTGAACTTAGTGTGAGACTTAAGTGTGAATGCGTTTGTTTTTATTAATTAGCCAAATACAGGTTAGATTGTAATCAAAATAGTTAACATGGTTGGTACATACCTTAAAAAAAACGAAAATATGTTTTGTATTTTGTTTTTATAGGATGAGAAGAAACAAAAAAACCGGTCGCCTGATGGTAAGCTTTCTTCAAGTCCATAGTGAATAGGTATCTTCTAGGCAAGCATGCTACATCTTCGGCCGCATTATCACTTTCCATCAGGTGAGATAGTGGTCAAATGCTTGCCAATCGAGCGTAAAAAAACAAAATATTATATTATTATATTGTAAGTATTGAAATTTCTTATTTTTTTTTACTTTTTCTATTAGGTTAGTAGTTTAGCTAAATCTGTATTTTTCATTGAGTAATTTATACACTTAAAATCTGCAAGAACTAAACAAAGCTTAAAAAACGCGTTATCTTGAATGTAAGCCAAAATCAAAATCAAAATCGTTTATTCACATGGGCCCCAAAGAGACACTCATGAAAGTTAATGATTCTATTGTCAGATTCGCAAAATTACAGCCATCTCGAGAAGAACCTGGCAAGAAACTCAGCGGCGCATTATTTTTAAACATTCTTAATCTCTAATACATAATTTTATTAACCTAGGTTTAATTATGGTAGTCGCTAGAAAGCGCTTGTGCAGTTTGCCTTCATGCATCCTTGTAATTAACATAGTCGATCGTTTTATAGTAAGCTTTCTTAATTAATCCGTTTTATTACAGATTTGAACTTTCCCAGTGGTAATTCAGTGACGATTTTAGGAGTTCTATTGTAAAATCTAACCCCATTTGCCATAAAAGATTTATTCGTTTTGCTTAATCTAAATGCGCGCACTGTAATTTTATGCTTATATAAGATTGTGTGCGTCGCTTCTTAATTTATATTTACCAATATTTTTGCGAACATGCATAATATTTTCAAAGATGTAAAGCGAAGGCATGGTAAGTATGCCTGTTTCTTTAAAGAATTGAGAGGTGATAGAGCATTTGAGCGTTTGAGAGGTGGTAGAGCATTTTGTGAGTTGCTCGCCTGGCTTGCTACCAAAGTAGCTTACCACCATCAAGTTGAAAGTCTGCCGCCAAGCCAAATGCGGTGTTCCGGCAGTTATCCTTGAGAGCCTGCGTATTCCAGGTCTAGTGTGTTTACCAGCTTCGATCACATCGTCACTTACCATCAGGTGAGATAGTGGTCAAACACTAGCCTGTCACAAATAAAAAAAATAAAAAATAAAATTCCCTGAGAGATTCGCGCGGACCCATTTCTAAAGTTTCCATGAGTCATTTTGGGTCAACAACCGAGTTAAGTTAAAATCGATGGCAATAAACATTCTATTGTCTATCAAGATGAACTTGCTTTATTGGCTCTTTAACTTCAAGTCGCTACTTTTATTGACCTATTTCATTGTTGTTTGTTACATTGTTAATTTCCCCAACCGAGATGGTTTCATTTTTGATGACGGAAACAAACGCAGGTACCTGCGTAATAATAGTAATTATAAAATAACAATGTGAGTTTTTAAGCTACCATGGTCAGTTTCACTATAAATGTTTGTATCAATAATGGATATTTACCATAAAGTTACTTCGTGATCATGGTGCTTGCAACAGTGTCGAAATATCGGAAACATCCAAACAAACGAAATACATGGTAAATAGCCCGTTATTGATACAAACATTTAATTAAAATAACACTTCGTTTCTTCTTAATGTTTAAGGTGTCATTTCTACTAATATTATAAATGCGAAAGTTTGTGTGTGTGTGAATATTTGTTACTACGTATCCCCGTCACTAATTAACTGATTATGGTGAAATTTAGAATGTAGATAGTTTAGGTTCCGAAATAACACATTGGCTACATTTAAACTACATAGATTATACCTAGGATGAATACATATAGGATACTTTTTAACTTGACAAAAGCGGGTGAAGCCGCGGGGCACGGCTCGTAAAAAAATATTGAGCCAAGTTGTAACGTAAAATTATGATTTATTCTTACTACATGACTACTACTATTGCTTGTTATAAGTGTCTGCTTTGTGTAGTGTTTTGTCCAAATAAAAAGATTTAAAAAAAAGTACAAGTTTTTATTTTAATTAACGCGGGCGAAGTTAGAGTACCTATAAATGTTAGTTCATACAACTTAAAATAAAATGTCTAATACGTGTGCATGAAAGCTCCAAATTCAAATGTTTCACGACGCGCGACGCTTCACAGTTTCATAGAGATAATATACTCGTAGAAGCATTTCAAGGCATGCAGTAACCTGGCAGCAAAACACTGACCACGAACCATTAACATAATACCACAACCATATCGTCAAACAAAACCTTCACAAATATTGTGAAGCTCAAATCCATATAAATCCGACGTATTTGTATAAGATGACACTTCTAAACTTTTTTTTACCGATTTCCCAAAAAAGGAAGAGGCACTCAAGCCGTCTGTATTTTTTTTTATTTGTGTTACCTCTTATCTTCTCTCCACGTGAGCCGATCTCGGAAATTGTTTTTTAGTTTGATAGATGTTGCTTTCTAATTGGTCCCGTTTAAATTTAATCAAAAATCAAAATCGTTTATTCACATGGGCCCCAAAGAGGCACTCATGAAAGTTAATGAAATATCGTCTATAATGCCTATTTTATGGACTACTTTGGCGATGTTCTCGTTTACCCGACTTCAAAAGTTACCTCATAACTTCTTTCGTTGTGAGCCGATTTTAATGATTCTTTTTTTATTTGAAAGCTGGTGAGGTGAAGTCGGTTTTTTAAAGTTTTGCTTGCGTTTAATCATTCAAACTATAACAAACTGCTTACCGCTGACTTAACGTAGTTAGACAAAAAACCATTAAAACAGCTTCAAATTGTATACTTCTAATCAAGCTTTTATCAGTTGTACATAAAAGACTAAAAAGTTTTATAACCAGAGAATTGTCAAGGCAATTGAAACCAGACCAAACTAGATGGGTTTATCTTGTGTAGTTCAAAAGTTCATATGGTCATCTACCATCTCTATGATCAGACTAGCTCCACGATCGGTTGTATTGTCACTGAAGATGTTCTTAAACCAAACTTGAGTCTAATCGAACATCGGTAAGTGGGTGTTATTTCGTTTGCAAGATTTAAATACGGACTGACTGATTGAGGTTCATTTGAAACTACATACTAGTTTATAATAATATTTTAGCGACCATAGTTTTCTAACTTGCACACATTATTCACAATAAGAAAATGAATAAAAATTTGAGAGAAAATAATTTAGAAGAAAAAGTAATGGAAATGGATGATTATTATATTAAAGATGAAAATGCACCTAATAAAGAGAAGAAGTTTATTACGAGATTATGTTTTATAAATTGAGAGAAGTATTACTGTCAGAAAAGATGCTTGATGAGATGATCACTGCATTTTTAAGAACGATTGTAGAAGAGAGCTATATTTACATAGCCGAGATATTTAAATTTGGGGATTGTTTTGACAAACTTCTATCCATTTTCAGTAATGGGTAGAAGTAGAAGAATAATAATTAATTTTAATATGATAATTTTGATATCACCCTTCCATTCTCCCATACACCTGCGTTTATTGTACTAAGGATACGACGAACTGAATATTTACTGCTTATTTTGTTGTGTTTAATATTTTTGCATAGTACTGTTCAATTGTATTTGTTTAGTATTAACATAAGTAACATTGTTGTATTAGATTAGATCATCAACAGGGCTGACATGAACTTGTAGTTCAAAAGTCCTTCAATTTCTAGAATAAAAAAATAAAAAAATATTCACAATACCAAATTTTAACTCTGAAAAGGCAAGGCTACAGATAAAATGTTTTTGTTTCCAACATAGATTTTTACTTCAAAAGAATGCAATAGACTTTTATACCAAAAGTTTCCGGGATCATAACCTATCCCAGCAGCTTTATTCGCAACTTATCTGTCGCCGTTGTCATTGCTAGCTGCCAAGGTCAGTCAAGGGGAAGGGCGTGCGAACCCGTACTTACATAAAACCTTATTATCCTTGACAATAACCATAAGAAGCTCTGAGCAAAGTTAAGTAAACCTTGTACAAAAATAGGTCAACTGTCTACATGCTCGAGTGTCATGTTCCAGGGTTAGATTGTAATCATGCAAAGCTTTTGTTTCACATCTTGATAGCAATACTTAGTACCATTTGTGAAGGTACTACGGTACACCCTAGTACCTTCTATAATAATATTATGTAAACGGCAATCTTGGCTTAAGTGTAAATGACAATGGATGCACAGCATATCAAGAATAACGCAAAAGAATAACGCAAAACTCATTAGCTTCAACTGTAGATCGATCGCTCGCTCAGCTGATTGCGTTAGAGAGTTATGCAGATCAGCTGATATAGTAGCGTTACAAGAATTATGGCTGCAACCGCTGCAGATTCCGTTCTTAGGTGAAATTGATGCAGATTTCGAGTTTACGGGAAAATCTGCGATGGATACCGGTGCGGGTCTTCTACGGGGACGACCATACGGAGGTGTCGCTTTACTTTGGCGAAAAAATATCTTTAAATCTGTTTCGGTGATAGAGTGTAAAAGTGTCCGTTTAGTGGCAATAAAAGTAGCGTTAGAGAACAGCTCAATGTTAGTGTTCTCAGTATATATGCCAACAGACTCTGCCGAAAATCTTACCGAGTTTACGGAGTGCCTCGGTGAGATTGTAGCGATAGTAGAAGACTGCGGTATAGACTCTGTGTATATGCTGGGGGACTATAACGCGCTTCCTGGTAAGCGTTTTGGAATTGAACTTCTCGATTTTTGTATTGAGCAAAAATGGCGATGCGCGGATGTAGATATTTTAGGATTGAGTTCGGACACGCATACTTATGTAAGTGACGTTTATGGCACTCGGAGCTGGTTGGATCACTGTGTGGTATCTGATGCGGCATGGAGAACAGTGATTGACGCAAAGATATTACACAACGTGTATTGGTCTGACCACCTCCCATTACAAATAACATGCAATTTTAATTTACTTAGAATGAAAACTGACAATTGTGCTAATGAATGTAATAAGATTAAATGGGGAGAAAGAGACTTGACACAAATAGAAGCTTATATGACATTTTGTAATAGTAAATTAAAAGAAGTAGACTTTCCTAGTGAATTTATAAATTGTGGTGATGGACTATGTAATAATATGAAGCATCGAAATATTATTGATAATATGTACTGTGTTATTGTTGACATATTAGCGGAAGCAGCAAGCTATAGTTATAGATCTAAATTATTGATGCACAACAAACGTAAATGTGTGACAGGATGGAATAAACATGTTCGACAAGCTCATTTGGAGGCTCGTCTTGCATATCAGAATTGGCTTTCTCTTGGAAAACCGAAAGAAGGTTCAATTTTAATTAAAATGAAAGAAACCAAAAAAGTTTTTAAAAATAGACTGAAGTGGTGTCAGGAAAATCAAGAGCAAATTAAAATGGATATTTTAGCATCACACCATAATAGCAAAGATTTTTCAAAATTTTGGAAGCACACTAATAAAATGAGCTGCAAAACGAGTCTCCCATCGAGCGTAGAGGGCGTTAGTGAGCCTGCATCAATTGTCAGTATTTTTAAAAATAATTTTGTTGTAAAGTCATCTCTAACAGCATCACAGGAGTCGTTTTCGGCGCGGCAGTTGGGCTCAGAGGAACTGATTAGAGTCACTTCTAGAGAAATTACGATGGTCTTGAGAAACATGAAAAGCGGAAAATCACCTGGGCATGACTATCTCAGCATAGAGCATTTGAGACATGCAGGTGTGCATATGCCCAGAGTATTAGCCATGTTTTTTAATCTTTGCTTCTCTCACACCTACCTGCCAGAAGACCTCATGAGAACTGTTGTTGTGCCAATTGTAAAAAATCGGACAGGAGACGCTTCAGATATAAATAATTATAGGCCCATATCGTTAGCCACGATTATAGCGAAAGTGCTGGACTGTGTGCTTGACAAACACCTTGAAAAGCATCTCGACCTTCACGATGCCCAGTTCGGTTTCAGAGCAGGACTTTCTACCGAGACTGCTGTTCTTTGTCTAAAGCACACTGTCCGGTACTACACGGATAGAAACACTCCTGTATACGCTTGCTTCTTAGACCTATCCAAGGCCTTCGATTTGGTGAACTATAATGTTTTATGGAAGAAGCTTTATGAGGAAACGACTCTTCCTGGTGAGCTGATAGAGATATTTAAATATTGGTATGGTCATCAGAGTAATGTGGTCAGGTGGGCGGGCTCACTATCCGAGCCATACGGACTGGAGTGTGGTGTGAGACAGGGTGGTCTTAGTTCACCTCGGCTCTTTAGTCTTTATGTGGACCGTCTGGTTCGTGAGCTCAGTGGCACCAATGTGGGCTGTTCAGTTGACGGAACCTTTGTCAATAATATAAGTTACGCTGATGATATGGTGCTACTGACCCCATCGATCAGAGCCCTCAGAAGGCTATTGTTCATATGTGAGCGATATGCGGAGTCACATGGTCTCAAGTACAACGCAAAAAAGAGCGAGTGCTTAATATTTAAGGCAGGTAACAAATGCTATCCTGAAGTACCGCCAGTAACACTCGGGGGAACCGCTCTAAAACAAGTGACTGAGTTTAAGTACTTGGGACACTGGGTCACTGCGTCGCAGACAGATATTGTAGACATAGAGAGGGAACGTAGAGCGCTGGCAGTCAGGAGCAATATGTTGATCCGTAGGTTTGCAAAGTGCTCAAAAGGTGTGAAAAGTACTTTGTTTCGGGCGTACTGCCAATCTTTTTACACATGCAGCCTATGGATTGACTTTACTCAAAAGGCTTACAGTGCTCTGCGGGTCCAGTACAACAATGCTTTTAGGGCACTGATGGGGCTGCCACGATTCTGTAGCGCATCGGGAATGTTTGCAACAGCTCGCGTAGATGATTTTTACGCCATTATGCGAAAGCGTATTGCCTCCCTAATGCGGCGAGTGCGTGGCAGTGCCAACAGCCTTCTTCGCGTTGTTGCCGAAAGGGTTGATGGACCGATACTGAAACATTGGACCAAAACCGTTGTGTTTCAGACGCAGCGACATGATAAATAATTAACTTTGTGACATTATTTTTAATTATATTTTTATTTCATTGGTTTCTTTTATGACATTGTTTTATTATGATTGTACTAATATAGTTGTAAGTATTTATGTTACTAACACAAATGGATTAATTTATCTGAATAAATGAAATTAAATTAAATTAAATTAAGTCGTACTGCATTTTGTGTGACGTTTATGTTACGAACAGCTGTTCCAGTGGTGTAAATATTACTGTGACATTAATGATCGAGCGAAGCAAGATTTCTCAGTTAACTTGGGTTTTTTAGCACTTTGTCCGTTCATCCGTCCGTCTGTAGGTGAAAATATTAAGGGGGCACCCCATAAGTACATGTAAGTATGACCTAAAATATTTTTTGCTCATTTTTCTGGCAGTATGAGATTTAGATGAAAAATACTTAGTATACTAAGTAAGTTAAGTACTCAAATCAGTTTTAAAAAAAATCTATGTTGGAAAGTAACAATTTGGCAGAACTTCAAAGTCACTGTTTTTAAACCTATTTTGTTCCAGGGTCTATCTCAAAATCGGTTTCACATTAAATTCATTAGCATAACAAGAGGATTAAAAGGAGGATTTTTATCAAACAACAAATATAAAAATCAAACGATTATTGTTAAGAAAAGAAGTTTTGAGCGATTAACTTCAAAAGTGTTCCTCTATTAAGCAAAAAGTAGGCACGAGATCACAGTTCGGGGCGAACGACTTGTTAAGTATATACGGTTGTACAAGTCATCACTTGTACAACCGTATATACTAACCGTATTACTGGGACATTATTAAGTTAAGTATAACTTTAACTTACTAATGTCCATCTACACAACTGGAACAACTATGTCAGTACTCAAGTCTATATCTACAATGCTTTTTCAAATACATAAAGAAGTATTGATGATTTGGGAGAGAGATGAGTAGCTGAAAGATGGGAACTGCACAAAAAGTCTGTGTATATATTTTCGCCTAGTGCATATGGATCCTCTGCTCAATACAAATACAATGGGTACAACGTATGGTATTTTGACTAAGGTTAACTAATCACACAACTGTGTACTGACAATAAAACGCTCCAGTTAGCACTAATCAAATGAATTTAACGAGTTTACGATCCAGTTTTATTCTATCAAGTCGGAAATAGCCGGGGTTAATTCTCCGATGTGCCTGTCAAATTGGTAACAGCTATAGTTGGTTAACTGTCTTTTTAGTATCCTGTGTCGACGCGGGCTGCATCCGAGATACAGGAATGAGGGACAAGCGCTGGACTGAATTCAGATGACAGTATCTGGGGCGTATTTTTCAAAGTAAAACATCGCAATAATATACTTCGTCTTATTCCTAAGGCTGCTTACTTAATCTTAATTCCTTTTGCTCGTTGCATTTTTATACAATGCTAATACTAAGCGGTGTTTTAGCGACGATTGCACCTTACTTTAACAGACCAGCAATGCCAAATATATACCGAGCTTGTAGAGTCAATACTTTTATAGTGATTTTGAATAATGATATAATATATAATTTAACTGCCCGTTGGCTTAGTTGGGTGAGCGTTCGCCTCCTAAGCAGGGGTATCGGGATCGATTCCCGGCGGGAACACAAGTTTTCTCCCCAAGGATAATTTGTGTTTCTGGTTCCGGTTGTAATAAAATTGTAAAAGTTAGTTTACGATTTCTTTAAAATCAATCATATGTAACACACATACTGAGAATTAATAGATAGTGGATCAAGGGCTGTACACCGTCTATTTCACCCGAAATATATAGGAGCAAAAGCTAGCAATGCTATTGAGGGCCTGCGTATGTACAAGATTTATCTGCTACGGTTTAGGCTCTATACAAACAATTTTTATCATTTGACAGTCAGGCTAGTGCTTGGAGGGATCACCATTTAGTGGGATTTCCGATTGTGCCGCGCTTCATAGGGCACAGTGAGCATTAAACGTAAGACAACAGTCGCTAAGCCATGCCAATGCCATCAGGTGGGTTGAAAAACCTTAGTTTTTAGGTTGGTTGGTCAAAAACACTGGTCACTAGTCCATAAAACAAGCAAACCTGCAAGCATACAATTATTATCTCACATATTTTGCTCACACCATTTTGAGGTTCCTGAAAATAAAACAAATATGCGATAAACGATTTTTTTGTAATAAAAAAATATACTTTGAACTATTAATGTTAACTTCCGATGGTAAATTTTCTGAACCTTAACTAATATTACATTGCGTATGCATGGAAGAACAAAACTATCTGGATGGTATGTTTTTAATTCATGCATCAGATATAATGGCATATAATTAATAAATACTAAATAAAAATGTAATAAGCCGATCTCTGTACGTATAATGAATTTAGATATTGAAGAAAACTAATACGGATCTTCATTAGAGCAAAAGAAGTCTTTTTTTTAAATTTAACTTTCCTAATACTAGTGTCTATATGTGACAAGTGTGTATATAGTATTTCAAACTTGCTGTCAATTTTGTTATAATTAATTGAGAGTTCAGAGTAGGTCAAACTTAAATGGACAAATGTTGGTCAATTTTTGGCTCGTAGCCAATAAAACAGTGTGGCTTTCATCTAGTAATTCATTTGTACCAAAAACCTTAGTATTTATAGTAAAAAAAAGGAAACCTATAAATATTTTAGTGACTGCTAAAGAATCGAGAATATTGAGGTAACTTTTTGGGATTATTTTTATATTATTATAAGACTCTGGGTATTTTTTTTGAGCCACTAAGAACTAGTATAGTATAAACAACAGTATAATATAAACAATTTTTAATGTGTAGATAATATATATTTATACAGATTATTTACTACAGTAAATAATCTAAATAAATGAAATCTATAAACATGATTGGTGAAAGTTTTCTCAGTGCAATTATTTACCAAAGTTGGACACAGACTAGAACTGTAATATCGTTAATTCTATGACTCTATAAATTATAAAAATATATTTTACCACATTGCTTAGATAATTAAAATTCTTAAATAAGTAGAAACTAGTTTTGATGATTTATCACTTAACTGCGAATAATCGCGGATTGTACATTTTCTGAAACGAAGGTTGCGAAGCCACGTCTCTTATGAGACTTGGATCCGATCTAATGCTTATCTCATTTTAAAATAAATAGTTTGTCCGATTGTAATTTTTTACACATCCGGTTAAAATAAATCAGTGCATCGTCTTAACATTTTGCAACTACACGGTAAGTATAGTTAGAACATTCTGTAGACATTGAATTATTACCATATTGTCTCTCTCGTCACATTCAGATATCCTTATTGCGATCGCAAACAGAATCGAAAAAAGCACAAATCCCTGGCGAATAAAGTAAATCACAGGGCAAAATGATAAGAAAGTGATTTGCAATACAACTGACCAGCGTGACCTTTGGGGTTTTGTCACGAGTGGAGAAAGTATCGGAAAAAACTGATGAAACGGTCTCCGAGGATCCAGTCTATTTGCGCAGATGGCTCCACTTTATTAAAGGTTTTGTCAGAACCACCCTGAACCTTATTATCTACAGTTCATCGCATATTTTAGACCATAACTACTGGGTACTACAATCATAACATAAAATAAACATAAACGCTTTCACTCACAGACCAAACTTAGTTCGATGACTTGAGTTGTGGGTGCCGGAAAAATTCCTATCACAGAGAAAATTGCACCCAGATACAGAAGCATAAATTTCCGTTGGGTAGAAAACTAGTGTTTCCACTGGGAATCGAACCTGATACTCGCTGCTTAAAGGCGAACGCGCTCGACTTAGCCAATGGGTAGTTCTGAATCATGGGTAAAAAAGTAAACTTGTAAGATAACTCAACAATGTTATGCCCTACAAAGAGTAAACCAACTTCTTGCTTGCTAAACTATGTAAAGAAAAATAATTCAACAATAAAGAAATCAGAGTATCCAAGTTTTTCTTCCTGTCATCTTCACCAAAGCCAGTGTGAACCCGCTACATAAATTAAATAATCCTGCGTATTTATCGGAACTTGTTTTCCGGAAATTTCAGATCCAAGCAAAGCCGGGCCATAAAACGTGTCATAAAACCTGTTGGCGGTACCCGGACGACATTGATTCCGTCAAGGGCGGACAAGGTCAAAGGGACGACCGGCGACATTGGAGCTGGGAATCAGGGATGCTTTGCATTTTTGCCGAAAATGAGTGACGAGGGTTGTATCGGAGATTTTCTTGAGCGTAATCTATGTGGGAGTTCCTTACAGACTGGTGTTTTTGTATTTAGTACAGATAAAAAACTTTATATTAACGCAATAAGTTTGTAAATTATAAAGGATGTTATGGTTGCGAACAAATTTATTTGCATCTCGTGTCTTTAAGACGTGTCGCTATGATCTTTTAGCACTTGAAGTAAAACGAGTCTTTGCTCATGGATTAAATAAACATATAATAAACACATTCACAATCCCAGAACTAGAATCACAAATTGCCCTTGGAGAGTAAACTTGTCCGGGAATCGAAGCAAATACTTGATGTTTAGAAGGCAAATGCATATCCAACTACGCCAGCGGGCAGTCTCGAGGGAAAACGAAGGCGCATCCAGCTAAGCAACGGGCAGTTCAAATAACTATTGTTTCCCTAGATAATCTCGTATGCACTTGTAAGATAACTGGACTCGATTGAAGTCCCAACCGTTGAGGTAAAAGGATTTACAGCGGGTACTTTCACGGACAAGTCTGCTGTTAATTTATTTCCGACGGTACTCAAGTAGACTTCAAAAAGCTTTCCTGTTGCGGACACTGCGGCGAAACGAAAATAGGAATTCATTTGACAATCCAATTCCAATTTACGAAAGAGGTTTTTATCAGCGTGTTCTGCTGAGATGAAAAATCTCCGCAAAGAGTATTACTGTACTGTGTACGGCTGTAATAGAATTTGCTGTATTGCTTTCAAAATTAAATATACATTATTTACTTGGGGATTTAGCGTGTCGGCTTTATTTTTAACAAAGCTTACATGGAGCGTTTGACGATGGTCACCATAAATACGCTAGGTCTAAAATGAATTATTACTTTCAATATTTACATTTTCTTTGAGAAGTCCTATAAATTTTATATAAGTAGGAATAACTGCTATATAATAACTGCGAATCCAGAATTATATTGTTCTTAAAATAAGGGTAGGTATAGAAATGTAGCTTCCCGTTCTCACATCACACTAATATTATAAATCTGAAAGTGTGTGTGTAAATGTGTAAGTGATGTGTTTGTATTCTCTTCACGCTATAACAGCTGAACGGATTTTGATGAAAGTTGGAAGCTTATACCTATAATTAGCCATTGCTACTTTTTTACTTCAGAAACCGCGGGTCAGAGCTAGATTTTTTGATAATATTTTTAGATTAAAATATTTACAACAATTAGGCATCATGAAAAATGTCACAAGAGCTTTTAAGCATAAAAACAAAAAATCTCAATTTAGGAATACACCCTGGTAATCCGACCGCATTTCTTCTTGATGTACGTTTTTGGGACACTGTATAATTTATGTTGAGTAGTAGACCCTCGGGTCGTAGAGGATGCGGTTAGAGACCACAGTTGTAATTATTAATGTTTGTAGTTGTTTGTAGTCTGCTTAAAGTTCTCATCGTTAAACTAATGTGCACAAGAAGAGGCGGCTTGTTACAGGTTACAAAGTCGAGTATACTATATAAGAAATTTTGGTTTATTATTGTTGTGCTGCTGCCAACTAATTATGTTAATGTCTTAACACGTTGGGCGTTAGTCACACAAACTCTGTGTATTTATCAAGAAACATCTTTTTTGTCACAAAAATATCTTAAAATTATATCTGTTAATTTGCTCTTAATAACCAATATTTACAAAAAAAAAATTATCATAAAATAATTGTATGTCTGGCACACATTTTTTTAAATAATTTATTCTATTAAGCTCGATTTATTATATCAAATAAACTTTTTTTTTTAATATTTGTGATATATACATGGACATAATAAATAAACGAAATAAAAATGCGGCAATACGCACACAAAATGGGTGAAGCACCCTAGGTTTTACAAATTTTATATTTTATAATTATGTAATATATCACCTAAGCTCCGTATGCCGAAACGCCCTTCACCGATGATCTACTTCCTCGTAGAGAGTAATTTTTACGAAAAATACTATAGAATTTTTCTTCGAAATCACTAATCGTCGACGGTTGCTTCTACAAAATAACATTTCACTTAATAGTTTGTCGAAATACACGATTGTTATCGACTAAGTGTGTTCTCGACGAACCATGCCATCTGAAACTTATTGATGAACTGATTACTTATCGAAGTAATAACGTCTATATATAATTGCCAAAGAGACCAACGCAAAGAGCCTAAACTTTGTATTCGAGATGATATCAATAAGTTTTTATCCTATAAAGTTTAGAGAAGATCGTCTTAACTTTAAAAACTTTTGCAAATTAATCAGTTTCAGAAGCATCCCATTCGAAACAATAAAAATCCGCAGAAATTACACAAAGTGCATTGAACCCTGACGTTTATTACAACCAAGTTTTACTGCTCAATAAAAATTTTCGCTCATTTCCCACAATTAGGAGGAAATATCCTAAATCCATTGTAAGCACGTATAACACACATCTTACAAGATCATTTTCTATTTCGCCAGTGCAAAACAAACCGTATTGTTTAGTTTTTAAGTTTCTTTCTTACTAAATCTATGTAGTCTTAGTATTACGAGGATACAGCAATATAGTCGGCTTAATTAATTTTGAGATCACTGTTTACTGTGCGTTGTTTTTGCCAAAATCTAAACCTAGGCTTTATTTGGTAATAATGGACACTATTTAAAATTTTAAAATATTATTGTACTTTAGTTAAACAAGTTCAAAAGACATCTATCTATCTATTGACGACCCAGTTGGCGCAGTGGACAGGTCTCCGCCCTCTGCGCCGTGGGTCCTGGGTTCGATTCCCGGCAGGAGCACTAATTCCTTCCTAAGGGATATTTCTGCTTCTGGTTCTGGGTGTAATGTGTGTGTGATGTGAATGTTTCCGGTACCCACGATACGTCTTTGAACTTAGTTTGGGGCTGTGAAAGTGAATGCGTTTGTTCGTTTGTTTTATCTATTGTATTCATGTAACTGTTGTTTTTCCATTATAAAAAGATAAAATAAAAATGGTGATGGATCGTTTTAGAGTGCTTCTTGTAAAATGGCCATACTGGACTTCTCATAGTCCAGTTATATAGTCCAGTTTGTCGTATTCCTAGAATTATAATAATTAATTCTTCCTCTAACGTAATAAATGTGATGTTTGTTTACGTACGCAAAAACCACGATTGGAGATAATATTATTATCAAGGCAATTAATCATAGAGAAGGATATTGGTAATATTTAGTATCCTTATTCATGTTTGAATACTGTACTTATCTTTGTGATGGTTTTGCTAATTACAAACTTGAGACTCTTGACATTATTGAGCAAAGAGTCAAGAGAATTATTGGCTGCGACCGTTTGACTGATCTTCAGAGCTTAGGACTTCATCGATACGTAACGAGACTCTCGGCATTTTATGAGATATATTTCGAAGTGTGCGCCAAGAATTACACGAATTAATTCCCCCATCTCATTCTATCATCTGAAATCCAGACAGACTGCTAAGTGACTCCGCTATATAGTAGATATTCCACAAATGCGGATGAAGCGTTTTGCTTCCACATTAGTTCTGCGAATCGCAAAGGAATGGAACGCTTTGCCGGAGTCTGTGTTTCCTGATGAGTACAATATGTGTATCTGCGAGTGAAAATCTTTTAGACATGCATGCTTTATCGTCGATTATATAATCACTTAACATCATGTAAGATAGTAGTAAAAGGTTTGCTTATCTAGGACCAAAAAAAACTTAATGCAGACAAAAATAAGGAGCATTGCCAGTATTTTTTAAAACTAAGGCCAAAAGCGGTTTTTTAAGGTTTGCTAGGACTATCTACGGGCCAATTGCCTTTATTTCCTAAAACTAACCTAAAACTATATACAGCAAAGAACTAAGTTACCTACAAGACATCGAGCTTATATGTAACTCAAGTGCTTGTGTTTAAATTATTGTTTATTTTTTGTGTAAACAAAGAAAGATATCCTGTAAATACACCATCGTAGCTTTATTCAAATCCCTACAACAGCAGTAACGAGACTCAAGAGCAACTTGTCTAGATTCCTTGTCTGAGTATGCAATAAGGATACTTTTAACAACAGTTTTATAGTTTCAACTTCAGTTTTAAACTTCCGATGCATTTTACTGCTTTGGAAAACAGCCAGGTTTGAATTTTCGAATTGTGAAGTCTATTTTGGAGATTGCATAGACCGTCCAGATAGATAGACCAAATGGTTTTAGCAATATATCTACTATCGTATTCAAAAGTACATGCATCAGTTTTTTCTGTGATATCACTTTATTCAATTGATTTTGTTCAAGGATGCGTGGAAGCATCCTTTTTATAGAAGACGATTCAAACGGGGCCGCGGGCGCACACAAGTAAATTAAAACTAAGTGTAGCAGCCAATGTTTATTTTTTTCGAGCACTTTTTTGAAGTGAAAACTTCTTTAGGCGCTTTGAGCACTTTTTGGGTGAATACAAATAGTGAAACTCGCGTCATCGTCACCGCACGCTTCTCATGAGCTATATGTATACTGTGTATATATATTATATATAGTTTTCACATCTATCGACAGTCCCCAAAAACTGCCCCACATGTTTTTTTAATACCCTTCATTCTACCAACTCATATTCCAACACAAAATACTATCTTCCATCAATCAACGCTTCTTTCATTCAACATTTGACAGATCAACATTTTGGAGCTATTCCAGACTCCAAATCCCAGCAGTGATTGACCAAGTTTTATGATAAAACTTTTCAGTTTCAGGCATGTTCCCTTTGTTATGTCCACGTTATTGGTGTTTTATGATAGTTCGGATTATAGTTGTTCACTAATTCGAGTCAAGCTTTTTAGCCTTGTAATTTATATTTTTTCAAACTCCTTTACGACCTCGTCTTGTTATTGTGGTTATTGATTAAGCGAAACGAGATCTCTAAGCGGGGGTAACGGGTTCGATCCCCGGCGGGAACACAAGGAATTTTTTTGTTTCTTGTTATGGGTGTGATTAAATCTGTGATGTGAATTTTTCCAGCACCCACGACACAAGTCATTGAACTTAGTGTGGGCCTGTGAGTGTGAACGCATTTATATATTGACGGGTACGGGACAAGGTGGCTTTTTCACGTTTAAAACTGAAACGTACCTACGTATAATATCTGTACTTATAAATATATCCTGGACTTTATTATTTTCATGTACATTGTACTAAGCTATGGGTCAATTGCCAATATTTCCTAAAACTAAACTAATACTAAATAAGCGTTTTGCTTCTACGTTCATCATCCGTACATCGAAGGAGTGGAACTCATTGCCTGCGTAATTGTTCTCCGAGGGGTACCTATAATCAGGGAGTCTTCAAATCAAGAGTGATTAGGTATCTTTTAGGCAAGCATGTCACATCTTCGGCCGCATCATCACTTTCCATTAGGTGAGATAGTGGTCAAATGTTTGCCTATTTAGCATAGAAAAATACTATATTGTTAAATTTCCTGTTGTTAATAATTTATTTTTCTTGATGCAATAAAGAGTATTTGTATTTTGTTGAAATCTACATAGTTTATACCTAAGATTAACATGTAGACTATTTTTAACTTAATAATAGCGGACGAAGCCGCGGAACAAGGGTAGAAAGTAGTAAAATTGACACCAATTTTTTTCTCTATTAGTCTATAAAAAAAAATGTAGGCTCGAGGTCTCAGTTCGGGACGAACTGCAAGTATTTATAGATCTAGCTATTATTCATGTCATTGTAATGATTGGTTTTTTTCAGATGAATAATATTTTTGGCATTTATGTTCTTCTTCTTCATTCGGTCTTCAAATTTCATTGTTCTTGGACGTGCCAGTCTCCTAACAATCTTCTTTCTCAGTAAAAACTTAACGAAGGATAGTGTTATAACAACTAAGCTTAAGAAATGAGGCTCCGGTGAATCACAAAATATAAACTCTTTAAATGTAAACGTTTTCACACTCGCAGCTCCACACTAAATTCGATGACTTGCGTCGTGGGTGCCGGAAACATTTATATTACACACATTATCACACCCAGAACCAGAACCACAAACTTTCCTTGGGGAGAAACCTTGTGTTTCAGCCGGGAATCGAACCCGATACCCGCTGTTAAGATGGCGGATGCGCTTTGCCAACGGGCAGCTTTTTTTTTCTTTTGAGAGGCTACTTGATCGGGAGTTTTCTTAGCCATGGTGTGGTGGAAATTGGAGCGACCGTTTATCAGATAGATCGTCGAGGGTATTTCAAAATGTTTCTTTTTCTTGTAATATTGGCTTCGCAATCTTGTGCATTTAGCCAGTGTCAAGTAATAATGTAATGTCAAGTTTATTTCATATTAAAAGTCCTAGTCACAGTCAAAGTCAAGTTAGACAGTCAAGGTCCAATCATAGCCAAGTCATGCCCTATTAAGTGGTAGAAACTTTACTAGAACTGATATTGGAGTTGTGGAGCGAAGGCGAAAATCACGTTTTTCAATATTGTATGATTTGCATACACATATGCACGTTTGCTAAGTATTAACGATTAACAATCCACCATTATTAAACTTTAACACTCGAAGAATCACAGGTTTTGGAAATTATACAAAATTAACAACGACATTTTTTCACTTTCGCGGCAAAACTCCTTCAAAATGTTTATTATAGCCACTCTTAGATTAAACTTGTCGAAATTGAAATCAGCAATTATTAAAACTTGTCAATGGCACATTTCTAACAAAAAGGTTTGAAAAATAAGATTTAGTTCTCTCCTAAATATTAATGAATATATCACAGAAATGTTTATAATTTCATTATTCATCTAAATCTATCAGCAGATACCTACTCAGAATAAATTGACATCAATTCTCATAAATTCTTCAAAGTACCCAGATTTCGGATTATTACGAGCTTTTATCAAAACCAAACAAAAACTTGGAAATTCGTTTTCTTAGAATACTCAAAGTTAATAATTGTCGTCAAACTCTCGGGTAGCTTCTTTCAATTTAATATAACTTGGACAGTTTTATCCGTCGATATGCGAATTTCATGATATTAAGAGGCTATTATCCTCCTTGATGGAATATTAAAATTCTTAGCTGTTGCATCTGCTGTCTGTTTTTTTATAATCTTTAGTTAGTTTAGTTTTGTTCAGTAGAAAGTTTTGTTTATTGTGTGGAATTAAATTAAACAAACATAACATAATTGACTCGATGACGATAATGAAGACGATAATGTTGGTAACATGGCATGGAATGACTGGCTCACAAGCACGGCTGCTGGAACATAAAATTAAGTAAAACATAATATAATTATGTAATATTTATTATCTTTAACCTTCTTATCCCACTATCACTGAAACGCAAACTCATGCACATGCGCCTTCTCCCTATTTTCACGTATGGTTCACAGACTTGGTCTTTGACAAATCATCAGAAGTCTCAACTTGGGGTTTGCCAGCAAGCTATGGAGCGTAGCATCTTGGGAGTCATGATTTCAGACCGCATAAGAAATACGATACTACGTTCCAAAACCCAAATCGCTGGTGTTGGACTAAAGGCCGCCAGTCTTAAGTGGGCCCACAGAAAAACAACCACAGAATGGGTTCCATTGAATCGAAAATGAGGTCGCGGAAGGCCCAGGAGAAGATGGCAAGATTAGCTTGATTCTTATTGGAATGACTAGACAGACAAAGCACAAAACCGTCAAGGCTGGAAAGAGGGAAGAGAGGCCTTTGCCCGGCAGTGGGACAGTCATGGCTAATAATAATAACCTTCTTATCTAAACCATAATTTTTTAGAGCCTTATGATTCTTATATGCGAATATCTCCTCGACACTATACAAATCTTGCAAATTAAGGTCACGTAAAAGTAACCGTACGTACCTACACGTTCTTTTATGTACATTCATGCTAAAGTTGCTTCATTTGCACGTCCTTTTGGATCATTGACAGTTTTCGTACAATATAAACGCGGCATCCCGCGTAGTTAGCATTTCAATTTGACCACTGATCGGCGCGATGAGGTTACGGGGAACGCGAGGGGTGGAGAGTAACCAAGCTATACGTCAATGCTATAAAATTCTGAGCTTTTATGCAAATGAAATATGCTTTTATGAAAATCATATCAAATATGCTTTTATGCAAATGAAATATGCTTTTATGAAAATCGGCAGCAATGCGCTGCGATTTGCTCGTCGTGCATTTTTATGCCATGTCAGAAAAATATTTTTCAGTTTATATTCAGTAGCACTAGCACTTTTATTTTCAGTGCTGTATCAACAAATCCCATAGACGAAGCGACAATAATTGGAAATTTTATGAGCTTCTGTAAGAAGAATGGGCGGGAAGGCGACAGAAACGTAAAGATTTAGTACTTTTACGGCTATTTTAAACGCCAGCTTGAGACATTGCTGCCATTGCTGGTCACGTTTCCCTAATGTTACTATTTTATTACGGGAGATAACATTCTCGTTTTTTTTTTCATGTATTAATGCGAGTATCTGTAAGTAAGACATTTTACATGCACTGAAATATCACCCGTGGGTTTAAAATGTGTGTCGAGTTTTTGCCGCGACTTTGGTGCTGAGGTAAACCCATTTCGACACATTAAAATAATTTAAATGTATGTTCAATACTAAGCTACTTATATATAAAAAAAAAAATATGTATATATATAACTACTACGTACTTTAGATATAAATTAGGTTTCTGACATAGTATTTAAAAAAATAAGATACAAATATTTTTTCATAATCAGGCAACTAAGCTCCTACCAACTTCCGGGTAGCACTGCAGATGTATATAGGTAAGCGTGTCAAAAGCTGATCGCTTTCTATGGCTGCACCTTAAACAAACGCACAAATCACGACGCAGGACGCGGCGAACACGTTTGTAGATTCCTTACTATCAACGTGTTCGCCGCGTAAGAGATCTGCATCTCTTACGCGGCGAACACGTTATTATTAAATAATGCTGCATCTCTTACCAATGGGGA